>JAKOOJ010000009.1:70372152-70972152 GCA_022577455.1 Arizona elegans
TTGTGGCTGAATTGACAGAATTTAGATTGTGTCTCAAGTCCCTGGGGATGTATTTAGGGAGGAAGGTTTTGATGCTGGCCTTCACTGATGACACATGCACATAAAACATTTCACTGGGTTTATTTATTTATTTAAAAGATTGGTCTGGCCACCCATCTTAAAACAACTCTCTGTGACTTGGAACAGCCATAAAATTATAATAACCCTAAGAACTACTGTGTTTCCCTGAAAATAAGACCCTGTCATAAATTCTTTTGAACCCCAGCTGCTCTTTGGGGGCGCATGCGCACCAGAAACCGGAAGACCAGGTGGCTGGTGCACATGCGCATGCGGGAAACTGGAAGATCATCATCCCAGCGCATGCATGCACACTGGGCGGCTGCTCTTCCGGTTTCCGGTACGTGCGTGCGCGCTCCCATTTCGGCATTCGGTTCAAAATAAGCACTTGGCCTTATTTTCGGGGAGGTCTTATTATTTTGGAGTGCATGGAGGAAACCAGAGGAAATGGCAGGGACCGGCTGCGTATGTGTTTAAATATTTTCAGGAGGGCTTATTTTCGGGGGAGGGTTTATTTTAGGGGAAATAGGATATATAACTGTAGGAAAGGGGTATCAAACTCAAGGCCCGCGAATGAGATCTGGCCTGCAGGGTGCTTAAATCTGGCCCGTGGGGCTGGGCTGGAAATATCAAAGGACTGGCCGGTGGGGCCTCTGCCGGCCAAAAACAGGCTGTGCAGAGGCCCCGTGCGACCCGTTTTCGGCCTCCTGGGCTCCAGCAGCACTCTGCCAGCCAAAAACAAGCCACACGGAGGCCCTGCGAGGCCTCCCCGCGCCTCATTTTTGGCCTCCCTGACCTCCAGCAGCACTCCGCTGAAAACGGGCTTGCAGGAGGCCGTTCAGCCAAAAATGTGGCAGAGGGGGCCTCTTGAGGGCCCCCCATGCCCCATTTTGGCTGGCAGGGTGCTGCAGGAGGTGTCCATACCATCTCCCTCCCCCCGCTCCCTGCCCTCTTCCCCCCCTCCCCCCGCTGGCCCACAGAGGAGAACTACAATGTTGATCCAGCCCTCAAAGAAATCTAGTTTGACACCCCTACTGTAGAAGGCATGACAGAACCTGAGAGCGGAGTTTAAAAGAAGGATCAGCCTAGAATCCCTACATAGACCCAAGTGGACTAAATCCAACTCCTCTTGAATTCCGTTGTCCCTTATCTGACTCCAAGTAGATACTAACCATTCGTTGAAAAGATGGTGTATGTAACAATAAATCAGTTGAATTGGATTTTCATGTTTGAATCTGGTCTTTCAGGTTTGACAACGATAAAAACTGAAAGGCCCTGTATCTTAAATCAACCTCTCAGGATCCCTCAATAATTCTTTGCAGGATCTACCACTATACCTCAGGGCCGAATAAAGAGCCAGGATTTAATGGCCTTCTAGAAGATTTAATGATCTGCAGATCCTATTTCTATCTTTGTTCCATAGTCCACATATCAATAACTTTTTTCCGGTTCTGGGCAAGTATTCTGAAATATTCTGTTGTGTTAAGTAATCTCTCAATAGAGTGCACAGATCAGTGGTGAAATTCAAATTTTTTTACTACCGGTTCTGTGGGCATGCCTTGGTGAGCGTGGCATGGCTTGGTGGACGTGTCTTGGTGGGCATGGCAGGGAAAGGATACTGCAAAATCCCTATTCCCACTCCAGGGGAAGGATATTGCAAAATCTCCATTCCCACCCCACTGTGGGACCAGCCAGAGGTGGAATTTGCCGGTTCTCCGAACTACTCAAAATTTCTGCTACCAGTTTTCCAGAACCTGTCCGAACCTGCTAGATTTCACCCCTGGCACAGATATCTTGATTATTCCAATGTATGTTATCTTTTAATTTTAAACGAGTTAAAATAAACCAGCCTCAATTATTTATTGATATTTTTGTGTATTCTTAGTTTTTGCATTAAAGAAAACTTTCTGTCCTCAATTATTACGTCAGTGCTTTCAATTACTGTGCATGAGATTTACTCCTCCGGATATAATCCTGGGTGTTGTTTTGAACAGATGTTTAGAATGAGGCTGAAATAATAAAATTTGCTAATTATTATTACTGAAATGTATAGTCCAAACAGCCTCAAAATATTTAGGGTTGAATAACTTTATATTTCAGATCTGAGTCTCTTCAGGCCAGTTTATGCACCTAAAGATTTTCTTGAGGTAAGTTTTTGCAAAAAAAGAAAAAAAGAAAAAAAGAATCGGGTTTTAGTTTTGGATATGCATTTTTTTTATCCAATCAAATCTTGTCGTTCCTGAAAAAGGAACTTTTGAGTCATTCGATTCACAAATGAGCTTTAATGAGAGGGGATCATCTATAGATAATCCTTGACTTAACGACCGCATTTGAGCCCAAAATTTCTGTTGCTAAGCAAGACAGTTAAGTGAGTTTTGCCCCATTTTACGACCTTTCTTGCCACGATTGTTAAGTGAAACGCTGCATTTATTAAATTAGTAACACGGTTATTAAATGATTCTGGCCTTCTGTTTGACTTTAGTTCTTGGACATGCATAGTCACTTCTGGTCTTCTTGTTAAAGGTGCTGATGAACCTGCGCAATCCAAATTACGACACCAGCGAGGTGTCTAATTTTAGAAATCACTTGGGACTAATTCAGGTCCCACTCAATGTGAAAGATATACCTGAACTGGTAAGCATCCATTATAGCTTCTTTCAAAATAGAGAATAACCATTTAATTTAACACTGTAGGCCTGTGCATTGAACTCGGTGGATTTAACTCCTGAATCAATAGATATAAAAAATAATTTGTTTTATATGTATTTTTAAAAAATGGTTCCTGATTGCTTATTTGTAGCCTATGACTATCATTAAGAATTGTACCTTATGATTCTTGATGAACGTATCTTTTATTTTATGTACACTGAGAGCGTATGCACCAAGACAAATTCCTTGTGTGTCCAATCACACTTGGCCAATAAAAAATTCTATTCTGTTCAATTCTATTCTATTCTATTCTATTCTATTCTATTCTATTCTATTCTATTCTATTCTATTCTATTCTATTCTAATTAGCGGTGTCCAAGATGCAGAAAACCTTTAGACTATTAGAAAACGGATACGATACAAAGGGTGAGGTGAGGTAATTATACCCTTCAGGAAGAAATATTTTTTGCCTCCTGTTGCAGAGGATGAAAAAATGGGGGGCAGGGCTGGGATGAATGGATTAATTCAGGGGTGTCAAATACAAGGCCCGCGGGCCAGATCCAGCCTGCGGGGTGCTTAGATCTGGCCCATGGGGCCAGCCTGGAAATAGCAAAGATCCGTGGTGCCTCTGCCAGCAAAAACTGGAGCCTTGGTAGTACAGTGGTTTAAAGCACCCTGTTATTAATACAGCTGCCTGCAATTATTGCAGGTTCGAATCTTACCAGGCTCAAGGTTAACTCAGCCTTCCATCATTTCTAAGGTAGGTTAAATGAGGACCCAGTTTGTGGGGGCAATAAGCTGACTTTGTATAAATATACAAAAGTATGAAGGCTATTGCTTAACGCATTGTAAGCCGCCCTGAGTCTCCGGAGAAGGGCGGCATATAAATCAAATTAAAAAAAAAATGAGCTCAGGAGGACAGCAACAGCCTTTTGCAGCCCTCTGCCAGTGAAAATGGAACTCTCTCTGTGTGTGTGTCTTTTTTTTGCTGGCAGAGGGTTGCAGGAGGCCGTTGCTGCCGAAAACGGAGCTCGGGAGCCCGTTTTTGCTGGTAGAACCCTCAGGCCACAGGCGCCCCCGATACGAGTGACGTCAGGCTGGCCACACCCATCCTGGTCATGCCCCCCCACTCCCCGGCTCCCCGAGGTCAAACACAACCCTGATGGAGCCCTCAATGAAATTGAGTTTGACACCCCTGGATTCATGTAAAAAAGTCATGGTTTATATCCTGCATATGAGGCAAAGGTTATCTTTGAATCAAAATTATATATCTAAAAAGGCAGTATTGCCATCATTATTCTCATCTTCCCTGTTCACTATCTCCTCATCTTCTCATGACTATAACTTTGTTATAGCTTGTATCATACGATTTATGTTATTTACTTAGTATCCTAGTGTGATTTATGTTGATTGCTTATTTAGCATCGATGACTATCACTAAGTGTTGTAGCTAATGTTTTACGATGAATGTATTTTTTTACGACGACTATGATAAATGATCTATCACTATTGTTGCATGTACTCTTGAGAGCTTATGCACCGGAGACAAATTCCTTGTGTGTCTAATCACACTTGGCCAATAAAGAATTGTAATTCTGATTCAAATACTGCCTATGAGAATTGCTGAATATTCTTGATACATGAATTTTAAATCCCTACCTGTAAAGGGTTATTTTTCGCAAGTGACATTAAAGAAAATTCTAGCCTATAACTGTAACTAAGGGATATGCTGGCTGTTGCTATATTGCTGTGATGGTGAATTTACGGCATGCATGCTGGAAGTGGCACGCAGAGCAGTGGTGGGTTCCTCCCGGTTCGGTCCGGTTCGGCCGAGCCAGTAGCGGTGACGATATGACGTCACCGAACCGGTTCTCCCCCCACCGCCCTCCCACCCCCCCCCTCCACGTTATTCTTACCTTTTATTTGGTCCCATCCCCGATCTATTACTGCCTCCTGAGTCCCAGCTGATGACTAGAGGGAAAAAAAACTGTTTAAACTCTTCCCGCGGGGCTTCAAAGGGCTGTCCTACAGCTGATCAGTGTTAAAAGCAAACAAATGAGTCGGGTCGTAAGTGCGAGGACTGGTCGTAAGTGCGAGGACCTTCCAGAAATGACTCTGACCAACTAGCCACGCTCACTTAGTCACATGACCTCTAAGCCACATCCACAAAATAAGCCACGCCCACAGAACCGGTAGTAAAAAAAAATTAGAACCCACCCCTGACGCAGAGCCATTTCTCCGGGCACGTGAGCCATCGCCCATTGCTCTTCTGGGTTCCGGTGGTCTTCACGTGCTCAGGAGCACCGGAAAGAGCAGCCACCCGGTGCACATGCGCAAGCCGGGAAGATAATCTTCCAGTTTCCAGCACACTGGCCAGCTGCTGTTTGGGGGTACACGCACGCCAGAAACTGGAAGACCAGGTGGCCAGTGCACATGTGCGCACCGGAAACTGGAACTTCATCTTCCTGGTGCATGCATGCGCACTGCATGGCTGCTCTCTGATTTCCAGTGGGCGTATGCTCACTGGCCACCTAGTCTTCGCGCATGCATGCTCACCAGAAACCAGAAGACCAGGTAGCCGGTGTGCATGCGCATGCCGGAAACCGGAAGACCATCTTCCCGGCGTGCACATGCGCACTGGGCAGCTGCTCTTCCTGTTTCACGTTCTTCCTGTTTCACGCTCTTCCTGTTTCACGTTCTTCCTGTTTCACGTTCTTCCTGTTTCACGCTCTTCCTGTTTCACGTTCTTCCTGTTTCACGCTCTTCCTGTTTCACGTTCTTCCTGTTTCACGCTCTTCCTGTTGCACGTGCTCCCATTTCGGCATTCAGTGCCGAAAAGGTTCGCCAACACTGCTATATTGCAGCCCAGCATCAGCTTCCTGTACAGGTGGCCCTCGACTTACGACCACAATTAAGCCCAAAATTTCTGTGGCTAAGTGAGACATTTGTTAAGTGACCTTTGCCCCATTTTACGACCTTCCTTGCCACTTTTGTTCTTAAGTGAAACACTGCAGTTGTTAAGTTCGTAAGCTGGTTGTTAAGTGAATCTGGCTTCCCCCTGACTTTGCTCGTTAGAAGGTCACAAAAGGGGATCCCGTGACCCCAGGATATTCCGTCATAAATATGAGCCAGTTGCCCAAGCGTCTGAATTTTAATCACGTGACTGTAACGATGCTGCAACGGTCATAAGTGTGAAAAACAATCATGTGTCTTTTTTTAATGCTGTTGTAACTCTGAATGGTCACTAAATGAACTGTTGTAAGTCAAGGACCATCTATATTGAGTTTTTAACTAAGATGCCGGGATTTTGGTTTTCTGAGGGACGGAATTTACTATTACATAGTGTGGGTCCCATGAGCCCTAAGCTTCGTGTTTACAGCTTGCCAATTAAAGCAACATATTGATATTTAACGTCGATTTCAACATATGGCGTACGGTGGCACATCCTGTCCTCTTGGAAAATGTCTTTATTTTTCCCCCCCCCTCAAGAAGGATTATTTTAGCGAATTAGACCTGAACACTGGTCAGATGGATATTGATGATTCTACACATGTGCCTTCAGGTGAGTTGTTTCATTTCCAGTAAATACAGTTTTTGCTTCTGAAATGGATTCTTGTAAGGTATATTTATAAAAAGAACAGATCCAGTTAGGATTTCCTTTTTTTTGGTCGTTATTTATAATGGGGATGAGTAACCAAGCATAAATAAGTGAATTCTGCTGGGTTCTATTTTGCTAGAAATTAGCACATTTTAAACATGGTTTAAATTCCTTTCTTCAAACGTTATACAGTATATATTTATTTATACCATGCTTTGTTGGTCCTAATTTATAATAGCAGGCCGTAATAGAATAGTTTTCAAACATAGTATACTTTCCTCTTTTTCGTGGTGGTGGTATTTCCAGTAAATCCTTCAGGACTGCTAAGCCCTGGTTACCTGGCCATCATTCCCGAATTCGGTTCGGTTCTTGTCCCAAAACTGCTTTTCAAAAGGCAACTGGTCTTTCTTTTTCTTTTTTCTTTAAAAACCTTTCACATCATCCAAGAAGTCCCAAATGGTGCTTTTTTGAGAAGCAACTGGACTTCCTGGTTTTTCTTTGAAGACGTTTGGCTTCTCAACTTTTCAGATTGAAGGAGATTCTTGAATAAGAAGCGAAACATTTTCAAAGAAAAAAATAATCAGAAAGTCCAGTTTATTTTATTTATTTTATTGGTTCAATTTATATGCCGCCCTTCTCCGGAGACTCGGGGCAGCTTACAATGCGTTAAGCAATAGCCTTCATACTTTTGTATATGCCTGCTTAGTAGGGCTTTCGCCCCCCCCCAAGCGGTGTTCTTTTTTATACAAAGTCAGCTTATTGCCCCCACAATCCGAGTCCTCATTTCACCTACCTCGAAAGGATGGAAGGCTGAGTCAGCCTTGAGCCTTGGTGAGATTTGAACTTGCAGTAATTGCAGGCAGCTAAGTGCTATTTAACAGCGCTTTAATCTGCTGCTCCACCAAGGCTCTTCAAGCCAGTTGCCTTTTGAAAAAGCACCTTTGGGAGAACCATGATCTGGATGATTGAGAATCCCCATGGACTTCTTGTCCATGTTTTGACAGATGCCTAGAAATTCTTAACGCATAACACAGTCCTTGATGATCTTCACAACAGTTGATTCACTATAGTACAGATGGCGAACCTATGGCACGCGTGCCGGTAGTGATACACAGAACCATCTCTCTGGGCATGCCAGCCGTTGCCTGTTGCTCTTCCAGCTGGTCTTCGTGTGCGTGATAATGTCGGAAACCGGAACAGCAGCTCCTTAGAGTGCACGTGTGAGAGGGCCGGAAACCGGAAGTACGCCGGGGAGCCGCTGTTCCGGTTTATGGTGCTCCCTCACACACGCGCACGCATTCTCATTTTGCCACTCGGAGCCAAAAAGGTTCACCAACACTGCACTATAGTATTATTTTCCTGTTTTCTTATCATAACTAATGGGTCTATCTTATCAAATTTATATGCCTGCCCATCTCACAGAAAGTGACTCTGGACAACAACCCAATAAAATAATAAATATGAAATAATAAATATGAAACTATAGTGCATTAAGAGCTTGCGTAACATGCGAATAAAGGCATGCTGCATAAACATAAAAGATTGAATATGGTTTTACTTGGCGAGTTGGGTTCTTGTGCACGAGATAGCACTCTACTGAAATGTCTCTTAATTATTGTTTAAAAAAAATACTATGGAAAATAGTAGGATACTTGATAATAACAAGAAGAAATAACTTGTGTTGTTTTAGAAACAAACACAGTTATTGTGCCATTGGCTTTAATCGTTCAGATATTTTGGACTCTTGTTGATGTACCTAACATCCTCTCACTTATCTTTCAACTGATAAAAGGCGGATTTTAATGAGAGCTTATGTTATAGTTAACTAAAGTCTGATAATGTCCTTTTATTGCCTAATGTTTATCTTATGAGTAAGCCTGCAACTCTTTATTCAGAGGTAAATCCTATTTAATTGGATTTAATGCCAAGTAAGCATGTGCAGAATGACAGATTTAAGGCAACACTTATTTGGAAAGAATTCCAATTATTGAGAATTAGACTTTTGACTGACAATGTATAGGTTTACAGTGAAGACAACTGCATCTTTCTTTTCCCTGTTTTGTGCATTTTATAGGAAAGGCTCCTTGCTGACAATACAATTAGAAGGGTTGCTTTTCAGACCAATTTTGTTAACATAATCAACAAAATTAAAATATCATAACTTTTGGCCTAAAGGGACTTCTTAATTATTACTGTAAAATGTTTAATCTATTAAACAGAAATTACACCTTTTCCCTTCACATTTCAGTGTATAAATTGAGTAGAGATTTTTTAAAAAACACTATCAATATAGGACTGCTATTTTCTGTAAAAAAAACCCAAAAACCTCTGAGAAATATTTGCACGCACGTGATTATGCGTGTTCGTTTGAATCTTTGTACATGCCTGGAACATTACTTTCAAATAAGTAATCCTGATATATAAACTCAAGTATTCTCCTAGAACTAATAGTTTTGTTTTATTCTTATTAACATTTTAGAACTTTATGAAAATGAGCACGTACGCCTCGGTCAAAAAGGTAAGAGTTGGATACAGTAATCATTTTTAATATGCTGTTTGTTTTTTTTTATAAAAAACATACAATTGCTATTGTTTCTATTTTAAATTATATAAGGAGTTATAATCACACTGCCCTAGAGATAAGCCTGTTAAAGACCTGATAAGAGCCTTGGTGGTGCAGCGGACTAAAGTACTGTTAAGTAACACTTAGCTGCCAGCTGCCTGCAATTACTGCGAGTTCAAATCTCACCAGGCTCAAGGTTGACTCAGTCTTCCATCCTTCCGAGGTAGGTAAAATGAGGACCCGGATTGTGGGGGCAATAAGCTGACTTTGTATTAAAAAAAAGAACACCGCTTAGCGGGGGCCAAAAGCCCTACTAAGCAGCTATATACAAAAGTATGAAGGCTATTATTGCTTAACGCATTGTAAGCCGTCCTGAGTCTCCGGAGAAGGGCGGCATATAAATTGAACCAATAAATAAATAAAGACTTCTAAATAAGCAAGTTTAGGTTTATGCTGCAGTTATAGACATACATCAATTGGGAGACAAAAGGGCGGCGGGGGGTGGTGGTGGTTCTTCCTCTTAACAACCTTACTAACCTACTAACCTACTAACTTAACAACGGTAGTGATTCACTTAACAACGGCGGCAAGAAAGGTAATAAAATGGGGCAATATTCACTTAGTAACTCTTTTGCTTAGCGACAGAAATTTGTGTCTCAATTAAGGTCCAATTACGGTCCTGTAATTGATATTAGCTGATATTTTGCATTGACATCCTTCAGTCTCAAAAGACTATGGTATCGTGCTCTGGAAAGAGGTCCTAAAACAGCATCTAGAGTGACTAAAAAGGCCAATTCGAGAGTGGCAATCCCTTCCACACTGAGGGCAGATATATTCTGTCCCCTGCCCAGCTCCCAGATTTCACTGGTTCCTGGACTGCCTCTTTGCCTCAGCCTGCCGAGCACGTGTCTCTTCGAATTGGAGAAGGCCATGCAGCGTCTTTAGCCTCCATGCTGAACGATTGGAGGTCGTTCCTCTTAGGTTCGCTTTAAGCTACCTCTTAGGTTTGCTTTAATACTGTGAAGCTTTAGGTATTTTGCCTAATTATATTTTATATACATTTCTCGTAGTTCTTATGGAGCAGGACAGTGCAGCTGCCCAACAGTACGTGCGACAAGGCTCCCCAAATTCATTAAGAGCAGAGCTATGGGCACTGATTCTGAATATTTCAACCCAACCAGAGGTAAATCTGAAAAGTAGATTGGAAAGACAGATGTCTGTTTGCTATTCATATGTCAGCTAAGTGTACGTTTTGGTTCTAGCATTGAGCATTCTAGGAGTCTTCCTTTGCAAGATCCTATGGGGGCATCTACCTTCATTTAACACTTTTGTTCAAACTTCTGACTTTCTAACAAAGGTGAAATGTAAAATTTGTTTTACATTTGTTTTACATCTGTGGGCGTGACTTGGGGGGGGTAATGTGACTGGGTGGGCGTGGCCAACTTTCCCCCCCCTTTTAAAAGCATTTTTTCTACAACCTTAAGAGGTTGCAGAAAAAAGTGCTTTTAGAAGCCTCTGACGATCAGGCAACTCAGCTGGGATCGCGAAAGGCTTTTAAAGGCATTTTTTTTCCTACAATCTCTTCGGCCGAAGAGGTTGCAGAAAAAAGTGCTTTTAGAAGCCTCTGATGATCCCAGCTGAGCCGCACGATCATCAGAGGCTTTTTTTAAACTTTGAAAAGCATCTTTTTGGCCGAAGAGGTTGTAGAAAAAATGCTTTTAAAAGTAAAAAAAAAAAAGCCTCTGATGATCATGCGGCTCAGCTGGGCATGGGGGGTGGGCAGGGATTTTTGCTACCGGTTCTCCAAACCACCTGCCGCCATTGCTACTGGATCGGGCAATCTGGTCCAAACCGGGAGTATTTCACCCCTGCTTTCTAGCACAACATTTTTTTTATCAGTGGGCTCTCCTTTTATCAATAAATTCTGCTGAAGTTGCAGTATATTCCCAGTTCTCAGAACTGTCTGATCTTCTTCCTCCCATTGTGTGCTTCTCTTTTTGCGGGAATGCCTAGGAAAACATCACCAAACCTTCTTCCCATTGCAGGATGAACTGAATGGCCTAGAGAAAAGCAAAATATGTATAAAATGTTTTATAGATGGCATTTTGCACTGGCAAGATTTGCAAAAATGTTTAAAGACCGATCGGAAAAATCTTGAAAGTGTAATCAAGCATCTGGCACATATTACCCTATGTGGTGGACATGCCCAAAAGCAAGAAAACATTGGACGAAAATACATAAATGGCTGGGAAAAAATGATAAAACAACATATAGACCTGAAGCCAGAGATATTTTTGTTGGGCATTCTACCAGAAAAATATGATAAAAAGACTTCATATTTGATCCTGCCTATATTAACTGCATCTAGAATTGTATTTGCGCAACAATGGAAAAGTGATGAGATCCCGTGTGAGGGGAATGTAATTAAAAAAATATTGGATTGTGCAGAAATGGACAGATTAACACTTGCTGTTAAGGATAAAGAAGAAACTGAATATTTTTTGATAAGGGACGTATTCTATCAATGGCTAGATAACAGAAACAGAAGTTAGAAAGGAGATATAAAGGGAGAAAATGATATAGAGGAGAATTGTTAAAGATGAGGATGTTAAATGTTAAATATTAAGGTTATTATATTATTATGTTGTTATACTATTAATATGATGGTGATGACCTATCAAAACAAAGATGTATAAATATGATTTAAGCATAATTGTACCCAGAATACACACTGTTTGATGAAAATTTAATGTTATATAAATAAAACAAATAAAACATGGGGGGAAAAAAGCATTTTTTCATTAGTGTGGGTTAAGGTGGCTCCTCCCTTGAAAGGCCTCTGGTTTAATCCTGTCAAAAAGAACAGTTGAATAAGTTTATCAAAAAGTTGTGACCAAAACTTGTTTTTTGCCAGTTGGCTTGGAGCCACAAGGGGGGGGGGTTGAATGCCCACCACTCGGAGGTGGTTAGCGGGACTAAAAGACCTCATGCCTCTGCCATTCATCTCTTACTACTGTTTCTCTTGCTATAGTTTTAAATTTTTTAATTGCCATCATTGTAATTATCTATTTGTCTTTTTGTAATCTGTGAGTTGCCTTACAGGGGAGATGGGCAACATGGCAGTTTAATAACTAAATAAATAATCTCCTTCCCCGCATAATTTCATTTCTTTTGCTAATAATATACCTTGGTGGGTCCCAGTCGATAATTCACAAGCGTATTTTTTTTAATGTTTCTTACACTCTTCGATACAGGTAGTCCTCGATTTACGACCACAATTCAGCCCAAAATTTCCATTGCTAAGCAGGACAGTTGTTTAGTGAGGTTTTTTTACCCCATTTTATGATCTTTCTCGCCACATTTGTTAAGTGAATCACTGCAGCTGTTAAGTTAATAATGCGGGAATCTGGTTTCCCTCTTGACTTTGCTTCTCAGACACTGCAACTTGTCATAAATACATGCCAGTTGCCAAGAGTTCAAATTTTGATCATGTGACCCTGGAGATACGGCAATGGTTATAAATATGAAAAACTGTCATAAATTACTTTTTTCAGTGCTATTATGATTTTGAACGGTCACTAAACGAATGATTGAGTGGTGCGATGGCCTAGAGGTGGAGCTCTCGCCTCACAATCAGGAGGGCTGTGAGTTCAATCCTAGGTAGAGCCAGATATTTCTCTCTCTGGGCACAATGAGAATGTATCTGCTGAATAAAACTCCTCATTGGCTTCAGGAAGGGCATCCGGCCAGTAAATCCTCCGCTCCATTCAGTTGCCCAGACTCCACCCTGCTAGGGATTATCGGGTCATTAAAAGAAGATGATGATGATGACTAAACGAATGATTGTCATTCAAGGACTGCCTGTACATTATGAGCATTTCCCACTGCAAAATGCGAGCACCCGCATTATATTGTTATAAAGTCAGGGTGGACATTAGGAAAGCCATAATTCTTCTAGACTCTCTGACTGTCTTGGTAGCGCTAGTCTATTTTTCCTCGTTATTTAATCCTACAGTTATTCTGACACTGCTTGTAAAGTAATGGGAGAACTCAAGCTAATCTACAAATTTATGACTGCAGTGCCGTTACAGCCTATAAATCAGTTGTGCAAACATATCTGTAAACGATATGGATCCACGGAATATTTAATTATAGTACCTGTCCACACGTGCTTAACTCTCATGATTTGCAGTATGCGAAGTCTTAAACATAAAGGGACGGGGTGGCTCAGTGGCGAAGATGCTGAGCTTGTCGATCAGAAGGTCGGCAGTTCAGTGGTTCAAATCCCTAGTCCTTCCTCTTTTTAGAGAGTCCAGTTAATTTCTAATAATCACAATTTACTGAGAGGTACCTGAAAAGAAGAGGGATGCAGTGGCTAAGACACTGAGCTTGTCAATCGAAAGGTCGGCAGTTCAGCGGTTCGGATCCCTAGCGCCGCCTAACGGGGTGAGCTCCCGTTATTTGTCCCAGCTTCTGCCAACCTAGCAGTTCGAAAGCTGCACGTAAAAAAAGCTGCACGTAAAAAAATGCAAGTAGAAAAATAGGGACCATCTTTGGTGGGAAGGTAACAGCGCTCCGTGCGCCTTTGGCGTTTAGCCATGCTGGCCACATGACCACGGAGACGTCTTCGGACAGTGCTGGTTTTTCGGGTTTGAAATGGAGATGAGCACCGCCCCCTAGAGTCGGGAACGACTAGCACATATGTACGAGGGGAACCTTTACCTTTACCTTTACCTTGGAAAGCCTGATCAATAGGAAAAGCTTAATGCATTGTAAGCCGCCCTGAGTCTCCGGAGAAGGGCGGCATATAAATCAAATTAAAAAAAAAAAAGCAATCTGCGTTACTAAATAGGAAACACGCATAGTATTGTTATGAAATAGGAAACACATGTGGTATTATTCAACTATGTTTGTGTTTATCCACTTCAGCACTGTATTTAGTAGCAGCTTTTAAAAGCTGTAGAATAATTAGGAACATTAATTTCCTGGCAGGCATTTTACTGTCGTACCATTCTGCTCAAAGGCCTCTAGCATTTCTCTTAATTAAGGAACTAGTTTAAATCAATTTCTGGGAGCGGATAGGATTTATTTTTCAGAAACTTCAAGAAGTCATTGCAACTTGACTTTGAAAATAAAGTGCATAAGTAGCAGAACAGAAGGAGTAATCCGGAAATGGTTTCGCCTTCGCAGATTGACTTTTTATAGTAGTGCAAATTATCAGTTGGATCCCTCGTTCCTTTGCCACAAATGGGGTGAATTTTATTCTGGGACAGGATGTTGATCCTGCAGTAGAAGAGGACCATGTTCTAGAAATGGCTACAATCCTTAGAAATCTACTTTTTTTTTTTTAATTTGATTTATATGCCGCCCTTCTCCGGAGACTCAGGGCGGCTTACAATGCGTTAAGCAATAGCCTTCATACTTTTGTATATTTATACAAAGTCAGCTTATTGCCCCCACAATCTGGGTCCTCATTTTACCTACCTTAGAAAGGATGGAAGGCTGAGTCAACCTTGAGCCTGGTGAGATTTTAACTTGCAGTAATTGCAGGCAGCAGATGTAAGTGGATGTTAATTAGTCTGCTGAGCCACCAGAGCTCCTTTAAAAGGTCAGGGGGTTGCCTGGAACAGTGAAAGCTAATACACTAAAGAGATTATATGAGTGTAAATTGAAAGTGTAAATCCAACCTATTGTTAATCTTAATATACTTTTAAAAAAAGTTTTGAACTTCTTTTATTTGTATTATTGGAGTGGAATGGAATGGAATTGAAAGGGAATAGAATAGAATAGAATAGAATAGAATAGAATAGAATAGAATAGAATAGAATAGAATAGAATAGAATAGAATAGAATAGAATTCTTTATTAGCCAAGTGTGTTTGAACACACAAGGAAATTGTCTCAGTGTACATATCAACAGCAAGTAATAGGTCATATGTCATAAATCATAGTTGCAATCAAATCATATGTTACAAACAACAATTGATAAACCATAAGAAACCAATGTCTATGCTTCATCCAAAGCTGAAGAAGCAGGTAACACGTACGTGTGCGTGTGTGTGTGTGTGTGTGTGTTGTCAGAGACAAGGAGATCTGGATACTGTGTCTGGGTATCTAAGCTTGGCTCCTTAAACCCTGATCAAATCTGGGCCAAAGCAGACAAGCCTGCTTTGTCCCAAGGGTGAATCTGAATGCTCATTCCTGGAAAAAACATTGGAATAAATAGACTATTAACGTAACCATAACAGCTTTCCCTTTTGAATTGAACCCCCAGAGTATTTGATATGCAAATACAGAGAGTAAATATAAACACATTCTAAGTTCCTTTTGGAGATGGTCCCCAGAAAAAGGAGAAAACTTTGGAATTGCCCTAGCATTCCATTTCTTATTCCTTCTTATGCGGGTTTTTTTTTTAAGCTTCTCAAGTAAAAATGGTCAGCATGTTAGAGGATTGCTTTTAAGAAGGGAATATATCTCAAGCTCTCTACCCTGACTCTCTAAATTTCAGTGCTACTACTAATGTGGTGGTGTTAGTTGCGAAGTCATGTCTGACCCATCGCGACCCCATGGACAACGTTCCTCCAGACCTTCCTGTCTTCTACAATCCCCCGGAGTCCATTTAAGCTCATTCCTACTGCTTCAGTGACTCCATCCAGCCACCTCGTTCTCTGTCGTCCCTTCTTCTTTTGCCCTCAATCTTTCCCAGCATTAGGCTCTCCTCCAGTGAGTCCTTCCTTCCTTCTCATTAAGTGGCCAAAGTATTTGAGTTTCATCTTCAGGATCTGGCCTTCTAAAGAGCAGTCAGGGTTGATCTCCTCTAGGACTGACCAGTTTGATTGCCTTGCAGTCCAAGGGACTCGCAGGAGTCTTCTCCAGCACCAGAGTTCAAAGGCCTCAATTCTTTGGCGCTCAGCCTTCCTTATAGTCCAACTTTCACAGCCATACATTGCAACTACTGCTACTAATACTCTTCTGCAATTCTCTCTTTCATTAAAAAAGGGAATTAAATTGACCTCGTGGTTCCAGCCAGGGAAAGAACTGCTAACTTTAGAAATAAGATTAGTGGAAGTGTTAATGTAAAGGAGTAAAGTTTTAAAGCCTGTTATCATTAGACAATCTTTCTTTCTTCAATTTCTTCAGAAATTACTGGGGAAAATGGCTAATTTTTGTAATTGTATCGCTGTCTTCTCTTAAACGATTCCAGAATTTAAAACAATTACAGAATGAATTTAGCTATTACCTCTTAAGAGTTTTTATAGGTTAAGTGGATTTTGACTCCGTCTTTATGAAAAATCACTGCGATTCTTAATGTATTAATATGCATTAATAGTTATTTAGGGGGCATTTTTTAAAATAAAGGGCCTATAATATTTTTTATATAGTTTTTTTTTTAAATTCTCCCAGGTTTGTCTCCCAGGCATAAGGGTTTATTTAATGAAAAAAAGTTTTATGTAGTTCATCTTTAGAACACAACTTGGAGCAGCTCACAAGAATAATAAAATTACAAACAATTAAGATCATAAAAACTAAAACCAAGAACTAAAATGGAATAGAATAGAATAGAATTCTTTAATGGCCAAGTGTGATTGGACACACAAGGAATTTGCCTTCGGTGCATATGCTCCTCAAAGTCCTCAAGTTCCAACACAATTGGCATGTTAGTGAGAGATTTAATGATTTTGTGTTTAGTTGAGCTTCAACACAGTGTTAGTAGTAATTTTATTTTAATGCGATTGTCTGTTTTTATTTTGTTTCCTGCCAGACTTTCTTAGAGAGATAGACTGAATTGATTTAATACGTAAAATAAATGATGCCACCAATATGTTGGGGAATTACAGGTCAAAATATAATTCAGGCAGAGGAAATACTCATTTTAAAAGATAAGGTATAATTCGATTTCCTGGAATCTTTTAAATGATTGAAAGCTAGCACAGTATAAAAAAATAACTTTGTCATGGCTATCAGTAATTTAAACCATGTTTCTAGTGGTCTATGCAGGCGATCCTTGACATACAGCCACAATTGAGCTCCAAATTTCTCTTGCTAAGGGAGACAGTTGTTAAGTGAGTTTTGTCCCATTTTACGACCTTTCTGGCCACCGTTATTAAGCGAATCACTGCAATTGTTAAGTTAGTACCATGGCTGTTAAGTGAATCTGGCTCCCCCATTGACTTTGCTTGTGAGAAGGTCACAAAAAGTGACCACATGACCCCCCCAGGATGTTGCAACAGTCATAAATATGAGTCAAGTAGCTGAATTTTGGTCACGTGACCGTGGAGAGGCTGCACCAGTCATAAATGTGAAAAACGGTCATACGTCACTTTTGCCAGGGTCGCAACTTCGAATGGTCAGTAAATGAACCATCGTAAGTCAAGGACTACCTGGATTATAATTTACTTACCAACAGGATTTTATTTACATGTTCTGAATACATCTGGTTCATTTTACCTTTATCATAAAAGTAACTTTAGTGACTTTATCCTTGCCTAGTTGAATGTACTACATATTCTGCCCTCTGATAAATAACATGCATTCCCTAACTGCACAGTTAAAACCCTAAAATAGAGCAAATTGTGTTTATGAGAAAAATCGCAAGGATAATAAACATGATATTAAATGCGTCTGCTGTGTAGCTATATATTTTCTTCTGCCGTCTTAAAAGGAGAATTGCACAGCTCTTATCTTTCTTGCTTTCTCTATTTATGCTGAATTCCTGCCATGACCATGTGCAAAAATATGACAGCTCTCCTGACATTCCAGTGCAGTAGTCCTCAACTTACGACCACAGTTGAGCCCAGAATTTAAGTCGCTAAAATGAGAAATTTGTTCTTTTAGTGACTTAAATTCTGGGCTCAATTGTGGTCGTACGTTGAGGACTACTGTACTGGAATGTCAGGAGAGCTGACATATGTGTAGTCCTGTACAGGTAATCCTCGATTTATGACGACCACAATTCAGCCCGAATTTTCTGTTGCTAAGTGCAAGAATGGTGAAGTGAGTTTTGCCCCCATTTTACGACCTTTCTTGTCACTGGTTGTTAAGTGAACCACTGCAGTTGTTAAGTTAGCAACATGGTTGTTAAGTGAATCCAGTTTCCCCATTGACTTTGCTTGTCAAGCAGTCGTAAAAGGGGATCACATGACCCCAGGGCACTGCAACCGTCATAAATAGGAGTCAGTTGCCAAGCGGCCGAGTTTTGGTCACATGACCATGGGGAGGCTGCAACGGTCATAAGTGTGAAAAGCGGTCGTAAATCACTTTTTTCAGAGCCACTGTAACTTTAAACGGTCACTAAACAAACCGTTATAAGTCAAAACTCTCCCCAGGCTCCAAGAAAGCCTCTGGAGCCTGGGGAGAGTGAAAAATGGGCGTTCTGGTCCCAGCGGAAGTTGGGAAACGGGTTGTTTCCGGCCTCCAGAGAGCCTCTGTGGGGGTGGGGAAGGCCATTTTCGCCTTCTCCAGGCTCCAAGAAAGCCTCTGGAGCCTGGGGAGGGCGAAAAAACGGGCCTATTGGGCCCGCCGTGCCATCGTGTGCCAAAAGCGGGGGTCGCGCGGGGGGGGTTGCATGCACATGCGTGAGGCGCATTGAATTATGGGTGTGGGCGCAAGCGAGCGTGACCCACCACCCCGCTCCCCCCGCTTTTGGCATGTGACGGCAAAAAGGTTAGCTATCGTTGGTATAGGGTTTCCTGCCTGAGCAGGGGGTTGGACTAGAAGACCTCCAAGGTCCCTTCCAAATCTGTTATTGTATTCTGTTCTAAACTGTCAATTGGTCCAGATGGGCTAGTGGAATTGCTTTCTTTCTACCTATTCTCTGATGTTAAGTCAGCCACCTGTTTTCTATCCTCAATGAGCCAGACGCCACAAGGAAACTGTTCTCAATATCATGTCTAACCTAAGAATGTCTGGGATGTAACACAGCCAAGCAAATAATTAACTTATCTTCTGAAATTGTTAAATCCTGATGCAGTATTTTCAGAAGGCAGAGAAATTCAATTTGTGAACCTAGGAAGAATTTCATTATTCTCCTGATACGAAGAAATAGATTTGATCTATTCTGCCTAAGGGCTGTGAAAATGAGCTGAAGTAATATGTGTTATATGTTCGAGACAAAAATTTGAATTAATTAGGGCCCATGGATTTTTTAAAAAGTTTTTTCCCACCCCGCTTCTGTTGCATTTAGTGTTTTAATCACTATAATATACTGTATATAATTTTTAAAACATTTATAACTCCTACTATATTTTTTTTGTCTTTGTTTGTATTTGGTTTTTTTAAAATGAAATTATACCTTACAAATGTCCCTTAATTATTTTTCAAGTCCACTTTTGATAAAAGTTTCTGTTTGAATAATAGAATATAAATACTTATGGAAATGAATCTTATATTTCCTTGTTTTAAAATATTTATTATTCCTTGCTTGGATATAAAATATGTTTCATTTGTTTTGATGATGAATATCTAACAAAGTTTCTGAGATTATATTCGGATATCCTGAATGAATTTTTTCCTAGTTCCATTTTTTATTTTTGGAACTCATTTATTTACGTAAGTAATTCAGTTCTGCCTTTCCACTATAATCAGAACTGGTTATATAAGAACTTTAGAACAATAATATTTAAAAACACTGAGACCATTATTATAGCCGAAAACCCTAATATATACCATATCAAACAGGCACTCAATTAAATTCATTCACAGCAAAGGTAAATATAAACCCTTTTTATTCAGGCAATTTCACAACAAAGTAAAACTAGCAGATTTTTAAACTGTGGTTTCCAGTCACATTTGTTGATTTTAGTATTATCTATTCACAATTGTTTAAAATCAGAGGTGGCAGTTCTTTAGCTGGTACAGGTCTTCATACGCATCAAATTCTTGATGTTGTGATGTATAAATGTAGTATATGCGTGGATCCAAATAGTATAGTGCTGTGATGGTGAATCTATGGCACGTGTGCCACAGGTGGCACGCATAGCCATATCAGTGGGCATGCCAGCTCAGCTCCAGCACGCATGTGCGTGCCGGCCAGCTGATTTTCGGGCCTTCTGGGCCCACCAGAATTAGAGAAACAGGCTGTTTCCTGCCTCCGGAGGGCGGGGGGGCTCCGGAGGGCGGGGAGGCCCGTTTTTCTTTCTCACCTGGCTTCATATTCCCCTCTGCATTTGGGAAGGGCGAAAATGTTTTTTGCTGTCCCTCCTAGACAGGCTCTGGAGGCTGGGGACAGCAAAAAAGTCACTTCCTGTCAAACCGGAAGTTGGGAAACAGGCCATTTCGGGCTTCCGGAGGGGCTCTGAGGGGGTGGGGAAGGCTGTTTTCGCCCTCCCCAGATGCATAGAGGGGATCTGGAGCCAGGTGAGAAAGAAAAACGGGCCTACCGGGCCATCACGTGCCAGGAGCGGGAGTGGGAAGGGGGGTTGTATGCCCATGCACAGGGCAGGTCACATAGAATTATGCGCACGCGCAAACCTCCCCTACCCACCCCTTCCTGGCACGTGATGGCAAAAAGGTTAGCCATCACTGGTGTAGTGTTTTGTAATTAACAGGTAGAAATTTTGTCCATGCGCAGATTTTTCTAAATGCCATCCAAGATTTTTTGGTATGGCACTACTATTTTGGTATGGCTGCTTTATACCATCATCTTTCTATTTCAATTTTCAGATCTTAATAGTTTGTCATCTTCGTCAATTTTTCGTCCTGTACTACCCTCTGGTATTGCAGCATTAATTATCCATACTTTTTTTCCCCCTTTTCAACCATAGTTAAATCTTATTTATTGTGAACCAAGACTTTACTAATCTATGCTCGGATAACCCGCAATATTTTAAGCTGCTTGTTTTCAATTACTTTTTCAATTCTGTGTTTCCACCAGTTTTTCATTCCCAGCACACGATAAGTTTTACAGATGCTCCAATGAAGCTTTTTGGCAACTGCGTTATTGTGTGTACTCAGTTTTTTTTGCATGAGTAGAGTATATAATTTACTGTTTTCTTCTGCCACTTTGCACAATCTGCACTTAGAAACATTAGATGGTTTTTTTTTTTTACAATTCTGGCCTTGATTGCATTAATTCGAATGTAATTTCAATTATATATTACTATTATCTTTTATTCATTAAACATGAAACTCAAGTCAACTGAACATTTAAAAATGTATCACAAATATTATTGACTGGTGCTGATGGTTGATACGGGTTGCTGCCAGCATCCTAGGTATCAACCAAGTATCTTCTTAAAATGTATGATGTTCCTAGTAGTAATCCATTTCTTCATAATGGAGAATAATGAATAATGAAATTCTTCCTAGGTTTACAAGAGCAGTTTTTTGCAGTTCCGCTGGTGTTTTTGCAGGAAGCTGCAATTTCTTGATGTATTTTGTAAAATTCTTGGACATGGTACCAAGTGCCCCGATGACAATGGGTATCACTGTCACACGTTTCATCCATAATCGCATAGTTTCGATGGCCAGGTTGCGATATATCATGATTTTTTCCAGTTCTTTTTCTTTGACTCTTTACTACTACTACTGCTATTACTATTATTATATACTTTATTCATCAAACATGAAATTCAGTCAACTGAACATTCAAAAATGCATCACAAATACCATTGACTAGTGCTGATGGTTGCTGCCAGCGTACTAGATATCAACCAAGTACCTTCTTAAGATGTACGATGTTCCAAGTAGCACAGTTTTTTGCAGTTCCGCTGGTGTTATTGCAGGAAGCTGCAATTTGTTGATGTACCTTATAAAATTCTTGGACATGGTACCAAGTGCCCCGATGACAGTGGGTATCACGGTCACATGTTTCATCCATAATCGCATAGTTTCGATGGCCAGGTTGCGATATTTCATGATTTTTTCCCAGTTCTTTTTCTTCGACTCTGGCATTTCCTGGTACCACAATGTCAATAAATTGTACGTTTTGATTTTCGACAACTGTGATATCTGGTGTATTGTGTTCCAATTGACAATCCATCTGTACTCGAAAGTCCCACAAGATCTTCACTATCTCATTTTCGATAACTTTTTCCACTTTGTGCTCCCATGTTACAGGTATTTTTTACATAATGACCAGTGGACTAATTTAGCAACTCGGTTGTGTCTAGGTTTGTAATCAGTTTGTGCGATTTTGCTGCAATTGCATATTAAGTGTGAAACAGTTTCGACTATCGTTGCAAAGTCGCCAGTTTGGATTGTCAGTGAATTTTTGTACCTTCGCTTTCACGATAGCATTATTATTATTATTATTATTATTAGTTAATCTTTAGTGAGATTCACAGCCTTTGAGGCTGGTTAATAGCTCAGCAGCTCGAGTCCTAACCAAGGACCTAGGAACTGTTGTTGTTGTTGTTATTGTTGTTGTTGTTGTTGTTATTGTTGTTGTTGTTATTATTATTATTGTTGTTGTTGTTGTTATTATTATTATTATTATTATTATTTCATTTTAGGATATCTTATATTATGAACAACTGAAATCTAACGTGATCCAGTACAATCTTTTGGTGGACAGTTTGATTTATAAAGTGAGTAATTTTTGAATTGCACATTTCTATGGTCAGTAATTAATGCGTTACTCAGCCTCTAGGCTTTATGTAGTGAAAAGGAATGTTTGTTTTGACTGTGCTTAATGTCTTTTATAACGGCTAACCTTATTAATTGTGTTCTGCTTGCAAGATAACAGATAGCAAACAAATCCAAGGGCCTTGAATTTCTGGCTAGTAAGGAGTGAAAATCTCTATGGTTCTGCTATGATCGCCATAATATATCTTTTGAATGTGGTGTTTATGTAGAAGTACTAACAGGAATCAAAATCAGCGTGACTCTTGCTATCGGAATTCAAAATTTTTGCAGTTAGTATCTTTGGAATGTGGCATATCTCAGCCTGGCCAAACACAATCGCGGGCATTCAAAAACGTGATCAGAAGCCATTTCATTTCTTGAATAAATGGGGGGAAAAACCCTCTTAGTTTGGACTGCTAACTAGTTAAATAATAAACAGCAGGAATAAATGGAGATTTGAGAAATGCCCATTTTTGGATCCCACAGTGTTTTGCTAGTAGTGTACCAATATCTCAGGGGCTGCCACAAAGAAGAGGGGATCAAGCTATTTTCCAAAGCACCTAAAGGCAAGATAAGAAGCCAAGGATGGAAAATAATCAAGGAGAGAACCAAGCTAGAAATAAAGAGAAAATTTCCGACAGCGAAAACAACTAATCAGTGGAACCGCTTTTGCCTTCAGAAGTTGTGGGTGCTCCATTACTGGAGGTATTTAAGACGAGATTGGACAACCGTTTGTCTGAAATGATGTAGGGCTTTCTGTTTGAGCAGGGGGTTGGACTAAAAGACCTCCAAGGTCCTTTCCAACTCTGTTATTCTGTTTCTTTCATTATAGATCAACGATTCTAAGGGAACTTTTCATTGCATGTGAAAATTAGAAGTTGACGAAAGACTGAGCTTGATATAGGAGTAGCGCCAGAACTGTTGTTAACGCCATTAGATGACGATAGTGCTGCGTCTTGTTATATTGTGTACGGTGTGAGAGGTGCCCACGTGGAAAAGATGTGGCTCAGCTTCAGAAAGTTGTCTGTTATTGATTTATTGATTTATTGATTTCAGGATGTGAAATTGACAGCCAGCAATGATGACTACTACTTTGTGTTTGAGG
Source organism: Arizona elegans (assembly GCA_022577455.1). Taxonomy (NCBI): domain Eukaryota; kingdom Metazoa; phylum Chordata; class Lepidosauria; order Squamata; family Colubridae; genus Arizona; species Arizona elegans. Next base: position 70,395,687 of record JAKOOJ010000009.1, read on the forward strand.
ATTATTTATATCAGGTAAGTATTTACGTGGAGCAAATGGCAAATCATTCGTCATTGGAAGAAGGACATTTGGGCCAGGGTAGAGTTTATTCTGTTTACTTTGTAGATCAAATAAAACTTGTAATGCAACAGCTGCTCTTAAGTAGAGCTACAGTGCGTTGCTGTATGTATCTACACAAGAGTAAATTCCATTTATATTTTGTGGGGCACACACATTCGCATACCACTTCCAACAGCCCTGTTCTGAACGGGCCAAGGCCCAGTAGTGGGACGGGGGTTGGGGACCCTTGCTGTAGATCATCATCACTGCAGACATAAGATTGGCCCCTACTTGCTCCCTGAAGACCTGGTTTGCCAAGGGCCTGGGGACCCCACAGTGAGATGGAGCCCATCAAATGGCTCGCTTGATTATTGTTGCCAAAGGGGTGGGGGTTACCCTGTTTCCCCTAAAATAAGACCTCCCAGATAATAAGCCCAATTGGGCTTTTGAGTGCATGGGCTAAAATAAGCCCTCCCTGAAAATAAGCCCTCCCCAAAAATATTAAACCACATGCGCAGCCAGTCCCCACCATTTCCTTTGGTTAGGGTTAGGGAAACAGAGCTGGAAATCAGATGGCAAGAGGATCCCCGTTTTGCTCCACACGCTCCAAAATAATAAGACCTCCTTGAAAAGGGCAAGTGCTTATTTCGGGGTTCAAAAAATATAAGAAAGGGTCTTATTTTCGGGGAAACATGGTATCTATCTATCTATCTATCTATCTATCTATCTATCTATCTCTATATATTTTTATCTATCGGTATATATTTTTAAATTGTTTTTATATTGGGTTTTTTTCCACCCCTTATAAGCTGCTCTGAGTCACTGAGAGTGAGTTGGCGCACCCTACAAATTTTCTTAAATTAAATAAATGCGAAGCATTATAGCTACAGTTGTTCTAAGCATTGCTTTTGTTTGCAATGGAGATTAATGGGCTTTGGCCATGGGCAGGGGTGAGCTTCAACATTTTTAGCAAGGGGTTTTCTGCCCTGTTGCTGAGTGGGCATGACCATGGTGGGCATGGCCTAGTCAGCCTCCTGCACCACGGCTGGGGTGTGTGTTTTTGTCCTTTCCTGGCTCCTGAGGCTTTTGTCGAGCCTCTGGGAGGGTGAAAATGGCCTCCCCAGGCTCTGGAGGCCAGAAACGGGACCATTTCTGGCCCTCCAGAACTTCCGGTAAGCCCATTTTTCGCCCTTCCCAAGCCTCTGCACGCGCCCTGCATTTACCTGTATCCAAAAACGGGCCGCATGGGGACTCCTGGGAGGGGTGGGGTGGGGCCAACCAGGAGTGGGATTTGGAGGTTCTCCGAACTGCACAGAATCTTAGCTAGAGGTTCTCCCAAACCTCTGCAAACCCCCAGCAGCCCACCACTGGCCATAGGTTTTGGAGAAAATGTGGCATTCATGAGAAATTTGGATCCTTTTAGGAGTTCTTCTGGAAAGGGCATCAAGAATACAAGTTTTAAACATTCAAAGATGATTTAAAGATAAAAGGAACCAACGATATTTGTTGTGCCCGGTCTTTGGCATATATAAAAGAAGTATCCTATAGTAACATAATTAATATATATATATATATATATATATATATATATATATATATATATATATATATATATATATGTATGTATGTATGTATGTATATATATATATAAGAATTTACTATGACTCTTGGAAAGGCACCCATAATTTATGCATCTACAATATATGACTTTTGTTTCTATTAAAAATGAAGCTGTGTCTGTGTTTGTAATTGTCTGTGTCGCTTCTTTTAAATCTCTCTTAATGAAGGTTTATTACATTTGCAAATTTGCTAACATACATTTGATTATAATGTCAGTATAAATGTCATGGGTGTTAGGGTGTGTGTAAAAAGTATTTGTTGCTTGTGCAATGAGCAGAGCAGAAACACACAGGGAAGGAGATAAACGTGCAGCTCGTGTGAGAAAAAATACTTTATATACAAGATAATAAGCAGTCTCAGTGTAGGTAAAACAGTCCAAGGTCATAAACAGTAATATCAGTCCAGTAAGTATCTTCCCTTACCAAAGCAAACGGACTTTAACTCTCAGTATACAGTACCATTTAACAATCCAGTCTAACACCAATCAGCAGAAAGACGCAGGAAGCAACAGGAACAGTTACAATCAGGAGCAAAGAACGCTTCTCTGCGCTGCTTATTTATGCACTGTAGCCTAATTACAGGGTTCAGCAAACCCTGATTACGTGGCTCAATTGTTTCTTAAAGAAACAGATATATTGCCTGACCAACAAGTTAGGAGTAAGCTACAAGCTGAACCTAACAATGGGGTTAGAACCTCATTTTCACGGTAAGTTCAACTCAATTAGTCAAAGCTGTTGGAAGTGTCCTTTTTTTTTCTTCGTAGTTGCATCAAATAAGCATTCCTTAATTTAGAATTCTGTATATTCTGAGAATAAAGTAGAGGCAAAAAACTAATGCTCTCTAAATCATCATTAAGATATTTGTCCGATTGCCTTGCGATGAAGAAAGCTTGTGATATTGAAGATGCCATCTAACTACCCTGTTTTTCCTGAAAATAAAACCCAACCAGAAAATAAGAACTAGCATGATTTTTCAGGATGCTCGTAATATAAGCCCTACCCCCAAAATAAGCCCAAATTAAGATTGTCAGCCAGATTGATGCATTTAGTACCGTATTTCCCCCAAAATAAGACCCAACTGGAAAATAAGCCCTAGCATGATTTTTCAGGATGCTTGTAATATAAGCCCTACCCCCTAAATAAGCCCCAATTAAGATTGTCAGCCAGATTGATGCATTTAGTACCGTATTTCCCCCAAAATAACACCTAACCAGAAAATAAGCCCTAGCATGATTTTTCAGGATGCTCATAATATAAGCCCTACCCCCAAAATAAGCCCAAATTAAGATTGTCAGCCAGATTGATGCATTTAGTACCGTATTTTCCCCAAAATAAGACCTAACCAGAAAATAAGCCCTAATGCGTCTTTTGGAACAAAAATTAATATAAGACCCATCTTATTTTTGGGGAAGTACTGTAAAACTACGGCCTTAAGAGCAATTAGCTAAAACATCTATTTATTGAAATAGAAGAAAGCTGCATTACCCAAGCTGTAAAACACCAGGATTGCATACTGTACATGTGCCAAGCTAGGCATGCTACAGAGTTGAAGTCAGTGTTCTCTTCTGCATCGTTTCTAGACAGCATTTTATGTTTGTAGGTGGCCTTTCAGGTGAAACGGACCTTGATGTTCATAGCTAGACAGCTGGGTAATCTTTGCAAGGGAATGGATAGTTGAAATTGACACCAAATGCACCTTTCAAATCATCTTAAGAGAACCAGCGGATAGGAAACCCAATGGAAAAAAAGATGTGGAGACTCTAGAAAGAGTGCAGAGGAGAGCAACAAAGATGATTAGGGGACTGGAGGCTAAAACATATAAAGAATGGTTGCAGGAACTAATGAAGAGGAGGACTAGGGGAGACATGATAGCAGTGTTCCAATATCTCAGAGGTTGCCACAAAGAAGAAGGAGTCAAGCTGTTCTCCAAAGCAACTGAAGGCAGGACAAGAAGCAATGGGTGGAAACTCATCAAGGAGAGAAGCAACCTAGAACTAAGGAGAAATTTCCTGACAGTTAGAACAATTAATCAGTGGAACAATTTGCCTGCAGAAGTTGTGAATGCTCCAACACTGAAAGTTTTTAAGAAGATGTTGGATCACCATTTGTCTGAAGTGGTGTAGGGTTTCCTGGCTAAGCAGGGGGTTGGACTAGAAGACCTCCAAGGTCCCTTCCAACTCTGTTATTCTCTTCTCTTCTCTTCTCTTCTCTTCTCTTCTCTTCTCTTCTCTTCTCTTCTCTTCTCTTCTCTTCTCTTCTCTTCTCTTCATTCCAATATTTTATTCTGTTCTGCTCTACTCTACTCTGTTCTGTTCTGTTCTGTTCTCAATTTTAAAAAATGACTAGGGGTGAGAGGATAGCAACGGTCCAATATCTGAGGGGCTGCCTCAAATATTGGTATAGACGAGGGGGTCAGTTTATTTTCCAAAGCATCTGAAGGCAGAACAAGAAGCAATGGATGGAAACCAATCAAGGAGAGAAGCAACCTAGGAGAAATTTCTTGACACAGAGAGCAATGGTGTAAAACAGTGGACCGGTTTGCCTTCAGAAGTTATGGTTGCCCCATCACTGGTGGTTTTTAATAAAAGATATCAGACAGTCAACTTGAATGGTACAGGATCTCCGACTCGAGCAAGGGTGCTGGATTAGAAATCATCCAGGCTCCCTTTGTGTGAATTCGCTTTAATTTTCTACCATCGGGAGTCTTGGAGGTTGGATTTAATACAGTTCTCATTATCACAGAGTTAATAACCGTGCAGTTCAGGCAGATTTGAAGGTGGAACATTGTTTCCTGTGTTCTGGTTTTTTTTGTTTTTAAATCTCCGACAAAAGCTATTTCAACCATTTCTGAAAAGAATTTGTCTGGTCAAACAGAGTCACTTAGAGCAGATGCAAATCCTCAGGTTGCCTACTTAATTGCCAAATTCTGCTTCCGAGTGATAAGGATATCCCGTCAGATGTTCATTTCTTTGGGACTCTTTATAATGACTAATTTGGATATATCAATAACTGTTGGATAAGCACGAAGAGGACAGAACGTTTCCATTTGCGTATAATTTCATGGAATCTGCTCTGTGTCTGCATATGTCAGGCTCAAGGCCAAAGACATACTGAAAGGCAGTGGACACCAGTCTTTTATTTGCTTACACTTAGTGGATAGAATCTCTGCCAAACTAAGGCTAATCCAGGCAATCCTCGATTTACAACCACAATTGAGCCCAGAATTTGTGTTGCTGAGTGAGAAATTTGTTAAGTGAGTTTTGTCCTGTTTTACGACTTTTCTTGCCACGTTTGTTAAGTGAATCACTGCAGTTGTTAAATTGCACTTGACACGGGAAGGAAGGAAGGAAGGAAGGAAGGGAAGGAGAAAAGGGAGGAAGAGGGGAAGGAAGGAAGATAGGAAAGGAAGCAAGAAGGGGAAGAACAGAAGGAAGGAAAAGAAAGGAAGATAGGGAAGGAGAAAAGGAAGGAAGAGGGAGGGAGGAAAGAAGAAAGGAAGATAGGGAGGAAAGGAAGGAAGAGGGGGAAGGAAGGAAGGAAAAGTAGGGAAGGAGAAAAGGGAGGAAGAGGGTGGAACGAAGGAAGATAGGAAAGGAAGCAAGAAGGGGAAGGAAAGGAAAGAAGGAAGGAAAAGAAAGGAAGATAGGGAAGGAGAAAAGGAAGGAAGAGGGAGGAAAGAAGGAAGGAAGATAGGGAGGAAAGGAAGGAAGAGGGAAGGAAGGAAAAGTAGGGAAGGAGAAAAGGGAGGAAGAGGGTGGAAGGAAGGAAGATTGGAAAGGAAGCAAGAAGGGGAAGGAAGGAAAAGAAAGGAAGATAGGGAAGGAGAAAAGGAAGGACGAGGGAGGGAGGGAGGGAGGAAGATAGGGAGGAAAGGAAGGAAGGAAAAATAGGGAAGGAGAAAAGGGAGGAAGAGGGTAGAAGGAAAGAAGATAGGAAAGGAAGCAAGAAGGGGAAGGAAAGGAAAGAAGGAAGGAAAAGAGGAAGATAGGGAAGGAAAAAAGGAAGGAAGAGGGAGGGAGGAAAGAAGAAAGGAAGATAGGGAGGAAAGGAAGGAAGAGGGGGAAGGAAGGAAGGAAAAGTAGGGAAGGAGAAAAGGGAGGAAGAGGGTGGAACGAAGGAAGATAGGAAAGGAAGCAAGAAGGGGAAGGAAAGGAAAGAAGGAAGGAAAAGAGGAAGATAGGGAAGGAGAAAAGGAAGGAAGAGGGAGGGAGGAAAGAAGGAAGGAAGATAGGGAGGAAAGGAAGGAAGAGGGGGAAGGAAGGAAGGAAAAGTAGGGAAGGAGAAAAGGGAGGAAGAGGGTGGAAGGAAGGAAGATAGGACAGGAAGCAAGAAGGGGAAGGAAGGAAAAGAAAGGAAGATAGGGAAGGAGAAAAGGAAGGACGAGGGAGGGAGGAAGGAAGGAAGATAGGGAGGAAAGGAAGCAAGAGGGGGAAGGAAGGAAGGAAAAATAGGGAAGGAGAAAAGGGAGGAAGAGGGTGGAAGGAAGGAAGATAGGAAAGGAAGCAAGAAGGGGAAGGAAAGGAAAGAAGGAAGGAAAAGAAAGGAAGATAGGGAAGGAGAAAAGGAAGGACAAGGGAGGGAGGAAGGAAGGAAGATAGGGAGGAAAGGAAGCAAGAAGGGGGAAGAAAAGAAGGAAGGAAAAGAAAGGAAGATAGAGAAGGAGAAAAGGAAGGAAGAGGGAGGGAGGAGGGAAGGAAGGAAGATAGGGAAGAATCTGTATGGCTGAACACTCCTCAATTTTCTCTCCTCTTTCTGCTGACGTGGGTCCTTATAAACTAGCTTTTAATTTTTCCTGTTTATTACTACTTTGTTGGCTGTGGTATATTTTAAGAGTTTGGATAGGAGCACGGGGTCTGATAAGTAGTGCTGAAAGTGTGTATTTAAGATAAAGGGACTTTGCCCTCTGAAAAAATGTTAACCAGCGAAGTAGTAAGTTATTCAAGAAGGTGAGCCCATATCTCGGGCAGAAAATTATTCTGTCTTCTATCAGAAGTCCAGACCGGATTTTCAAGACCTTTCTGCTTTTCTTTGACAAATACAATTTTCAGAAGATTTTGTTTATATTAAATATTAAACGGAAAGGTACGCTCCGCACAGGCCCTACACTGGGAAACATTGTCATGGCGTTGGAAAAATTCTGTTTAAAATAAAGAGATAAGCTGCAGCACATCCCACATTAGAGTTATCACTCGTGGAAATGAATTTGCTGTAGACTTGTATAGGTTTTTTTTTTTTTTCCTGCAGCAGAATAAAAGGAGCAGTCGTGTGTGTATAGGGTTCTGAGTTTATACGTAGAAAAATTGGGAGATAACTCTTTGCCGGCGAACCAGTTTTCTCTACCACTGCCTTAAAAAAACTAGAAAACTGGAGGTTATTTTTACAATACTCCTTAAAAGGTCCAAATAGGAAGAATTACTGGACAAAAATGGTTGGAACATGGTTGGAAAAAATGTTGAAGCGGCATATAGATTATAAGCCAGAAATTTCTTATTCTCACTTTTAATCATGTCACCCTTTATTAAGAGACGTTTTCTTTCTATCCTACCTAACTTCTAGTCATGTCACTTACCTAAAAGAGAAGAGAAAAAGAAAAGCAAAATCAGAACAACAACAAAAAAGAGAGATCATCTATCCATCGTCTCTTGCCCGCTTCAATACTTCAGTTGCTATGCTTTTTTTTTTTTTGACTTGCCTCCCATATTCCTCTCTTGGATCTTTACCTCTGTCTGTATCTACTTCTTGGCTATTCAATCTAGGTATTTCTCCCATCTCCACCCTTTTCCACTGCCTAATTTCCACACTTTCTACCCAGGTCACTATCTCCCTTTCAAAAGCATCTTCCTGTATCTCTAATTCTCTTTTCAACTCTCTTAATATATTTTCCCCCTGATTTAATTCATCAGTCACTGTTATTTTCATTGTTATCTCCACCTTCTTTTATTCTCTGGTTCTTCAGCTCAGTCTTTTCCTCCATTTTTTCTGTTGGCTCCTTCCTTTCTTGAGTGTCTTCGTCTTTACTCATATTCATCAAGGGAACATACCATGTTTCCCCAAAAATAAGACCCTGTCTTATATTTTCTTGAACCCCGAAATAAGCGCTTGGCCTTATTTTTGGGGAGGTCTTATTATTTTGGGGCGCGTGGAGCAAGATGGGGCTCCTCTTGCCGTCTTACCTGATTTCCAGCTCTGCATTTAAATATTTTTGGGGAGGGCTTATTTTCGGGGGAGGCTTATTTTTAGCGCATGCGCTCAAAAGCCCAATTGGGCTTATTATCAGGGGATGTCTTATTTAATACTACATGTTTTGACAGCAGCAAGAATTGTATTTGCACAGTTCTGGAAAAACAAGAATACACCTATAGAAGAAGATGTAATTTTAAAAAAAATTAGATTGTGCAGAGACGGACAGATGGACGTTAAAGATAAAAGGAAGGGAAGATACAGAGTACTTTCAAAAATGGGATTTGTTTTACAAATGGTTTGGATGACAGAGGTGGACATTAGGAGTTAGAAAAGTATTACTATATAACGGGGTGAAATGTAAAATTGGTTACTACCGGTTCTGTGGGCGTGGCTTGGTGGGGGGGAGGTTTAATGTGACTGGGTGGGCGTGGCCAACTTTTTTTTAAAAAAAAACTTTTCAAAGCATTTTTTCTGATGCTTTGAAAAGCCTCTGCCGATCAGGCAACTCAGCTGGGATCATCAAAGACTTTTTCAAAGCATTTTTTTTACCACCTCTTTGGCCAAGAGGTTGCAGAGAAAAATGCTTTGAAAAGCCTCTGACGATCCCAGCTGAGCCGTGCGATCAGCAGAGGTTGTTTTTTTTTTTTTTACTTTTAAAAGCATTTTTTCGTCGGAAGAGGTGGTAGAAAAAATGCTTTAAAAAAAAGCCTCTGATGATCGTGCGGTTCAGCTGGGCATGGTTGGGGGGGGCGCAGGGATTTTTGCTACCGGTTCCCCGAACCACCCACCGCCATAACTACCGGATCGGGCGATCCGGTCTGAACCAGGAGCATTTCACCCCTGCTATATAAGCAACTTGACCCAGACAATGCACTGTTCACCAAGCTCTTTTTTGTGTAAATTGAAAATGTATAAATAAACTGATAAAAAAAAAAGTTAAAATAGGACGAAGGATACCTGTAGCTTTTCCAGGAACACGAAAGCCATCATTCAGTTGGAGGGGGTTAATCTAAGCATTTTGCTTGTCCTTAACATGTAGTAAAACTCTCACCTTTGCAGGAAATGTCTTTTTTCGATAATTCAGTTAAAAATGAGCTTATCCTTCACAGATAACTTTCTGATAAGTGTGTTTGTGTTTTCCACAGGTGTTGCTTTGTTTCTCCCGAGACACTTCAGTGTTGGAACACTTTGCGTACAATAGTGCTACCCCACCCAGGTCGTTCATTCGAGGTAAAGAAACGTTTATTTGAAATGCTCAAGCCAAGAAAGACGTTGAAGAGACAGAATATTTTATAAATGTTACTTGATGGTCTTAACCGAACAACAACCGATTGGGAAACGTTCAAACCTTGACGTCTGTGGTTCATGACAACAAATGCATTGAATTACCACTTTCTTTGCATATCATGAATATCTTTGGCAGGGTGGAGTATGTAAATCCCACTATAGAAAGAAAATGTTTCGGCCTTTTTTTGGTCTTCTGTCAGGGGTGTCAAACTCGATTTCATTGAGGGCCACATCAGGGTTGAGTTTGGCCTCAGGGGGGGCAGGGTGGGTGTGGCCAGCATGACATCACTCGTTTGGGGGCTGCCTGTGGTGGCCTGAGCGTTCTGCCAGCGAAAAGAAGCTCCCAAGCTCCGTTTTCGGAGATGACCTCCTGCAACCCTCTGCAAGTGAAAACGGTGCTTTAGGGGGCACGCACAGCCCTCGCGAGCTCCGTTTTCTGCTGGGACGGCCTCCTGCAACCCTCTGCCAGAGAAAACGGAGCTCAGGAGGAACACGCGCAGCCCTCACGACCTCCGTTTTTAGCTGGGACAACCTCCTGCAACCCTCTGCCAGTGAAAACAGAGCTCAGGGGGCTCATGCAGCCCTCGCGAGCTCTGTTTTCACTTGGGACGGCCTCCTGCAACCCTCTGCCAGAGAAAACGGAGCTCAGGAGGGACACGCGCAGCCCTCGCGACCTCCATTTTTAGCTGGGACGGCCTCCTGCAACCCTCTGCCAGTGAAAACAGCTCAGGGGGCTCAGGCAGCCCTCGCGAGGTCCGTTTTCACCTGGGACGGCCTCCTGCAACCCTCTGCCAGAGAAAATGGAGCTCAGGAGGACACGCACAGCCCTCGCAACCTCCGTTTTTAGCTGGGACAACCTCCTGCAACCCTCTGCCAGTGAAAACAGAGCTCAGGGGGCTCATGCAGTCCTCGCGAGCTTCGTTTTCACCTGGGACGGCCTCCTGTAACCCTCTGCCAGTGAAAACAGAGCTCAGGGGGCACGCGTAGCCCTCACGAGCTCCGTTTTCACCTGGGACAGCCTCCTGCAACCCTCTGCCAGTGAAAACAGCTCAGGGGGCTCATGCAGCCCTTGCGAGGTCCGTTTTCACCTGGGACGGCCTCCTGCAACCCTCTGCCAGAGAAAACGGAGCTCAGGAGGACACGCGCAGCCCTCGCGACCTCCGTTTTTAGCTGGGACAACCTCCTGCAACCCTCTGCCAGTGAAAACAGAGCTTAGGGGACTCATGCAGTCCTCGCGAGCTCCGTTTTCACCTGGGACGGCCTCCTGTAACCCTCTGCCAGTGAAAACAGAGCTCAGGGGGCACGCGTAGCCCTCACGAGCTCTGTTTTCACCTGGGACAGCCTCCTGCAACCCTCTGCCAGTGACAACGGAGCTCAAGAGGGTCGCATGCGGCCTGCGCGAGCTCCGTTTTCACTGGCAGAGGCACCGCGGGTTAGTCCTTCACTGTTTCCAGGGTGGGCCCAGGGCCAGATCTGCCAACGGGCCTTGAGTTTGACAGGCCTGATTTGTGTAATTCAGCTTCTGAAACAACAATCAAAGTAAAAAGATTGACAGGGGTCCTGGGAGTAAGCCCGATTTACTTGTATTCCTTTTTTTTTTTTTTTAATGAAAACTGAGGAAAATCAGTGCCTTACTGAATTATTTCTGTTGAGGAAAAAATGTTCTGCAGGCCAGGCAGTTCTCGAACTCACGAGTACAAGCGACCCCAAAATTTCTCTTGCTAAATGAGTTTTGTTCCATTTGATGGCCTTTCTTGCCATACTTGTTAAATGACCTCACTGCACGGTTGTTAAGTGAACCCCCATTGACTTTGCTTGACCCTGCAGCCATCATAAATATGAGCCAGTTGCCAAGCCTCCAAATTTTGATCACAAGACCACCAGGAAGGGGGGGGGTGTACTTACAGTTTTAAGTCTGAAAAACGGCCCCAGGTCGCTTTTTTCAATGCTGTTGTAACTTTGAACGGTCACTAAATGAACTGTTGTAGGTCGAGGACTACCTGTATATCCCAGCCCCATTTTCTGCAATAGCTTATTTGTGCATTTCTCATTTTCCTGCTTTCATTTGCTCTTCCATGAAATGGGCCTTTTTACCTATCTGTAACATTTAGAGGGACGCGGTGGCTCGGTGGCTAAGACGCTGAGCTTGTCGATCGAAAGGTTGGCAGTTCAGCGGTTCGAATCCCTAGTGCCGCGTAATGGGGTGAACTCCCGTTACTTGTCCCAGCTTCTGCCAACCTAGCAGTTCGAAAGCACGTAAAAAATGCAAGTAGAAAAATAGGGACCACCTTTGGTGGGAAGGTAACAGCATTCCGTCCGCCTTTGGTGTTTAGTCATGCAAGACACATGACCACAGAGATGTCTTCGGACAGTGCTGGCTCTTCAGCTTTGAAAAGGAGATGAGCACCGCCCTCTAGAGTCGGGAATGACTAGCACATATGTGCAAGGGGAACCTTTTCCTTTCCCTTTACCTGAAAAGTATCAGAAGAAGAAGTTGTTCCTTTGTTTAAATGCCATTAATCCAGATGAAATACCTTTCAGTTGATATCTAAAACAATTACAATATACAGTTAGTCCTCAACTTTCAACAGTTCCTTTAGTGACAGTTCAAAGTTATAACGGCACTGAAAAAAGTGACTTATGACCACTTTTCGCACTTACAACCTTTGTAGTATTCTCAGGATCGTGTGATCAAAATTCAGACGTTGGCAAAATCACCAGGTTCTCCCATATTTTGTAAATTCCTTGAGTCAAATGGGTTGCATTGTTTCCATATTTTTCTTCTAAAATTCTGGATTTCTATAATTCTAGAGTCGGGAACGACTAGCACATATGTGCGAGGGGAACCTTTACCTTTACCTAACATTTAGTACCGTTTCTGTCATTTTAAAATTTCAGAGAATGTACAAATGCACCTTTCTTTCAAAACAGAGTAGAAAAATAAGACCAAAAAATGCACTTTTGATGAACTTTGCAATAGATGTGGCTCTTTAAAATTTACCCGTATGCAGGATAATTAAATTTAATACATCCCAATATTCTTCTGGAAAAATCATTGTTTGAAATAAACTTTTAAGCTGTTGTAATGCTTGCTATTAAAGTATAACACATGTTGCATAATAGCTGGAAGAAAGTTAATCCATTACTGGTCCTCATTCTGGATCATTAAAATGGGGCAAATCTCACTTAACAAATTCCTGACTTAACAAATATAAATTTTGGGCTCAATTGTGGTCGTAAATTAAGGACTACCTGTGATTTACAGCTTGTTATGCTTGTTATTATTTTCTTGTCCTCTGAATTTCACTCCAGTTTGTCCCTCTGGTTATTGTGGCAGTGTCTACGTTTTTCATATGGAAAACCTTGCATTCTCTTGCTGCTTATCTGATTCTCCGTGTGTTATTTCTGTTTTTGTGTGTGTGTGTGTGTGTAGGGAAGCTTGGAATGGAACAATATGCTGTGTTTTATCCTCCAAACGGTAAAGATGTTATACCAGTCTCCCCTCTAGTGGGAACAGGGGGAACTACACCCATTTTTAAGAGTGGATTCTTTTGAATGGCGTTTCGTCCTTCGGGTGAAAAGAAATAACAACTGTTCAAAAAATTGGCAGAATTTTTTTTTATGCTTTGAAGCATTCCAAGGTTTTTTTTCGGCCATACAGAAGCAGGCTCAGAAGATTAAAGAACCGGTGCTGCATTTATTTGATCCTCCTCCTCCTCCTCCTCCTCCTCCTCCTCCTCCTCCTCCTTCTCCTTCTCCTTCTCCTCCTCCTCCTTCTCCTTCCTCCTCCTCCTCCTTTTCCTTCTCCTTCTTCTTCTTCCTCCTCCTTCACCTCCTCCTCCTCTTCCTCTTCTTCTTCCTCCTCCTCCTTCCCCCTTCCTCCTCCTCTTCTTCTTCTTCCTCTTCCCCCTCTTCCTCCTCCTCCCCCCTTCCCCTTCCCCCTCTTCCTCCTCCTCCTCCTCTCCTTCACCTCCTCCTCCTCCTCTTCCCCTTCTTCTCCTTCTCCTTCTTCTCCTCTTCTTCTCCTCCTCCTCCTCCTCTTCTTCCTCTTCTTCCTCCTCCTCCCCCTACCTCCTCCTCCTCCTCTTCTTCCTCTTCCTCTTCTTCTTCCTCCTCGTCCTCCTCCCCACTTCCCCCTCTTCCTCCTCCCCTTCCCCTCCTCCCCCTCCCCCTTCCTTCCCTTCCTCCTCCTCCTCTTCTCCTCCTCCTCTTCTTTTTCCTTTTCCTTTTCTTCTTCCTCCTCCTCCCCCTTTCCCCCTCTTCCTCCTCCTTCTCCTCCTCCTCCTCCCCCCTTCCCCCTCTTCCTCTTCCTCTTCCTCCCCCCTTCCCCTTCCTCTCCTTCCTCCTCCTCCTGCTCCTCCTTCCTTCACAAAGGAGCAACTCCTTTTTTTTAAAAAAAAACATTTATTATTATTATTATGTAAGCTGTTCTAAACCAGGCTTCAAGCCAAACTGAAATAGATCTAGATAATCCCTTTCATCCAAAAATTCCTGGTGCCTAGGATGACTGCACGTTGAAGTAATTTGCTGAGAAATAGCAAACTTGACACTGGTTATGGTGGGCGTTGGGGGGGTGGGGTTGTCTCAAGAAAGAAAGATCTCGCTACACTACGGCCTCCTAAAGGTTGACTAGAAATAGACCTTCCTCTAGTGCAGCACATGATGCCCCCCTTCAGCCTGTTGACAAAGTATTTTGTCATAAATACTTTGTGTTTTGTGGCTGCTTTAATTAGCCATGCAAGAACAAGGATCGAATGCAACAGGTTCTTGAATGTGTTCCGTTCTTTAGGCTGCGCGTAGTGAATCCCCTCTAATCCATCCAGGGAAAATAGTTGCCAGCGATACACTCAGTGGTGAAATGTAAAATTTGTTACTACCGGTTCTGTGGGCGTGGCTTGGTGTGGGGGGGTAATGTGACTGGGTGGGTGTGGCCAGCTTCTTTTCTTTCTTTTTTTTTTACTTTTAAAAGCATTTTTTGTACAACTTCTTCGGCTGAAGAGGTTGTAAAAAAAATGCTTTTAAAAGGCTCTGACGATCCCAGTTGAGTTGCCTGATCGTCAGAGGCTTTTGTTTTCTTTTTAACAATTTTTTTTTTTGCTTTTAAAAGAAAAAAAAAGCCTCTTGATGATCAGGCAACTCAGCTGGGATCGTCAGAGCCTTTTAAAAGCATTTTTTTCTACCGAAGGTTCTGACGATCAGGCAACCCACCTTCGGACGATCGGCCGAAGAGGTTGTAAAAAATGCTTTTAAAAGGCTCTGACGATCCCAGTTGAGTTGCCGGATCGTCAGAGGCTTTTATTTTCTTTTTATTTATTTTATTTTCTTTTATTTTATTTTATTTTATTTTATTTTATTTTATTTTATTTTATTTTATTTTATTTTATTTTATTTTATTTTATTTTATTTTATTTTATTTTATTTTATTATTTTTATTTATTTATTTATTTATTTATTATTTATTTATTTATTTATTTATTTGCTTTTAAAAGAAAAAAAAGACTCTGATAATCAGGCGACTCAGCTGGGATCGTCAGAGCCTTTTAAAAGCATTTTTTCTACCGAAGGTTCTGACGATCAGGCAACCCACCTTCGGCCGATCGGCCGAAGAGGTTATAAAACATGCTTTTAAAAGGCTCTGACGATCCCAGTTGAGTTGCCGGATCGTCAGAGGCTTTTATTTTCTTTTTATTTTATTTTCTTTTATTTTCTTTTCTTTTCTTTTCTTTTCTTTTCTTTTCTTTTCTTTTCTTTTATTTTATTTTATTTTATTTTATTTTATTTTATTTTATTTATTTTATTATTTTATTTTATTTATTTTATTTTATTTTATTTTATTTTATTTTATTTTATTTTATTTTATTTATTTATTTATATACATTTATTTATTTATTTATTTATTTATTTATTTATTTATTTATTTATTTATTTATTTGCTTTTAAAAGAAAAAAAGGCTCTGACGATCAGGCGACTCAGCTGGGATCGTCAGAGCCTTTTAAAAGCATTTTTTCTACCGAAGCCTCTGACGATCAGGCAACTCAGCTTCGGACGATTGGATGAAGAGGTTGTAAAAAATGCTTTTAAAAGGCTCTGACGATCCCAGTTGAGTTGCCGGATCGTCAGAGGCTTTTATTTTCTTTTTATTTTCTTTCTTTCTTTCTTTATTTGCTTTTAAAAGAAAAAAAAGGCTCTGATGATCAGGCGACTCAGCTGGGATCGTCAGAGCCTTTTAAAAGCATTTTTTCTACCGAAGCCTCTGACGATCAGGCAACTCAGCTTCGGACGATTGGACAAAGAGGTTGTACAAAATGCTTTTAAAAGGCTCTGACGATCCCAGTTGAGTTGCCGAATCGTCAGAGGCTTTTATTTTCTTTTTCTTTTATTTATTTATTTATTTATTTGCTTTTAAAAGAAAAAAAAGGCTCTGACGATCAGGCGACTCAGCTAGGATCGTCAGAGCCTTTTAAAAGCATTTTTTCTACCGAAGCCTCTGACGATCAGGCAACTCAGCTTCGGACGATCGGCCGAAGAGGTTGTAGAAAAAATGCTTTTAAAAGGCTCTGATGATCCCAGCTGAGTCATGCGATCATCAGAGGCTTTTTTTTTTTAACTTTTAAAAGCATTTTTTCGGCTGAAGAAAAAATGTTTATAAAAGTAAAAAAAAAAAAAGCCTCTGATGATTGCACGGTTCAGCTGGGAATGGGGGGGGGGCAGGGATTTTTGCTACCGGTTCTCCGAACCACCTGCCGCCATCACTACCGGATCGGGCAATCCGGTCCGAGCTGGGAGCATTTCACCCCTGGATACATTGCTACCTACATCATTCACAATAAATGCCCCAACTTTATCGCCATCACGTGTAGCCAAAGGGCCACAGATGGCATCTGAGCCTGTCATTCTAACTCTTAACCGCGGCAGAATTTAATGCTGCGAGTGAGGTGTTTTGCGCAAAATTTGGAATTCCCCCCCCTCTCAAGTTTCCCAAAAGTGCTTTTTTCAAGAGCCAACTGGACTTTCTGGTTTTTCTTTGAAGACGTTTCGCTTCTCATCCAAGAAGCTCCTTCAGCTCTTTTGAAGCTTCTTGGATGAGAAGTGAAACGTCCTTAAAAAAAAAAAAAAAAAAAACAACCCAGAAAGTCCAGTTGCCTCTTGAAAAAAAGTACCTTTGGGACAACCATGAGCTGGATGACTTGAGAATCTCCGTAGATTTTTTAAAAGAATTTCCTACTTCTGAAAACACATACTCTTTGGACAGTAAATGGAATATGTTTGATTTTTTTTTTCTCTTTAGGTGTCATTCCTTTCCATGGCTTTTCAATGTATGGTAAGTAACTTGTCATTGCTATCACTAAAATTAAAAACTCTGCATGACAGTTGCATGGGAAGTCACTAAGGTAGGTCAACTCCATAGAAAGTTGATGCTTATTTAGTACCTTGATGGTTTCGGAATCATCATCTTCTTTTAATGACCCCTTTAATCCAGGAGTCTCCAAACTTGGCAACTTTTAAGACTTGTGGACTTCAATGCCCAGAATTCCCCAACCAGCACACTTGGCTTGGAAATTCTGGGAGTTGAAGTCCACAAGCCTTAAAATTGCCAAGTTTGGAGACCCCCTGCCGTAATCCGTTGCGGGGTGGAGTCTGGGCAACTGAATGGAGCTAGCAGAGTGTTTACTGGCCGGATGCCTTTCCTGTCGCCATTGATGATTTCAGAATATGAGTCCAAAATTGTTAAGGCTCAGGAACAATCTTCTACAAGCCGAGTTGAGTGTGTACTTAACAGGAGTTAACTATCCACGAAGGGAGACTGAACAGAGGCCTAACTGTAATTGATTTAAAGTAAATGTAGAGATATTTAATAGTGCTTTTGCTTCACTGGATCCCACATTAGCTCAGCAAAGCATTGCCAAGCTTCTTTAAGCCATTTAAAGCAGCTGTGTCCCATGAAAGTGGCAGCTCTTAAAAGAGAATTCCTATTGTCTACATGTGACCTCCCTACACACACAGTACTCCTCCAGGGATTGCCAATGAGTTGGCTGTAGACACACACCTATGAGGTTAATTGGAAATACTTGTTAAGTAGTGTAAGAGTGTGTCTCCTTTGACGCCTTGAAGAAAGTTGTGTGGCTCACACTAATGTGATTGACAAAAACGGGGCCACATGCACTGAAAGGTTTTGAAAAGGGTTAGCAATTCAGCCTTTGTCATTGTCACACTGGTTTTTAAGCATCAGGGCAGGAACGGGTAGTCCTCAACTTATGACCTCAATTGGGAGCAGAGTTTTCACCTCTAAGTAAGGCGGTTGTTATGCGAGTTGTGTCTGACGTTATGACCTTTCCTGCCACAACTGTTAAGCAAATCGCCACCGTTGTTAGGCGAATTACATGGTTGCTAAGCATGTTCATTTTATGCTGACGTTCATTATGGGTTGCTAACCCCTAAGGAGTAACGTTTAGCAAAATTAGCAATAGCATTCGGACTTATATACCGCTTCACAGGGCTTCGCAGTCCTCTCTAAGCAGTTTACAGAGCCCGCCTCTTGCCCCCAACAATCTGGGTCCTCATTTTAACGACCTCGGACGGAAGGCTGAGTCAACCTTGAGCCAATGAGAATCGAACTGCTAGCAGTTGGCAGAATTAGCCTGAAATACTACATTCTGACCATTGCCATTATCTGGTCATTTCGGTCAATTTTATTTAAAATCCTTACTTTTGGATTCACATGACTCTTATTTCTCCAAGCATGGCCAAATTTTGTCACGTACTGTGCCAGACGGGCATTGGTTTGACTGACATGCTTACAGGGGTGAAATACTCCTGGTTCAGACCGGATCGCCTGGTAGCGATGGAGGCGGGTGGTTCGGAGAACCGGTAGCAAAAGTCCCTGCCTCCCCCCCCCATGCCCAGCTGAGCTGCGCGATCATCAGAGGCTTTTTTTCTTTTAAATGCCTCTGACGATCCAAGCTAAGTTGCCTGATCGGCAGAGGCTTGCAACTCGGTTTAGATCGTCAGAGGCATTTAAAAGAAAAAAAGCCTCTGCCGATCAGGCAACTCAGCTGGGATCGTCAGAGGCGTTTAAAAGAAAAAAAGTCTCTGCTGATCAGGCAACTCAGCTTAGATCGTCAGAGGCGTTTAAAAGAAAAAAAGCCTCTGCCAATCAGGCAACTCAGCTGAGATCGTCAGAGGCGTTTAAAAGAAAAAAAGGCCTCTGCTGATCAGACAACTCAGCTTAGATCGTCAGAGGCGTTTAAAAGAAAAAAAGCCTCTGCCGATCAGGCAACTCAGCTGGGATCGTCAGAGGCGTTTAAAAGAAAAAAAAGCCTCTGCTGATCAGACAACTCAGCTTAGATCGTCAGAGGCGTTTAAAAGAAAAAAAAGCCTCTGCCGATCAGGCAACTCAGCTGGGATCGTCAGAGGCGTTTAAAAGAAAAAAAAGCCTCTGCTGATCAGGCAACTCAGCTGGGATAGTCAGAGGCGTTTAAAAGAAAAAAAGGCCTCTGCTGATCAGGCAACTCAGCTGGGATCATCAGAGGCTTTTAAAAGTATTTTTTTTACAACCTTTTCACCGAAGAGGTTATAGAAAAAATGGTTTTAAAAGTTTTTTTTTTTTAAAAAATGGCCATGCCCACCCAGTCACATTACCCCCCCCCCACCAAGCCACGCCCACAGAACTGGTAGTAACAAATTTTAGATTTCACCACTGTATGCTTACCTACTTAACCAACTCATTAATGTTAGTTTTATGGACAATTCCATGTTCTTTCTACAATGAGGCACGTTCAGATGATGTCCAGAAATAATTTGTCTGCAAGAAACACACACAAAGAAACAACGCTAAACTTTTAGGATGCCCCAAAATTGAGAAACTATATTTTACATCAGCACAGCAAAAATAAAAAAAAAGAGGAGTAGCTTTATATATGAAAGAATCATTGGATTCTAAACGAGATATACTCAGATGGGTGACTTTTTCTGAGCTTAAAGAAAAAAAAAAAAAGGAAGAGAAAAAAAAAAAGACTGAATTTTGCATAGAGGTGCTATTCTTAGCAGCGTTTATGCACCTGCCAATTTTTTAGTAGTTGCCGGCACACAAAAACAACACAGCTGTTTCTGAAAGTAGTATGATCAACACAACCGATGGGGTGTCCTCCGTTCACCCAAATTATGGCTTTCCGGCAATTCTTTTGACATTGGTAACTAGTAATACACAGTGGCTTATATGTGGTGCTGCTTAATTCTTCCAAGTGTTGGTAACCAGTATCTGAATGAATATTAAGGGAAAAGAGACTATTATTCCACAACTATAGTTTATTTCAGCATATCTCAGCCGCGGTGGCGCAGTGGTTAGAATGCAGTACTGCAGTCAGCAGTACTTCTGCTGACTGCCAGCAATTTGGCAGTTCGAATCTCACTGGCTCAAGGTTGACTCTGCTTTTCATCCTTCCGAGGTCGGTAAAATGAGGACCCAGATTGTTGGGGGCAATAGGCTGACTCTGTATTGTAAACCGCGTAGAGAGGGCTGTAAAAGCACTGTGAAGCTGTATATAAGTCTATGTGTTATTGCGATTGAAATTCATCTTCCTGAATTTTTAAAATTATTATACAGTAGAGGTTATTATTTTTTCCTTTGCTAACTCGTGGTTTGTTGGTTTTTCACGTCTTCAGTTGCTCCTCTTTGTTTTCTGTACAATGAGCCCTCCAAGCTGTATCAGATATTTCGTGAAATATATGTGCGTTACTTCTTCAGACTTCACTCCATTTCTTCTCACTCTTCGGTAAGTTGGCTTGCAATGCATAACTGCAGTGCCCTGAATAACAAACACCCCATAATTAAAATAAAAATAAAAATAGAACTCGCTTGATGGAAATGTCCTTGGCCATCCGTGGTCCATCCATAGGCCAACTGAAGCTGTTAACCCACCCAAAGTTCCCTCATGGAAAATTTTCATTTTAATTCTCCTTTGGACTGCTTTCTTCTTCTAGCTGCCCTTGCCTCTTGCCTATCAAGTGGCTTGGGAAGGAATGCAGGAAAAAAAAATCCAAGGTAGCCTGGAGTTTTAGTTTTGCCATCTAACATAAAGCAATATGGGTAATCCTCGACTTAACGACTACAGTTAAGCCCGAAATTTAAATTGCCATTAAGTGAGATGGTTGTTAAGTGAGTTTTCCTGTCAGGCCTGGAAGACATCTTTTTCATTGGATCTTCAGGCCTGCCACATTTAGTGCTGTGGGAAAGTGGGAGGGGGAATTGTATGGAGCAAGGGTAATATGTAGTCATAATAACATTCCTTTCTCAGAGAGTCAAGGACATCTTGCCCTGCACCTGAAGGGCTGGAACTGGGAGGCATCTCCAGTTGGGATGATGCATGTGATGGACATGTGGGTGCTGGGCAGGGACTTGGACTTTCCTTTGGGTGGGAAAAAGCTTTCAGATTTGGGTTTTCCCAGATGTCCCAATATGACATCTCTAATAAAGTGGAACTTTGAGGAACCTCAAGCCTCAGAGTTTTCTTTTGTTGGGGGTGTTACTTGGAACCCTGACATTCCCCCTATTTTACAACCTTTTATTGCCACCACTGTTAAGTGAGATCATTGCTGTTGTTAAATGAATCCCGTGGCTGTTAAGAAAATTCCAGCTCCCGAATTTTGGGATGCTGCATTGGTCGTTAAATGTGAAATATGGTTCAGAAGTCACCTTTTTTCAATGCTCTGGTAACTTCAAACAGTCACTGAATTCAAGTTGTTGAGTTCTACTGTAGCTGTACCAGTGGTGGGTTCCTCCCGATTTGGCCCGGTTCTCCCGAGCCGGGTAGCGGTGATGATATGATGTCACTGAACTGGTTCTCGGCCCCCCGCACCCCCCCCGCATTATTCTTACCTTTTATTTGGCCCCACCCCCAATCTATTGCTGCCTCCTGAGTCCCAGCTGATGGCTAGAGGGAAAAAAACTGTTTAAAACTCTTGCCGTGGGGCTTCAAAGGGCCACCCTATAGCTGATCAGTGTTAAAAGAAAACAAATGAGTAGACTGGTGCCTGCAAAAATACATGAGTAGACCAGTGCCTGCAAAAATACATGAGTAGACCAGTGCCTGCAAAAATAAATGGGTAGATCAGTACAGCTCTGCAAGCAGTTAAAAGCCTGGTAGACCAGTACCTTTGCTAAATCCTAAATAATTGTCACAAGACCATCAAGCCACACCCACAAAATAAGCCACGCCCACAGAACCGGTAGTAAAAAAATTTAGAACCCACCCCTGAGCTGCACCTTAAGCAAGTCCTCTCAGAACAATTTTAAGCACTTCAGCAAAACTGCTATTGTCACAGGCTTGCAAATGATTTCTTACAACATGCAAATACAGTCTTTGCTTATCGATGCTTTAAAAATATAACAAGCTCTTATGTATATTGCATATTTCTAGTGTTTTAAAACCAGCATAAAAGATGTACTTTGAAGATGTCTGGTTTGTTTGTTTTTTTCCTTTTTATCCTTCCTTATTTAAAAGGGGATTGTATCACTATGTCTGCTGTTTGAGAATCTCCTTCAAAGCCATCTCCCGCAGCTGTTCTATCATCTTCGAGAAATTGGAGCGCAGCCGTAAGTATTGCCCTTTAAAGTGAAATGTAAATATATTAATTTGAGGCACATAGACTTGGCTCAACTTCTTTTCATCTTTAAAAATTCAGGAGAAGACCTGAATTCTAGTTCTGTAAGACACATTGGCCAATTTTCTCCACGCCATGCCACGCAATGGTATCATTTCCGTTTTAAAACATTTAGCTAAACACCCCAAAAGTTTACATTTTGCACCTTTCTGGAACTTGAAAAGAGATAGTAGTCTCTGTCAAGAATACCCTCTTTTTCCAAGTGATGATTTTACTGGTCCCAATACTGGACCCATTCAACACAAAATGTCTAAACTTCTGAAGGTGAGGCGTTAGCACAATGATCCTGTTCAAAAACAATGCAGCTTTTGGGTCTTTAACACCTTTAAGCTGATGGACCAAACCCCCTTTCTAAGGATAAGTTGCAAGAAAAAAGTATTATATGGGATACCGTATATTTCAGAGTATAAAACGCACCGGATTATAAAACACACCTACCTTTTTTGGTGAGGAAAACAAGGAAAAGAAATCTGCCACTGCCTCCCAGCAATTTTGCCTCATTGCAGCAAACAGCGAGCTTTACTTTCATTTTCAGCATAGCTTGATTAGCACAAGAAAAAAAAAATCTGCTCCCAGCAATTTACCTCTTTGCAGCAAACAGCAGAGGCCCGCGCAGCAATGGGCAATCCCTGCAGCCTGAAACAGCTGAGAGTCAGGGACAATCAACTTGTGCTAATTAGGCTGTGCTGAAGCTGAAATGGGCTGTTGTTACTTGCTGCAAGGAGGTAAATTGCTGGGAGGCAGAGACTAAAGGGTGGGGGCCAATGGGTGGGCGAGGCTAGATTCATTGTTTAAGACTCACAGCTAATTAGGTTGTGCTGAAGCTGAAATGGGCTGTTCCTTCTTGCTGCTTGCTGCAAGGAGGTAAATTGCTGGGAGGCAGAGGCCAAAGGGTGGGGGCCAGTGGGTGGGTGGGACTAATTCGGTGTATAAGACGCACCCAAATGTTCACCTCCTTTTAGGGGGGAAAAAGATATGTCTTATACTCCGAAAAATACGGTATATTGCTAAAAAAAAAGGCCCTTAAAATGCATCTTTGAATGCCAGGTAGGACTTATCTCTGAAAAAACTGAAGATTTCTGCTTTAAGGCATCTGTCCAAAGGTATAAAATAAAGCTTACCTAAATACAAGAAGCAATGGGTGGAAGATCATTAAAGAGAGATCCAACTAAGGAGAAATTTCTTGACAGAGAGAACAATCGGTGGAACGAGTTAGCTGCAGAAGTTGTGAGGGCTCCAACACTGAAGGTTTTTAAGAAGAAATTGGGCAACCATTTGTCCAACCCCGTGTGGAATGTTATAGGGCAGGGGTGGCAAACTCAAGGCCCAGGGGCCAGATCCTGCCCAAGGGGTCCTTATATCTGGCCTGTGGGGCCAGCCTGGAAACAGCACAGGGCCAGCCAATGGTGCCTCTGCCAGCGAAAACAGAGCTCAGGAGGGCCATGTGCATCCCCTCCAACTTCTATTTTAGTTGACAGAGGGCTGCAGGAGGCCGTTGTGGCTGAAATCGGGGCCCGGAGCCTCTATTCGCACCCCCCCCCCCCGAGTTCTGTTTTCACTGGCAGAGGGCTAGCAAAACAAACTAAAAGCGAAACAAAAGGAGAAATGTTTCCCCCTTTGCATTTGAGCATCCAAGAAGGGACAGGAAAGGAGAAAAGGAACGACGAAAGACGAAAAGAAGGAAAGTTGGAAAGAGAACAAGGAAGAGAACAAAAATAAGGGAAGAGGGGAAGGAAGAAGAAAGGAGAATGAAGAGGGAAGGAAAAAGGAAGGGAAGGAAGGAAGGGAAGGGAAGGGAAGGAAGGAAGGAAGGAAGGAAGGAAGGAAGGAAGGAAGGAAGGAAGGGGCATGCTGGGAAATTCATTACTATTAACAGAGACCGAGATATTTTGGAAACAAGACCATTTATTGATATCTTAATATGTCATCTCTGTAACATTATATTCCAAAATGTTACGGAAAACAATACAAAAATTATTTTGCAGAAGACTGCTAATTTTTATTTTATTTTTTTAATTTTGATTTATATGCCGCCCTTCTCCGGGGACTCAGGGCGGCTTACAATGTGTTAAGCAATAGCCTTCATCCTTTTGTATATTTATACAAAGTCAGCTTATTGCCCCCCACAAACTGGGTCCTCAATTTACCTACCTTAGAAAGGATGGAAGGCTGAGTCAACCTTGAGCCTGGCCAGATTCGAACCTGCAGTAATTGCAGGCAGCTGGTCTTAATAACAGGGTGCTTTAGACCACTGTACTACCAAGGCTCCTGGAAAAATGGAGATTTTTTCCCCTGCAGATCACTGTCTGAGGGAGGGACGGTCTGAGGGAAGTCCTGTTTTAGCATTTGGCCACCGCAGCTGCCCCCGACACAAATGATGGCAAGCTGGCCACGCTCCCCCAGCCACTCCCCCCACCCCAAGGTCAAACACAACCCTGATGTGGCCTTCAATGAAATCAAGTTTGACACCCCTGATAGAGGGTTTCCTGCTTGATCTGGGGGTTGAACTAGAATATCCTCTGATTCTTTGTTCTGTGACGTTCCAAATACCTACAGATACGTTTACTCTTATTTCTACCTGTACCACATGTTCTACCTTTAGAACTGAGGTTGAATTTGTTTTTTGCTTAGAATACTTTAGTTTGGCATGAGATAATCCAGGGGTGAAATCCAGCAGGTTCTGACAAGTTCTGGAGAACCGGCAGCGGAAATTTTGAGTAGTTCAGAGAATTGGCAAATACCACCTCTGGCTGGCCCCAGAGTGGGGTGGGAATGGAGATTTTGCAATGTCCTTCCCCCAGGAGTAGGGAGGGAATGGGGATTTTGTAGTATCCTTCCCCTGGAGTGGGGTGGGAATGGAGATTTTGCAATGTCCTTTCCCCCAGGAATGGGGAGGGAATGGAGATTTTGCAATGTCCTTCCCCCCAGGAGTGGGGAGGGAATGGGGATTTTGTAGTATCCTTCCCCTGGAGTGGAGTGGGAATGGAGATTTTGCAGTATCCTTCCCCCAGGAGTGAGGAGGGAATGGGGATTTTGTAGTATCCTTCCTCTGGAGTGGGGAGGGAATGGGGATTTTGTAGTATCCTTCCCCTGGAGTGGGATGGGAATGGAGATTTTGCAATGTCCTTCCCCCAGGAGTGGGGAGGGAATGGGGATTCTGTAGTATCCTTCCCCTGGAGTGGGGTGGGAATGGAGATTTTGCAATGTCCTTCCCCCAGGAGTGGGGAGGGAATGGGGATTTTGTAGTATCCTTCCCCTGGAGTGGGGTAGGAATGGAGATTTTGCAGTATCCTTCCCCTGCCACGCCCACCAAGCCACGCCCACAGAACCGGTCGTAAAAAAAAAAATGGATTTTCACCACTGAGATAATCCAGTCAGTTTTAAGAAGCGGGGAGGAAGTCCATCTTGAATTAGCCAGCTGGGACTCAAATACATCAAGTTAACTCTAGCGTTGGAAGAAACAGCTTTTTATAACAACTGGGAGAGAATTAAAAGTTTCAACGTAGGGTGGAGAAATCTATATAAAAGCACGCAAGCCGAAGAGCAAAGCTACGGAAGCAGTGGGTCTAAGAAGAGTAAAAAATAAAATAAAATAAAAATAAAACGGTGTGTTTTTCACTGTTTTGCAGGCTAAGGATTTCATTTAAATGGATGGTCCGAGCGTTCTCTGGATACTTGGCTACCGATCAGCTGCTGTTTTTGTGGGACAGAATTTTGGGATACAACACTCTGGAAATCCTGGCTGGTAATGTGTTTAGGGGATGGGAGTTCTTACTTACAGTCCATAGAAGGAAATTCCAAATTTTTCTAAACAAAACAAAACAAAAAAAGTTTCTCGAGGCCTGCGTTGGGTACAGAATAAATAAAAAGTGTGCTTCCTGAGGGGGAAAAAAATCCGTATTGGTCCCCTTGGTAGGCAGTGGCAAAACTCTGGGGGGTTTTGGGAGGGGGTGCAGGGGGGGGGGAGTGAAATCAAATAGAAAGAAAAAGAAGTTTTTGAGACATTTTGCCCTGGCCATTTCCATCAGGAACAAAAGAAGGCAAAGAGCTTGCTCATGTGAGAAATTGCTTGATTGAGCGGGCGGATTTTCTGGAAATCTGGAAATTGCTGCTTAGTTGAATCCGGGAGTCTTATCACTGTGATTAAGCGGACTTTCTGCAATTAAAACCACAATGGCTTGGTTTGCATTGCAGGAACTCTGTAATTTCGGCAGAGTCAAAATGAGCCGTTTGTTGATTAACGTACTTCTATCTCAGCTGCTTTTGCCAAAAGATAAAGTTATTGCACAGCTTCATACCAAATTAGCATTAATGAACCACTGATTTGTCTTTCCTTCCTTCCTTCTTTCCTTCCGTCCTTCCTCCCTCCCTCCCTCCCTTTTTCCTTCTTTCCTTCTTTCCTTCCTCCCTCCCTCCCTCCCTTTTTCCTTCTTTCCGTCCTTCCTTCCTCCCTCCCTCCCTTTTTTCCTTCCTTCCTTCCTTCCTTCCTCTCTCCCTCCCACCCTTTCTTTCCGTCCTTCCTTCCTCCCTCCCTCCCTCCCTCCCATCCTCCCTCTTCCTTCCTTCCTGCCTTTCTGCCTCCCTCCCTCCCTCTCCCTTCCTTCCTTCTTCCCTCCTTGCCTCCACCTTTTTCCTTCCTTCCTCTCCCTTCCTTCCTTCCTTCCGTCCTTCCTTCCTCCCTCCCTCCCTTTTTCCTTCTTTCCTTCCTTCCTTCCTCCCTCCCACCCTTTCTTTCCGTCCTTCCTTCCTCCCTCCCTCCCTTTTTTCCTTCCTTCCTTCCTTCCTTCCTCTCTCCCTCCCACCCTTCCTTTCCGTCCTTCCTTCCTCCATCCCTCCCTCCCATCCTCCCTCTTCCTTCCTTCCTTCCTTCCTGCCTCCCTCCCTCCCTCTCCCTTCCTTCCTTCTTCCCTCCTTGCCTCCACCTTTTTCCTTCCTTCCTTCCTCTCCCTTCCTTCCTTCCTCCCTCCGTCCCTCTCTCCCCACAGTCAGTGGTTCATTTTTGCTAATTTGGTGTGTGTGTCAGAGGTGGGTTTCAGCAGGTTCTGACCAGTTCTGGAGAACCAGTAACGGAAATTTTGAGTAGTTCGGAGAACTGGCAAATACCACCTCTGACTGGCCCTGTCCCCATCTATTCTCTGCTTCCCAAGTCCCAGCTGATTGGGAGGAAATGGGGATTTTGCAGTAACCTTCCCCTGGAGTGGGGAGGGAATGGAGATTTTACAGTATCCTTCCCCTGCCACACCCACCAAGCCACACCCACCAAGCCATACCACACCCACCAAGCCACGCCCACTGAACCGGTAGTAAAAAATTTCGAAATCCACCACTGGTGTGTGTATAGATAGATAGATAAATAGATAGATAAATAAATATTCTGCATAAACAATTGAGATGAGTGTTATTGCTTTTGCCATTTTATTTGTTTTAGTATTAGTTTAGAGAGAGATACCGGTTAGCACCCAATCCATTCGGGAATTTATTCCTATTTATTTTTTGTTCTCCTATTCTTCAGTAGGAAGGCTAAGCGCTCGCTTCTCAGCCCTTTGGATATTACTTCGGGTAAATCATACCTAACATGAATTGCAAGCTAATCAATCCTTGCAAGTTCTTTTTTATATGGAAGAGTGGGACTGCAGCTGCTATCTCCCCCCCCCCACTTCACACCCCACCCCCGTTCTCTTTTCCCTCAAAATAGGAGTAATGGGATAACAGGCATCAAGGCAATCCACGGGAGAGGTACTTACCCAATAAACAAATAGGCAAAGGCGTGGGTAGAACTTGTCAGCCAAATGCTGTAATGTGCTTTAGAGAAAACTCAGGTTATACGTACCTGGTGGATGTTGAAACTCTCTTTCGATACCTTCCCATTGCTTTGGTTCGGCTCTCACAAATCGGCAATCCCTTCCCAAGCCAGAAGACTATTGAACGGAGCTCAAGAATAACTAGACCAAAAGTATCGTTAACAACTAATTAGTATGGCCGCCAGTCTAAATGCTGCACATTCTTTTTTTTCTTTTCTTCCCCCTTCTTACCCCCAGTCCTGGCAGCTGCTGTGTTTGCTTTCCGAGCGGGGAATCTAATGGAGGTGACATCACTAGCCGCAGCTGAAGTAAGGATCAGTTTCAGTTGTAGAAATATGGAAATAATGTTTGACGTCTTGCCAACCAGAGTAATTTGAGCATCACGGGCACATAGCTTGGCGGTGTCAGGTTCTCTCCTGAATTATTATTTTTTTTTACCCTGGAAGAAGTTCAGGAGATGTTGTGAAAATGCAGATTGCAATTCATAAAAACTCTTTTCGACTGTTGGAAAGAAAAATAATAATAATGATTTGGGTTGTAAACCTTCAATGCGCGTGCATGTTTCTGCTCGGATTTTTCATCTGATTGCAGTCTCCTTTAATGACATCTGCAGAACCCTGCAAAGAATAGTCAAACGTGGCTAAAAGAGAATGCCACAAATAAGCTTACGGCAGCTGTTTTTGTTTTCAGTAATATTTTGTTCTGTCTTGTTTCTGAAAATGCCTATCGCTTTCCATATAAAGCATTCGAGGATTCAGTGGAGTTTTCTTCCCAGCTAAGTTATGCTTGGAATTGTGACTTTATTATAAGTTACATTTATTTTATATTTCTTCCACATCCATCCTTAACATCCCTCCAGCCTTCGCTTTCATCTTTTTACATAACTATTCAGAAACTCTGCTTGAGTAAACGGAACTCCGAAAAATTACCCGTTTGTAACAGGGTCTGGTCAGTTTGAGAAGTCCATAACCAAAGCGTAACGAAAACAGCTGGGAACAATGTAGTAAGCAGCATTCAGTTTCAACAGCTGTTCTATTATTTTTCCATTATTTACTTTGAGTAGCCTCTTGGTAGGGGAAAAAAAAAAAACCACGATAGAAACCAAA
The DNA here is from genome assembly GCA_022577455.1 of Arizona elegans. NCBI lineage: Eukaryota > Metazoa > Chordata > Lepidosauria > Squamata > Colubridae > Arizona > Arizona elegans. The sequence continues at coordinate 70,424,383 of JAKOOJ010000009.1, forward strand.
TGAATGAAATAAGAAAATAGCATTTATCTCTTTAAAACTGGCACTAGGAAATTAGTTTTGCATTGGAACATTAACCCTGAAAGAATTCATAACTGTTTATGTAAGAATATTGTAAAACAAAATAAATTCATTGAAAACAATCCAAATAACGATAGAAGAGAACAGAAATGTTAAGAGTGGGTATAGTGCAGGGGTGTCAACTTAAGGCCCGCAGGCTGGATTCGGCCCTCGGGGTGGTTAGATCTGGTCTGTGGGGCCACCCTGGAAACAGCAAAGGACCGGCCCGCGGTGCCTCTGCTAGCGAAAATGGAGCTCGGGGGAGCCGTGTGCAGCCCCCTGTGCCCTGTTTTCAGTCACAACAGCCTCCTGCAACTCTCTGTCAGTGAAAACAGAGCTCGGAGGGGGTCATGCGTGGCCCCTCCAAAAAGAAAGACTCTCTAGGAGTCTCAAGAGGCTGGGGACAGCAAAAAACATCACTTCCTGTCCAACCAGAAGTTTGGACATTTCGGGCCTTCGGAGGGCCTCCGAGGAGGTGGGGAAGGCTGTTTTTGCCCTCCCCAGATGCATACAGAGGATCCGGATCCAGGTGAGAGAGAAAAACGGGCCTACTGGGCCAGGAGCGGGTAGGAGGAGGGGTCACGCACGCATAGGCAGGGCGCATAGAATTATGGGTGTGGCCACGCACGGGCACAAACCTCTCTCACACACACCCTGGCACATGATGGCAAAAAGGTTAGCCATCACTGTCCTAGACCCATGATGGCGAACCTATAGCACACGTGACAGAGGTGGCACACAGAGCCCTCTCTGTAGGCACACACGCTGTCGCCAGCTGCTGTTCTGGTTTCTGGCTGATCTTCTTGGGTGCTGGAGCGCCAGAAAACGGCCCGAAAACTGGCCAAAAAACATATCTTTTTCCAGCCTGTTTTTTGGCTGTTTTCGGGTCAAAACTGGACTGAAATTGTCCCTGAAAAGGGCCCCAAAAATGCCCAAAAAACAGGCTTGCATGCGCTGGCCAGCTGGTCTTTGGGTTTCTAGCGCACGCATGTGCACGCGCATTCCGGTTTGGGCACTCAGTGCCAAAAAGTTTTGCCATCACCGTCCTAGACACTCCTGCAGACCCTGGTCAAGAATCACTTATACGCCATGTCCTGGGTAGAAGGAAGTGAATTTCCAATAATCTTTTTTTGCTGTCCTCACCACTCTACGCACAGCCTTCCTGTCGGAACCAGTAATACTTCATGCAGCATTCTTCATGCAGAATACTACCATAAACAGCCTCCCACCGGCCGGTACGCTCTCATAGAGAGGGGCTCCTCCGGGTGCCGTCAGCCAAACAATGTCGACTGGCGGCCCCCAGGGGGAGGCCCTTCTCTGTGGGGGCACCCACTATCTGGAACGAGCTCCCCCCGGAGATACGGAGGATCCTGGATCTGCGCACTTTCCGCCGTGCTCTTAAGACCCTCCTATTCCAGCAAACCGGCCTGGCCTAATTTTCTCCCCTGTTTTAAAATTCTTTTAAATCGAAACTTTAATCTGTTTTAAATTATTGGGATTTTTAATTGTCTCGGGCTAAATTATTGAACCTGGTTTTAATTATGTTGCTAACTTTTGTATCTATGTATTTTATTTTGTGCCTGTTCACCGCCCTGAGTCCTTCGGGAGTAGGGCGGTATATAAATTTAATAAAAAAACAAACAAACAAAGCATTCTCTTAAATTGGTAGCGTCAAGCCACGGGATAAAGTGTTATTTTCAAGTAAGATTTTTTTTTTTTTTAAAAGAAGTAATAAAAATGCTATTTTGAAAACGAAAGGGCATGAGTTGAAGCCCAATTAAAACCACAGACTTATAAAACTTGTAATTTAATCCAAGACGGATAAGGATTCTTAACACACAATTATTTTTAGATTACAAAGTGAAATTTTAGACTCCCTTCAGCATCAGCGAGGCCACGCATATTGGAATGAGGTCTAAATCCCAAAATTAAAAAAAAAAAAAAAAAACAACCCTGTTTACTTGCTCACAGCCTGTGTTGAAACTCTTTTTCAGTGAACTTGGAAGTTTAACCTCGATCAAAGTTGAAAGGCTTTTCAGAAGTCAAGTCAATTGGACTTGAAGACGTTTTCCTTCTCATCCAAGAAGCTTCTTCAGTTCTGACTGAATGGTGGAGGATGGAAGGATTTATATTCCTTGCAGTCATCTGGTCCTCTGAGAGTCATTGAGGTCACTTGGAGGTTTATCTGTACCCTTAGGGTCACCTGAATAGTGAAACGGGTGTTGTGGCCCGTCAGCAGCCTGTGCAGCTAGTAGCTGATTCAGACAGCGAGGAGGCTGGTGTGATGATGTGCCAACAGCCTGTGCAGCTGGCACTCGAGTCAGACAATGAGGAGGCTGGAGAAGATGTGGTGCCAGAGGCAGGGATTCAGCCAGGGCCTTCAGAACCTCCAGAAGCTCCCTTAAGTGAAGGGGACGAAGAGGAGGAGCCTCTTCTCGATGCACGGGTGCGCAGAGCTCCAAAAGGCAGGAGTGGCTCCTCAGGAGGAGGTCTCCTCGAGAGTAAGTCTTGGGGCTAATTGGCCACTCCCTTAGTCTATTTAAGGAGGAACGCTGACTGAAGCAATTTGCAGGGAACAACTTCGTTCACATACCTTTGTATCTTGTCTTACTTATCAGCTTCCTGCAAATTGCTTCTGGGCATTCTGCCAACCACAGTAAGCTTTCAGTATTCTTCTTTGAATTCTTGGCGGCTGTTAATGCAGTTAATTAACAGCCGTTGTTGTAAAAAACTGGCTTATTTAGTAAACTAAGGTTTGAACGGACTTTGTGTGTCCTGTGTGTTCTTTGGGGTCCTTAGCTGGGGCAGAACAACGGGTGTCGTTACTCAGGTGACCCTGAAGGCACAGATAAACTTCCAAGTGGCCTCAATGACTCTCAGAAAGAGTGTTAACGACCAGACTATAAAACCAGGAATATAAAACCTTCCGTCCTCCATCATTCAGTTAGAACTGAAGAAGCGTCTTGGATGAGAAGCGAAACATCTTCAAGGAAAAGCAAAGTCCAGTTGCCTTTTGAGGGGCACCTTTGAGGCAACCATGACCTGGATGACTGAGAATCTCCACGGATGCTTTTCAGTCAAAAGTCAAAGCATAAAAGGACCACGTGCATTGATGAATGAAGAAGTTAACTCGCCGATCTTCCCTTTTTCAGGAAATAATATAATTTCCCCCTTTTCTTTCCAGGCTGTCCTTGCTGATCTTTCAACTCTGAAAGTGATGCCTCTTCTTCAGATCTTCCTCTTCGCCACTGGCTCTTCGTAACCTTCCAAAGTCCCAGGGCTGCATTGCTCACAGACTTTCAACAGATGCTGATAATAACCCTTTCGCCCAATTAACAATTTAACAGTTAACGGTTTTGCAAAGAATTGAATATGCTGCTCTTGCCTGGTAACCTCCCCAAACGCTGTTGCGTATCGCCTTTTCACTGCTGCTTGCTGTTGTATTTTAGCCAAGCTGCGATACCTGGATATAGTGCAAATCAAAAAAGGGAATCTTTTTCTTTAATGCATGCAGTATTAAGTGCAGGACGAAAGGGGAAAATCTAGTAACTCTAGATCTCAGTGCTGCCTTTGTGCCATAAAGGTGGAAAGGAATCCCCCCCCCCCAGTAAATTATAATCTGTCATCCAGTCAAAGAATGGAGTGGTGCGTTGGCCTAGAGGTGGAGCTCTCGCCTCACGATCAGGAGGCTGTGAGTTCGATCCTAGGTAGAGGCAGATATTTCTCTCTCTGGGCACAATGAGTCTTATATCTGCTGAACAAAACTCCTCATTGGCGACAAGAAGGGCATCCGGCCAGTAAACACTCAGCTCCATTCAGTTGCCCAGATTCCATCCCGCAAGGGATTATGGGGTCGTTAAAAGATGATGACAATGATCCAGTCAAAGCATATTTCACCTTATACTTTGTCTGCAATACTTGAAGAAAAGTATTTCCAATAGTTATTTTTTTCCAAATTGAATGACCGGGAAAAATGATAGCAATGCTTCCATCGGATACCCTTTGGATTATTTCTGGTGAATTGAGCTGTTTGTTTTAGTCAACTGGAGGCTCATAGAGTTATACCATGTTTTCCTGAAAATACGACCTGCCCTGAAAATAAGTCCTAGCTTGATTTTTACATGTGCGCCCAATATAAGCCCTACCCCCCAAAATAAGCCCTAATTAAGTCCCCGCCCATTCCAGGGTGCAAATTAAAGCTAGGGTGAGGATGGGGGTGATGGAGCTGCCCAACTACTGACCTTCGGACAGTTGCAGCTAGGCCTCTTGCAACCCGACACTTGCCTTGCCGGCCCATTTCTTCTGCAGCTGGCAAGACTTTCCCGAAGGCTTCTGCAGCCGATAACAGAGCTCCGGATCAATCCGGAGCTCTGATATCGGCTGCAGAGGCCTTCGGGAAAGCCTTGCCGACTGCAGAAGAAGTTCCTGAAGGCCTCTGACAGCGAAAAGGAGACCGGGGGGGCGACGCACGCAAGTGAGGTGAGTCAGTGGGAGACACCCCCTCCCCGAAAATAATACCTGGTGCTTTTTTTTGTGTGGCAAAAACCAATTTATAAAACAGGGTCTTATTTTCAGGGAAACACAGGTAGAAAACTGCAAACAATGTGATAAAGGCGTGTGTACGCGTGCACACGAGACACAGTTAAGATCAAGCATCAAGAGGTATATATCTATATATCTATATCAAACTCGTATTTTTAGAGTAGTTTGTAATAGATATATATATAAAGTGCTTTTCGATCGAGGCACCTGGTCTACCCCAGCATGTGGGAGGAAGCATACTGCATCCCTTTTGCCTTTCACCTCCAATCCAGGAGCCGTCAAGCTTAAAAAGTGAGCAAAACCTGTTTTATTTTTGAGGAAATGAAATTAGCACCCAAAAAGTCTTGGCGGGGGGAGGGGGGGCTGAAATGCGTCATGACATCTCCTCCATTCCCTAAACGCGGTTGACTGAATGCAATTTGGTCCTTGTCTCACGCTTTCTCCCAACTCTGCCAGGAAAGAAGACGTGTGTCCGGGCACCTGCTTTCTCCAGGATCTGTTGAAGCCTGTCTTAAGCAGGAGCCAAAACAGTTGCCTGCAGCAACAACCTCCCCCCCTCCCCCCTTCTCTCAAGACCCCAGCAGGTCTTGGAAAAGCTGAATGTGCTGCCTCGGCCGGTTTCCGCGAGCGTCTTGGTCCAAGATCCTGCGTATCAATTGGCCGTGTTCAAGCTCATATTCCTGAGCGATGGGAGCCGTGTACACCGCTCTTTGGGTAGATAATCTTTCACCGGCGATGAGTCGTTTTTTTCCCCCCCCTTTTCTCCGGGGATTCCTGTAAGCCTCCCTAACAGCCGAATCGATCGCTAGATTATTCTGATTTAACCACATACAGCTGTCAGCCAAGATTGGATATCTAGGCATTGCTCACGGTAAAGATGGTTAATGGATTTGCACGTTACTTTCAGCCAGTTTTGTGTGTGTCTTTCGGTTCATCGGATGAAAGCAGTTCGGAGAGCTTTAAAAAGAGGAGAATTAAAATGGGAGGAGAATCGCCTTCCGCTCTCTCTCTCTCTCGTTTGTGTCATACATAACATTCGAATCATGTTTTTTTTTTAATTTTTAAGTTAAACACTATTGAGATTAAATCGGATTTGATTACAACTCTTCGATGGGACCCTTAAAAGACACTGTTTTTAGACTTGCAGGAAATGTGTAGCTGATCCTGTTGTGTTACAATACGTTCTTGGAGATCTGATGTCAGAAAAGCTTTTTAAAAAAACGGTTTCAAATCCAAATTATTATTTATTTGTTTGTTCATTTATTTGTTTCTCCAGGACATGGAAGATAGTGGGGACTCTGGCCTTATGAGTAGCTGTTTTGTGAAAGTACGTTATCTCTAAAAGATCAAACTGGAGAATTTAACATGTTTTACAGTATTTATTTATTGTATTGAAGATGGTTTCTTTAAAGGAGTTTCCTTTGCAATTCACACGGGAGTTTAATTCTTCCTGTTAATCCAAAATAAAAATGCAAACCTTCGTCATGAATCTGTTGGCTATAAATCTGTTAAGGTTAGGTGGGAAAGATCAGGTCCGCACGTGAAGCTCCAATTAAATTGATTTATTTCTACTCATGCCTACCCACAGGAATCTTCTCTAGTAAGGGTATGCATACGTTAGGGCCGTGATAGCGACCTATGGCACGCCTGCCAGAGGTGGCACGCAGAAACCTCCCTGTGGGCATGTGCGCTGTCGCCAGCTGCTCTTTTGGTTTTCAATGCGCGCATGCCCGCTGGCCAGCTAGTACGCCGGAGCGCTGGAAACCCGAAGACCAGCTGGCTGGCATGTACATGCGCACCGGGCAGCTGGTTTTTGGGTTTCCGGTGCGCGCATGCACGAATGGCGTTCCAGTTTGGGCACTCGGTGCCAAAAAGGTTCGTCGTCACTATGTTAGGGGTTAGAGAAGAGTCAATGGAATTCAAGGAAGGTTGGATTCAGTTCACTTGCGGCGACATAGGGATTCTAGGCTGATTCCTCTTTTAAACGCCAGCCCCAGCTTCTTCCCTTTCTTCTCTTACACTTAAATGATTTCCTGTACCTATAATCCTTTCATGAACAATCTTATGGTTGCGAAACAAAATACCTACCTTTTTATAAAGTTTATAAATTAAACTCTTCATTCAGAAAGAGTACATTCAAACAAAGATAGCAGGTAGTCAAGAGAAGTCCTCTACCTGAACCGTTTCCTCATACTTTCCCATATTAATTATCATGGGCTGTGTTCTGCCCCAGCTACGGACCCCAAAGAACACAGCACACACAAAGCCTGTACAAAACTTAAATTTACTAAAATAACTCAGTCTTTTCCAAACAAAGGCTGTTAATAAACTCTCTTAACAGCCTACAAGAAACCAAAGATAAAGTAATCACAATCTTACTATGGTTGGCAGAAAGCCCAGAAGCAATTTACAGAGAATCCAGATGCGAAGGAGAGTGAACTAAAGTTGTTCCCTACAATTTACTTCAGTTGGCGTTCCTCCTTAAATAGGCTAAGGGAGTGGCCAATTAGCCCCAAGCCTTATTCAGGAGGAGACGTCCTCCTGAGGAGCCACTCCTGCCTTTTGGCAGCTCTGCGCACCCGTGCATCAAGAAGAGACTCCTCCTCTTCGTCCTCTTCACTTAAAGGAGCTTCTGGAGATTCTGAAGGCCCTGGCTGAATCCCTGCCTCTGGCACCACATCTTCTCCAGCCTCCTCATTGTCCGACTCGAGTGCCAGCTGCACAGGCTGCTGGCGTAGCACCACACCAGCCTCCTCGCTATCAGAATCAGCTACAATGGACCACCATAGGCTGCTCTAATTAGAAGCCTTTGACAAAACAAATAAAATAATTGACATTTGCTTACTCCCCACCACCCAATCTGTCATTTAAGCCAGCCACATCATTTCATTCTTCGTTGGTGATCTATAACTACCAGGATATGCAGAGATAATCTCTAGCTTTTCCCAATTCTCAAACAAGATCTGGGGTGGTGGTTCTCACCTTGGCCTCCCAAGATCAAGAAGCAGATTCCTTGTCCCAATAAAACATCTTTTATTTAGATTAAAGGGAAATTCCTCTCCAGCAAAGTCCCAGCAAACCGTCTTTCATGAGATTTCACAACTACAGACCTTTATCAGGCTTGGAGAATGACTGTGGTGACCGAGGCCCACGTAGTGATTACCAAATACAATTCAGTCCGGAACAAACTTATTTTATTAAAACAGCTGAGAATTCATTCATTCTCAGCTTAGTCTAAAACAAAATTCTTCGGCCTTATCACCAACCTTTGATGTCTTTGGCAACCTGCCAATTCTTGGCAAAAACCTCACAAAGCTCAAGAGACGCTGACAAGAAGCACTGGAATCAACGTTGCTTTTCTACAAAGAACCCAACGGCTCGTTGCTGCTCTCTTAAGCCTTATGGGAGTGGCCAATCATCTTCTGGCCTTACTCCCGTGTCGTCCTTTTTGCTTCAGCTGCTCTTGCCTTCTGGCAGCTCTTCACCTGCGTGCACTAGGAACAGGCTCCTCCTGTTCCTCTGCCTCTCTGCTATCCACCTCTGGATGCTCCGGAGTCCGCGCATCGCTCCCAGATGGCCCTGGCTCCATCTCTGCCTCCAATACAGAGCCCTCATCTGGGCCTTCCCCTGACTCCAGGACTGGTCCATTGTCCTCTCCAGCCCTCTCCCTCACTGTCCGACTCCGCTGCCAAGTCCACAGACTGCTGGCAGACCACAACAGTGGTCAGGCTGATAACTTCCAAATGCCACACTGTAGCAGCAATTACTTGGCAAGAAGTCAGGAACAGATCTTCACCCTCATGAATTGAATGAATTGTCTCCTGCAAACTCCCCTCCCCATCACTCCTTTTTATTCCTTACGGGAGGGGCCATTCACCGTCCACCTGTGCCTTTACTCCCGAGTCGGCCCTTGTTTCTTAGCTGTTCCCTTCTCCTGGCAGCTCTGCGCATGCGCACATCGGGAACAGGCTCCAGCTGTTCTTCTGCCCCACTGATATCCAACTTCGAAGGCAGCTGATAACTGACGAACGGCCCTGGCTCCATCTCTGCCTCCGACGCAGAGCCCTCATCAGAGCCTTCTCCAGACTCCAGGACTAGCCCATGTTCCTCCCCAACCTCCTCACTGTCTGAGTCTGCCACGAGCTCCGTTGGCCGCCGGCGGGCCACAACGGTGGTTGTGGATTTGGGAGACAGTCTTAAACTTGCCGAGTATGGAGATCCCTGCACTAGAGGGACCAGATCTATGAAAGTGATGATTGTGGTATGTTTAATATCTATGCAAAGGAGACCAAGTATATATATAGTAAAAAGGACTCTAGCAATAGAAGAATCTTGTAGTCATAAGCTGTATCTTAAAGTCATAATTGAAAGGAGGAAAAAGTCCCAACATATTGGAAAGATGGTAACTCAGGAAGTTATTGGAACAGACGTTGTAGAGAGGGTAGAAAATGGAAGATGGTGAACCCACAAAGAAATGGGAAACTGCAAACAATTTTTTCAATGTAATGTGAATTGGGGACCTGGTGGCTCAGTAGTTAAGATGCTGAACTTGTCAATCGAAAGGTCGGCAGTTCAGAGGTTCGAATCCCTAGTGCCGCGTAATGGCCACCTGATCACGGAGAGGTCTTCAGACAGCACTGGCTTTGAAATGGAGATGAGCACTGCCTCCTAGAGTCAGGAACAACTAGCACATATGTGCGAGGGGAACGTTTACTTTTAATATGACATTCTACATCAGGGGTGTCAAACAAAAGGCCCGGGGGCAGGATCTGGCCCATGGGGTGCTTAGATCTGGCCCACAGGGCCGCCCTGGAAACAGCAAAGGACTGGCCCGTTGTGCTTCTGCTGGTGAAAATGGAGCTTGGGAGGGCTCCATACAGCCCCTCCCCCCACCGAGCTCCATTTTTGCTGGAAGAGGGTTGCAGGCGGCCATTGCAGCCGGAAACAGTGATGTTGATCTGGCTATGGCCACTATGGCCACGCTTACCCCGGCCCCCTGAGGTCAAGCACAACCCTGATGTGGCCCTCAGTCAATGAAATCGAGTTTGACACGCCTGTTCTACGTGGATGAGAAAAGGAAGAGACAGATTCTGCTTGAAAGAAAGGACTGTTAAGTCCGAAGATGTCCTGCTGGCTGTGTGAACTCGCCGTGCTCATTTCTGGATGCTTGCCATTGTCCATTGAATTAATTTGTCCACTGGGGGCTGTTGTTCCTAGGAAAAGAATTTGAGAAACAATCCTCCTAATCGCTCGGCTATGATTCCAGCAGTTTTGTTTGAAGTTTTTCCCTTGCAACTGGTGTGTCATATTTTGCCAAATTATTCATGTGGACTGAAATTTTGTAGTGCGTGCTTGGCGTGGAATGGAGCTCACCCCGGTCCATTTTCCTAGATGCTCCTATAATGTTCTCCCTTACCAGATGGGAGACAGTGGAACCCCACTCAAAAAGCTTCCTGTCTCGTGAATCACCTCTTTTTTCTTCTGAATTACTCCGTGCAGCCAAAACCAAAGTAGAGGACACCCTCAAACAACATTTTTTTTAAAAAATTTGATTTATATGCCGCCCTTCTCCGGAGACTCAGGGCGGCTTACAATGCGCTAAGCAATAGCCTTCATACTTTTGTATATTTATACAAAGTCATCTTATTGCCCCCACAAACTGGGTCCTCATTTCACCTACCTTAGAAAGGATGGAAGGCTGAGTCAACCTTGAGCCTTGGAGAGATTCGAACCAGCAGTAAATTGCAGGCAGCTGTGTTAATAACAGGGTGTGCAGACCACTGTACTATCAAGGTGGGAAGGCAAATGCCCGTGAAAAACAATAGAATATGGTAAATAGGTAGAACTTCTCCTTAAAATAAAATTTCACTGAACTTAAGAGAATCTTGCAAGCTTAGGAAGATTCTCAAATAGTCATCCCATTTGGGTTTTTCTGAAGTTTTGTACATTTTTTTTTTTGCCACTACGTGTTACCTTAAACATTCATATATACCGTGATGGTGAACCTATGGCACACGTGCCACAGGTGGTATGTGTAGCCATATCGGTGGGCATGGAAGCTCAGCTCTGCCAGCTCATTTTCGGGCCTTCTGAGCCCACTGGAAGTGGGGAAACGGGCTGTTTCCTGCCTCCAGAGGGCTTCGGGGTGGTGGTGGGGAAGGCCCGTTTTTCTCTCTCCCCAGGCTCCAGAGCCTTTCTAGGAGCTTGGGGAGGGCGAAAACGGCCTCCTCCCCACCCCCACAGGAGGCCCTCCGGAGGCCGGAAATGGCCCATTTGCCAACTTCCGGTTGGACCAGAAGGCCCGTTTTTCTCTCTCTCCAGGCTCCAGAGCCTTTCTAGGACTGGAAGTTGGGAAACAGGCCGTTTCTGGCCTCCAGAGGTCCTCCGGGGAGGGGGGGGGGTCGTTTTCTTTTTTTTAAAAAGATATTTACATTTGTTTATTCAATTTATATGGCTGCCCAACTTGCCATAACCAAAAATAATAACAAAACAATAACAATAACAAAAAATAAAAGCAAAACATACATTCCAAGCTGTTATATACTTTCTGAAAGGGGAACATCTAACAATCCTAGCCCAAGTTACCTTGTCTGTTTCTAACTGTATATTTTATGCATCCATCCATTTATGTTCCTTGTTCCTGTGTTTTTCTGAAATGCACAGATACAGTACATTTAAAAGCACAGCAATTGTACTTGGATGACTACAGATTTCATGATTTATAAATGTATGAAAGCAATAGCTAGTTGATTATGGACTGTCACGGACAAGCAGGAGAGCAAAAGGGGAGCCAACGAGGAATCTGCGGGGCACCTCTTCACGCCTCTCCTTTTGTTGCGGGCCGCAGCGAGAGCTGCAACGCAGGAATAATGTGGAATGTGTGGATGGTGCTTGCCTTCGCCTTATCGGCCTGTATCTCGGGTGAGATGTTGAGCAGAAAAGTGAATTGCTGTGAAAGAGAGGAGGGGGGGGGGGGCGGTCAGCCTGTTTTCCAAAGCATCCGAAGGCCAGACAAGAAATAATGGATGGAAACTGATCAAGGAGAGATTCAACCTGGAAATAAGGAAAACTTTTCTGACAGTGAGAACAATCAACCAATGACGTTGCCTTCGGAAGTGGTGGGAGCTTCACCACTGGAAGCTTTCAAGAAGAGACTGGACTGCTATCTGTCAAAAATGGTATAGGGCAGGGGTGAAATGCTCCCAGTTTGGACTGAATCACCTGATCCGGTAGCGATGGGGGCAGGTGGTTTGGAGAACTGGTAGCAAAAATCCCTGTCCCCCCCTCCATGCTCAGCTGAGCCGCGCAATCATCAGAGGCTTTTTTAAAAAAAATTAAAAGCATTTTTTCTACAACCTCTTCAGCCGAAAAAATGCTTTTAAAAGTAAAAAAAAAAAAAAAAAGCCTCTGATGATCGTGCGGCTCAGCTGGGATCGTCAGAGGCTTTTAAAAGCATTTTTTTCTACAACCTCTTCGGCTGAAGAGGTTGTAGAAAAAATGCTTTTAAAAGAAAAAAAAGCCTCTGACGATCAGGCAACTCAGCTGGGATCGTCAGAGGCTTTTAAAAGCATTTTTTACAACCTCTTCGACCGAAGAGGTTGTAGAAAAAATGCTTTTAAAAGTTTTTTTTTTAAAAAAAAGTTGGCCACGCCCACTCAGTCATATTATGACCCCCCTCCCCAAGCCATGCCCACAGAACCGGTAGTAACAAATTTTACATTTCACCACTGTTGTAGGGTCTTCTGCTTGAACAGGGGGTTGGACTAGATGACCTCGAAGGATCTTTCCAACTCTGTTATTCTGTTATAAGCAATTGTGGGAAACTTTAGAACAAATTTTGCATCCTCGGTTTCCTAAATATAATGAAGATCTGTCTTGCGTTCCAAATTTAAGCTAAACGCGATAAAAAGAGCTTTAAGTTGGATACTTGCACTACTTGCAGTTGGAGATACCAAAGAGTAAACAGCTGGGTGACTACGCATTTCGCGATTCGGATTCAGATAAACCCAGAGAACAAACCATACAACTGGCTTCATTCTGCGAAAAAAAGCAGGTTGATTAAACGGGGTTTTATTGAGAGTTTTGAACCCAACTAGTAGACTGCAAGTCTGTTTAACTGTTATCAGGTAGAAAATGGCTTAACATGAAACATTTCTCCACAGAAATGTCACACAGATGTTCCTTCTTCCCCCTTACTCTTAAAAGATCCACGAGATCTTGAGGAACAAGGGCAGCCAAGATGGCCTTTTGAGGGAAAAAGGTAGAGGGCCTTCTGATATCCATTCGAATGTAGATTCCTTTTCTTGTTACTCACTTTCCACAAATGTTTGTGGGTTTTGCATTTGATGCCCGTTGACCCTTGAAGGACTTTCCTATCATCGATTGTTTTGCTAGGAAGATACCGTGCTCAGTCCCGATTGTTAGGTGGGCCTTCAGGACTCCTTAAGAATTCTTACTACTTTGTTTTATTTTAACTGCCTTGTTATTTTCACTACATTCTGAGGTGGTTCTTTGTTTATTTTGCCCATCCCGTAGGTTGGTATCTGCCGACAAAGGCCTCATGCTGACTTCCTCTTGCATATAATTGGTTATAATTGGTTCAGGAGCTCGAATTGAGAGCTAATGTTTAGGATAGACCTTAAATCACAGTTTGTTGATATTTTTAAAGGGCTGGATCTCTCCTGTGTTCTTCATCGATTGAACTTTGTTTTTTGTTATTCCTACTATCCTTTCATCCTTTCAAGTGTTTTCCTAGCCTCAATGTGACCATCTCAAACATTCGGGAGACATTCCTCTGTTATATACTCATTGGATAGCCCTCCGTAAAAATGCCTTCAAGACTCTGTGCTTAGCAGTAATAAAGCTTCATGCATGTGTCCAATCCAGGAATCCTCGACTTGCAACCACAATTGAGCCCAAAATTTCTGTGATTAAAGTGAGACGTTTGTTAACTGAGCTTTGCCCCATTTTACGGCTTTTCTTCCTGCAGTTGTTAAGTGAATCACTGCAGTTGATGAGTCAGTAACCTGGTTGTTAAGTGAATCACTGGGGCTTCGGCAACATTCGGTGTATAAGACGCAACACAATTTTCACCCACTTTTTTTTGTGTGTGTGTGTGGGGGGGAGTGTACGGTTTATTGGTTATCTAAACAATTGTAACCAGACAATGCATTTCCCCCCTTTATTGGAAGTTCTGACAGAAAGCCACTTGAAGAGACTAGAAGCATTTGAAATGTGGATTTACAGACGGCTGTTACATATAACCTGGGTTAACAAAATCAGAAATGAGGAGGGGGATAAACCGCCTGGGAAAATCATAAAAAACCTGGGAGAACCATAAAAAAGCAAAAGTTTGAATATTTCGGACATGTGATGGAGAAAACTCAGCAGCACTTTTTCACACGGCTGTTGATGAAAATAGGGTTGCCAACATGATTCCCGATGTCGGATGATGGATATAGCACAAGAAGAAGAAGATTGGAAGTTCTATTGTCATTTGGGAGAAAGTAATGAACAACAGTGGGTTGTTTGTTTTTTTTTCATTTTTGTTTATCTAATTAGCATATTGCTTTATGTGTTGTTGTTGTTGTTAGTTGCGAAGTCATGTCCAACCCATCGCGACCCCATGGACAATGTTCCTCTAGGCCTTCCTGTCCTCTACCATTTCCCGGAGTCCATTTAAGCTCACGCCGACTGCTTCAGTGACTCCATCCAGCCACCTCATTCTCTGTCGTCCCCTTCTTCTTTTGCCCTCAATTGTTCCCAGCATTAGGATCTTCTCCAGCAAGTCCTTCCTTCTCATTAGGTGGCCAAAGTATTTGAGTTTCCTCTTCAGGATCTGGCCTTCTAAAGAGCAGTCAGGGTTGATCTCCTCTAGGACTGACTGGTTTGATCGCCTTGCAGTCCAAGGGACTCGCAGGAATCTTCTCCAGCACCAGACTTCAAAGGCCTCAATTCTTTGGCGCTCAGCCTTTCTTATGGTCCATCTTTCACAGCCATACATTGCAACTGGGAAAACCATAGCCTTCACTATACATACTTTTGTTGGCAGGGTGATGTCTCTTCTTTTTAGTATGCTGTCTAACTTTGCCATAGCTTTCCTCCCCAGGAGCAAGCATCTTTTAATTTCTTGGCTGCAGTCCCCATCTGCAGTGATCTTGGAGCCCAGGAAAATAAAACCTGTCACTACCTCCATTTCTTCCCCATCTATTTTCCAGGAATTGAGAGGCCCGGGAGCCATGATTTTAGTTTTCTTAATGTTGAGTTTCAAGCCAACTTTTGCACTCTCCTCCTTCACCCGCATCAGAAGGCTCTTTAGTTCCTCTTCGCTTTCTGCCATTAGACTGGTATCATCTGCATATCTTGCTTTACGTACATTGTTTCTAAGCTGAGGTAGCTTGGTCGGTTCCAGTTTATACATTGTGCTCTTCAAGGTTGAACAACTTTTGTACTCTTAAGCCATTACCCTCACATATATTCTCATTTAAGAACTACAGATGACACGATAGCTGTCTTCTGGTACTTGAGAGACACTTGAAAGTTGACTTATTGCCCAAAGCACCAGAGGCTAAGACAAGAAGTAATGGGTGGAAGATCTTAAAAGAGAGATCCAACCTCAAACTAAGGAGATCTTAATGGGGGGCTTATTTCTGGGGCATACATTACAAGCATCCTGAAAAATCATGCCAGGGCTAATTTTCCAGCTGGGTCTTATTTTTCTGGAAACTTGGTAGATAGATTAGGTAAGTAGGTAGATAGGTAGGTAGGTAGGTAGGTAGGTAGGTAGGTAGATGATAGATCATCCAGTTGGACCTTATTTTTGTGGAAACTTGGTAGATAGATTAGATAGATAGATAGATAGATAGATAGATAGATAGATATAGATAAATAGATAGATAGATAGATAGATAGATAGATAGATAGATAGATAGATAGATAGATAGATAGATTGATAGATAGATAGATAGATAGATAGAGGCAGACAGACAGATAGATAGATACAGACATGTATATATATTTATTTTTAAAAAGGAAGATACTGACTAAAGCAAACTCAGGAATTAGGCCAAATAAAATAATTAAAATGTATTGTTGATGAAACAAACCTTTCAGTATCACAGCATTTTTTTTTTTAAAAAAAAAAAGACTCGTGATGGAGAACGTTAATGCCAAAAAAGGGGGAAAAATTCCAAAGTTCTCTAGCGATTCCACTGATAACGTCATTGTAAGAACACTGTAACTTTACTGGCACAGCTCTTCCTAATTTTTGCCTGCAAAAAGACTAAAACGAAAAGGAATGGCAGAGTGTCCAAAACCTCAACCAGTGTTTTGTATTCACGTTGCCAACTTTTCATTTGGAGGAAGTCAAGTCTGCATAACAGAATACAGTGTGTTAGAGGGCCAGGGGAGGTTCATAGGCTCCCAAGCATTTATGAAGAACACCTTTCCTTCCCAAAATTGATCTGCATTTTTCCTCTAAATACATAAACTTAAAGGAAGAGAAAAGGATTACAGATTAACAGAGTTGGAAGGAACCTTGGAGGCCATCCAGTCCAACCCCCCGCCCAAGCAGGAAACCCTACAACATTTCCGACAAATGGCAGTCCAGTCTCTTCTTAGAAATTGTGTTGGAGCATTCACAACTTCTGGAGGCAAGTTGTTCCACTGGTTAATGGTTCTCACTGTCAGGAAATTTCTCCTTAGCTCTAAGTTGCTTCTCTCCTTGATGAGTTTCCATCCATTGCCTCTTGTTCTGCCTTCAGGTGCTTTGGAGAATAGCTTGACTCCCTCTTCTTTGGGGCAGCCCCTGAGATATTGGAAGACTGCTATCATGTCTCCCCTAATCCTTCTTTTCATCAGACTAGACGTACCCAGTTCCAGCAACTGTTCTTTATGTTTTAGCCTCCAGTCCCCTCATATTTGTTGCTCTTCTTTCCAGAGTCTCAACATCTTTTTTATATTGTGGCAACTAAAACTGGATGCAATATTCCAGGTGTCGTCTTACCAAGGCATTATAATGTATTAACACTTTTTAAAAATTTATTTAATAAATTTAAATAAATGAATAAATAAATTCAATAAATAATAATAATTATTATTATTTTAAAAAAAATTGTATTCATTTTATGTATTCAATTCATATATTATCATATATATATATATATATATATATATATATATATATATATATATATATATTCGACAAATAAATAAAATAAATAAATGTGGTTTCAGGGAAGCAATGGTATTGCTGTCGATTGCCTATGGGTTTCACTTCCTTGAGTGAAGGCACGGTACTTCTCCTTCGCTTCCCACCTATCAGTCGATTTTATCGCTAGGCAAAGAAGCAGTTGCAAAATCAAAGCAGGCTTGGCTGTAGTAGAGTCCCAAGAGCCATGCCTGGCTTCACATAATTTGCCACGCATGGCTTCACATGACCTAATAAATCCTGAACAACACCAGGGCTGGAGATCGTCCAATCATTCAGCTAGCTTAAAACGAAACTAGCTGAATTATGTGATGGCCAGTACGGTAATGGGAGAGAACACGAGGTCTTCTACCAAATGGATGTGAGGGAAGAACAAGAGTTTTTACCTTCTGGTTTCTATTTTTGGAAGTTGTTTGCACAGGTGAAGGAAAGTATGTAATGTATGGAATTGCATCATCGTAGAAACCACCCAAAGAGTCAAACTTTGCTACACCTTGATTGCCGGGTAGATCCTAGAGAGAGGATGTCAAGAGGAAAGTGTCAACATCCAAGTAAGTAAGGGTAGACCGTATCATGAACTGGCCATTCAACACCTCCCAAATACAGAGACACAGACCAGTAAGAACATGTTTTGTTGGTATACAGGAGTGACAGGCAAGATAATTGAGCCTGATCGGTGGTGGGTTGCCCCCGGTTCAGTCCGGTTCTTGCGAACCAGTAGTAAAACCAGCAGGAGGCTCCGCCCACCAGCCCGGATGTCATTATAGACCAGGGGTCGGCAACCTTGTTTGTTTGTTTTTGTTTTTGTTTTTATTAAATTTGTATACCACCCTACTCCCGAAGTACTCAGGGCGGTGAACAGGCACAAAATAAAATACATAGATACAAAAGTTAGAAACATTAATTAAAACCAGATTAAATAATTTAGCCCGAGACAATTAAAAATCCCAATAATTTAAAACAGATTAAAATTTCAATTTAAAAGAATTTTAAAACAGGGGAGAACCTTAAACCCTCAAAGAGTCACAAAGGTCCTAACGGGAAGACACCCCCCCCCCCGGTTCAATTCTGGAGCCGACCAGAAGTCCGGTTCCCCCACCATAGCGTGGCATCCTTTTTCCACTACCTGTCCTAACCAAAAGCCCTATCAATTGTGGAGCTGACCAGAAAACCCGCCCCTTGCCATAGAGTCTCCTGGGACGCCATGCTTTCCTCCCCTTAACCGGAAGCTCCTCTCCAAATTGTGGCGCCAACCAGCGACAGGGAGCCGCAGCAGAGGGATGAAAGAGCCACATGCGGCTCCAGAGCCGCAGGTTGCTGACCCCTGTTATAGACGATCTGTGCTTGTATGCGCGCACGCTCCTGTTGCAAACCGGTAGTAAAAGTAAGTAGAACCCACCTCAATCCTGATGTTGGTAATGCATTCAATGACTACAAGCATGAGATAACTCTATATTACAATGGAGGAAAGATTTAGAAAGATGCTGGGAGGCGTCCGATCCTTCCAGTGGTTTCGGATTCAGGATTTGTCATTTACCTGTCACTTTTGATGAGTCGCTTGACAAGCTTTCGTTCAGTACAAGGCTTCGTATCTCCTTGTTTGTTCATAAATACCGAAGGATTAAACTTTCTGCACACATGAAAACATTGGTTTATGAATTTTGAAGTGAAAGTGATCCGGTGGAAAAACAGGTCTGGCAGTGGCTTTCCCAGGAAACTATAATTGTGAAAGGGGTTTTAGTTTCAATGTTTTAAATTTTTGGGCCACAGTTATTTAATTCTTTTAATAATTTTAAATTTTGTATTGATATGTGTTTTAGTTCTGGCTGTGCACCGCCCTGAGTCCACTTGGAGAAGGGCGGGATATAAATTGAATAAAATAAAATAAATAATTCTCTCCCCCCACCCATTTTCTACTTTCTACTTTTCTACTTTCTACAGTGGGATTTCCCCACCCCCCCTTTTAAGGTCAGCATTCAGCTTCAGGGCCATTACATCTTCATTTGTAATTCAAGAAGCTTAGAAGATGTTCCTTAGGAGCACAACATAGAGCCCCTTTCAGGGGTGAAATCCAGCAGGTTCTGACAGGTTCATGAGAACCGGTAGCGGAAATTTTGAGTAGTCCGGAGAACCGGCAAATATCACCTCTGGCTGGCCCCAGAGTGAGATGGAAAGGAGATTTTGCAATATCCTTCCCCCAGGAGTGGGGAGGGAATGGGGATTTTGCAGTATCCTTTCCCTGGAGTGGGGTGGGAATGGAGATTTTGCAGTATCCTTCCCCTGCCATGCCCACCAAGCCACACCACGCCACCAAGCCACGCCCACAGAACCGGTAGTAAAATAATTTGGATTTCACCACTAGCTTTCACCTTTCTATGATAGGCATTCTTAAATCTTACTCCAGAATAAGGGGTAAGGTATTGTAGGAAGTTAGCACCCACCCCTCTCGTAGAAAAATGAAATATTCTAGGAAATGTTAAAAAGGAAGAGTATTATACCAGGGGTGGGTTCTAATTTTTTTTACTACCGGTTCTGTGGGCGTGGCTTATTTTGTGGGGGTAATGTGACTGGGTGGGTGTGGCCAACTTTTTTTTTTTTTTTTACTTTTAAAAGCATTATTTCTACAACCTTAAGAGTTTGCAGGAAAAAAATGCTTTTAGAAGCCCCTGACGAGCAGGCAAATTTGCTGGGATTGCCAGAGGCTGTTAAAGGGATTTTTCCCCCCTACAACTTCCTCGGCTGTAGAGGTTGCAGGAAAACATGCTTTTAGAAGCTTCTGATGATCGGGCAAATCTGCTGGGATCGCCAGAGGCTTTTAAAGGAATTTTTTTCCCTACAATCTCCTCAGCTGGAGAGGTAGCAAGAAAACATGCTTTTAGAAGCCTCTGAAGATCCCAGCTGAGCTGCGCGATCCTCAGAGGCTTTTTTTTTAATTTTTAAAAGCATGTTTCAGCCGAAGAGGTTGTAGAAAAAAATGCTTTTAAAAGTTAAAAAAAAAACCCTCTGATGAGGTGGGCGGGGTAAGCAAGCAGCGACTGGGCTGGGGACCGGTTCGGGGACGTGGCCAGCCAATGTTATTACCGGTTCTCCGAACTACTAAATTTTTTTACTACCGGTTCTTGCGAACCAGTGTGAACCGGGAGCAACCCACCACTGTATTATATTATAATACACTGTATTATACGAAGATACAGAGAATTCAAGACCTCGGTGCCTTCCGCCGTGCCCTGAAGACCTTCCTTTTTCAGCAAGCCGGGCTGGCTTAATGCTTTTTAAATGTTTTTAATATGTTTTGTTATTGTTTTTTAACTTCGGGGCCAAATTTATATATATCTTTTTAAATTGCTTTTAATGTTTGTATTTATGTTTTTTACTTTGGCTGTACACCGCTCTGAGTCCTTCAGGAGAAGGGCGGTCTATAAATTTAATAATAAATTTAATAAATAAATAAATAAATAAATAAATAAATACCTTCCTGGATGAGAAAAGGAGAAACATGTTCTTGAAAAGCGGCCCCCACCTTTGTTAATAGCCCCAGAAAGACAAAAGACATTTTATCTACAACACAAAAGACCTTCAGCTCCAGGGTGATGGGATTGTTCTGTCCCCAACCACACGCACACACACCAACAGACGTTCAAGAGTTAAAGACCAAACGGACTTCTGGGTTGGCTCCGCAGCGCCATTGACGGTCTTTTTAGACCGCCGCCCCTGCGATCCCGTTGAGCCGTTCTGACAGCGCTAATCAGCTGTCAAACGGCTTGAAAATCTCCCCTTCGGGAAAAGAAGGGGAGGAGAGCAGGTGGGTGAGGGTAGAGCTCCCCGAAAACCCCTGGATTAATTCCAGGGGTTAGGAGGGTGAGAGCTCCCCGTTCAGCCCACTGAAGCTCCGGATCCGGGGGGACTCTGTTTTTTTTACAGAGCTAGGCGTTGCGTCCAATTTCTGCTGCCAAACAGAAGATTAAATGATTTCAAAAAAGCAGGCGGAACAGAAGCAGGAGGACAAGCTTTTTGCAAGTATAATACTTAACTCCGGGGATACAATGTTTCTAATTGGATTTTCTGAGCTGGAAGTAAAGATGGCGTTTCTTTGTTGCGATTTTAAAAGTGAAAGTTAGAAAGGAAAGTTTTTGCTAATAGACTCGTGCTCAGAGACTGGTTTTAAGTTGCTGGAATAGATTTTGAAGAGCTGTTTGGGAAAAGATTATTTCGTTTGGTGATTTATAAAGAAATTGCTGAAAGCTGCTCAAAAGGATGGCTCTGACTTTATGATTTTATGGTTGTGGGAAGAAAGAAAATCTTTTTAAAATAAAATGGCTTCTAAGAAAGGAGATCCTGAAAGTGCTGGAAGCTATTTGGACGTCTCAGAAATGAAACAGTTGTCTGATTTACAGAGTTATAAGGATTTTGATGCAGAATTTACAGAATTTATAAAAGAAGCCATGAATAATCATACTGCAGCTATAAGTAATCAAATAGCAATTCTTAAAGGGATAACAACAGAAATGACTGAGGAGACAAAAACAAGTACGGAGCATGATGACAATTCAGGAGATATTCTGATTGCAGCAGAGAAGGTGGAAGAATCTTCTCAAGAATTTTCGAGCTTATTCTCTGCTCTTTTTGGAAAAATTGATAGAATCTTTCAAAATTATGACTTGGTTTGGAAAAAAGTAGTAAATGACCAGACTTTCGAAGTTTCAGAAGATAAAGGAGATTTGCCAGTGGCATTTATACATTTAATAGAAAAGAAACAACTGAACTTTTTTTCACAAACTCTTGACAAACTTTGGTCCTACAGGCGAAGGAATGAACTGATTTATATAAGCAAGAAGAGGCGATTTGGGGGCTCTAAATCAGAGGAAATTTTCTCAAAAAGGGGACAATCTTTGAAGTTACATCAACCTCAAATTAAAATGAAAAACCTCCTCAAAATAGAAGTAGGAGGGATGCAGAAAGACTGGAAAAAATATAAAAAGAAAGCAAGAATGGAAGATTAACCTTTTCTTTTGGCTTTGCAGTTGTTCTACTTATGGTTAAAAATGATTATGTTTTAGGTGTTATAACTACTGAGGGGGAAAAAGTATAAAGTTAAATATTGATTTTTAAATATGATGCATTAATGGTTGAATGTAAGATTAATCTTTTTTGGTTTTTTAGTTTATGTATTAATGGTTAATTATGTTGATGATTATCTTTTAAAATTTTAAAAGTTGGAGGGAGGAATAATGAAGGGGGGAAACTTAGAAATTTAAAAAATGTAGAAATTTAATTAGTGAATACCTAAGGTTTATTTTCTGTTATGAGATTTCAAAATATCTGAACTTTGAGAAAAGTAAGAGGGGGAAAATGTTTTTGCAAGTTAATTGAATACTTTACTGATATATTAAGAGAATTTTTAAGGTTTGAATGTTTAATATTTGTTAAGGGTTTTTGGGAGTTATTAAATCTTGCAGTTAGCTAGTTTATTATAGCAAATGTTTGGTGAAATCTATGCCCTGTTTTTGTTCTGGGAAGTCGGGGGTGGGGGGTGGTGAGGAGGGGTTGAAGATTGAGTTTACCAAGGATTGATTTTTTTTTCTTTTTCTTGATGATAGTTTGAATGAATGTTTATATTGTATACTCGTTTGATCAGAAAATAAAAACTTTTTATTAAAAAAAAAAAAAAGAGTTAAAGACCAAACCAGCCGGCAAAATCCTTTTCCTTATGATAACGGAACTTGGCAACAACCTAGTGGCTGCCTGCCAAGAGTTTATTATTTACAAAGAGGAGAGATAACTTCTCCCCACTTCTGGTACATCAAAAGAAACAGCTCAATAATTACAGAGTCAATCAAGTCTAGAGATAATCCAACAAAGTCTATAGCAAAAAGTCCGGCAATGCAGAATGGCGTGGAAGCTTTCAGCTTTGTTCATCACAAGGTTTGACTGGCCACCACGCTCCCTTTTATATCCTGTGGGGTGTGGTCCAGTGACTCAGCCTAATCTCGGGCACACCTTTTCTTCTGTTGCACGCACTTATCTCTGCGATGCTGGCGTGGATCCAGCCAAGACTCATTACCCTCATCACTGTCCATCTGTGGCTGCGTGGACGTGCTTGGCCCTGGCCCTATCTCTTGCCCTTCGGCGGACACCAAAGGCATTGCCAGAGAGGAGGGTCCTGGAGAGGGAGGCCTTGCCAACTCCTCTCCTTCACTCTCGGAGTCCTCTCCTGCCGATGACACAGGCTCAGGTAACGGAGCCACAACAGGGATTAAGACATGGCCCTCAGGAGGTGATAGGATTAACCCTCTACCCATTTTACCACATGGCACCTGGGAAGATTACATCACCCAGCAAGAGTCAACCAAGCCTGGGACTCAAAAGACAACCTACAAAGTTACCCCTGCATGGCCTCGTGGGTCTCTGACAACCAATCAGAACACAAGCTCAAATTCAAAGCCCAACAGAGGGCATAAAACCCAGGCACTCTCAGCATCTCTCTCCTTTTCCACCCAGGATCTCAAGCCATGTGATCCTGTTCATCAATAAACCTTCTTTTCAAACAACTTCCATGAATCCAGTGTCTTTTTCCTCCACTTGGAACTGAACCCAGAAGGGTATTTCCTCCGACGGTATCAAACATAAGAGGCAAGGATAATTTTATAACATTTGTGCTCGTGGAATGGAATGCACTTCCATCGGGACTGAAAAATTGTGCATGTGTGTAAGAGAATTTTATCCCAACGTGGATCTTATTAAACCATGAAAGGCATCGAGAGGACTTCAAAAAAAAAAAATTGTTTTGAGTTCTAAATCACGAAGATTGTTACAGCTTTGTGAGTTGGAATCATAATCTCAAACAAGGCCGAAATTTGTTCTTTCTGTGCCCTTTTAAAAAGGCAAATACTGTGTGGCAAATACTAATAACATTCATTTAAAAGATGAAAAACAAGTTGGAATGTCATGAATCTATGCATCTGTTTATGATCTACAAACATCTCAACTCGTATAAAAGATACTACAGTACAATCTTCCACTTAACCACTTAAGTTGTTTATTTATTGGATTTATTCCCTTCTCTCCTTTATTTTATATAACACAAAAGGGAGTACACAATGTTCCTCCTAAAATAACAGTCCCACCAGTTAGGTTGCCCGGGCAGAGAATGTCCAAATTTACTTAGCTTTTATGCCTAAGAAAGGATTTGAATGCACATGACTGAATCCCATTTGCAGCCTAAATACTACAGCCTGTTGTTACCTCACGATGCGAATTTAAACTGAAATAGGTGAAAAGGTGCCTGTCTTTAGACAAATGTGCTTTGGGTTTCTAATCCTCGGTGAGTTATGACAAATATTTAAAACAAAAGCTTGTTTTTGTTCCTATGTTTGAATTTATGATTCAGCCAGAGGTTTAGACTGGATTTTGCCTTTTTGTACACTTATTAAGCCCTTCTCAAGGATCTGGACTAGGCAGATGTGGATGTTTGATGCTCTTAAATTGTCTGAATAACAATAACAACAATAACAATAATGATAATGATATACAAAAATCCACCGACAATCCAAACTGCCGACTTTGCAACAACAAAGTCGAAACTGTTTCACATTTAATATGTGAATGCAGCAAAATTGCACAAACTGATTACAAAGCTAGACACGACCGAGTTGCTAAATTAATCTAGTGGTCATTATGTAAAAAATACGACTTTCCTGTATCCAAAAAGTCATGGGAACATAAAAGTGGAAAAAGTTATAGAAAATGAGAAGGTGAAGGTCTTGTGGGACTTTCGAATACAGACGGATCGTCACTTGGAACACAACACGCCAGATATCAGTTGTTGAAAACCGAAACGTACAATTTATTGACATTGTGGTACCAAGGAGATGCCAGAGTCGAAGAAAAAGAACTGGAAAAAATAATGAAATATCGCAACCTGGCCATCGAAACTACACGGCTATGGATGAAACATGTAACAGTGATACCCATTGTCATCGGGGTACTTGGTACTATGTCCAAGAATTTTATAACATACATCGACAAATTGCAGCTTCCTGCAATAACACCAACGGAAGTGCAAAAAACTGCGCTACTTGGAACATCGTACATCTTAAGAAGGTACTTGGTTGATACCTAGGACGCTGGCAGCAACCCATATCAACCATTAGCACCAGTCAATGGTATTTGTGATGCATTTTTGAATGTTCAGTTGTCTGAGTTTCATGTTTAATGAACAAAGTAAATAATATGATGATGATGATGATGATGATGATGATGATGATGATGATGATGATGATTTTGTGGGACTTTAGGATTCAGACTGACAGGCACTTGGTCCACAACACACCTGACATAACAATAGTTGAAAAGAAAAAAAGTATGGTTCATTGACATTGCAATACCTGGTGATGCACGGATTGAAGATAAGCAGCAAGAAAAAATCACAAAGTACCGGGACTTACAAATCGAAGTTGAGTGACTGTGAAAAAAGAAATCGTGTGTTGTCCCGATTGTAATTGGAGCCCTTGGAGCAATACCCAAAGGGCTACCCCGCTATTTAGAAATTCTAAATTTGCCAGACTTGAACATTTTGACTCTACAAAAAACCACCTTACTCAGAACAGCTTACATCCTCCTTAACAGTTCCTAGGTCCTTGGTTAGGACTCGAGCTGCTGAGCTATTAACCAGCCTCAAAGGCTGTGAATCTCACTAAAGATTAAATAATAATAATAATAATAATAATAATAATAATAATAATAATGTGCCAAGAGATTTTAATTTAATTTAATTTAATTTCCAATTTATATACCGCCCTTCTCCCTGAGGACTCAGGGCGGTGTACAGCCAAGATAAAAAACATAGAATACAAATATTAAAACATTTAAAAATATATATAGATTTGGGCCGAAAGTTAAGAATAACAAACTAATTAAAAAATTTAAAATTTAAAAATTTCTTCTAAGCCAACCCGGCTTTCTGGAAAAGATGGGTTTTCAGGGAACGACGGAAGGCATTGAGGTCATGGATTCTCCTTATCTCCGGGGGCAACTGATTCCAGAGAGTGGGAGCCCCCACAGAGAAGGCCCTCCCCCTGGGGGCCACCAGCCTACATTGTTTGGCTGATGGCACCCTGAGGAGGCCCTCTCTGTGGGAGCGCACGGGTCGATGGGAGGTCATTGGTAGCAGCAGGCGGTCTCGGAGATAGCTAGGCCCTATGCCATGGAGCGCTTTAAAGGTGATAACCAACACCTTGAAGCGCACCCGGAAGACCACCGGGAGCCAGTGCAGCTCACGCAGGAGCGGTGTTACATGGGAGCGCCATGTTGCTCCCATCACTACCCGCGCTGCTGCATTCTGGACCAGCTGGAGCCTCCGGGTGCTCTTCAAGGGGAGCCCCATGTAGAGAGCGTTGCAGTAGTCAAGGCGAGAGGTGACGAGGGCATGAGTGACTGTGCACAAGGAATCCCGATCAAGAAAGGGCCGCAACTGGCGAATCAGGCGAACCTGATAAAAGGTCCCCCTGGTAACAGCCGTCAGATGTTCCTCCAAGGACAGCTGCCTATCCAGGAGGACTCCCAGATTGCGCGCCCTCTCCGAGGGGGCCAGAGACTCGCCCCCAATAGTCAGCGATGGAGTCAACTGACTATATCGGGATGCCGGGAGCCACAGCCACTCAGTCTTGGAAGGGTTGAGCTTGAGCCTGTTCCTCCCCATCCAGATCCGCACAGCCTCCAGGCACTGGGACATCACTTCAAGGGCATCGTTGGGGTGGCCTGGGGTGGAGATGTACAGCTGGGTGTCATCAGCGTACTGGTGGTATCTCACCCCAAAGCCACGGATGATCTCGCCCAGCGGCTTCACATAAATGTTGAACAGAAGGGGCGAGAGGACCGATCCCTGCGGCACTCCACAGATGAGAGGCCTCGAGGTCGACCTCTGCCCCCCTGCCAACACAAACTGCGACCGGTCGGAGAGAAAGGAGGAGAACCACCGTAACACAGTGCTTCCCGCCCCCAACTCTTCCAGCCGGTGCAGCATGATACCATGGTCGATGGTATCAAAAGCCGCTGAGAGATCTAATAGGACCAGAACAGAGGAATAACCCCTGTCCCGAGCCCTCCAGAGATCATCCACCAACGCGACCAATGCCGTTTCCGTGCTGTGCCCAGACCTGAAACCCGACTGGAACGGATCTAGATAGGATGTTTCCTCCAGGAATTGCGGAAACTGTTGCGCGACCACACTCTCAACAACCTTCGCAATGAAGCGAAGGTTGGAGACAGGACGATAGTTGGCCAATATTGCTGGATCCAGGGACGGCTTCTTGAGGAGAGGCCTCACCACCGCCTCTTTCAGGGCAGCGGGGAAGTGACCCTCACTCAAAGAAGCATTAATGACGCCCTGGAGCCAGCCTCGTGTAACCTCCCAGGAAGCCAGTACCAACCAGGAGGGACACGGGTCCAGTAAACATGTGGCCCCACTAAGTCTCCCCAAAATCCTGTCCACATCATCGGGAGTGACAGCATCAAACTCCTCCCAGATAACATTCTCAAGACTGTTCCTCGTCACCCTGCCCTGATCTACCCAGTCAGAGTCCAGATCCCCCCGGATCTGAGCGATTTTGTCATACAGGTATTGTCCGAAATCCTCCGCCCTGCCTTCTAAGGGATCCTCCCGCACTCCCAGATGGAGCAGGGCGCGGGTCACCCTAAACAGGGCGGCCGGACGATTCCCTGATGACGCAATAGAGGCGGAAAAGTAGTTAGACTTTGCCGTCTTTATCGCCACTAGGTAGGCCTTAATATGCGACCTTACCAGTGTTCGATCAGATTCAGCGAGACTGGCCCTCCAACCGCTCTCCAGGCGTCTTTTCCGGCGCTTCATTTCCCTCAGCTCCTCAGTAAACCAAGGAGCCGCACGGGATCGGCATCGGGTCAGAGGCCGCAAAGGCACAACTCGGTCCAAGGCCCCACCAGCCGCCCGATCCCAGGCGGCTACCAGGTCCTCGGCCGAGTCATGTGCTAGATCCTCAGGAAATGGCCCAAGCTCCGTCTGGAACCTATCAGGATCCATCAGGCGCCTGGGGCGGATCCATCTAATTGGGTCCGCCTCCCTGCGGCGAGGGGTCGCGGTTCGAAGATCTAGGCGAAGGAGTGAGTGGTCAGTCCATGACAAGGGTTCCACGTCTATATCCCCTATAACAAGACCACTCAACCACTGGCCAGAGACAAAAATCAAATCCAGAGTGTGACCTCCCCTGTGAGTAGGGCCATGAACTAACTGGGTCAGGTCCATGGCCGTCATGGAAGCCATGAACTCCTGAGCCACCTCAGACGTTTCACCGACGGATGGCAAGTTGAAATCACCCATGACTAAAAGCCTGGGTGTATCTACCGCCACCGTGGCTATCACGTCGAGTAGCTCAGGTAGGGCTGTTGCCACGCGGCAGGGAGCCAGGTACGTAAGCAACAAGCCCATCTGAACCCCACGGCCCCACCTCACAAGGAGGGACTCACATCCGGCTATCTGAGGCACAGTGGTCTCCCTCGGACTCAGATCCTCGTTAATAATAACCGCCACCCCCCCGCCCCTCCCCTGGGCCCTCGGCTGATGGAATGCTCTGAAGCCTGGTGGGCACATTTCCACCAGAGGGACGCCACCCTCCGGGCCCAACCAGGTCTCCGTAATACCCGCCAGGTCCGCTCCTCCCTCTTGTATAAGATCGTGAATGAGGGGGGCCTTATTGACCACGGACCTGGCATTGCACAGCATCAGCCGAAGGCCCAGCTCCTGAATATCTAAGCCACCTAGTATCCGAGCGGAGCCTTGGGGACCGGGGCAAGCAATTGCTCTCAAACAGCAAGTGCGAGCCCCCAACACCTGATGTGGTCCCCTGCTCCCGCCATATCTGCCCCTCCCATTCACCGTGCCGATGGTACAGCCCTCATAGATATCGCCCCCCATCCCTTTTCCAATCCCTCGTCCAGTGCCTGCCGGATCATTACCCTGTGCCGGGCACGGCTCTGACCCAGGTGGATTTCCCCCCCCATCCGCCATAGTCGTCTTCCCGGTATCTTTAAAAGAATAATTACAAACCCCCCCCCCAGAACCCCTTAAAATCTTTAAAAATTTCCCTAAAAAGCCCCATAAATTCTTCCTTACTCCATGCCATCTCTCCGGACTCCAAAGTCCGTCATCGAGATAGGCCCTCGATAATGTGGGGGGCCAAACCTGCGAGAGGGGAGAGTCTCGCAGGGCGAGGAGTTCCGACACCGAATACATATAGCCATCAGGGGAGACAGTCCAAGGGTGGGGGACCGCTGATGTTACAAGCGTAGGGAAAATTCCAGTCCAAGGTCAGGCTGCCAAGCTCCACTGTCCTCTCACGACAGTGGCTAAGGAGGTACATATCATTCAGCCCCGAAAGTTTCCAGGGCGGCCGTCTCTCACCAGGCCAATCCATGGAGACTTTGATAGAAAGCTCAGGGTGAGGATAGCAATATTCCGCCTCCTCAGGCCTCATGTCCATAGAACCAGAATCCCTCCTGGGATTAGCAGCATCAGGGAATCCAATATCCAGGGAATCCAATATCCAGATGCCAGACTCAAAGAAAAAGAACTGGGAAAAATTATGAAATATTTATTTATTTTAGTTTGTCAAATATGTAGGAGATAACAGGCATGAGTATAAACATGGACATGAGCACATGAAATGAGTACAAATAAATGGGGACAGTAGGACAGGGACGGAAGGCATGTTGGTGGGCTTATGCACGCCCCCTTTACAGACCTCTTAGGAATGGGGTGAGGTCCACGGTAGACACTTTGAGGTTGAAACTGTGGGGGGTTTGAGGAAATAACGGAGCCAGGTAGAACATTCCAGACATTGACCACTCTGTTGCTGAAGTTGTATTTTCTACAATCGAGTTTGGAGCAGTTTATATCTATTGTTTGTCCGTGTATTATTGCGGTTGAAGCTGAAGTAGTCGCTGACAGGTAGGACTTAGTAGCAGACAATTTTGTGTACTATGCTTAGGTCAGACCATAGGTGGCGTAGTTCTAGGTTGTCCAAGCCCAAAATTTCATGGCTTAAGGCAGAGATCGTCAAACTTGGCAGCTTTAAGACTTGTGGACTTCAACTCCCAGAATTCTCAGAGAATTCTGGGAGTTGAAGTCCACAAGTCTTAAAGCTGCCAAGTTTGGGGACCCCTGGCGTAAGGGATTCTATTGTGAGCAGAGGAGTGGAGGACTCTTCTCGTGAAATACCTCTGGACTCGCTCAATCATATTAATGTCCAATATACAGTGTGGATTCCAGGCAGATGAGCTGTATTCGAGGATTGGTCTGGCAAAGGTTTTGTATGCCCTAGTTAGCAGGAAACAGTGTTACCAGAGGAGAAGCTTCACAAAATTAGGTTAACAACTCTTAATACCTTTTTGGTAATGCTGTTACAGTGAGCTCTGGATAAACAAACAAACAGACAGACAGACAGACAAACAAACAAACAAACAATAAATAAATGGATAAATAGATGAATAAAAGAGTTAATAATAATAATTTACTTTTATTCATTAAATATGAAACTCAGTCAACTGAACATTCAAAAATGCATCACAAATACCATTGACTGGTGCTAATGGTTGATACGGGTTGCTGCCAGCGTCCTAGGTATCAACCAAGTATCTTCTTAAAATGTATGTTGTTCCGAGTAGCGCAGTCTTTTGCAGCCCTGCTGGTGCTACAGCAGGAAGCTGCAACTTCTTGATGTATTTTGCAAAATTCTTGGTCATGGTACCAAGTGCCCCAATGACAATGGGTGTCACTGTCACATGTTTCATCCATAACCACGTAGTTTCGATGGCCAGGTCGCGATATTTCATTATTTTTTTCCAGTTCTTTGTCTTCGACTCTGGTACCGCGATATCAATAAATTGTATGTTTCGATTTTCGACGACTGTGATATCTGGTGTGTTGTGTTCCAAATGATGATCTGCCTGTATTCGAAAGTCCCACAAGATCTTCACCATCTTATTTTCGACAACTCCTCCTCCTTCTTTTTAAAATTCAATTGCAAATCTTTATCAAAATTGCTAGTTTGATTTGTTTCTTCTGTGATGAAGTAACAGCTGTCCTCAGTCAAGGGGAGATGAGGAGAAATTAGGTACTGGGGTGGGGTGGGGGGCACCACTGTTAATTCCTGTAATGACGATTAAATTAAGCAAACAAAAATTAGAAAAAGAAGAGAAGCAATACGGGTTTTCAAGAAAAGATTCAACAACACTTTGTGCAAGATAATATAAGGGGAAAGGGCCTATTCAGCCTCCTGCACCATGGGGGGGAGGCGTATTCGCCCTCCTTAGACTATGGAGGCTTTCCTCAAGCCTCCAGGAGGGTGAAAACGGCCTCCTTTGGGCACTGGAGCCCCTCCGGAGGCCAGAAACGGGCCCGTTTCCGGACTTCTGGTACTTCCAGTAGGCCCGTTTTTCACCCTCCCCAGGCTCCAGAGGCTTTCTTGGAGCCTCCAGGAGGGCAAAAATGGCCTCCCCCAGGCACCGGAGCCCCTCCGGAGGCCAAAAATGGGCCCATTTCTGGACATCTGGTACTTCCGGTAGGCCCGTTTTTCACCCTCCCCAGGCTCTGGATGCTTTCTTGGAGCCTCCAGGGGGGCGAAAACAGCCTCCCCCGGGCACCGGAGGCCCTCAAGGCCAGAAACAGGCCCGTTTCTGAACTTCTGGTGGGCCCGTTTTTCGCCCTCCCAGTGCCTCCACACGCGTCCTGCACTTACCTGCCATCTAAAATGGTCCACGTGGAGACTCCTGGGAGGGGTGTGGTGTGGTGGGTGGGGTCAGCCAGTCCTTGGAACAACCGGTTCGGCGAACCAGATTAAAATTAACATCCGGTTCCCCCGAACCGGTCTGAACCGGCTGAATCCCATCCCTGCTTACAACCGTTTTTTTCACACTTAGGACCGTTCCAGCATCCCCATGTTCATGTGATCAAAATTCAGACGCTTGGCAACTGGTTCATATTTATGACGGTTGCAGTGTCCCTCTTTTGCCACTTTCTGACAAGCAAAGTCAACGGAAAGGCCAGCTTCACTTAACAGCCGTTGCTACTAGCCTGTCAACTGCAGCAAATCACTTAACGACCATCGTAAACTAGAGCAAAACTCACTGAACAAACGTCTCCCTTAGCAATATAAATGTTGGACTCAATTGTGGACGTTAAGTGGACGTTACCTGTATTTACCTGCCTGCAAATACTTGCAGCTAGGACTCAGTGCTCAAAGGAAACAAAAGACGAACAATTTTAATATTCTGCGTTAGGGAAAGAACTGGTCTTCGGAGTTGAAAGAGAAGACAAAGGAAGGATTAAATGTGCTGCCACTCGGCTAGCCTCTTTCTTCGTTGCACAACCAGTTATTTCCTCCTGAGCCCATAGAATTTGCGCAGAATGTGTAATTTGGCCTCAGGTCTTCTCATTCATAGCTTGCCAGGAGTTGCGGAGATCCTGCTTTGAAAACAGCACTACTTAAGTCTGAGTGATTAATAAAGGAGAGAATCCCTCCATGTATGCACAGAGGCAATGCACAGTCGCTACTTCCTACGTCAGGGGCGGTCCTCGACGTACGACCACAACGGAGCCCAAAACTGCTGTTTTGCTAAACCAGTTGTTGAGTTTGCTCCATTTTACAACCTTTTTTGTTTGTTTGCCACAGCTCTTAAGGGAATCACTGCTAAGTTAAGCAACAGGGTTGTTGAGCGAATCTGCTTTCCCTTGTTGACTTTGATTTTTTCAGGTGGTCATAAAAAGGGGATCACAGGACCCTGCAAACGTCATAAATATGAATCAGTTGCCAAGCGTCTCAATTCTGATCATGACCGGGGGGTGGGGTGGGGGGAGCGGGGAAGGATGCTGCAAGTGGGAAAAACGGCAGTAAGTCACTTTTTTTCGGTGCTGTCGTAACTTGGAATGGTCACTAAACGAATGGCCGTAAGTTGAGGACTACCTGCACAGGATGTCACTTGAAGATACTTTTTTTCGGCTTGGATGTTAAAGAGCTGAGGACGTTCTCCTAATAGACTGAGGCACCAAATTCCCAAACGCTGGTCCGTCAATCTATATTCCAGGGAAATGTTTTGACGTTAATATTTATATAAAAGAGTGTAAGAGATTCTCAGTCATTCAGGTCATGGTTGTCCCAAAGATTTTGGTTGTCTTTTTTTCAGGAGGCAACTGGATTTTCTTTGTTTTTTCTTTTGAAGACGTTTCGCTTCTCATCCAAGAAGCTTCTTCAGCTCTGACAGGATGGTGGGGAATGGAAGGATTTATATTCCTTGCAGATAGCTAGTCATTTGCATCCTTTTAGAGGATCCTTGAATCACTTGGAGGTTTATCTGTGTCCCCAGCAGTGGTGGGTTCCTCCCGGTTCGGCCCGGTTCTGCTGAGCTGGTAGCGGTGACGATATGACGTCACCGAACCGGTTCTCCCCCCGCCTCCCCGCCCCCGCGTTATTCTTACCTTTTATTTGGCCCCACCCCCAATCTATTGCTGCCTCCTGAGTCCCAGCTGATGACTAGAGGGAAAAAAACTGTTTAAACTCTTGCTGTGGGGCTTCAAAGGGCCGCCCTACAGCTGATCAGTGTTAAAAGAAAACAAATGAGTAGACCAGTGCCTGCAAAAATAAATGGGTAGACCAGTGCCTGCAAAAATAAATGGGTAGACCAGTGCTTGCAAAAATACATGAGTAGACCAGTGCCTGCAAAAATAAATGGGTAGATCGGTACAGCTCTGCAAGCAGTTAAAAGCCTGGTAGACCAGTACCTCTGCTAAATCCTAAATAATTGTCACATGACCATCAAGCCACGCCCACAAAATAAGCCACACCCACAGACCCACAGAAAAATTTTAGAACCCACCCCTGGTTCTCGGGATCACCTGAGTGATGCAATTTTTCTCTGGAAATACATTACTACTCCCACACCATTCAAAGGGTGGGGATTTTGCAGTATCCTTTCCCTGGAGTGGGGTGGGCATGGGGATTTTGTTGTATCCTTTCCCTGGAGTGGGGAGAGAATGGTGATTTTGCAGTATCCTTTCCCTGGAGTGGGGTGGGCATGGGGATTTTGCAGTATCCTTTCCCTGGAGTGGGGTGGGCATGGGGATTTTGCAGTATCCTTTCCCTGGAGTGGGGTGGGAATGGGGATTCTGCAGTATCCTTTTCCCAGCGTGGGGTGGGAATGGTGATTTTGCAGCATCCTTCCCCTGGAGTGGGTGGGAATGGGGATTTTGCAGTATCCTTTTCGCGGAGTGGGGTGGGAATGGTGATTTTGCAGCATCCTTCCCCTGGAGTGGGGAGGGAATGGGGATTTTGCAGTATCCTTTCCCTGGAGTGGGGAGAGAATGGGGATTTTGCAGTATCCTTTCCCTGGAGTGGGGAGAGAATGGTGATTTTGCAGTATCCTTTCCCTGGAGTGGGGTGGGCATGGGGATTTTGCAGCATCCTTCCCCTGGAGTGGGGAGGGAATGGGGATTTTGCAGCATCCTTTCCCTGGAGTGGGTGGGAATGGGGATTTTGCGGTATCCTTTCCCTGGAGTGGGGTGGGAATGGGGATTTTACAATATCCTTTCCCTGGAGTGGGGAGGGAATGGTGATTTTGCAGTATCCTTCCCCTGCCACTCCCACCAAGCCACACCACGCCCACAGAACCGGTAGTTAAAAAAAAAATAGATTTCACCATTGCTTCCAACTCTTGTTACTCGTAACAACCCCCACCCCCCACCCCCCCGTGAGGCGAGCAAGTACGGGCAGTAAGGAGAGGAGGAGTCAGAGTCAGCTTCGGCGTCATGACCCCCGACCGCGCATGCTCGTCGGGGCTTGCTTGCGGCTGAGGAGGATTGTCGTTTTTTTTTTTTCCCCCCGCGCCTGCGTGCTTGCTCATTCCCTCCCCCTCCCGTCCCCCGGCCGGAGGGCGCGAGCTTCAGTCCAGCCGCGCGCGCGCGCAGGCGGCTGCGAACAACCGTCGCCGCGAGTGGGCGGGGCGGAACGGGCGGTGGGCGGAGCGCGGCGGCTGGCTCGCGGGCTCCGCCGGGAGGGCGCCCATTGCGGAGCTGGAGGGTGCCGGCTCCGCCGCCCCGATGAGCTTCAACGGATCCCCGGCACCCGCGGGAAGCGGCGGCGGCGGCCGGCCGAGGCGGCTCCTTTGTCCGCCGCCGCCGCCGCCGTCTCTGTTACTGCTGCTCCTCCTGCTGCTTCTCCCGCCGGCGTCTCCAGCGGATGCCGCCTTGCCCGTCCCGGCTACCCCGGCCGGACGCTGCTCGTCGTCGTCGTCGTCGTCGTCGGGGGACAAGCGAAGCAGCTCGGCTAAGGCTTCTCCCGCCGAGAGGCGCCCGCCGGCAACCGGTAAGCTATAGGAGCGAGACGACGACGACGACGGCGCCGGGTGGGCGGACACGTGTCAAGGCCGACGTGTGCACCGGACGCGGCTGCCACGTCATTGCGGGGCCCGGACGGGGCGGGCAGGCGGGGATGCGGATCTCTGTGTGTGTGTGTGTGTGTGTGTGTGTGTGTGTGTGTGTGTGTGTGTGTGGATGGTGGGTGGGTGGGGGGAAAGGGTGTTTCGGGGTCTTTGTCCCCCCCCCCCACCGAGGAATGAGCGGACACGGGTGTTGTGGACGGGTGGGTGGGTAACCCAGGAGGGACGGGAACGGGAAGCCGGATGGTGTGCGGAATGAAAAAAGCTCTGGTTCCTTTAAAGAAAGAAAGAGAGAGAGAGAGAGAGACATTGGAGATGACAGGCAGGTATTGGAGAGGATAAAGAAAGAGAGAGAGAGAGGTTGGCGATGAGAGATTAGATAGATAGATAGATAGATAGATAGATAGAGGGATAGAGGGATAGAGGGATGGATAGACAGGGAGGTATTGGAGAAGATAGAGATATATAGAGACTTTGGAGATGAGAGATAGAGGGAGGGATGGATGGATGGATGGATAGATAGAGGGATAGATAGATAGAGGGATGGATGGATAGATAGAGGGATAGAGGGATAGAGGGATGGATAGACAGACAGACAGAGGTATTGGAGAAGATAGAGATATAGAGAGACATTGGAGATGAGAGATAGATAGATAGAGGTATGGATGGATGGCTAGATAGAGGGATAGATAGAGGGATAGATAGATAGAGGGATGGATAGAGACAGTCAGACAGACAGACAGAGGTATTGGAGAAGATAGAGATATAGAGACATTGGAGATGAGAGATAGATAGATAGAGGGATGGATGGATGGATAGATAGAGGGATAGATAGAGGGATAGATAGATAGAGGGATGGATGGATAGATAGAGGGATAGAGGGATAGAGGGATGGATAGACAGACAGACAGAGGTATTGGAGAAGATAGAGATATAGAGAGACATTGGAGATGAGAGATAGATAGATAGAGGTATGGATGGATGGCTAGATAGAGGGATAGATAGAGGGATAGATAGATAGAGGGATGGATAGAGACAGTCAGACAGACAGACAGAGGTATTGGAGAAGATAGAGATATAGAGACATTGGAGATGAGAGATAGATAGATAGAGGGATGGATGGATGGATAGATAGATAGAGGGATAGATAGAGGCATGAATAGACAGGCAGGCAGGCAGGTATTGGAGAAGATAGAGATATATAGAGACTTTGGAGATGAGAGATAGATAGAGGGATGGATAGACAGACAGGTATTGGAGAAGATAGACATAGAGAGACACGAGATGAGAGATAGAGGGATGGATGGATAGATAGCTAGATAGAGGGATAGATAGAGGGATAGAGGGATGATTAGACAGACAGACAGAGGTATTGGAGAAGATAGACATTGGAGATGATAGATAGATTATAGATAGATAGAGACAGGTATTGGAGAAGATAAATAGAGATATAGAGAAACATTGGAGTGGATGGATGGATGGATAGAGGGATGAATGAATGGATAGAAAGGCAGACAGACAGAGGTATTGGAGAAGATAGATATAGAGAGACATTGGGGGTGATAGCTAGATGATAGCTACATAGATGATCGATAGATAGAGACAGGTAATGGAGAAGATAAAGAAATAGAGATATAGAGAAACATTGGGGTAGATGGATGGGTGGATAGATAGAGGGATAGTGGGATGGATGAATGGACAGACACAGGTATTGGAGAAGATAGAGATATAAAGAGACATTGGAGATGATATCTAGCTAGATGATAGATAGAGACAGATTGGAGAAGATAAAGAAATAGAGATATAGAGAAACATTGGAGATTAGAGATAGATAGATACATACATATGATGGATGGATATGATGGAAGGGTGGGGTGTGTGGGTGTTGTCTGAAAGATCCTTTGCAGGGCTAACAATGCCTCTTCTGAGTTTCCCCATTGCAATGACTGCTCCTATGCAAATAGGGTCTTTCAAGACGCCTGGTCGGTTTTCTTCCCCCCCCCCACTTTTTTTTTCTTCAAAGGAGCAGCTTTTTCCCGTCTAGCCATGTAGCTGCTTTTGCTTTTCCCCACCAGCCCTTTGACTTCTGCCTGTCTTTTGCTCCTGGTTCTTTTTTTTTTTTTTTCGGGGTGGGGGGGCGTCGTCGTGCAATTGGGAGGTGTGTGTGTGTATGGGCTCAAGAACAGCAGAATAAGCAGCAACCCCAACAACAGCAATGCGCAAGGGACGCTTCTCCATCAAAGCTTCTGAACCCAAGTTCCTAAGAGCCTCTTGACAAGATGTTCCTGGTCAGGAATGTATTTTTTTGTGGGGGGTGGGGGTGAGAGGGAAGGAAGAGAAGGAGGGGCAAGGGAGCACCAGCACCTGCAGCCCCATTAGTGGGTGGGTGGGTGGGAGCAGCGGCTGCGGCCTTCAGCACAAGGGAACGCACAACAACACACCAGATGCACCGCTGAGGCATCTTTGCTTTGGCATCTCGGCCGAGTCTTTTCTCCAGCAAAGTTGGAACGAGACGGACAGTCCTGCGAGAAGGGTTCGTCTTGGACGATCAACAGGAAGACCCCCTGGAAAGTGGTGGAATTCAACCCCAGGAAATGGATCGGCCATTTGTGTGTGTGTGTGTGTGTGTGTGTGTGTGTGTGTGTTGCCAATGAGGAGCTGGAATGCAGATTGTTTTTGTACAAAATTTGCCAGGTTGGTTGGAGATGAAGTTTGAGCCCCAGGGTAATGGGGCTACCGTGGACTTGAGAAATTTTTTTCAGAGGGAAGCGTCCTGCGTGTTATGTTTGATTCCTGGGATCCATCCATCCTTATCAGGGAAGCTGTTTGTGTGTGTGTGTACATGTGTAAAACCAGCTTGTTCTGCCCACGCACCTGGCCTTTCCTGGTGGTCTTCTTTCCACATATTAAGCAGGTTCTCAACCGTGTTTAGGTTTTTTTTTGTTTTTTTTTGAGATCAGGCAAGGTAAGCTGTATGCTGCCACCTGCCGTTAGGTTATATATAACAACATGGAGGAAGCATTTCATATTGGAGGGGGAAAAAAAGGCTTTTTGTTTTTGTTTTTATTTTGTTTCTTCAAAAGATTGAGGTTTTGCTAAACGTATTCCTATGACATTCAGTGTTAGATGTGAATTCTGGATTGGAAGCTGACCAGTAAATTGTGTCAACTGTGAGTGAATGTGGGTGAGAGTCCAAAGAAAGAAAGAAATGAATAACTTTCATCTCTTTGAAAGAGATGAATCTCATCTGAATTGTTTTAAGTATATGTAAATAAATCAGAAGATATAAATCTTGAATAAGAAAAATATCTTCTGGGCTAGAACCATTTTAGGGGTTTTTTTTTCTCCCTAAGCAAAATAAGCTTCAGTTTTGTCAGCCTGTTACAAAAGACTGTTGCAGCAAAATTAGTAGCTTTATGGTACTTAAAAGACACAGCCTAAACCCTAAACTCTTTTGGAGTACAGTCTGATGAAGTAGATTATTGCCAGTAAGCACCGTAATATGCTTTTATTGTTTAGCTTGGATAATTTTGCTTTTAATTTCTGCCCTTTTTAAAAATTTTCAAAATCACTTTTTAAGATGTGTGTGTGTGTGTATATATATATATATATATATACACACACACAAAATAAGTGGTATGTATGTATGTATGTATCTATCTATCTATCTATCTATCTATCTATCTATCTATCTATCTATCTATCTATCTATCTCTGATTTTAAGTGATGAGACACCAGAGCATGCGTATATTCCCCCAAAATACATCACTTTGCATTGGTTTACATGTTCATTCTCCCACATCAAAGAGGTCTTATAGTCCTTCCTTCCTTCCTCCCTTCCTCCCTCCCTCCCTCCCTCCCTCCCTAATTGATTTTTCTCTTCTTTAATCAGTTACCAAGTAACACAATAATTTCCTTTTTGTTTCATTATTGTTAAGTTTTCTGGGAGATATTCACGAAAAGCCCTTAAAAGCCACATAAACATAATTGATTGGATCACTGGGTCCACAGGATCCTGTCAACACAGTCAGAGAACTCTTAAGAAATTATTTTTGCAGAAGTTGGTTTTTGTGTATGTTTATCCTGACACTTTGTTATATAAAGCTTTTACCAACTTAGAGGAGTGAACTCTAAGATAAGAAACCAGTAATTTCCTGCATCCTCCCTTAATCCCTTAAAAAAAAAAGATGTTACATTGGCTGCTGTCCAGTCCTCTGGTAAAACAGCTGATCTTCAAGTTATGCCACATGTTTTTTGTTAAAAAGATAAGTAATTTCACATCTGCATTCTGTTGCAATTCCTGGGTGAGTTCCATTTGGACCTAGGAACTTGTCCGCTTTCAGTTTTTCAGCAGACTTCAGCTGCTCTTGTTTTCACTCAAACACCCTTTCTAAAATCCCCAATTTAGAAACTGGCATCAAATAAAACTATTTAGTTAACTTTGGTATATTTTCCTTGCCTATTTTAGAACTCTTCTTGTTTTCTTGTCATCCATTGGTCTAAGCTTCTCCTTAGCTGGATTCCTATTTTTGATATATATTTAATTTGTTGTCATTTAAATTGTTGACTTAAATCCTTAAAATGTTTTTTTTTTTAATTTTTGGCATTCTCATTCCCTTTCCCCAAGTTTTTTTTTCTTTTTTTCTTAATATAGATAAAAAGAGCAACATGTTCAAAATCAATATAAACAGTGTGTTCTCTGGTTACAATTCTTTTAGGTAACATTCCTCATAGTAACAATAATAGCATTCTCCAATAGTAATCTCATAATAACAGTTCTTTCCCCTCTTAATATTAATACATATTAATTATTAATACCAATCACAATAAGTTACAATAAACAACCCTAATAATAAAATTAACATTTCTCTTGTAATTTTTGAAGTTCTAACTCCTGTTTCTCTCATCCAACCATCGATAGAACAAATCCCATACCTCATATGGGAAAATATTCAGTGTCTTCCATTTCTTTAATTTCAAATGTTAGTTTATTAATTTGGGCACATTCTAAATTTTTTGTTATTATCTTTTCTTCTGTGGAGATCTCCTCGCCCTTCCAATGTTGTGCGAACACGATTCTGGCCACATGTATTATTAAGTATGCATTTCTTCTACTGTATTTGTCTGGTATGATTCCCAATAGAAATGTTTCTGGTTTTAGATCTATATGTTCCTTTATCATCTTTTCTAGCCAGGTATGTATTCTAGTCCGGTATTTTTTTGCTTTCGGACATATCCACCACATGTGATAATACAAGCCCGGGGTTCCAACAAGTTGTTGCACTTCCAACAACTTTCCCCAAGTTTTCGTTCCTTTGTATTTTTCCTGATTATAGTAGGGCAAGGGTCTTATTTTTTGACAGTAGCTATACATTACCTCATGACTCCGCTTGTAATTGGGCCTTAATTGTTTTGCGATACACAGTAATATAATTCAATATTCTTGAGCTTTGTTTAATACACATATACATGTATGTACATACCCACCCACCCACCAAGAGTCAGATCACAGTGATCAAAGTCATGTCTTTTCAGCATAATGAGTGTAACAATTTTGGGCCCCTTTGTAGATTTGGCATGCTTTGTGTTCACTACGAATCCTGCCTCTTGCAGGATGTGGACAGCAGTGATAGAATCAACTTCCTTCATTTTCAGGATATCAGTAATACATATTTTAAAATTAGGGAGATGGAGGGACATGCTCTTCAGAACAGAAGTCACTCTGTCAATGGAATGGAATGGAAGGGGAGGGGAGGGGAGAGGAGAGGAGAGGAGAGAAGGGGAGAGACCTTTGTGATCTTCTAGCCCAATCCCCTTCTTAAGCAGGAAAACCTATAACCGTGATGGCGAACCTATGGCACACGTGCCACAGGTGGCACACGTAGCCATATCGGTGGGCATGTGAGCTCAGGTCAGGCGCATATGCGCACACCGGCCAGCTGATTTTTGGGCCTTCTGGGCCCACTAGAAGTGGGGAAACAGGCTGTTCCCTGTCTCCGGAGGACCTCGGGGGATGGTGGAGAAGACCTGTTTTTCTCTCTCCCCAGCCTCCAGAGCCTTTCTAGGAATCTGGGGAGGGCAAAAACGGCCTTCCCCACCCCCCGGAGACCCTCTGAAGACTAAAAACAGCCCATTTGCCAACTTCCGGTGGGACCGGAAGGCCTGTTTTTTGCTGTCCCCAGCCTCCAGAGCCTTTCTAGGAGTCTGGCCTCACCAGAAGTTGGCAAACGGGCCGTTTGTGGCCTCCAGAGGCAGGTGGGGAAGGCCATTTTCGCCGTCCCCAGACTCCTAGAAAGGCTCTGGAGGCTGAGGAGAGCAAAAAACAGGCCTACTGTGCCATTGCATGCCAGGAACGGGGGGGGGGGGGGAAGCATGGAGGGGCACACATGCATGCTTAGGGACACGGTGCATAAAATTATGGGTGTGGGCATGCAGACGCACGACCCCCCTCCTGGCACGCAATGGCAAAAAGGTTAGCCATCACTGCCCTGTAACATTTCAGACAAATGGTTTCCCAATCTCTTCTTTAAAACTTCCAGTGTTGGAGCATTCACTTCCACTGACTAATTGTTCTCACTGTCAGGAAATTTCTCCTTAGTTTTTAGTTGCTTCTCTCCTTGATTAGTTTTCACCCATTCCTTCTTGTCCTGCCCTCAGGTCCTTTGGAGAATAGCTTGATTCCCTCTTCTTTGTGGCAGCATTCCAAGTGTGGCCTTACCAAGGCATTATAAAATGGTATCTTCATGTGATCTTGATTCTATCCCTCTTTATGCAGCCTAGAACTGGGTTGGCTTTTTTGGCAGCTGCTGCACACTGCTGGCTCATATTTATGTTATTGTCCACTAGGACTCCCGAGATCCCTGTCACAGTTAGTACTATTGAGCGAGGTACCATCTATACTTTACCTATGCATTTTGTTTTCCTTGCCTAAATATAGAACCTTACTTTTTTCACCATTGAATTTCATTTTGTTTGATAGCGCCCAATATTCAAGTCTGTCAAGATCCTTCTGTATCTTGAGCCTATCTTCTGGAGTATTGGCTATTCCTGCCAGCTTGGTGTTGTCTGCAGTTTTGATGAATTCCCCATCTATCCCCTCGTCCAAGTCATTGATGAAGATGTTGAAGAGCACTGGGCCTAAAACAGAGCCTTGGGGTACCCCACTGCATACTTCCCTCCATGTAGATGCAGTTCCATTGAGGGCAAATGAAATCGTGCTCCATTAAATGAATAAATTACTAGTTGTCAGTTTTTACAATACGCCTTAGAATCATTTGGACTGGCACCAAAGATGATCAATAGAAAAATATCACTCAGTGGTCAACCACTCATTTAAGTGATTCTCATGGAGACCAGTTTTTTGGCTTTTTTGATTGACTTCTTTTATCCATCTCCTGTAAGATGGAGCCATCTTTAGTGGCAAAGCAATCTATATAAATTTAATATGTGCTAATGATCAAATATTCATGCCTCTTTCCCCTTCCGGAATAATTTGGACTTGTGGCAGAAATATAAAAGTAAGACCCTTACTGAACAATAACATCATTTTCTTCTCAATATGTGGCTTTCATTTTCATAGTTTTTATAGACTAGGGTAATTTTAAACAGGGCTTGAGTTTGAGTGTCATTGTTTAATGCAGCTAATAATGAGTTGAAATGGGGGGGGTCTTAACATTGCATGTTTCTCCTTTTCTTATGTGGCTGAGAGTATTTTTATGTCCGTTAATCCCAACTTCCTGGGATAAATGTGGAGCAGAAACTGTGGTTGATATTAATATTAGTTTAAGTATGCCAAGTTTGGAAACTATTATTTTGCAAAATTCCCAAAATGTCCTCCAGATCTGTGGGACGTATCTGGAACAAGTCAGAGTGAATAAATCACAGTGTTGCGTTTATAAAAATGTGATGCTAATATCAAAGAAACTACGTTACAGCTTGGTTTAGTAGCTGGGCAAAGAGCAAC
Source organism: Arizona elegans (assembly GCA_022577455.1). Lineage (NCBI taxonomy): Eukaryota > Metazoa > Chordata > Lepidosauria > Squamata > Colubridae > Arizona > Arizona elegans. Next base: position 70,467,613 of record JAKOOJ010000009.1, read on the forward strand.
AGTGTATGAATCCAACAAAGATCCTTCTAAAGGAGAAGACAGATAAGTTATGGGAAACTTCCAAACTCATTGTAACTATATAGGAGGAACAGCGTGAGAGCAGAAGTCTCCCTGTGAAATTACTCGTCGTGTTTGAAGGTAAATATTAAATTAGAATTTTAAAGCCACTTCAGCCCATGGATTAGCTTCTTTCAGACCCACCCATGCATACATCCTGTGCTCCTAAGGAATATAGATAGTTTTTCTACTTTTGACGCAGAACGTAATTAACTTGCTTTTTCACAAAATTTTTACTACAAAATGTGATGGCTTTAAGAAGGGATGGGATAATTTAATGGAGGACAAGACCTTGAGGTCTGGTAAAGATTCATAGAATTGGGGGTGGGGGCAGCGTATTTACAAAACCCCAGTTTGTAGAGCAAAAATGGCGAAGGTGGGTTTGTTTCTACTTCTGTTGCTGGACTAACAGAATTTCACAAAATTAGAAGGTCAGAATCTGTCAGAATTCTATTAAACACAAGATTGGGTCTTGACCTGATCCATCAAGGGTTTTTTTTGGGGTTTATATTTATAAAAAGGGGGAAAATCTGACCTACCTCATTGTCGACCAACAGTTCTTGGCAAACTACTGTAGTTTTTGGAGTATAAGATGCACCATTTTTCCTCCTAAAAGGGGGTGAAAATTTAGGTGTGTCTTTTACACCGAATGTAACCCCGCCCACCCACTGGCCCCCACCCTTTGGCCTCTGCTTCCCAGCAATTTACCTTCTTGCAGCAAGAAGAAACAGCTCCTTTCAGCTTCAGCACAGCCTAATTAGCACATTGGATTGATTGATTGGATCGGCCTCCTGACTCTCAGCTTTTTTTCGCGGGCCTCTGCTGCTTGCTGCAAGGAGATAAATTGCTGGGAGCAGTTTTTTTTTCCCTTGTACTAATCAAGCTATGCTGAAAACGAAAATGAAAGTAGAGCAGGCTGTTTGCTGTAATGAGGCAAAATTGCTGGGAGGCAGAGGCAGATTTCTTTTTCTTTTTTTTCTCCTCACCAAAAAAGGTAGGTGCATCTTATACTCCGAAAAATACATTAAGTATAAAGCATTTGAATTAGAAGTAAGTGATTTCGCAGGAAATTGGGACCAGCAGTGGGGGCTGCTGAGCTACTCCATCCACCCAGTGCCCACCACAAGCTGCTTGTATGCCCTATGCGTATCATGCCAAAGGAATTATATACCACACCTTATTTTACCACTCATCTACGATTAAAAGCTAACTGCTTCCAATCGTTTATATGTTCTCAATATGTAAATCAAGGGTATCTTTTGATTTTTTATTTTGTCTTATTATCTTCATGAATAGTCCAAACAAAACTGACTATGTGTTTATTTTGATTTCCCGTTTGCTTGTTTTATCCATTTGTATAAACAATAGATTCAGAGGTTTCTGATCTTTGAGCCAAGAATAACAGAGTTGGAAGGGACCTTGGAGGTCTTCTAGTCCAACCCCCTGTTTAGGCAGGAAACCCTATAGAATTTCAGACAAATGGTTGTCCAGTGTCTTCTTTAAAACTTCCAGTGTTGAAGCATTTACAACTTCTGGAGGCAAGTTCCACTGATTAATTGTACTAACTGTCTGGAAATTTCTCCTTAGTTCTAGGTTGCTTCTCTCCTTGGTTAATTTCCATCCGTTGCTTCTTGTCCTGCTCTCAGGTGCTTTGGAGAATAGGTTGACTCCCTCTTCTTTGTGGCAGCCCCTGAGATATTGGAAGACTGCTATCATGTCTCCCATAGTCCTTCTTTTCATCAAACTAGACATACCCAGTTCCTGCAACCATTCTTTATATATTTTAGCCTTGGTAGTACAGGGGTTTAAGGCACCCTGTTACTAAGTTGGTTATTAAGACCAGCTGCCTGCAATTACTGCAGGGTTCGAATCTCGCCAAGGCTCAAGGTTGACTCAGCCTTCCATCCTTTCTAAGGTAGGTGAAATGAGGACCCAGTTGTGGGGGCAATAAGCTGACTTTGTATAAATATACAAAAGTATGAAGGCTATTGCTGAGCACATTGTAAGCCGCCCTGAGTCTTCGGAGAAGGGCGGCATATAAATCAAATTAAAAAAAAAAAAAAAAGTGCTCATCTCCGTTTCAAAGCCGAAGAGCCAGCGTTGCCCGAAGACGTCCCTGTGGTCATGTGGCCGGCATGACTAAACGCCAAAGGCGCTCGGAACGCTGTTACCTTCCCACCGAAGGTGGTCCCTATTTTTTCTACTTGCATTTTTTACATGCTTTCGAACTGCTAGGTTGGCAGAAGGTGGGACAAGTAAAGGGAGCTCACCCCGTTACGCAGCGCTAGGGATTCGAACCGCTGTAACTGCCAACCTTTCAATCGACAAGCTTAATTTTTTTTTTAATTTTTATTTTGATTTATATGCCGCCCTTCTCCGGAGACTCAGGGCAGCTTACAAGGCATTAAGCAATAGCCTTCATACTTTTGTATATTTTATACAAAGTCATCTTATTGCCCCCACAAACCAGGTCCTCATTTTACCTACCTTAGAAAGGATGGAAGGCTGAGTCAACCTTGAGCCTGGTGAGGATTGAACTCGCAGTAATTGCAGGCAGCTGGAAGCTAACTGCTACCTTTAACAGTAGCATTAGTCTGCTGTGCCACTCAGACTTAATTAATTAATTAATTAATTAATTAGCAATGGATATTTTGGGCTCAATTTTCATAAACCAACGACTTATTTGGTTTCACTGGCATTTTTTTTAGAGTGATTGCTTTCCCCCCCTCCCCCCGCCCTCCCGACACCATGGAAGTGAGTGGGTTCCAATTTTCTTAGTCTCAGAAGAGTCTAGAAATAATTGTGCACCCCTCCCATTCTTAGCTTTGAATCTTCAAAGCGCCTTGTTGAAGGCCGGTTGAGACAGAAAAATGCATTTTCCTTTTATTGGCCGCAGTCTTAAGAGTTATCTGGCTTAGTCATACAGTATTACAAAAATTTTATGCCAGGCAGGACTGCTATGATTTAATTACCTCCCCCCCCCCCCCCATTAGATTAGCTTTGGGCAATTTCTGAAGAAGTTGCCAGGTTCTGGGCTATTGTTTTTATGCCTTGTCAGTGAGTGACTCAGTCCTCCCAGCTGGCTTTCTCTTAAGGGTGTGCTGATTTTAAAGCTGTCTGTCCCCGTGTTTTGTTTTTAATGCCCTTCTATTAGCCCACGGTTGCAGGAGAATAGTGCCAATCATCCATTTAACACATCAGAGCAGCCCACCAACCAATTTTGGGCACTGGAGAACGTGGCTCCTGTGTTTTTGAAAAAGGTAATTTCAGCTGCCTTTGAGAACAGCCCTTTTTCCTCAGGGCAGAAATATTTCTCCTCAGTTTGGCTGATTGAGGCTAGAAAGTTCTGCAGAACTTTTGAACCCACCTACCCATTCCCTGTTTTCACAAGCAGCTTCACGACATGTCCATAAAGACATCCCCTTGGTCTCATCCCTAGTTTTTCTGTTGCATTTTTTTTTTTAAAAAAGGTCTTTCCTTTAGCATGAAACATGTTGTTTCAGACTGTGCCTTTTATTTTAATTCTAACAAAACAGCATGGTTGTGATTCTGAAGTATAATTGCTCATGGTGTACCATCATTCTTTGACATTAACTGAGGCCAGGCAAATATGAGACTGTCTAATTTTTGAGGTGAAAACAGTTACTTCCATCTGGAAATTGAGTCATGGCAACTGGTCTGTCCATCTTTCTTTCTTTCTTTCTTTCTTTCTTTCTTTCTTTCTTTCTTTCTTTCTTTCTTTCTTTCTTTCTTTCTTCCTTCCTTCCTTCCTTCCTTCCTTCCTTCCTTCCTTCCTCTTTTCTTTCTTTCTTTCCTTCCTTTCTTTTCTTTCTTTCCTTTCTTTTTTGTCTCTCTCCTTTCTTTCCTTTTCCTTCCTTCCCTCCTTTCCTTTCTTTCCTTTCTTTTTTTGTCTGTCTGTCTGTGTCTTTCTTTCTTTCTTTCTTTCTTTCTTTCTTTCTTTCTTTCTCCCTTTCTCCCTTTCTTTCTCTCTCTCTCTCTCCTTCATTTCCTTCCTTCCTTCCTTCTTTCCTTTCTCTTTTCTCTCTTTTCTTTCCTTTCTTTTTGTCTTTCTTTCTCTCTCTCTCCTTTCTTTCCTTTTCCTTCCTTCCCTCCTCCTTTCCTTTCTTTCCTCTCTTTTTTTGTCTGTCTTTCTTTCCTTTCTTTTTTGTCTTTCTTTCTCTCCTTTCTTTCCTTTTCCTTCCTTCCTTCTTCTCTTTCTTTCCTTTCTTTTTTTCTGTCTGTCTGTCTGTCTGTCTTTCTCTCTCTCTCCTTCCTTTCCTTTTTCCTTCCTTCTTTTCTTCTTTCTGAACCAAAAAAGAAAAGTCAGTTGCCATTACTCAACTTTCAGACAACTCTACCTGGATGCCCGAGAATCTTCATTGACAGTTCTTTCCATCATTTAATGGCACAGACTTCGCACAACACGGGATCCTTCAGCAATGACTGGTAACCACCCAACATGAACTGGCATCTGCCTGGCTCTTATTACGTGCTTTTTGGTTAGCGTAGGCACACTTTGCCTTCTCCAGTTCCTCCTGACTTCCCTCCGTTGCTGTTTTGGGTTGGGTTGATGGACCACCATGACGCCATAAGAGAAGCAACAGCACCACCAAAGCTAGTGGAGAAAGCTATGGACCAGAACATCTCTTAAGTGATAAACCAGGGCTTCTCTGAGAGGCTCTGGACTACCATTTTGCCCACCTATATCCTTAGAAAAGGTAGTAGGATGTTCCTAAAGTGAAGTGTAAAAGTTCTGAGGCATATCTAAACCTTCTGCTTTAGCCACTGTCCATACTGCTGGTCCTCCTTCAAGATCAGCTTGTGTTAGAGGGTGTGATTAGGCAATGTTTTCCTGTCCAGCTATGACATCCCCAGCCGAAGTGGCGCAGTGGTTAGAGTGCAGTACTACTGGCTGCTTCTGCTGCCTGCCAGCTGCCTGCAATTTGGCAGTTCGAATCTCACCATGCTCAAGATTGACTCCGCCTTCCATCCTTCCAAGGTCGGTAAAATGTGGGGCAAGAGGTTGATTGTAAACCCCTTAGAGAGGGCTGTAAAACACTGTAAAGCGGCATATAAGTCTAAGTGCTATTGCTACTGCTATTTGTACCTCCACTTGTCTCAAACCATATTAAAGAGGCTGCATGGATAGATCTATGACTAGCACTAGCCATACTGAAGGCTGTGCCAGTGCTTCTTTTAACTGATTTAGGGTTTTTTTCTTAAGCATCAGAAAGATAGTGTTCAGTTCATCAACTCCCCCCCCCCTTTTAATTAATCCCAGGTAAGATTTGCTATACAAATCTTGTGGGTCTAACACCTTTTTCTATTCCATTTTCCTTTTTTGAAAAAATGTCTTTGGAATGCGATCTGTTCCTTTGATATGATGGTAGACTTGTTTGCTAGATGTTAATATTGAACAACAACAACAAAAAAAATATCTAGTTTAAGAAGAAATAGGCATAAATTCACCCCTCCCTGAAACCTAAAGTTTAATTGTGTTTGAAATGATATTTATTCATGTAAAGAGTCTTTCAGTTTGAGATTTGGAATGAAAGTTGCAATCATTTTTTTAAAATCCATGTTGTTATGTATAAGAATACCATGTTTTCCCGAAAATAAGATATCCCCTGATGATAAGCCCAATCGGGCTTTTGAGTGCATGCACTAAAATACTCCCCCCAAAATAAGCCCCCCCCAAATATTTAAACGCATGCACAGCTGGTCCCCGCCATTTCCTCTGGTTACAGAGACCAGACAGAGCTGCAAATCAGGTTAGAGGGCAAGAGGAGCCCCGTCTTGCTCCACACGCCCCAAAATAATAAAATCTCCCCGAAAATAAGGCCAAATGCTTATTTCAGGGTTCAAAAAAATATAAGACAGGGTCTTATTTTCGGGGAAACACAGTATCATTATGTCCAAGGAATGTGTTTAGTGAAATTAATGACTGCTAGTTGATTGTCATTTTCTGCATGATTTTCCTCGTCATGGGGTGGAGTTGGAGGGGACAGCTGCTTATTTTGCATGAATTTCTGATGTTCCTTGATTAAATCAATGTATAAGCAAAGATTTAAAAACAAAAAGCAAAACTTAACATAGGTTAAAAGTGATACATCCCCAAATGTTCAAACCTTTGTGCTTCTTTGTTCCAAATTAAAGCTTGACTAGCCTTAAAAAACCTGTAGTTTTGCTCCAGGGTGGATCTGATTTAAATCAAGTCGATTTAAATCATGATTTAAATCGATCTGATTTAAATCAAGTTGATTGAAATCACGATTGAAATCACAATTTAAATCACAATTTAAATCACTAGTAAAAAGGCTTGATTTAAATCAACTAGATTTAAATTATAGTTTTTAAAGAGCAACTGTCATCTTTGTCCCGCAGCAGCTCCTCCTCTGACCCGCAGTTGACTCACCGACGGTCCCAGTATTGCACAATATACAGCCTCATGCTTCATAACTAAGCTCCATTTCATGCTGAATAAACTAAATTATTAATGGATCTTAAAGAGAAAACTATCTTTAGATAGATTTTTACTCCAAAAGGCATGTTATTAAAATAAATTCGATAAAAATAAAAAAAAATCCGATTTAAATAAAAAGAATCTGATTTTAAAAAAAAAATATCCAATTTTTATTTATTTATTTTTTTAAAAAAAAATCATCGATTTTTATCTACCCTGGTTTGCTCAGTCCTTCTCCTGCACTAGGCCAAGATGCCTTGAGTTTTATATGTATTACATTTTGGGTCTGTATGAAGCCAAGGTTTTTACACATTGCCAGGAAAGTCCTTGGCAAGTCATTTTTGCAGAAGCAAAAAAAAACTTCCTGCTTTTTGAATTAGTGATTGGCTTGTGGATGAGTCAAGGACTTATCCAGAGGACAAGTTTCATCAGTTTTAGCACTTTCCTGTTATTGTGTTACTGAAGGACTCTTACGGCAGGGGTGTCCAATCTTGGCGACTTTAAAACTTGTGAACTCCCAACTCTCAGAATTCCCCAGCCAGCATGGCTGGCTGGGGAATTCTGGGAGTTGAAATCCACAGGTCTTAACATGAATTTCTATCTCTGATGCTTCCAGCTTCTCCCTTTTGAATCACCTACACATTTACGAACGGGTGCTAAATCTGCTCGTTATTACAGCTACTCTGAGTCAGTGGCAGGTGTTCATTTTCTCATAGGTCAACTTGATGCTCAGTATTTGTGTGTGTTTCCCTCTCTCTCTATATATATTCTTCAAAAGCAGTATCTAGCTACATAACAAAGCTCCATTTCATGCTGAATAAACTATATTAATGTAAAGCATGTTATTAAAATAAATTTGATAAAAATAAAAAAAAATCCAATTTAAATTAAAAAAAGTCTGATTTAAATAAAAAATAGGAATATTGGCCCCCGGTCTTTATTGTTGGTTCAAGCTAGAGATTAAATAGGTTTGTTTTTTTTTAAACCGGATAATGATGTAAACGATCAGAACAGTAGAATGAACACAAGATGCATTAACTTTAGCCTCAAACTTTCCTTTGAAGAAAAAAAAAAACGAAAACAGCTGAAGCAGAAGTAATGGTTTTTATGCGAATTGCTCTCCTGCTTATAAAACTGCTAATCTGAGTCAAGCAGCCCTTAATAATAATAATAAAAAAAACTGGAGCTTTTCAAGATTCAGGTGTCCCTCTCTGAAAGTCGGGGAGCCAGTTCTGCAGGTGGTGGAATTCCATCTGATATAGAACGAAAAAAAAATATAAATTCTGAAAGGTTCGTTGTTGTAGAAACCGAGCTTAGTGATAACAGTGGTTAAAAAAAAGAAAGAGAGAGAGAGATTATGGTATATAACACTTGCATGCTTTCAAATAATTAACTACTCTTTTGTGTCACCATAGACAATAAAAAAAAAAAGAATAAAATTAAAAATAAGGGCTTTCCCGAAAGCCAGCAAATTGCGGCACTACAGGCATGTGTTTCAGATTATTGCATAAGGCTCTGTTGTTTGCCTGCAAGCATTTTAATGCCTTGGCTTGTATTAAAAGAGAGATTTCCATAGTAACCGGAACTTCAGCTGGGGAAGATGCAATGAGTCCAAAGCAGAAATCTTAACTTTTGGTTTCTCTGCATGTCTTTGCGTCCGTTGTGTGTTTGCCAAGAACTCTGCAAGTTTTCATTTGCAACGGAGTTCTTTGATACCGGAAGAGTGACGATCGTGGGTTTTTATTATTATTGTTATTATTGTCCTGGAATTTTCCATAAAATGGGTGACTCTAGAAAACACATTACGATTTTGCGTTGACAGACAGGGACTTCTCAAAGTTTGCAGCTTTGCAATAAAGATTGGCCTGACGAAAAGTAAATCAGGTGGCAGTCCGTCATTTTGCAATAGTATTCGCGATAACTCTGGAAACCGTCAGCTTGCATTATTATAGCTTTTTTATTTCTAGAAATAAAAAAAGAACCCCGTCTTTTCTTTTTGAGCCTTGTTTTCTTTCTGGGTCATAACTTGGCTCCTTGTTCCTGCGTCACAGCTTGTTTTGAGTTTTCAGTCACGTTCATGGGTCTGTTTAGTGTTCTTTTATAAGCCTTTTGAAAAAAAGCGAAAGGCCCCCACAATGGGAGGCGAAGGGGATCTTTTTTAATTCCCTGGAAACGCCACAAGTCTCGGCTTTTGTAACCAAAGCTGAAAATATTTTAAAATAAACCCCGTTGATACATGGGTAATCCTTGAAAAATAAACGGCCTCTTTTTGCTTGTATATATTTAGGAAAGTAACACAGCAACATACGTATCTTTCCATTTTCTCCAAATTCAGTTTTGTTTTTTTTTTAAAAAACTTCCTTTAAAATTGCTGGACGCTTTAAATCTCTAATTTATTTGGGGGAAATATAGATAGTCCTTGACTTACAACACTTCATTTAGTGATCGTTTGAAGTTATATTACTAGAAATAAAGTGTTTTAGGATTGTTTTTCACACTTTTTTTTTAAAAAAAATGATTTTTATATGCCGCCCTTCTCCGGAGACTCAGGGCAGCTTACAGTGCGTTAAGCAATAGCCTTCATCCTTTTGTATATTTATACAAAGTCAGCTTATTGCCCCCACAACTGGGTCCTCAATTTACCTACCTTAGAAAGGATGGAAGGCTGAATCAACCTTGAGCCTTGGTGAGTTTCGAACCTGCAGTAATTGCAGGCAGCTGTTCTTAATAACCAGCTTAATAACAGGGTGCCTTAGATCACTGTACTACCAAGGCTCTTAACCACCATTGCAGCATCCCCATGGTCACATGCTCAAAATCCAGATGTTTGACAACTGACTCAACTGGATGATGGTTGCAGGGCCCAGGAGGGTTATACAATTACCTTTTGTGACATTTTGTTGAGCAAAGTCATTCGGAAAGTCTTAACAACTGTCTCACTTACCAACAGAAATTTTGGGCTCAGCTGTTCAGTAGTGGCCAAAATTGTGGAAACCTTTTTGGAAAAAGTGTATTTTCTAAAACTGGCTAATAACATCACTCTTTTTTGGAGTAGTGCCATACAATTATATATCAATGGAAAGATAATTTAATCAAGAATGTAATGCAATAATTTTTATGAAGGATTTGCTATTAGAATAGCAGTTACAGTAGAAAGAAGAAAAGTAAAACATGTAGAAAAAATTGGATATACAAAAATGATCACTATAGAAAAAACGAGATACACAAAAATTATCACATGTCAGTTAATAGTTGGGTAACCTTTAGCATGAATGACAGCCTTACAACGTCTTCCCATGGAATGAACCAAGCCTTTTATGCAGCTGTTATGATGTGAAACCAAGATTGAAGGATTGCTTCTATTAAATGGATTTTATTGCTGGGTGGCTTCTGACTAACAAGTTTCTTTAGCCGGCTCCATAGATTTTCAATTGGGTTAAGGTCTGGGCTCTTCCCAGGCCATTCCAGCAGTGGAATACGATTATCTTGAAACTCCCCCCCCCCCCCGAAAAAAAAGTGGTGGTATTAGCTATCAAACCTCAACAATACACTTTCCCCAAAATATTTCCACAATTTTGGCCTCTACTGTAAGTGTACAGGAGTCTTAAAACCTGGTTTACATATCTTGGTAAACCTGTTCGCAGTATCGCTTGGATTGCAAGAGCTTTATTTACCCTCTGTATGCCAATCTGTTCTTCTCCGTAGTCTTTCAAATCCAATCGTTATTTTCTTCAACTGACTTTTTCTGCAGTCGTACCATGGCGCCTTTTAAGAGTCTGAGCCATTTTACTCTAGCAACAAATGAGGTAATCTAGAGAGCCCCCCCTTTGGGGGGGGACCGGTTCCATGGAGAGAGGTTTTTCCGCGTACCAGAAGGGACATGGGTTTCACATGCTGCCTGTATCCCGCGGATGGGGCTTCCCTTGTTTGCGCGGCCCAGTTTCTGGCATGCCACGGGGACCGGTGCTGGTCCACGGACTGGGGGACCCCTGAGATAATCTATGCTTTCATCCCTCATTTTCCATAATCGGCATTTGGCACTGTCGGAAATATGTTTTGGTTTTGATGGCATCGTTTTGCAGGGCTAGTTCTTGAGCTTCCATGGCTCCTTAGTGTTCTAGGGTTCAACTAAAATTCTGTTAAATTTTAATCTGCTTTTCCTTCAGAATTGTGCTTAAAGTGGTTTTGCTTTGCTTGGGTCCATCCAGCTTTGAATTATTTCCTCGTATTTCAACACAGCTAGTATGTGACTTGCAACCATTCATTTACCAAGTTACAACGACTCAAACTTAAGTCCATCACAACATCCCCATGGTCACAGTGTTCCAAAATTCAGGTACTTGGCAACTAGCCTGCACTTCTGATGGTTCTGTTCTGAGCCAGCCTTAGCAGAAGCAAGAAACAAATTCCTTGTCACGAAAAACTCCTCTTTATTTTACCTCTTGTGAATTAATGGCATTCATCAACTGAAAAGTCCAGGCAAGAGTCCTGCAAGGAGTTAAATGCAGCAGCAGACCTTATCAGTTTCTTGCGGTTAATTACAAGGCCAGGAGCTCCCAGCCGAAAGGCTGCAAATTAAGTTCTGGTAAGCAGTCTTTGATGCACGAAACACAATGAGCAAAATCTTCAGAAATACAAACGGTTGTCTTCTACAACAATCACTCCCTTTTCCTTCTATTTATTCCCCAGCCAAGGAGGGGGCCATTCAGCGTCCACCTTTGCGTTGCTTCCCGAGTTGACTCCTTGTCCTCCATTGTTCCCCTCTCTTAACTATGCATACGCACATCTGGAACAGACCCCAGCTGTTCTTCCTCCTCACTCATATTAGCCTCCAAAAGCAGCTGCCTTCCCAGTGGCTGGGAAATGTCGGATGGTCCTGGCTCTATCTCTGTGTCCAACATGGAGCATCCATCAAATTTTCCCCAGACTCCAGAACTGGCCCAAGTTCTTCCCCAACCTCCTCATCGTCCAATTCTGCCACCAGCTCTGCTGGCAGCTGGCAAGCCACAACAGGTTGCAGTATGCTGCGGTCATTTGCAACCTTTCCACTTCCGTCAAGCAAAGCCCATGCGGGAAGCCGAATTGACTTAAATGACCCTGTGATTAACAACTGAAGTGATTCGCTTAACAACTGTGCCAGAAAAGGTCATAAAATTGGGTGCGACTCACTGAACAAATGCCTTCCTCGGCCACAGAACTTCTGCTCTCAATTGTGAGTCATGTTTTAATGCCATTTCCTGGAAGGACCTCTGCTTGCTTGGTCAAATACCAAGGCCTGCCAGTCTACTATTTTCGTTTTTTCTTGTTTTACAGACCTTCTTTATAAACTTTAAGTGGGTTTGTCTACCTGTGCCTGATGCAATAATTCAGACTGTTTTGTTTTATTGTTTCCAGTACTCTTCTATTATATTTAATCTGTGGCTGTCACTTCTTGGCTGATGTACACTAGTGATGATAATTGGTTTCTTTGTATTCTAATAAATATTGGGCTTGAGTCCAGCCAGTTATCTCTGCCCAGTATATTTAATTTAGAGACTGCCCAAGAGGTTGTTCCGCTAACCATATTTCTATCATTTACCATATTTTTCGGAATATAAGATGCACCGGAGTATAAGAGGCACCTTAGTTTTTGGGGAGGAAAATAAGAAAAAAGCTGATTGGTGGGTGGATCGGCCTCCCGGAATACCCCTAATCAACTGTTCCTAGAGATGAATTTTAGCAACAGGTTCCTTGGTTGTGAGCTCTATGACTACCTTTTTTTTCTGCCTCTGAAAGCTTCCGAAACAGAGCTTCAGAAAAAAAGGCTTTTTTTCTGAAGTTTCTTTCAGAGGCTTTTTTTCTAAAGCTTCTTTCAGAGGCTTCTTTCAGCCTTTGAAATCTCCATTTGCAAGGCTGGGCGGGGTTACATTCGGAGTATAAGACGCCCTCAGATTTTCACCCTCTTTTTTTGGGGAAAAAGGTGCGTCTTATACTCCGAAAAATACGCTAGTCCAGATTTTATACCAGTTGTCTTTTTAACTTGGTTAATCAATAAACCGACTATGCTCAACATGTCGTCCTCAATGGAATTTCATCTACTACATGGAGAGTAACCTGTGGTGGGATAATCTTGAGAGTTATAGACTACCATAGTAATAAAGTGACTGTTACAACAGTGTGAAAAGAAACTGAACCCCAACACCAGGGTCAAAGCAATAATCACTACAGAAAACAAGGCAAAACACTTAGATACATTTTCTAATCTATTAAACTGAGCTTCAAGAGTTTTTTCTTTCTTTCTTTTTTTTTTTGCAACTCCTACAGTAACGTTTCTCAAACAATCCTTATCAAAAGGTACATAGCAAGCAGAGTCCCTTCCAGGAAAACGTCATTAAAACATGACTCACAAACTTTAATGCCACATGGAGAAATTGTGCTACTTCATAACTCACTGGGACAAAGCTGACTGCCGTTTCAAGTTCCCTGAAATCAGCCAAAAATTAATTCCGAAGAAAAGAAGAATAGATTTTTTTTGAGAGAGAGAGAGAGAGAGGGACAATATGGGGCAGGTAGACAATCTCTTACTGTAAGCCTAGCCAAGGGAAACTGAGGAACATGTACTGTACTGCATGCCATACAGGTCAATATAAAAAGAGGCAAAACTAGACAAATATTTGTAAAGGCACTTTAAAATTGGGACACAGTGTTAATATTTGTGTACCCGAAAAACCTTATTCACTTCCAAGAAACATGGGAAACAAGTGTTCCATTTGGATCAGATGAAATTTCAATTATTATTTTTTTTTCCTTTCCGCAGTCGCCAATCATATTTATTTACCGTATTTCATCATTCTAGCCATTCCATTGCAGGATGAAGGCTTCTTCTGCATGTTTCTAACCAATATGGTCCTGAACTTCCTTTTGCCGATTGGGCCTGCCATACTTGCTGACGTGGTCGGTCCATCTTGTTTTAGGCCTCTTTCGTTGAGGCTTTTGATCAAGTGGGATCCATTCTAGACCGCCATGGTCCACCTGCCGTCTTTTCTTCTTGCTCCGTGACCAGCCCATTTCCATTTCAATTCGTTTACGCTCTTGATGATATCCTTTCATTTGTCCGCTAATCCAGGGGTCAGCAACCCGTGGCTCTGGAGCTGCATGTGGCTCTTTTCATCCATCGTTGCGCCGTCATTCCTCAGTTCTGGGACCTTCACTCCTTCGATTTGTCTTACTGTCGTCGCAATGATCATAAAATGGACATTCAGGTAATCCAATGTTCCATTTCATCCCTCTCCTGTGGCTCTCTGTTGCTGGTCGGCTCCACAATTGATAGGGCTTTCGGTTAGGACAGGTAGAGGAAAAAGGATGCCATGCTAGGAGGAGACTGATGGGGGAACCGACTTCCAGTTGGCAGAGGAAAAAGGACGCCACACTAGGAGGAGACTGGTGGGGGAACCGGACTTCCGGTCAGCTCCAGAATTGAATGGGGACCTTTGTGGCTCTTTGAGTGTTTAAGGTTGCCGACCCCTGCTCCATGTGCAAATCTTTCTATCTTGTCTTCTGATGCTGAGCGTGTATCTTTCCATGACTTTTTGTGTCCCTCATCGCTTTTGTATCAATTGTGAGGTTAGTGTCCCATGTTTCACCGCCATATGTTAGAACAGGTAGCACACACTGATCGAAAACTTTTCAGGCATAGTGGGAAGTTCTTCTTGGATATTTATTTATTTATGCCTGCAGTGTCTCATTGACTTGATTATGGCTGTTTAATTTTGTGCCTGTATAGTTTCTTCATTGGTTTTGATCTTAAAAGTAGGTCTTAAATTGATTTTGCAACAACAAAAAATGTTTATCAGCATTTTCCTTCTTCCGGTGTGCCTCTTGTAGAAAAACAAATTGCTTTAGGATCAGATTGGCTGCAAAGAGCTACGGTGGCGCAGTGGTTAGAATGTAGTATTGCAGGCTAATTCTGCTGACTGCCAGGAGTTCGATCCTGACCGGTAAAATGTGGATCCAGATTGTTGGGGGGCAATAGGCTGACTCTGTAAACTGCTTAGAGAGAGCTGTAAAAGCACTGTGAAGCGGTATTGCTATTTCTCTCTGGATTTACCATCCCGCAAATAATTTATATCTACATCCTAAATTCTATTCACAGTGAGAATTGATAGCGGTGCTGAATTTATTCTTTTTAATTCGGGAGCAAGTCAGAATTTTCAACGTGCTTAAGTGTCATGGAATTGGCTCGGAAGGCAATATGAATGTAAGGAAAACTTGCTGCTCATGTTGGCTGCATTGGGTGAATCAGAGCCAGTTTGGTCTAGTGCCGTGATGGCGAACCTATGGCACCGGTGGCACGTGGAGCCATATCTGCGGGCACGCGAACCGTTGGCCTAATTCAGCTCCAGCATGCATGCTGATTTTTGGCTGGCATCACCCACGGGTCCCCTCCCAGGAGTCTCCATGCAGACTGTTTTGGATGCCAGGTAAGTACAGGACTCGTGTGGAAGCTCTGGGAAGGTGTTTTCAGCCTCCGGGGGGTGGGGAAGGCCGTTTTTGTCCTCCCCAGGCTCCAAGAAAGCCTCTGGAGCCGTGGGACAGTGAAAAACGGGCCTACCAGGCCTACCAGAAGTTTGGAAGCAGGGAAGCCTGCTAGGCCCAAAATGGGATATTGGGGGGGGGGTCATGCGTGCATGCTCAGAGGAGCGCAGGGGGATCGTGCGCGTATGCGCAGGGGGCACGCACGGGGGGCATTAAATTATGGGTGTGGGCACATGCGCGCATGACCTCCCCGCTTCCCCCACTTTTGGCATGCGACGGGCAAAAAGGTTAGCTATCCCTGGTCTAGTGGCTAAGGCACCAGTCTAGAAATTGGGAGGCCATGAAAGCTGGCTGAGTAACTTTGGGACAATCACTAGGAGACGGTGAATTCTAGTCACGCCTCATCCATGAAAGCTGGCTGGGTGACTTTAGAGTTAGTTCCTATCTCTCAGCCCATCTCATGGGCTTGTTGTGGGGAGAATAAAAGGAGAAAGGAATTTTATGTATGTATCTTTGCCTTGCAGTTACTTTTTAATCTAATTAAATAAACTTCCTGTTCTGGACCATGTTCAAGAGCTGCTCAGGAAAAAGCTACTTTTCCTATGTCATCCTTGAGTTAACAGAGTGTAAATCACTGCAATCAAGTTTATCTTCTGAGTAGGGATGCACCTGTGTTACCCAGCTGTTCTTGACACTGATGCTTCCTTAATGGAAGAGAGAAATTTACAGATGCTAAAATCTCACCCCTGAAACCACAAGCCTTGCTGCCTTATCTGAATTCCGGCTTCACTTTATTGTTTTACATCTATTTCTTTACAACCTAGAAAAACAGGGCCTGCAGTAAAGTTTAAAAGATAGGAGAAATATATGTATTTTAAACAGGAATTTTTTTTCGAATAGGAATTTCATAGTACCCCAAGGTTTTATAACTGAAACTTATTTTTTTTTAATCTCATCTGCAAATCAAATCTTGCAGTTACCGAGTTTGTTCTGAATTTTGAATTTATAATTCTCTTTTATCAGTAATGCTGCTGTCCAGCATCTATTTATTTAACAGAAAAGATATATCTATCAGCTTCCGTTTTGCCTCTGGAATCAGCAACTTCTCTGCCTTGTCCGAGTTCTCTTGATTTTTAATTGCAGATCTAAGTTTACATATAATGGCATTGTCAATCTACTGGTATATATTTTAAATACATCTGATGCCAAAATGAATATTTAGGATAACCTGAGAAAACTTTAGACTAACTACCTGACTCCTGAAACAATATTGATTGATGCTATCCGTAGTAATATTGAGTGACGATATATTAGTTTAACCAAAATTGTGCCTATATTCAGTGGTGAGACAGCTCTTCGTTTTTTAAACTCTCTCTGCCTTCTTTTAGCTTGACTGTATTCTTAGCGAGGTTATATTCACTATTTTAGCAGATGCTTTAGAACTCAAAGGAGTTCCATAAGATAGTTTGTCTTTAAGTTTGATACTCTTTTTAATAGCTGAGCTATAGTTACAACATAGGGACGCAGTGGCTCAGTGGCTAAGACACTGAGCTTGTCGATCGAAAGGTCGGCAGTTCAGTGGTTCGAATCCCAAGCGCCGCCTAACAGGGTGAGCTCCCGTTACTTGTCCCAGCTTCTGCCAACCTAGCAGTTCGAAAGCACGTAAAAAATGCAAGTAGAAAAATAGGGACCACCTTTGGTGGGAAGGTAACATCATTCCGTGTGCCTCTGCCATTTAGTCATGCCGGCCACCTGACCACGGAGATGTCTTCGAACAGCGCTGGCTCTTTGGCTTTGAAACAGAGATGAGCACCGCCCCCTAGAGTCAGGAACGACTAGCACATATGTGCGAGGGGAACCTTTACCTTTATAGTTACAACAGTTAGAAATCAACATGAACATTCTGGCATATATTAACAAGTAGGGCTGCATTGATTTCAAGAACAGTTTTATCTTCCTATTGCATAATTTGCCTTGTGGGTAAGTGATTTTTGAAGACATGGTTGAAAGTAAAACTTTACTAAAAGAGGAAACACACCCTCTTGGCAATCTGCAGTTCGATTTGGTGGTGGCGGAGCTGCAGAAATCAAGAAACCTCTGGGGTTGACTGAGTGGTTATTTAAAAACATTTCTACAGGAAGAAATGACAAATGCGAAACTAATTTTTTCTTTCTTCAAAAAGACACTTCTCCAGGAGCCACCTCTACCATGTAGAATAGTTGTGCAAAACCTATAACATATCACTGATATTTGGAAATAGATGATATATATATATTTTTATTGTAGCTTTCCTTGATGAGTTTAATATATGAGACCTTCCTATTCATTACAGTTTGCTTCTTAGTATTTTGCTAATAGAAATTGTTTAGTCAAATCATTGCCTTGTTACTGTGTAATTTCAAAATATATTCTGTAAGTCTTTTGTGTTCAAAAGAATGAAGGTAGTTTCTCTTCAGAATGTACATAATACACATGGATGTACATTCATTTCCAGCAAATAAGGATTGACAGTTTATTGTTATATTGTGGTAAATAGTGGCACAAAAAATAATCTCTTATTTTAGAAGTTAATCCAGGGCATAGTTCACAATCTGGGAGGAAGGATGGATGATCTATCTATCTATCTATCTATCTATCTATCTATCTATCTATCTATCTATCTATCTATCTATCTAGCTATCTAGCTATCTAGCTATCTAGCTATCTAGCTATCTAGCTATCTAGCTATCTAGCTATCTATCTATAAATGCAAAAACCACTCATGCCATAATCACGAAATCTCAAGAAACCATAAAGCCTACCAACTTGAAATTTGGCACGTATGTTCCTCTTGGCTTCTAGGTGCTCGCTAAGAAAGGATTTTTCGAAATGACCATCAGATCATTAGTATTTCTTATATTATTATTAATACGCTCTGATGCTAATTAGATTTTCTACGCCCCCTCCCAACCTGAAAATAACTCTGGAGAGAAGGGGATAGGAGGATTCTGCGCTGCAAGCCTGAAGGAGAGAAGGGACTAGGATAGGAGATGTTTCTGTGGGGCAAGGCTGAGGGAGAGAAGGGGAGAGGAGAGCCGATCGTAACTACTCATTAATTTTCAAGCTGTAAGTGTCAATTTATCAAGCTTGATCACATAGTTTTGTAGCGGAGCACAGATATTCAGCTACTACACACACACACACACACACACACACACACACACACACATGTGTGCAAAATGACTGCTGACATAAGCCTGATGATGACCCTTTTAGGGATATATCCACAATTACACGGGAAGAAACCCGAAATATTAACTACACACACACACACACACACACACACACATATATCTTAAAGATTATATACCATCTTTAGCGATCAAGCGCTTCAAGGTGTTGGTGACCACCTTTAAAGCACTCCATGGCTTAGGGCCGGGGTACTTACGAGACCGCCTTCTGCCACCAATAGCCTCCCACCGGCCAGTACGCTCACACAGAGTGGGCCTCCTCAGGGTGCCTTCCGCCAGACAATGTCGGCCGCCAGACAATGTCGGCTGGCGACCCCCAGGGGTAGAGCCTTCTCTGTGGTGGCGCCCACCCTCTGGAACAACCTCCCCCCAGAGTTACGTAAAATAACAGACCTCCGGATTTTTTGTCGGGCCCTGAAAAC
Source organism: Arizona elegans (assembly GCA_022577455.1). NCBI lineage: Eukaryota > Metazoa > Chordata > Lepidosauria > Squamata > Colubridae > Arizona > Arizona elegans. Next base: position 70,486,299 of record JAKOOJ010000009.1, read on the forward strand.
CCATTTATTTCAACTAGCTGGGCTGGCTTGAGTCAAATTTTAAACTGATTTTAAATTGGAATTGTTTTAATTACGGCCAAAATATTTAATTATTTTAAACAGTTTTTAGATTTTGTATTTCTTGTTTTTACTTTGGCTGTTCACCGCCCTGAGTCCTATATTGGAGAAGGGCGGTATAGAAATTTAAACAAACAAATAAATAAATAAATAAAAATCTACAAATGGTAAACAAATTAAGAGGAAATACAAAGAAAATTAGGAGTTTGCAATATTTTAATCCTTTTATAATTATTTTTCCACAGCCAAGTATATCAGGTAGATAGTTCTTTTTCATATTTTTTTTAAACAGGAGAAGTAACAAAATCTTCTTTCGTCCTAAATACAATAGAATTCATATTGACATGTTGAAAGGTTTAAAAATGGGACTGGTTGCTCTGCTATTGTTATATATACCACAGTTTATTTTACCACTCATCTATGATTAAAACCTAACTGCTTCCAATTGTTTATATGTTCTTAATATGTAAATCAAGGGCATCTTTTGATTTTTTTTTTTTGGTCTTATTATCTTCATGAATAGTCCAAACAAAACTGACTATGTGTTTATTTTGATTTCCTGTTTGCTTGTTTTATCCATTTTTTATAAACAATAGATTCAGAAGTTTCTGATCTTTGAGCTAAGAATAACAGAGTTGGAAGGGATCTTGGAGGTCTTCTGGTCCAACCCCTTGCTTAGGCAGGAAACCCTACACCACTTCAGACAAATGGTTATCTAATCTCTTCTTAAAAACTTCCAGTGTTGGAGCATTTACAACTTCTGGAGGCAGGTTGATCCACTGATTAATTGTTCTAATTGTCAGGAAATTTCTCCTTAGTTCTAAGTTGCTTCTCTCCTTGATTAGTTTCCACCTGTTGCTTCTTGTCCTACCCTCAGGTGCTATGGAGAATACTTTGACTCCCTCCTCTTTGTGGCAACCCCTGAGATATTGGAAGACTGCTATCATGTCATCCACCCCAGACAATAATATATAACTGAACTTTGTAATAGTATGAAGAAATATGAGTGGCAAAAGTTGTTCATTTTTTGAATAGCTTAAATAATTGATTTTTTTATTTTATGTTAACTTTACTATTTTTAAACAATACAGTTAAAAGACTCTGGTAGATCCAAGCATTTCGTATAGACTCAATCAGTACCTACATTACAATAACACCGTTAAAATCAGCCTCAAATATAAGATTTAGCAGGAGCATTAATTAAGCCTCTAATGTGTGCAGGGAAGCAACCAATGACAAAAACTTTGTGAAAGTTTTTGGACTTAATTGGTCCTCATTGATGAAGAGACGGCTACAAGTGGCCTCTGATTTGGGCAATCCCTATTACTACAATCGGCTTTTTATTAGTTTAGAAACATAACGGGCCATCTTTAAATATAAACTAGTTGAATAGTGAAGGGGTATTTCAACCAAGGAAAAGTTTTGCAACTTTGTCATTTGCTAGTAAGGGTGCATATAGGCAGCTGGATCTGTTTTTGAAAATTTTCTTCAATCTTGTTTTCTCTAAATTAAAAAAAAAAACAGATTTGAAAGCTTGCATGTTCCTATACAATTATAATAACTGTAATTCTAAAATTTTTTGAAACATACAAGGGACTGGAAGTTACAACATATGAAGAACGTTTGCAGGAACTGGGCATGGCTAGTCTATAGTGAAGAGAAGGATCAGGGGAGACATGATAGCTGTTTTCCAATATTTGAGGGGCTGCCACAGAGAGGAGGGGGGGGGGTTTCAAGCTATTTTCCAAGGCACCTGAAGGCCAGACAAGGAATAATGGATGGAAACTGATCAAGGAGAGATTCAACTTAGAAATAAGGAGAAATTTTCTGACAGTGAGAACAATCAACCTTCAGAAGTTGTGAAAGCTTCATCACTGGAGGCTTTCAAGAAGATACTGGACTGCCAGAAGGGACGTTGGCTTACCGTGATACGTTCCTTCTCGTAGTGTAAAATGGGAGGTGCCAGTCTGGGTTATTCCTTGCTCTAGCTCTATGTTCTGAGTTGAAACTTCTGAAGATCCGCCTCCCTGGTGACGTCTCTTCAGTTTGTGCCAACGAAGCCAAGGTGAATGGTACGCAGCCAAAGTGAACGGTACGCAGTCTGAAAGAGAGAAATAACATGCTCCACCAAGGGAGCCGGTCCAGGCAGCCACAGACAGGGTGGGGCTGGCACCTCCCATTTTACACTACGAGAAGGAACGTATCACGGTAAGCCAACGTCCCTTCTCCATAGTGTAGAAATGGGAGGTGCCAGTCTGGGATATACCAAAGACTGACCAGCCCTAAGGGAGGGAGCTGTCCTGGGCCGACGACCCCGGATCTTCAAGAACCCGCTGTAGTACTCTTCTCCCGAAGGCGGCCTCCGCCGAAGCAAAGGAGTCAAGTCTATAGTGACGGATGAAGGGAGTGGGGGAAGTCCACGTGGCCACCCGACAGATGTCTTCTACTGACGCCCGAGTAGCCCAGGCCGCAGTCGTGGCAGCACTGCGGGTGGAGTGGGCCGTAATCCCTTGTGGCACCGGGAGCGCTTGAAGCTCATATGCCGACGAGATACACGCCCGAAGCCAGCGTCCCACCGTGGAAGAGGTCACCCTGTGGCCAAGAGTCGACGGCTAAAAGGAGACAAAGAGCGCCTCCGACTTTCGGAAAGAAGCGGTCCTAAAAATGTAAATACGGAGGGCCCTCCTGATATCCAGGGTGTGCCAGGTCTGCTCCAAGGCGTGCCTAGGCCGAGGGCAGAAGTCCGGCAAGACCAACTCCTGCGCTCGGTGGAACAAGGAGTCGACCTTAGGAAGAAAGGCAGGGTCCAGCCGCAGGACCACCCTGTTGGGGTGAAATACACAGGTCTTTCCGCACCGATAAGGCCGCCAACTCCGAATCTGTCGGGCAGACATGACGGCCACAAGGAAAGCAACTTTGCACGAGAGGAGGCCAAGACTAGCCTCCCTCAACGGTTCAAATGGTGCCTTTGTTAATGCCTGAAGAACCTTAGAGAGATCCCAAGTGGGATAACGGTGAAGAGGCGGAGGCTTTAAGTTAGTCGCTCCACGCAGAAAAATCTTCACCCTCGGGTGGTTAGCGAGGGAGCCCCATTTCCCAAAGGTCAGTACAGTGCCTAGCGCAGCCACCTGACGTCGTAGAGTGTTAGTGGAAAGTCCCATATCCAACCTGTCCTGAAGGAACTCGAGCACCTCCACCACAGATGCTGAGGTTGGACTCACATGTCTGGAGGCACACCACACTGCAAACCTGTTCCACGTGGCCTCGTAAATACGAGTGGTGGAGGGCCGCCTGGCCGCCTGCATAGTCTGAATGACCCTGGCCGGAAAGTTCTCCCTCCTCAGGAGCCCCCGCTCAACCTCCACACGGCTAACGCAGTCACTGCAGGTCCGGGTGCTGCACCGGACCCTGGTGAAGGACGACTCTGTCCGGGGGAATCCGCCAGGGCCTGGCAACCAACAGATCAACCAGGTCGGCGAACCAAGGCCGCCTGGGCCAGTGCGGGGCCACTAACACCATCTCCGCCCCCTCCAACAACAACTTCCGAATGACGGCTGGGATCAGGGGAAGGGGAGGAAAAGCGTATAGAAGGCCCCTGGGCCACGGGGTCCGCAGAGCGTCCACCCCCGCCACTCCCAGGGCAGGAAATTGGGAGAAGAAAAGAGAAAGTTGTGAGTTCGTCGGAGAGGCGAAGAGGTCCACCACCAGGCGACTGAACCGGTCGACTATCTCCGCAAACAGGCCGGGATGGAGCCTCCACTCCGAGGGGTCCACAGTGGCTCGGCTCAGCCAGTCGGCCTCGACGTTGTCCGTCCCTGCAATGTGGTCCGCTGTCAGGGACAAAAGGTGAGTCTCTGCCCAGAGACAAAGGGCCTCCGCCTCTCGCATTAGAGTCCAGGAACGAGTCCCCCCTTGCCTGTTGACATGGGCTTTTGTCCATGTTGTATTGTCTGTGAGAAGGAGCACGTGCTGCCCCCTCACCTGTGGAAGAAAGAACTGGAGAGATAGACGGGCAGCTCGGAGCTCCAGCCAATTGAACTGGTGGGACAGCTCTAGGTGTGACCAGCGGCCCTGGGCCACCTGGAATCTGCAATGACCCCCCCAGCCCAGCAGGCTGGCATCTGACGTTACTACCACCCTGTGTGGTTCCCTTAAGTGACACCCCTTCTGGATGGCCTCTGACATCCACCAGGTCAGGGAATGTAGGACCCGCGGTGGGACTTGAACCCTGATCTTGGACGAGCTCGTTCCTGCCTTCTGAAAGGGGAGCAAGAACCACTGTAGTGGTCTCACATGGAACCTGGCCCAGGGAACAATGATCAGACAAGATATCATCTTCCCCAACAGGTGGGATAGCTGGTCTACCTGAACCATCTGGGACCCTTGAATGGAATGAATCAGGGCCCTTATACTGTCCTGTCTGTCCGGGGACAGGAAAACCTGCCCCGCTTGTGTGTCGATCAGGGCCCCTAGGTGAACGAACCTTGTGGAAGGAACCAGATGGCACTTTGCCAGATTCATCGAGAACCCATGGTTCCTCAATACCTGTATAGTAATGGCCAAGTCCTGTTCCACTCGCTGCTGGGAGGACGCCTGTAGGAGCAAATCGTCGAGATAACATTGAATTCTGATGGGAAGAGACCTGAGATACGCCGCCAAAACAGAAAGAACCTTGGTAAACGTCCGGGGGGCAGCGGCCAGCCCGAACGGCAGGACAAGATAATGGAAGTGACGGCCTGAATAGCAAAACCTCAGGTATTGACGGCCGAATTGGAATATGGAAGTATGCTTCGGTCAATTCTATGGAGGCTAGAAAGTCTCCTCCCCTGATTCCCGCTAAGATGGAATGCAGGGAGTGCATTTTGAACCTCCGGTAAACGATGAACTCGTTCAGACCTTTTAAAATTAGAATTGCCCTCCACCCCCCCCGAGGCCCTTGGGATGACAAATAGGTTGGAATAGAACCCCCGCCCCCTTTGCCCCAGTGGAACCGGCTGAATGGCCCGAATATCCAACAAATGCTGGATAGCCGATTCCATGAGTCCCCTTTTGACCGGGTCTCCAGAAACGGGACAAGGGAGGAAACGCCTCGGAGGAGGTGAAAGGAATTCGAGGGAGAGCCCTGCTCTTACAGTCTCCCTCACCCAATTGTCTGTTGTCAGGTCATCCCAGCGGTCCGCAAACAGACCGAGCCTGCCCCCAATAGGGGCCAGAGACGGACAGTCACTTAGCCCTCCTAGCCCGTCTGCCTCCGGAGCCCCTGAAGGGCTTGTTGGGTGGCTGCTGGCGACCACGGTGGAAGGCTGAACTGTCTGCCTGGTAACCAGGTCTAGAGAAATGGAAAGGCCGTTGTTGACAGGGAAAGCTTGGCCCGGCTCCCCCCTGGCGGAAGGAGGGCCGCCTATAGTAAGGGAACGGACGGGAATCCGCTCGCCTGCTCTGGGACGGGAGAATCTTTCTCTTATCCCTCGTCTCTATGAGTAGGGGATCTAATACTCGGCCAAAAAGAAACCCCCCTTTAAAGGGAGCGGAAGCCAACTTCCACTTGTTCTTCCCGTCCATTCGCCAATGACGTAGCCAAAGCATACGTCTAGCTGTTACTGACGAAGCCATGGCCCTGGCCGAGAACCTGGTGAGAAAAGATGCAGCAGAAGAAGCTCTCACAGCCCAGGCATCCGCCTGGTGCGCGCAACGAAGTGCCGTCTCCTCTTGCCTATCCTCATCCTTCAAGGCGTCCTCTGCATCAGGTGGTAAAACAGAAGAAGAGGTGAGAGCCGCCACCAGAGTGTCTGCCTTGGGAACCTCCAACAAGTTAATCATGTCCGCATCAACCGTAGACATCTGGGTGTCGAGACCAGAGGCCCTGGAAGGTAAAGCTGGGGCCACCCACTGCCTATGAATCATGTCCAGGAACATCCCCGGGATAGGGATGGTATCTGCCTCCACAGCCTGCTCAGTGAAAAGATTCATCCTGCTCTCCAGTACCCCCAGAACCAGAGAGAGCTGGATCAGGGCCCAAGCGAGCAGTGGCCCTGGCCTTTGAGAGAAGGGGCTTCAAAAGGGCTGGAATAAATAACCCTTTGAATGCAGGCCTAGGTGTTTGGACCTGATCCCCATCAGATATCTCCCCTTCCTCCAGATAGTCTTCTACATAGTCAGCTAATTCAGAAGGGGAAGGTGAAATCAGCCCCTGGTAGTCCTCCGGGGGATCATAACCTTGAGTCTCAGCCTCAGGCCTAAAAGCGTACATTTGTGCAAAAGCCTGCGATTGGAGCTGCATGCCTTCTGCGATGCCGTCTAATTACCTGCGCTACCCAAGCCTTCATAGAGGTAGAAACATCTGGTTCCCCCCCCTCACCCTGGCAAAGGCCAGCCGCAGTGGGGGTAAAAGTAGCTTCAGGATGTCTACTGGACCCAGAAGGCCCCGGGATCGGCTGAGGCTCAGACTGCATCTCTGGAGACCACTGACTAGAAGGCCCAGCTACAACAGTAGAAAGCCCAGGCTGAGAAACTGCAGAATGTACAGTCTGAAGAGCAGCAGTTTCCACACCTTGACCAGATAGAGGCTGAGCAGACACAGAAGCGTGAGAGGAATCTGTAGATGCATTAAAAGCAGCGGCCTTTGCAAATTCTCTGTCCAAGGCACGTTGTCTAACTCGGGCAGTCTTTTCCTCGGCCTTGGAACGCCCAGAGCGAGCCCTGGCCCTGGCCCTGATTTTGTTAGCTGCAGCAACACTGACCATTCGAGGCCTGGAAGTAGCTCTGCCTCTGATAAGATAAGACCAGGAACCCTCAGCAGAAAGGGATGCTTGCCTATCAGTATCCCCCATAATTCTAAAGTCTATTGTCCAGTCCAGAAATCCACAGAGAAGGGCAAAGTCTTCCCAACCGGAGAGGGAAGGGAATTATACTGGCCTGACAAAATGGCTGCCGTTGCAGACAAAATGGCCGCCTCCAACAGCCACAGTTCAAAGAAGACAGTCTCCGGGGGTGATCAAAAGACCGCAGGTCAGGCCGCTAAGCAAGCCTGCAGACAAATTCAGACTTTGTGCCGGTCAATGTCCAGATGCCCTCTGCCAATCAGGAATCACCAGCTCTGTGCCCAGAAAGGCCGGGGAAACAAGGCCGCCCGTGCAAATGGCCGCCAAAATTTTGCGCGGGAACGAAGGCCGCCGCGACTTACACCCAGCTCAAAGTGCCTGGCGCCGCCCCTCCGATCGTAGCAATGCAGCCAGGCACAGATAATAACCAAAAAGCAGCGCCCAGGCTGAAATAGGCTGGCGCGACTGCAAACGGCCCCCAAACGGCTAGAAATAGACAAAAAAGGCCGCTGCGCCTCTCAGCTGAGCAGCGGTGATGAAAGGGACGCCGCGGCAAGCCGAAACGGCGCGCGCGTCCCCTGGCTCCAAACGCAGCCTCCTGCAGGCCGAAGAAGCAATTCTAAGGGTCCGGGGCGAAAGCCAGCCGGATAGCCCCCTCAGAGCATTAAAGGTGTAGGGGAGGTTGGGGGGAGAGCAACAGCCACCCCCCCCACACACTCAATCCAGAAGCGGAGAGATTCCCCCTGGCCTACCTGCTATTTCTGCCAGTCACAGCTACAATATAGTAGTAGAGAAAAACAAAAAGGGGGGAAATAACAAAGTCCAGGGAATAATTTATAATTAAATAAATCCAACTCAAAGCTCAGGAGCTTAAGGTTGCAACCATGAGCTAGTGCTGAGTTGAAACAAACTGAAGAGACGTCACCAGGGAGGCGGATCTTCAGAAGTTTCAACTCAGAACATAGAGCTAGAGCAAGGAATAACCCAGACTGGCACCTCCCATTTCTACACTATGGAGAAATGGTATCTATCTATCTATCTATCTATCTATCTATCTATCTATCTATCTATCTATCTATCTATCTATCTATCCCCCCCCTCTCTCTCTCATTTCCAACTCTGTTATTCTGTTCTGTTCTGTTTTGTTCCTCTCTTCTCACTTCCCCTTTTTATTTCTTTATCAGAGGTTAAGAAAGAATCCCACAACAAAAACATATTCTACCTTCTTTCTTTCTCTAAGTTACTAATAAATACTTTTGGCAGACAGTCCAAGATCAAGGCCATGTGTTCTGGATTATTAAAAGGAATGTAGATACCAGTCTCATAAATTTCATTTGCTTAAATCTTTATTCAGCAAGAAATCAATTAAAGTGTTTGTAAAGAACAACAACGAACATTGTGTTCTTTTATAAAGCTTTAATTTGTGCAGTTTAGATGGATGTGGATTAAAATCCTTTTGCTTTTAAATTTTAAGTGGGCTGGGTTATTGTTTTCTGAATCCTAGCAAAACTTATGACAGAAGCGTGGCAAATTGTATCAAACCTTAAAATGACATTTGATCTCGAAATTTGCATTGGATTAACAATATGTGCCAAATGAAAACAGCGTTCTTATAATGCACCTTGTTGTTAATAATTACAGTGGTCAATTTTATAGCATTAACTGTAGGGCTTATTATCTCAATTGAAGTAAGCTCTGTCAAATTTAGGATTGCAGTCTTCACAAAAATCTAAAAACCTAGATAAATTGTTATGTTTACACGAGTTTAAAATTTGAGCAATTTTCCTTATTAAAATGTTTTTTTTTAAATATGATATTGAAATTTAAATGAAAAAAATACTTTTCGTTACTGCTTATTTACCTTATTAATGAGGTGTGGCTTGGCTGTTTTGCTCTTATTGTTGCATATAATTCAATCTGTTTCCTCCTGTGCAAATATATAATGAGAATTGGTTATTGTTTGCAAAAGACACAAGAACAAGGTTAGAGAAATGTCAGTAGGGAGAGCATAGAATGTGTGGGAAGGAAATATTTTGTATTCATCAGCATCTTCTGATATGTAGTTGCTATCTGAAAAGTAGCATAAAGCCTATGCAAGAGTTTTATTAATGCATTTAAGCTAATTGTATAATCTCTGATACCGTTAGTCCTCGACCTATGACCACAATTGAGTCCAACATTTCTGTTGCTAAGTGAGACCTTCATTAAATGAGTTTTGCCCCATTTTAACAACCTTTCTTACCACAATTGTTAAGAGAACCATTGCCGTTGTTAAGAATAGAATAAATTAGAATTCTTTATTGGGCAAGTGTGATTGGACACACAAGGAATTTGTCTTAGTTATATATGCTCTCAGTGTACATAAGGAGAATAAAATACAGTCATCAAGAATAAAAAGATACAACGCTTAGTGATAGTCAGGGTTACTAATAAGCTATCAAATCGTACTAGGAATTAAATAAAAATAATATAAATTGAAAGATACAAGCAACATGGTTATAGTGATAAGTGGGAAGAGATCGATACTAGTAAGGAAGAGAAGAATAATAGTAGTGCAGACTTAGTAAATAGTTTGACAGTGTTGTGGGAATTAGTTGTTAAACAAAGTGATGGCATTCGGGGAAAAAACTGTCCTTGTGTCTTAATTGTTCTGGTGTGCAGTGCCCTATAGCATCATTTTGAGGGTAGAAGTTGAAACAGTTTATGTCCAGGATATGAGGGGTCTGTCTGTTAAGTTAGTAACATGGTTGTTAAATGAATCTGGCTTCCTCATTGACTTGGCTTGTTAGAAGGTCACAACCGTCATAAACACAAGTAAGTTGTCAAGCATCTGCATTTTGATCACACATTCATGGGGCTTGCTGCAGTGATCGTAAGTGTAACTTCAAATGGTCACTAAACAAAGCGTTGCATGTCGAGGACTACATGTAGTCCTACCTGAACAGGATGTTGTTCCCATGTAGAATTCAACATGTGAGGAGTGGTGGGCAACCAACGCCTCTCCAAATCACACAGAGATTGTCTATGACTAAAGTAGAGTTGTCTACTCTGGAGAACCTTTGTGTATTCGTGAAAGCTTCACTGTGAGCTACAACGCTGTATCCGTACATATTGAATTCTGCATAGGTATATAATATCTGAACATTACTATTGGTTATTAATTCTAACACTATTCTTCATAAGTATACATTATATAAGAATTTCCTCTGTTCATGTGTGTGAAAGATATTACCTCGTGCATCATATTTTGGAGTAGCTGAGGAAGGTGGAGTTAGATCGATTTATTTATTTTAATAGCTCATCTTTCTGCGTGGAGAAATATTCACGTTGGTTCATGAATAAATATATTCAAATGGGTCTTGAAGCACAGTTCATTTCTTTCAAAATCCTATGGATTAATATATAAATAATATACAAAATCTCAGCGTAAATACTAATATTTAGTTGTCCAAGGCTAATCCAGTCACTATTAATTACAAACTCTTTTTAACATATTTTACTAGAATGATTTCACATTTCAAGTTTCCTTTATGAGTCTCTTCCCGACTTTTTTACACGTCTTTTTGATATGACTTAGGGATTTTCTAGAGATACCATGTTGTTGTGGCCCCGCCCTCTGAGCCTGTCCCATCGGAGGAAGAAAGCTCCGAGCATGAGGAAGAGGAGTCAGCCAGGCCTCCCTCTCCAGGCCCCTCCCCTCTGGCATTGTCTCAAGTGCCGGCCGAGGGAGAGGAGACAGCTGATTCGGATCAGAGTGATAATGAAACATCATTCCTGGACGCACGCCTCCGAAGGCGTGATAAACGTTTGCAGCAGCTTAGGAGGCGTGCTAGGGATTAGAACTGAGTCACTGGACCACACCCCAGAGACTATATAATAGAGGGTGGTGGTCAAGGATCTTTGTGACGAACAACGTAAACCTTGGATAGTCACTAAAGCCTCGTCCGGAACTGCTGGGAGGAATATTATTTCTGCTTGGACTTTTGTGAACGTTCGTATCTTAGCTTTATGTTTGTGGAAATAAAGTCCCTTGGCAGACGGTGTGTCTATCGCTGCCAAGTGGGAGATAAGAACTGGGTGCGTTCCAAAGTGTTTCCTTAACCCTCGGCTGGCTGTGTTGTGTGTGTGTGGGGACGGGGACAGATCACATGTTTCCCTGAAAATAAGGCCGGGTCTTATATTAATTTTTGCTCCAAAAGATGCATTAGGGCTTATTTTCTGGTTAGGTCTTATTTTGGGGAAAATACGGTACTAAATGCATCAATCTGAATGACAATCGTAACTGGGGCTTACTTTGGGGGTTTAGGGCTTATATTACGAGCATCCTGAAAAATCATGCTAGGATTTATTTTCCGGTTGAGTCTTATTTTCGGGGAAACATGGTAGTAGTGTTCTGTCCCCCTTCCTCACACAGGCAAACATAATACCAAGCACGCCTGCCAATATTTTATTAGGTAAACAGATTAGAATTCTTGGCAGACCAAGTTTTTGGCAGCAAACTGCCGAATGCCTGCCAAGACCGGTTTTACTCCCATAAAGCAGAAGAGGACTTATCTTCAGTCCGTTCCAGGAGCAACAAATTATCCACAAGACAAGAGTTTAGTCAACGTTCAGTCCAAAATATATCCAAGCCGAATTTCAGAGATCATGATGTGACTTTCAAGGTTTAACTTTGTCCATCACAAAGCCTGAAGAGCAATCCTACCCACTTTTATTCCTGGTGGGGCATGGCTCTGTGACTCAGCTCAATCTCTGGCTCTCCCACGCCTCTTCCATTGCTGTGCACGCTTCTCCCTCCGACGCTGCCTGGGATCAAGCCAGGATTCATCCTCCTCGCTCCCTATCAATTGGTGCTCCGATATGCCTTCCTCCTGGCACATCCCAGGCTGTTCCTCCTAGCCTTCGCATGGAACCTGAGGCATTGCCAGAAAGGAGGGTCCTGGAGAGGGAGGCCTTGTCAGTTCCTCCCCATCACCTTCTGAGTCCTCTTCCTCTGTTAGGACAGGTTCGGGAGTCGGGGTCACAACAAGTAGCCTGAATGCTAACTTGTTAGAAGTTGGGGACCACATATTTTTTGCTTTATTCAATGGCTTATAGCTGTGTTTGGAAGCGCCACCTGATTAACTGAGAAGATATCAGTAAATCTAAGTAATAGACGATACACATCAAAAATAGACAGAATAGCTATGTTTACAGTTCCTGGAGGATGTCTTATGCATTTTTGCAATAATGGTGGAATATCTGTAGCTCAGGTGTAGAATGAGGGTGATGTTGTGACCCAGACCCATGTAGTTGATATTAAATGCAAACAATTCCAAAACACAGATTTTATTAAAACAGCTGAGAATTAACTCATTTTCTGACAAAGAGCCCAAGAGCCGTTGCTGGTCTTTTAAGCGTTATGGGAGGGGCCAATAATCTCTTGGCTCTACTCCCGAGTCCTCTTTGCTTTAGCTGCTCTTGCCTTCTGGCAGCTCTTCTCATACGTGCACTAGGAACAGGCTCCTCCTGTTCCTCTGCCTCTCTACTGTCAGCCTCTGGAGGCTCCGGAGTCCGCACATCACTCCCCGATGGCCCTGGCCCCATCTCTGCCTCCGATGCAGAGCCCTCATCCGGGCCTTCCTCAGCCTCCAGGACTGGCTCATGTTCTTCCTCAGCCTCATCGCTGTCTGACTTGTTTGCCAGCTTTGCAGGCTGCTGGCAGACCATAACAGGTGAAATTTTTTTCTCCAAGCTTGTGGGTTGGTTTCCAAATGTTTCGTTACCAGGCTTGGTAACATCTTCAGTGGAGTTTAGGGGATGTCGGTGTCGGTGTTCTGTTTATAAGGGCTTCAGGTGTGGATGTGTCAAGTGAGGGTCTTGTGATGGGTCAGCTGTGAGTCATCAGTGAGAGTCTTAGGACGGGTCTTGTGATGGGTTTTGTTTTACATATCACAGTATTAGTAAGAAGAAAGATTGAGCTGCCATAATAAGCACACATCTACTGTACGGGTAGTCCTCGACTTACAACAGTTCATTTAGTGACTGTTCGAAGTTGCACTGAAAAAGTGTAACTTTATGACCATTTTTCACATTTACAGCCGTTGCGGCTTTCCTCCACAGTCACATGATCAAAATTCAGACGCTTGGCCACTGACTCATATTTATGATGGTTGCATCCCCTGAGTGTCCTGGGATCCCCTCCCCCCCTTTTTCCTGACTCGCTGCTCAGACAATCCTACAGAATGGGATCTAGCAGTGTGATTGGATGTACTGAGTGCCTATCATTTTTCCTCTGCAGTCCTAGTCCCACCCTCTGGTTCCTCCTGTCAGTCTTTTTCACTCAGTGGATTGGACCAGACCTGAGTGCCTTTTCTTGCCAAATTTAATTCGTTTTACTAGGTTTTATTTCCATTTATTCATTTATTTTGCTCACTTATCAAGTAGTTTGGTGTTTCTGGAAAGCTGCTCTGTTCGGTTGGGCTTCTACCTCTGATGCGCCGCTTTTTTTAGCCCCGACTAACAGCTGAGGGGCGTGTTTTACAAATTTTTTTCCCCTATTTTTTCTTCAAATTTCGGTGAATTACATTGTGGAGAGCTGCGCTTCGAAGGAAGCTATTTACAAGCAGCGGCTTCGGGGTTTGACTCGAGTGAACCGCCGAGCCGCACGATCGCTTCGTTTGACAGCTGAGAGGCGCGTTTTCTCTGTTAATTGCAGTGATTCACCTAACGACAACGTACGTCCAGAAAGGTCGTACCATGGAGCAAAACTCACTTAACAACTGTCTTGCTTAGCAGCTGCCACTTTGGGCTCAATGGTGACTGTACGTTGAGGACTACCTGTCTACAAATAAGGAATTGGTGTTTATGTCAACAAAGGAAAGTGATGACCCTTTGGAGAAATGTTGACCTCCAGCAGACCTGATATGTAACCCTCATTGAAGACCCATTTAGACCACTTACACCAGGGGTGTCAAACTCAAGGCCTGCGGGCCAGATCTGACCCATGGGGTGTTTAAATGTGGTCAGCGGGCCTGCCCTGGAAGCAGCAAAGGACCGGATCGTGCCTCTGCCAGTGAAAACAGAGCTTGGGAGGGCAGTGTGTGGCCCGCCCAGGCTACGTTTTCACTGGCAGAAGGTTGTAGTAGGCCGTTGCGGCCGAAAGCAGAACCTCGATGAGTGACATGGAGCTGGCCATTCCCAATCTACCCATGGTCCCTGGCCACCCCGAGGTCAGACAGAACCCTGATGCGGCCCTCAATGAGAGGGCCTTGGTGGTGCAGCGGACTAAGTGCTGTTATGTAGCACTTAGCTGTCAGCTGCCTGCAATTAGTGTGAGTTCAAATCTCACCAGGCTCAAGGTTGACTCAGCCTTCCATCCTTCCGAGGTAGGTAAATTGAGGACCCGGATTGTGGGAGCAATAAGCTGACTTTGTAGAAACACTGCTTATGGTGGGGCCAAAAGCCCTAATAAGCAGGTATATACAAAAGAATGAAGGCTATTGCTATAAGTACATTGTAAACTGCCCTGAGTCTTCGGAGAAGGGCGGCATATAAATTGAACTAATCAATCAATCAATCAATCAATCAAGTTTGACACCCCTGATTTACACAGTAATTTAGACTTAGAACTTAGACGTAGAATAATTTATTGTCACTTTAAATGTACAATGATCGTCATACATTAAAATGAAATTATGTTGCATATGGCTCTCAAAGGGTCACCACCTCCAGTATACACTACCTAAACATGACAGAAGGAGACGTGGTGGCTCAGTGGCTAAGATGGTCAGCTTGTTGATCGAAAGGTCGGCAGTTCAGCGGTTTGAATCCCTAGCGCCGCGTAACAGGGTGAGCTCCCGTTACTTGTCCCAGTTTCTGCCAACCTAGCAGTTCGAAAGCACGTAAAAAAAATGCAAGTAGAAAAATAGGGACCACCTTTGGTGGGAAAGTAACAGCATTTTGTGCACCTTTGGCGTTGAGTCATGCCGGCCACATGACCACGGAGATGTCTTCGGACAGCGCTGGCTCTTCGGCTTTGAAACGGAGATGAGCACCTGCCCCCTAGAGTTGGGAATGATTAGCGCATATGTGCGAGGGGAACCTTTACCTTTACCTTTTTTTTTTAAAATGTTATCTAATTCTGGGTTTTATTTAATTGACCAAACTAAGTAATAATTTTAATTAGCAATTTTATGATGTTTGTGTGTCTATATTTTTCTTGACTGTACACCACCTTGAGTCCTACGGGAGAAAGGCGGTATAGAAATATAATAAATAAATAATAAATAAATAAAGGTGACAGAAATATAAATAAATGAATAAATAAAAAATTATTATATATTATGTGGGTTAAGGTTGCACATGAATCTTCTATTTTTTTTTAAAAAAACTCAGTAGTATTTACTCTGGTCAAAAAAGGGATTTGCAACACCACAAATGTCTATGGCATTGGAGTATCCCGGTGTCAAATATTCTTAGAAGCTCATATGGCATCACAGATTTGAAAAGCTCACAGAAGTAGTTATAACTTTGGATGACGGATAACTTTCCAGTAATTTTTTTTTTCCACGGCCTGAGAACCTCTTGTTTCAATTGAGTTATCGCCGCATGTTACATAAGGAGCTGTCTCTGGAAATGGCCCGGAAGCTTCACTTCAAAACACAGCAACTGTATCACCAGCTTTGAATGACTGATGCCATTATATTCTGTTAGCACATTGCCATCTGCAGCGGCTGCCAGTCATTTTTTTCCGGCACAAATCAGAATGTTGGCATTAACCTACTAAGCCCTAAATGATTTTAGGCCAGACTACTCCTTGGATGAGTAGCTGCTCCCAAGCTGCTCTTCATCAGAGCTCCTTGTCCAAGTAGCTTTTCTAAACGAGCTCCACCAGGTATGACATTGGGTGGAGATCCATGTTCACCTTTTGTCATGGAAGCTCATAGTGCAATTTGTTACTAGTAGTAACTTTGAGCTCCAGGTATCTTCCTGGGGTTTGATTGGCGAATAAAAATTGGAGGAGTGTGCTGCTCAAGTATAGGAGGCTGTAGATCTAATAAAAGAGAGAATCAAATTACAAGTAGTTCTTGACTTACGACCAAAGCTGAGCCCAAAATAAGTGAGTTTTGGCTCATTTGCAACCTTTCTTACCAGAGTTGTTAAGGGAATCACTGCGGCTGTCAAGTTAGTAACACAGTTGTTAAACAAATCTGGCTTCCTCATTGACTTCGCTCGTCAGAAGATTGCAAAAGGTGAATACATGATTACGGGATTCGAGGCTAAAACATATGAAGAACGGTTGCAGGAATTGGGTATGTCTATTCTAGTGAGGGATGTGGTGGCTCAGTGGCTAAGACGCTGAGCTTGTCAATCAAAAGGTCGGCAGTTCAGTTCGAATCCCTAGTGCCGTGTAACGGGGTGAGCTCCCATTACTTGTCCCAGCATCTGCCAACCTAGCAGTTCGAAAGCACGTAAAAAATGCAAGTAGAAAAATAGGGACCACCTTTGGTGGGAAGGTAACAGAGTTCTGTGCGCCTTTGGTGTTTAGTCATGTCGGCCACCTGACCACGGAGACGTCTTCGGACAATGCTGGCTCTTCGGCTTTGAAACGGAAATGAGCACCGCCCCCTAGAGTCGGGAACGACTAGCACATATGTGCGAGGGGAACCTTTACCTTTATCTTTATTCTAGTGAGAAGAAGGACTAGGGGTGACACGATAGCAGTGTTCCAATATTTGAGGGGCTGCCACAGAGAAGCGGAGGAAGGGGGGTGTCAGCCTATTTTCCAAAGCACCAGAAGGCCAGACAAGAAACAATAGATGGAAACTCATCAAGGAGAGAAGCAACCTAGAACTAAGGAGACATTTCCTGACAGTGAGAACAATTAACAATTTGCCTTCAGAAGTTGTGGTTGCATTTCCTGGTCTGGTGTCACCCATTCCTCCCATTTCCTGTACTGGAAAAATGTTTTTGGAAAGTGTAGAACCGAACCATAAAATGTGTTAAGATATTTTCTCTGGGTCTCTACATATTCCAAACTTTGTCACAGTAAAATCTATAGATTCTTACAAAACAAAATAAATGGATTTTATTTTTTATTTTATTGTTTTGCCCACCAAGGTTTTAGGTCAGCAAATTATGAAGTTTAACACTCTGCATGTTTAATTGGGGGCCGGACATATCACTTGACAAGATGCACCACTTCTTACTACCCTGTTTCCCTGAAAATAAGACCTCCCTGGATAATAATCCAAATCATTTTTTGAGCGCATGCGTTAAAGTACCCCCCCTGAAAATAAGCCCTCCCCGAAAATATTTAAATGCATGTGTAGCCGGTCCCTACCTTAGGGATAGGGAGACAGAGCTGGAAATCAGGTAAGATGGCAAGAGGAGCCCCGTCTTGCTCAACACGCCCCAAAATAATAAGACCACCTCGAAAATAAGGCCAAGCGCTTATTTCGGGGTTCAAAAAATATAAGACAGGGTCTTACTTTCAAGGAAACACGGTAAAATGTGTCTCAGGGGCTATTTCTCATAGTCATGAAAGCCAGTTGAAGACTCAGTTTCTTCAAGGTCGTCACGAGGAAAATATTTCTATCAAGATAGCCAGAAAAGCAGTTTTGGAGATTGATAAAGTTTTACCCTCTTAATACTTCTCATAATCTCCTATTTTATACTCCAGACGTAGTAAATAAAGTGTATAGGTAGTGTCGACATACAACTGTGCTTTTAGTCATCCTTCAAAGTTACGACCGTTGCCGCATCCCTGCACTCACGTGATCAAAATTTGCACACCTGGCAATTGGTTCACACGACGGTTGCAGTGTCCCGAGGTCATGTGATCAACTTTGGGGGCCTTCTGACAAGCATAGACAATGGGGAATCCAGAGTCACTTCACAACTGTGTGACTATAATTTAACAACTTCAGGGATTCACTTAACAATGTGGCAAGACAGGTCATAAAATGGAGCAAAACTCACTTAACAACTGTTCTTGCTTAGCACTGGAAATTTTGGGCTTGGCTGTGGTCATAAGTTGGAGGACTACTGGTATAGGATTTCTCAATTATTTATGGAAGAGCCTTACCAAATAATGCCATCTTGTCAGTTAGTCGGTTTCATGTAGTTTATTCTTTCCGGGCTACCTTGTAGAAGAACATTGTACCTAAATGAACATCTGTATAAATTTCATGAGATGTTTGAGGCACCAAAATACAAAATGTCCAGGAAATCCAAGAGTCTGAGTTTCTTTGTCCTACAGCCTAATTTAAATTTTCAGGATTTATTTTTCTTTAGTAATAATTTGTGTGTGTGTTGTTTTTTTTAAATGGTTTGCTATATTAGGAAAATCCTTTGGGAATAAACAAAAGATTTACCTTGGTGCTATGATAAAACTTGGGCCAGGGGTGTCAAACTCGATTTCATTGAGGGCCACATCAGGGTTGTGCTTGACCTTGGGGGGGTCGGGGTTGGCGTGGCCAGGGTGGGCATGGCCAGCTTGACATCACTCGTGTCGGGGGCGCCTGTGGTGGCCCAAGTGCTCTGCCAGCGAAAAAGGAATCCTGAGCTCCGTTTTCGGCCGCGACAGCCTCCTGCAGCCCTCTGCCAGCGAAAATGGAGCTCGGGAGGGCTGCGGGCGGCCCTTCCAAGCTCCGTTTTCGCTGGCAGAGGCACCGCAGGCCGGTCCTTCGCTGTTTCTAGGGTGGTCCCATGGGCCATATCCAGTGGTGGGATTCAAATAATTTAACAACCGGTTCTCTGCCCTAATGACCGGGCTGGGTGGGCTTGGCCATGGTGGGCATGGCCAGGGGGTATGACAGGCAGCACTTGGCCTCCTGCACCCCCCAGAAGCAAAAATGGCCTGCAGGATGTGTGTGCTTTCCCCCCCCCCCCGTGCCCCGTTTTGGGCCTAGTAGGCCTCCCTGCACTTACCTGGAAGCCAAAACGGGCCTGGTGGCTCAGCAGACTAATAGCATTGTGATTAACACCACCTGTCTGCAATTACTGTAAATTCGAATCTCACCAGGCTCAAGGTTGACTCAGCCTTCCATCCTTTCTAAGGGAGGTAAATTGAGGACCCAGTTTGTGGGGGCAATAAGCTGAGTTTGTATAAATATACAAAAGTATGAAGGCTATTGCTTAACGCCTTGTAAGCCGCCCTGAGTCTCCGGAGAAGGGCGGCATATAAATTAAAATAAAAAACAAAAACAAAAACGGGGTGCGTGAGGACTTCTGAAAGAGGGTGTGTGTGTGAGGCCAGACAGCAATTTAACAACCAGTTCAACCGAAGTGGCGCGAACCGGTTGAATCCCATCACTGGCCATATCTAAGCACTCTGCAGGCTGGATCCGCCCCCCCCCCCCTCCCCCCCCCCCCCCCCCGGCCTTGAGTTTGACACTCCCGACTTGGATGATAGTTAGGATCAGATGGAACAAATGGGCATATTTTTGTATCTGTGGTACCCAGGTCACACTAAACACGCAGTCACAAGCGGGTGGTTTTGCTCCTCCTCCCCACTTTTAGTTTTACAAGTATTGTAGTTGAGGAGCAGTTGAAAATAACGCTTTATTAAGATCTCAGTTCAGATCTTGCTCCGGCTTTGTGTCTTTCATTAGTATAGAGGAAACCCAGTGAAGCTAAAAACATATTGTTTCCTTGCTCGTATTTCCTGTATTTGGCACTGCAGTCATTTCCAGTTGCTGTCATTAATCATTTGCAGAAGAAATTTTCTCTTTCGCTAGAATCTGCTAGCTGGCAAGCCAAGGTTGCCATCAAGCTCTTACAGGGATTGACATGATCATGCATATTAGAACATTTTCAATACACACACACACACACACACACACACACATACATTTTCCTATCTTGAAGCAATCATAACAGACAATAATTTCCTAGTGTTTGCATTTGATAATTTATAAATTTGATAAATAATATTCATTTGATATATAATATTAAAATGTATCTTGTCTTTTTATGTACACCGAGAGCATATGCATCAAAGACAAATTCCTTGTGTGTCTAATCACACTTGGCCAATAAAGAATTCTATTAAATATGATTATCCGCAATTGGCCAGGTTTTGACTCCTACAATACAAAAAATAGAATAGAGCTGGGACCTTGGAGGTCTTCTAGTCCAGCTCCCTGCTCAAGCAGGAGAACCTATACTATTTCAGATAAGTGACTGTCTAGTCTCTTCTTAAAAACCTCCATGATGGAGCTCCCACAATTTCTGGAGACAAGCTATCCACTGGCTAATTGTCCTCACTGTTAGGAAGTTTCTCCTTAATTCCACGTTGCTTCTCTCTTTGATTAGTTTCCAGCCATTATTTCTTGTCCTGCCCTCTGGTGCTTTGGAGAATACTTTTACCCCGTCTTCTTTGTGGCAGCTCCTCAAATACTGGAATACTGCTGTTATGTTCTTCTTTTCTTTAGACTAGTCAAACCCAAATCCTGCATCTGTTCTTCATACCTTCCTGGAGTTACATAGAATTACCATGGATATATGCAGTGGTGAGTTCCTCCCGGTCCGGTCTGGTTTGGCCGAGCCGGTAGCGGTGACAATATGATGTCATCGAACCGGTTGTCCCCCCCCACCCCCCCACATTATTCTTACCTTTTATTTGGTCCCACCCCCAATCTATTGCTGCCTCCTGAGTCCCAGCTGATGACTAGAGGGAAAAAAAACTTTAACTCTTGCTGTGGGGCTTCAAAGGGCCGTCCTACAGCTGATCAGTGTTAAAAGCAAACAAATGAGTCGGGTCGTAAGTGCGAGGACTGGTCATAAGTGCGAGGATCTTCCAGAAATGACTCTGACCAGCTAGCCATGCCCATCTAGTCACATGACCTCCAAGCCACACCCACAAAAGAAGCCATGCCCACAGAACCGGTAGTAAAAAAATTTAGAACCCACCCCTGGATATATCTAGTATTATCATGGTTTATATAGAACTGCTGACAGCATGAAGTAAATTGTATTTGTACCAGAGGTGGGTTTCAGCAGGTTCTGATCAGTTCTGGAGAACCGGTAGTGGAAAGTTTGAGTAGTTCGGAGAACCGGCAAATATCACCTCTCACTGGCCCCACCCCCATCTATTCTCTGCCTCCCGAGTCCCAGTTGATCAGGAGGAAATGGGGATTTTGCAGTATCCTTCCCCTGCCACGTACACCAAGCCATGCCATGCCCATCAAGCCATGCCCACAGAACCGGTAGTAAAAATTTTTGAAACCCACCACTGTTTTGTACCTGTGCAGTCATATTTGTGTATTTTTCTGTATGCATATAATCATAGTTATGGTAAACTCCTCCCCTTCTTCTTTCATAAGGTCACCAAGTGTGAATTTTTGAGAGATCTGGTAATTTAGTGGTGTCCTTTTTCCTGTTTCTCTCAGATGCTTATGCCTTATTGGAAAGCACCTGCCACAAAGGAAGAATCATGGAGCATGGTTTAAAATAATCCAGGACAAGATTATCACCTTATGGCTGCTAGTTTATAGCTTCCCATTAAGTTATGGCTAATGCCAGTATCCATGTTGTTTGCACTTTCGGTGCTTAGCAAACCTTGGCATGTATACAAAATAGCATATTGTTAAGTCCTATGCATTTAACTTTCTGTAGCAGGTAGTGTATTTCTCTTGAACAGTTTTCTAATCTTTACATTGCTATTGCTGTTTACTCAAACTTGTTTTACTTTTTTATGGTAATTTTTTATTAAAGGTTATAATTATAATAGTAAAAGCTAATGCAAGCTGTAAAGAAAAAGATAGAAGATTAAAAAGAGTAGGAAAAGGCAGAAGAGAAGAAAAGCAAAGAAAGAAAAATAGGAAGATAGTACAGAAAAAGAAAAGAAATATATAAAAAATTACTTCCCTCTTATCTTAAGTATCAACACATTTAGTAATATCATCTTCTTTTAAAATACAGCAAATGATGTCTTCTTCATATATACCATGTCTTATCTATAAACAAATTTATATTTGCATTTCAATACTGATGTCACCAAAAGTCTATTAAGAGATCTAATAAACCATCTTTATATTCCTTCCTTTTACGTTTCACGATCTTGATCTTAAGTTTTCAATCTTAAAATTAACGCCCTAGTACCTGATTTGTTTTCCTTTTTAATTTGTCCCTTCTCACAAGATTCTTCAAAGCTTATGTGTCTTTTTTAAAACCAACATAAGAAAGTTAGGGGATTGCCTTGTTTTGTTATCTACATATCCTTTTTAATTATTAAAATATCAACTGATTCCTTTGGTATGTTCAGTGTAAGGCATTATTTTTGTAGCTTATAATTTTTAAATTACTTTCAACTCAATCTTGATCTTGCCATGTAGAATTTGTTCCTCTTCTATATCTTTTAGACACAGTCTATCCATACAGGCAGACACTATTTTATTTTATTTTTATTTTTATTTGATTTATATGCCGCCCTTCTCCGGAGACTCAGGGCGGCTTACAATGCGTTAAGCAATAGTCTTCATTCTTTTGTATATTTTATACAAAGTCAGCTTATTGCCCCCACAAACTGGGTCCTCTATTTACCTACCTTAGAAAGGATGGAAGGCTGAGTCAACTTTGAGCCTTGGCGAGATTCGAACCAGCAGAAATTGCAGGCAGCTGTGCTAATGACAGGGTGCACTAAACCACTGTACTATCAAGGCTATTAAAATTAACTTCTGAGTCCACTGTTCAAAAATATCCTTTCTCTTATTTTACTACATTCTGTAATTGTGAAGCATTCTCTTCCTTTAATTGTAACCTTTAGTTCCATCTAGTGTCCAATAAAATCTTTTCTTATTAAGTTTTTTTTAAAAGGAGAATTACAGCATATTCTCAGGGGAAGAATTCTTTGCAATTAATTCCAAAATCTTATTTCAAATTTATCTGGATTTGTTCATTTCTAACTTTTTAAAACCAAAGTTTTATCCACCCTCTTACAATATTTTTTGCATTTTTTAAAAAGTTCTAAATCTTGCAGTTAAAACTTCATTGAAACTTTCCCCATGAAGCGTCCCTGTGCGGGGAGTGTCTTTTCTGAAGAAATTGATTAATCATAAACAGATGCTTGGATGAATTTGATACATGAACTGACCCAGGAATCAATTCACTTTTACAGAAACGTTCGAGACTCTTATAAAATAGCTGGGAATATAGCTCCCTATTTTATATAGTTTTTGTCCCAGCCATATTTTACCTTAAGAAAGAATATATTTTTAAGGAAGATATTCACCCAATGGGATACAAACAATTTAAATTTCCAGCCTTAAATTCAATGATCATTTAAAAAAAAAAAAAGAATTGTGCTAAATAAATCAGTGGTTCTGAACCTTTTCTTCACGGACCCCCTTTAAAGGGTCTATGAGAATTCGCCACGGCCAACTTGCTGCAGCCACTTCGCCATGGTCAAGTCGCTGCAGGACAAGAGTTACATTAATATCAAAGAAATGGTGGAATGGAATCATTAAAGAAAGGATGCAAAACGAGGGACAGAATGAAATATGAATGGCATATTATGTTAAAGAATTAAATAGAATTGTTAAATTGTTCACCAATGAGTTGTCCTGCAGTGAGTTGGCTGTGGCAATTTGTCCCATTCAATTTGTATTGAGAATCACCAATATCCAAGCCGAATTTCAGAGATCACGATGTGACTTTCAAGGTTTAACTTTGTCCGTCACAAAGCCTGAAGAGCAATCCTACCCACTTTTATTCCTGGTGGGGCGTGGCTCCGTGACTCAGCTCAATCTCTGGCCCTCCCACGCCTCTTCCGTTGCTGCGCACGCTTCTCCCTTCAACGCTGCCTGGGATCAAGCCAGGATTCATCCTCCTCGCTCCCTATCAATTGGTGCTCCGATATGCCTTCCTCCTGGCACATCCCAGGCTGTTCCTCCTGGCCTTCGGATGGAACCTGAGGCATTGCTAGAAAGGAGGGTCCCGGAGAGGGAGGCCTTGTCAGTTCCTCCCATCACCTGAGTCCTCTTCCTCTGTTAGGACAGGCTCAGGAGTCAGGGATCACAACAAGTAGCCTGAATGCTAACTTGTTAGAAGTAGGGGACACATATTTTTTGCTTTATTCAATGGCTTATAGCTGTGTTTGGAAGCGCCACCTGATTAACTGAGAAGATATCAGTAAATCTAAGTAATAGACGATACACATCAAAAATAGGCAGAATAGCTATGTTTACCCATTTTGTCCCATTCAATTTGTATTGAGAATCACCAATACAAACGATTCTAGTGAGGTTGAATTAGACTACACAATTGCCATTGTAGTGAACACATTATTGCATTGATTTACTAATTTCCCTGTTGAATACCAGAACAAATCCAGGATAATAGCTTTGGTAACAAGTTAGGACAAACTCTTTTCGGTGAGTAATACGTTGTTTTATAACTGTGTTAAATTAAAGCAATGGAATTAGGAAATGATTGTTTCTAAGGGAGCTCTTTGGAATTAGTCTTTCTTAGAAGAGATCAAACTTAGTGAAATCTGATTTAATCTGCCAGAAGTCCTGCCACTTTCTTTTTGGTTTTTGTGTTGCTTATTTGCTCATCTAGTATTTCCGTTTTGGAGTGATGATGTTTCAAGTTGAATAAAATCATGTTTCTTTATTATATCTAGATATGTATGTATGTGTATATATGTGTGTGTGTATATCTATCTATCTATACATACACACATACACACACACACATACACACACCGTGCCCTCTTTCAAGAGGTGGGATTTAGCTGGTTAGGACCGGTTCAAGTGAACTGGTAGTGTTGTGGTCCGCCAGCAGCCTGCGGAGCTGGCAGCGGAGTCAGACAGTGAGGAGGCTGAGGAAGAGCATGGGCCAGTACTGGAGGCTGGGGAAGGCCTGGATGAGGGCTCTGCGTCGGAGGCAGAGATGGGGCCAGGGCCATCTGGGAGTGATGTGTGGACTCTGGAGCCTCCAGTGGCTGACAGCAGAGAGGCAGAGGAACAGGAGGAGCCTGTTCCTAGTGCACGTATGAGAAGAGCTGCCAGAAGGCAAGAGCAGCTAAAGGAAAGAGGACGACTTGGGAGTAAAGCCAAGAGATGATTGGCCCCTCCCATAAGGCTTAAAAGACCAGCAATGGCTCTTGGGCTCTTTGTCATAAAACAACCGTTGATAGATTTGTTTCTTGTCTTGCTGCATTTATTTCTTGTCGGCGTCTTCAGCTTCTGAACTTTTGCCAAGAAAAGCCTTTGACAGTTTGCCACAGTAGACCAAGGCTGGTGATAAGGCTGAAGAATTGTGTTATGAGGAATTTGTTTTGAATTAGTTTGGACTACGCTGAGAATGAGTTAATTCTCAGCTGTTCTAATAAAGTCTGTTTGTTTAGAACTGATTGCGTTTGATAATACTTACTTGGGCCTGGGTCACAACAGGTAGTTCCGACGGTCAGCTGAGAGTGAATCAGTTCGCTCCGACGATCAGTTGGGCTGCCCGCCCGCCCGCCCCTGCGCTATATTGACCTATATTTCCTTTGTTTGAAGCCCAGCTGATAGGCATGGTAGAGCGGATTGCCGCTCCTCAGCTGTTTTACTCACCGGGGCTGCAGTAGAACGTAAGTTTTGGAGCTGTTTTCAAACAGAATGTGCATGAGTGGAGTACCTGTTTTGCGGCACGAAAGCGCAGTCAGAGAACCAGTTGTTACACTGGTTGAACCACTGCCTCTTTTCCATCATGTCACAGAATCTCTATGGTTGTTTTATGGTGGTTAGTCATGGAGGCCAAGATACCAAAACAGTGTGTAGAATGGAAACGTTTATTTATTTCTATTATTTATATGCCCCCCCCATGTTCAATATGGAGTCATCAGAATAGATAGTAAAAACCAAAAAACAAACAAACAAACAATAAATGTAATATAAAAATGGTATGGTGTGAATTCTCCCACTTTCTTGTAATTCGTAGGATTTTTATTTCCAGTTACAGCTGAAAAGCAAATAGAATTCTAGTGACGCAGCAAAAACGTAGTAGGTATAGTAGAACCACTAGTAGTTAATAGATTGCATTAATCTTAAGCCAAAATCAATTTAGATCTGGGCAGAATTTGTTTCTGGTTAGGCGGTCTGTTCCTTAGTTTTCACAAAATGGTTCACCTCTATTTGTCAATCTGGTTACTGTTATCCTTCCTCTTGACACATCCAGGAACTCGATCTGGGAAAAGTATCAAGTGTTTTCCGGGGAACTGACGCTGTTTTCACTTCTCTTCTCTTTAAAAAAAAAACTTTATAAAGAATAAACGGAGATATATTTTTTCCAGTACCTAATTAGAAATGAACTGTTTTTTATTTCCTTATTATGCCTTTTGCATGCTATTTTCCAAATCGTTTATGATATAAACTATCAGCAGCTGTTTATACTTATTTATTTTGCGGGTATTTTTTATTGCTGTCTTTTATTGATGTCTTTTAAATTGTTTTAGAATTTTAGAATTGTAAGCTGCCTAGAGTCACTTGGGTGAGTTGGCTGGCTAGAGAAATTGAATAAACAAAGAAGTCCCAAAAAATTAAAAATACAGTGTTATTGATAATGATGGATAATTATTAATTAATTAATAACTTTATTGTCATTGTACGTATATACACAGTATACCCATACAATAATAAGCTGTAAATAAGCTGATGAAAGCAAATTTGAGGAGGTTTCTGATTAACAGACGTTGAACTGCAACCAAGAACATAATGGATGTCATGTGTGTGTGTGAGAGTGTGTGTTTGTGTATGGAAAGGACTTCTATAATTTGACTTCTATAATAATATATGTATTTAAAATGCAGGAGGGCCTAGAAAATGAACCTTTGAGCTATGGACTAATTAGTGAGTGAATGTCTATGGGAGTTATTGATCCAAAGCTGTTGGGTATTTTAAAATCGAACAAGCACTTTGAGTTCGGTAAATTAGTAGCAAAACAATAAAAATGAAATAAGAAAACAACACATTCATGTTTGCCGTTTCCTCATCAAGTAGGAGCCGATGAAGTTTTACAAGTTATTAAATGGTAGTTTGGTCTTGAGTTCAACAGGACATGCCTTCCATGTTGTCTTCCTCAAAGAAATAGAATAACTGGCATATCCACAAATTCTTCTTTACCTTCATATAGTTTTAACTTTTTTACCCGGAGCTTTCAGTTTCTTTTTTATCCATCTCTGTATCTAAGGTAGAAAACAACAATTCGTGCCATTTTGATAGCTAGCGAAGAAAATTTAGCTAACCCCTCAGGTTACCTTGGAATCTTTGCTCCTCAAGAAAGCAGCGAAATCTGAGTCATTGGCCTGACTTTTTGAGTGACTCCCTTGGAAAGGTACAGCGGGCGGAAAAAAAAAAAGTGATATTGAATCCACGTGTTGCATAAGGTTTTTTTATTTTTAAATCTGCCCTCTAAAATCACAGACAGGATGTTGATACCCTGTGCTAGCAAACATTCTGCACTATTTAGAAATAGAAAATGAATCAGGGGTTCTGAAAGGAGTGTGATTATATGGACTAGAATGGAAATTAATTCATTTTTGGTACAATTCACCTGATAACATTTGCTCAAGGACTAAGTTTGCTGATTCCTAAGAGCGATCTTCATCTTAAACTCACACTGTTTCCCCCTCCCCCACAAAATAAAGGTGGGAAGAGGAAGGTTTCTTAGTACAAAACATAACTTTATTCAAAATTAAACACAACAATGTGTGAGAGTATTAAGACGCCTCTCGTGTCTTGCAAATGGTGAATGATTTTTAGAAAAGAGAAAATGGATCCAATTCCAAGCAATTCTGTCATCTCCCTCACCGCCTTTAAAACAGGTATCCAGTCTGATGTCACCTCTGTCTCTTTGTTGATTTTTAAGTATCTTTTCTCCCCCAAAAGCAAAATACATTATTCATTATATTTCTTCATTTGAAATGTTTGATAATTAGTTTATCTGATGAGTTTTCCTTTGAAATGATACAAATGACTTACTAGCCAGTTGCTGGCATTATGGACTAATATAGAATAGCTGATAGCTTATTTGATCCTTATCTGATCCTTATTGTGGTTCTTAGTTTAGATCAGGGGTATTAAACTCAAGGCCTGGGGGCCAGATCTAACTCGCAAGGGTGCTTAGATCTGGCCCGCAGGGCTGCCCTGGAAACAGCGAAGGACCAGCCTCTGCCAGCAAAAACGGAGCTTGGGAGGGCCGTGAGTGGTCGGGCCACCACAAGCGCTCCTGACACGAGTGATGTCAAGTTGACCATGCCCATCCTAGCCATGCCCCCCCCTCCCCCGGAGGTCAAACACAATCCTGGTACGGCCCTCAATGAAATTGAGTTTGACATCCCTGATTTAGATGATAGTTTTATTTAACAGTAGGGGGTGGTTTTGTTTTCATATTTAGTATATTATACTGTTGTAAATCTTTGCAGTCTTTGCAGCATGGATAATATTTAAAAGGTCATACTAGTAAATATCTATTTTTATAGGATGTTTTTAATTGCTGTGTGCTGCTTGAAAAATACGTATTCTGTTTTCATGAATTAGAAATAAAAAATGAAGATTGTGTAGCAATACATTGTGTATCCAGAATGTGCCAATATAATTGATGGGATATGGGCAAGAGAATGTTGGTTCACTAGATGTATCAGAGAGGCTAACTTGCAAAGAATAACGTTAATGTGACTGGAACAAAATTGCCTTTGGTTCTGCTGATAAGCAAGCTGGCCAAAAAAAGGGATGAGTCACTGATGAATGGATGTGAATTGAATACTCAACCGAAAAGAAGGACTTTTAGGTGGTTTGGTCATTTGGAGACAACTGAAATGAAGGTCAGCTTGTACAAAACAAATCTATGAAGGAAAAGTCAACGGGTTGAGAAGAAGGGAAGAGCAAGAATATTGCAATTAATGCAGTTCATGAAATTTGTCAAAAGAGAGAAAGCAATACATTCAAAGGCTAAAAGACACTCTGTGAGTCAAACTGCCTTCGGAAGTTGTGGGAGCTTCATCACTGGAGGCTTTCAAGAAGAGATTGGACTGCCATTTGTCAGAAATGGTGTAGAGTCTCCTGCTTGGGCAGGGGGTTGGACTAGATGACCTACACGGTCCCTTCCAACTCTGTTAATCTGTTAATCTAGTCCAGGGGTCAGCAACCTGCGGCTCTGGAGCCGCATGCGGCTCTTTGGGACATCTGCAGTGGCTCCCTTGTCAGGTGATCCTATCACTGTCTGGCCTCATCCCTCGCCCTCCCCTCCCAGTCACTCCTTGCCTGGCCTGAGAAGGTAAGGGTGACAGTGGGGGATGGGAGAAGATGCCAGGGCAGAGAGAGAGAGATACAGAGAGAGGGAGAGAGAGAGAGAGAGATACAGAGAGAGAGGTGGGGAGAGAGGGGGGAGGGAGGGGAGAGAGAGATGTCAAAAGGATTTTGTGGTTCCCAGTGTTTTTTAACAACTGGTTCTCTGCCCTAATGACCGGCTGGGTAGGCGTGGCTGGGGGGGTGTCATGTGACTGGTGGAAGTGAGTGACATCGAGTTGGCCACGCCCACCCAGGTTTTGTGGCTCCCGGTGTTTTCTTTTCTATGGGAAACGGGTCCAAATGGCTCTTTGAGTATTTAAGGTTGCAGACCCCTAATCTAGTCCCACCTTAGACATCAAACCCATCTGGGTGACTTTGGGCCAACCACTTAGGAGACTGAGCGCACGAATATGGCGAAGCCAAAATTGCAATGCTAGAAAGGCATCAAGAAGGATAGTGAACAGTGACGATGTAAATTACCTTGTTTTTTTTCTCTTGTTTTACATGTCTTCATTCTATATATTTATGAAACTCGTCTCTACCGGGTCATGACCAAAAGGACGGCCAGTGGCTTACATAGAATCAGGGTGGATTTGATTTAAATCGAGTCGATTTAAATCATGATTTAAATCACTAGTAAAAAGACTTGATTTAAATCAAATCGATTTAAATCATAATTTTTAAAGAGCAACTGTCATCTCTGCTACTCCTTTGACCCGCTGTTGACTCACCGATAGTCCCAATGTTGCAGAATATACAGCCTTGTGCTACATAACTAAGCTCCATTTCATGCTGATTAAACTAAATTATTTATGTATCTTAAATAGAAAACTATCTTACGATAGATTTTTACCCCAAAAGTTTTTTATTAAAATAAATTCAATAAAAATCAAAAAAATCCGATTTAAATAAAAAAAAATCCATTTTTTTTTATTTTTTTAAAAAAATCATTGATTTTTATCCATCCTGCATAGAATATAAGTAGAAACAGTTTAAAACATCCACATCCACATTTAAAACTCTACACAATATGCTTGCTACTTCTCACTCTGTTTATGGTCTTTGTATTAATATTGCTTAAAGTGAAAAGAAGTGGCATGGAGGGTATATGCATGACAATAAATTGTTAATTGAGAATTCTGTTGAGTGCATACTAGTGCAAATAAGAACAGAATAACAGAGTTGGAAGGGACTTTGGAGGTCTTCTAGTCCAACCCCCTGCTTAGACAGGAAACCCTGCACCACTTCAGATGAATGGTTATCCAACATCTTAAAAACTTCCAGTGTTGGAGCATTTACAACTTCTGGAGGCAAGTTGTTCCACGGATTGATTTTTCTAACTGTCAGGAAATTTCTCCTTAGTTCTAAGTTGCTTCTCTCCTTGATGAGTTTCCACCCATTGCTTCTTGTCCTGCCCTCAGGTGCTTTGGAGAATAGGTTGACTTCCTCTTCTTTGGGGCAGCCCCTGAGATATTGGAACACTGCTATCATGTCTCCCCTAGTCCTTCTTTTCATTTTACAAATAAAAGGAAGGCGAAGGAATGGGGTAGAGAAAAACTGCAGATAAGTGATTTTTGTGTGATGTTGACAATAAAGTTTGGGTCAAATATCAGAAAAGATAAGAGAACGAAGTAAAAGATGGAGGGATGTGAGGAGCTGCAAGGTTGAGGAGAAAGATCAGGAAGACTAAGGGACCGAAATGAGGAAAAATGGGAATGGTGGTATTTGTGACTGAATGACGAAGAAGCAGAGTATAAAATTAGAAGAAAAAAAACCCCAGCATTGTCGTTTGTCTGTTCTTTTAGGATTAAAAAAGCTAGGAAGGAACCAGTGATATTTCTTCTCCTAGAGCAAGGGTGTCAAACTCGATTTCATTGAGGGCCACATCAGGGTTGTGTTTGATCGGATGGCCGTGGCCGGGGTGGGCATGGCCAGTTTGACATCAGGGGGTACCAGTGGTGGCCTGGGTGGATCTGTGGGGATTCTCCTGCAGCCCTCTGTCAGCAAAATGGAGCCTGGGAAGGCTGCTTGCGGCCATCCTAAGCTCCGTTTTTGCTAGCAGAGGCACCGCGGGCTGGTCGTTTGCTATTTCCAGGGCGGCCCCGGGGGCCAAATCTAAACACCCCACAGGCCGGATTCGACCTGCGGACCTTGAGTTTGAAATCCCTGTCCTAGGGCTGATGAAACATATTACTCAGAAGTAAAATCAATGCTGGGACTTGTTTAACTAAGTCTCAGCAGAGAACTGGAAGGGGTATTTATGTATGTATGTATGTATGTATGTATGTATGTATGTATGTATGTATTAGTTCGATTTATATGCCACCCTTCTCCAGAGACTCAGGGCGGCTTATAATGCATTAAGCAATAGCCTTCATTCTTTTGTATATACCTGCTTAGTAGGGCTTTTTGGCCCCCCCTAAGCAGTGTTCTATTTTATACAAAGTCAGCTTATTGCCCCACAAACCGGGTCCTCATTTTATCTACCTCGAAAGGATGGAAGGCTGAGTCAACCTTGAGCCTGGTGAGAATTGAACTCGTAGTAATTGCAGGCAGCTGGCAGCTAAGTGCTACTTTAACAGCAGTTTTAGTCCACTGCGCCACCACGGCTCTTGACTTGATGTGACATGATTTGAATGCACCTCAAACTTGTGTGTGTGTGTGTGTGTGTCAGTTTTTAACATACCGAATGGTAAAAAATGCGGAGGATAGAATAAAATTGAAAGACTCAGACCAAAATTTACCACATATATGGATCCTGGCAGGATGCATTGCAACTGAATATTTGAATAGTAAAATTACCCTTTCCTGATCTTTCAAGATAGAATGGAAACCTTTCCCTTCCAGTCCAATTTTGACACAGGTTCGATTGGGAGTTAAGCTTTTAGGATACTTGTGTTTGACCTGGGTAACCAAACTGAGATAATAGACCAGAGGTATCAAAGTCAAGGTCCGCGGGCCGGATCTGGCCCATGGGGTGCTTAGATCTGCCCTGTGGGGCCACCCTGGTAACAATGAGGGACCGGTCCACGGTGCCTCTCCCAGGGAAAATGGAGTTCCGTTTTTGCTGGCAGAGGGTTGAAGGAGGCTGTTGCAGCCAGAAACGGAGCTCGGGAGCCCGTTTTCGCCGGCAGAGCAATAAAGTTGCTACAGGTGCCCCCGACATGAGTGACATTGAGCAGGCCACACCCACTGGGCCATACACACACACACACACACACACACACACACACTGCCCCCCTGAGGTCAAGCACAACCCTGATGCGGCCCTGAGTGAAATTGAATTTGACACCCCTGTAATAGACTTAAAAGTAGGTGTGCCGAGTATCTATCTAATAGTGTTTTGCTTCCATCATTTTAAGCTTGAAAGCATAAAAGAGTAAGAATTTTTCTATTTTTTTCTTTATCTTTTAGATTTTTGCCATTTACTGAGCCCACCCTGTTTTACTGAGGAGGATAAATACAGTCTGGAAGCTCTCCGTACAATTCATAAACAGATGGATGATGACAAAGATGGCGGCATTGAAGTAGAAGAAAGTGATGAGGTTGGTATGGACATATGTTAGTTTTATCTCACGTATTCCAATGTAAATGTACAGCTGTGCTATTTCACCTAATCCTGGCAGACGAATTAGAAGAAGGGAAAAAAACAAAACCCACCAAAACCTTCACTTGGCATTTTGGAGCATTTGCATTCCCCAAGAATGCAGACGACAGATTTAAAATAAATCTTGGAATTAACTTGGGTAGCAATGCCTTAGATATTTCTGCTAAAAGTGTAGCTTTGCATACTGAAAGACAAACGGAGTGTGAAATTGGAATCCAGATTGTCAAGCCCTGACTTCGTTTTCTGTACATGCACAGGGGAAAAGAAAGGCTGTGGCACATGGATCTTTTATGCTATTCTGCATCATTTATTGTTCTTATAGCAGATATGCTTCTCGATCACACTGTTATCAATCGCACTAATTAAATTCGGGACCCTCAAATGTTTTTCATGCTTTGTGTGTTACAAGTATTTCCTGTTTTCTTCGTTTTTCTGACGCTAGCTTTTTAAAACGCCTGTTTAAACAAATGGCTTAATATGAAAGCTATTTTTCTTCCACCCTAGTTCAATTTAGTAAAGATGGGAAAAGTTTTAAAAAAGGGCAAGACAGAAAAATGAATAGTCTCACTCATCTTTAATTGTCTTCTGGCACTATTAACGGGGTCTTGTTACCAAACATGTTTAGTAGCCTGGTTCAAATAACAACTCCAACTTTTTCCCTCCTCCTCCTGTCTTCCCCATCTATCATCACCATAAAGCAGGGGTCAGCAATCTGTGGCTCTGGAGCCACATGTGGCTCTGCTGTGGCTCCCTGTCACTCAAAATATGCATCACAACTGCCAATGTGCGACACCCGCCAGCACACGATTTATTGAGCTTTTCAACCCCTGATAGGCCAACCATGGATAAATCCAAGAAAAGAAAAGTTTCAGAAGAAAACAGATCGTTTAACTCAACTATATATGCTAGTTTTGTGGCTACTCAAGAAATAGTCAGCACAGGAAGGGTTTTGTGGCTCCCGGTGTTTTTTTTTTTCTGTGGTAAACAGGTCCAAATGGCTCTTTGAGTGTTTAAGGTTGCAGACCCCTGCCATAGAGAAATTAATAATTAATACAGTAAAAAGTAGACTGCACTAAGATAGGATAGGATAAGAGAGGATAAGATAGGAACAGGATACAGAGAAAACATGCGCTTTGGTTTATGCTCATCTTGTGGAGAAGTAGGACTTTCAGCGATTCCTTTTCAGATGCCCTCACAGAATGAGTGCCATCAAGTTGGGTGAGGTGATCCCAATGTAAAGCTGCATTGTGAAGAGCTTTTCTAGGTGATAATAATCAGCATTTTGAATTGGACCCTGCACTGTGTGGCCATTGTATTCTCTAACAGCCGTAGCATCCGCACATTGCAAAAGCCCAGACTAGTGGTGGCAAAGCTACCGTATTTTTCAGAGTATAAGATGCTCCGGACTATAAGACGCACCTACCTTTTTTGGTGAGGAAAACAAGAAAAAGAAATCTGCCTCTGCCTCCCAGCAATTTTGCCTCATTTTGCAGCAAACAGCCTGCTTTACTTTCATTTTTGTTTTCAGCATAGCTTGATTAGCACAAGAAAAAAAAAATCTGCTTCCAGGAATTTACCTCCTTGCAGCAAGCAGCAGAGGCCCCCGCAAAACAGCTGAGAGCAAAACAGCTGAGAGTCGGGAGGCCGATCCAATCAACTTGTGCTAATTAGGCTGTGCTAAAGCTGAACGGAGCTGTTTCTTCTTGCTGTTTGCTGCAAGGAGGTAACTGCTGGGAGGCAGAGGCCAAAGGGTGGGGGGCCACTGGGTGGGCGGGGCTACATTTGGTGTATAAGACGCACCTAAATTTTCACCCCCTTTTACGGGGGAAAAAGGTGCGTCTTATACTCCGAAAAATACGGCACTTGGTATTCCCACCACAGAAGATGCTGCTAAAGTTTGCCACAACTGACAGACCGTCAGTCTGTGGTTTACCCACAGCGAAGTGTTTTCATTGGTTGCTTCAGTTTTCTGAAATACTTTTCCTGCTCAAATGTATGAAGTACCTGTTGTGACATCTTTTAGAATCTTCCCTGTGTGAGCCTTTTGTAGGCAACTATTATTGATGAATATGTTTTCATTGCCTTTTTTCCTTCCTGTTTTTTATATATGCATTTTATATATCTATCTATATCTGTATCTATATCTTTACATCTATACCTATACCTATACATCTATACATCCATATCAGAGGTCTTCAAACTTTGTAGCTTTGAGACTTGTGGACTTCAACTCCCAGAATTCTCCAGCTAGCTATATTTTGGGCCACCTAGAAATTTGGCATGTAGCAAGGAGGAGAGTTTTGAGCAAGTGGCAGAATTGGTGGGTGGAGAATTCTGGGAGTTGAAGTTCACAAGTCTTAAAGCTGCCAAGTTTGAGGACACCTGATCTATATCATTATCTATCTATCATCTATCATCTATCATTTATCATCTATCCTGTCCTGTCCTGTCCTGTCCTGTCCTGTCCTACCCTATCCCTATCCCTATCCCTATCCCTCTCTCCACCCACCATCCATCCGTCTATCTATCTATCTATCTATCTATCTATCTATCTATCTATCTATCTATCTATCTATCTATCTATCTATCATCTATCATCTTTTACTGTAGTTTCTCAATGTATTTTAATAGCATTTATTTTTGTTTGTAAACTGTCTTGAGATGTAGCTACATAGGAATCATAATATAGAAGGACTACATCATTTTTTTTTCCTTCTTAAGATGGGAAAGGAAATACTGTATCCTGATGGGACCTTTTCTAGAATGTTCAGTCCGGCCCTGGAGGTTACCACTGCGATTTCGATGATTTGTTAAATTCACAGGCTGCACAATTCCCAGCAACTCTGGTTCATTGTAGATTGCAAGGAATTGAAATATATTGATGGGCCTGTGATCATCTCATTTTTTCCCCTCTATCGTCTGCGCTTGCAATATTCTTTTAAGAATTATACAAAGGAAAAGAAAAGTATGTTCTTTGTCTTTTTAGCGTGGGATGTACAGTTTTATGTAAGGGAGGAAATTCAGTCCGAAGAAATTAACCCCTTTTCCAAAAGCTGCTTCCTGTTCAGTTAAATGCACGGCTGAAACAATTCATAAGGGACATTATTTAACCTTGTGTTCAATGTTGATCCAGGGAGTGACTGGAAAAACTCTAGTTACTTTCCAGTAGGCTTAGTCTAGTCACAAAAAAAAAAAAAGTGTTGTAACTTTACAGACTATAGCGTCTCACTACAAAATATAATAGCAATTTATTTCCAGAAAGAAACAGCGACTTTATGCGTCACCATAA
Organism: Arizona elegans; assembly: GCA_022577455.1. Taxonomy (NCBI): domain Eukaryota; kingdom Metazoa; phylum Chordata; class Lepidosauria; order Squamata; family Colubridae; genus Arizona; species Arizona elegans. The sequence goes on from JAKOOJ010000009.1 coordinate 70,522,329, forward strand.
TGACATATAGTCTAGTGCCAAAATACCTAGTGCGTCGTAATGTTACGTTTTAGCTAACATTTGCAACACGAGCACGCTCCTAGCTTTGAATCAGAGTGATTCAGCTGAATTTGACGAAGGGAGTTCTTGAAAATGAATCCCCTTCCTCAAGGGAAAAATGAATTTTTTCCTCTCTCCAAAGAACCAGTCATGATAGTCAGGGAAACTTCCGGCTTTGACTGGAATGGGTTGAACGGAAGGAAGAAGTATCAGTTGGTAGCTAATCTGAGAATAGCAATTGTTGTAGGAACAGCTGGGCAAGTTAGCTGGCCTCTTGTCTCTGAATGCAGAAATTGGGAAGGATCTGGAATCATGGACTTTTCTCTTATTTCTGAGAGTAAAGCAGGTTGGCGGTCTGAATTAGAAATCTAGTAATGGAGGGGGGGGGGGGGAAAGGAAGAAAGGAAGAAGCAGACTTCCTAGAACGGGTGTCAAACTCAAGGCCTGTGGGAAGAACCGGCCGGCGGTGCCTCTGCCAGCAAGAACGGAGCTTGTTTTCAGCTGCGATGGCCTCCTGTGACCCTCTGCCAGCAAAAACAGAGCTTGGGAAGGGCCGGACAAGCTCCATTTTTGCTGGCCACCACAGGCACCCTTGACATGAGTGATGCCGTGCTGGCCGCACCCCCCCTGGCCACGCCCCCGAGGTCAAACACAACCCTGATGCGGCCCCTGTCCTAGAATGATTAAAATTGAATAAAATAGAGAGTAACTGTTTAAGCAGGGGGTTGGAAGGGACCTTGAAGGTCTTCTACTCCAACCCCCTGCTTAAACAGGAGATCCTATACCAGTGATGGCTAATCTTTTTGCCGTCACGTGCCAAAAGCAGGGGGAGCATGGGGGAGGGGTCGCCCACACCCATAATTCAATGTGCCCTGCTCCCCCATGCATGCACACGTGACCCCCCCCCCCAGCGCTCCCACCGCTTTTGGTACATGATGGCCCAGTGGGACCGGTAGGCCTGGTTTTTGCCCACCCCAGGCTCCAGAGGCTTTCTTGGAGCCTGGAGAGGACAAAAACAGCCCGTTTCCCGACTTCCACTGGGACCGGAAGGCCCGTTTTTTGCCCTCTCCAGGCTCCAGAGGCTTTCATCCCCGGAGGCCCTCTGGAGGCCGGAAACGACCAGTTTCCGAAAATCAGCTGGCTGGCGTGCGCATGCACACTGGAGCTGAGCTAGGGCAACGCTCGTGTACCCACAGATATGGCTCCACGTGCCACCTGTGGCACATGTGCCATAAGTTCGCCATCACGGTCCTATACCATTCCAGACAAATGGTTGTCCAGTCCCTTCTTAAAAGCTTCCAATGATGGAGCACCCACAACTTCTGAAGACAAGCCATTCCACTGGTTATTTATTTATTGATTGGTTCGATTTATATGCTGCCCTTCTCCGGAAACTCAGGGCGGCTTACAATGCGTTAAGCAACAGCCTTCATACTTTTGTATATACCTGCATAATAGGGCTTTCGGCCTCCCCATACAAAGTCATCTTATTGCCCCCACAATCCGGGTTCTCATTTTGCCTACCTTGAAAGGATGGAAGGCTGAGTCAACCTTGAGCCTGGTGAGATTTGAACTTGCAGTAATTGCAGGCAGCTGGTGCTAGTTAACAGCACTTTAGTCTGCTGCGCCACCAAGGCTCGTTCTGTTAATCATTCTGACTGTGGGGAAATTTCTTCTTAGTTCTAGGTTGCTTCTCTCCTTGATTAGTTTCCATCCATTGCCTCTTGTCCTGCCTTCAGGTGCTTTGGAGAATAGTTTGACTCCCACTTCTTTGTGGCAACCCCTGAGATATTGGAACACTGCTATCATGTCTCCCCCAGTTCTTCTTTCCATCAGACTAGACATACCCAATTCCAGCAACCGTTCTTTATATGTTTTAGCCTTCAGGCCCCCAATCATCTTTGTTGCTCTTCTCTGCACTCTTTCCAGAGTCTCAATATCTTTTCTAATATCGTGGCGACCAAAACTGGATGCAGTATTCCAAGTGTGGCCTTACCAAGGCATTATAAAGCGGTATTAACATTTCACGTGATCTTGATTCTATCCTTCTAATTCAACGGGATGGAACATCGGCAGGAAATTCACAAGTTAGAAATACATTTCCAAGATGAGACTTGATCCCTGCAACCAACCATTATGTATTTTATTTATTTTTTTAATTCTTGCTGGCCCATCCGCTTGGTTATCATTATATCAGCCATTGAGCTTTAAAATCCTGATTTATGTCTTGGGTCCTGTTTTCATTTCCTGTTCGTTTATTCTCCCCACTCTCTCTAGTTTTATGATCCTCTGAGCTTTCGATCATGAGCAATTTATTTAACTACAGTATGTGCTTTCTGCTACCTGATTGCAAGGATCGGTTAGTGGCATTCAACCTTGGCCAGGACAGCAAGTATATTTAGTAACCTGAAGTGAAGATTATTAGAGAAGCAGGAGGCGAGAGAACCTTCTCCTTAGATTTTTCAGTCCCAAACATTTGTCTTTAAAAATTGTTTTCGCTGCAGCTTTAAATGCTCCGTTTATTCAGTTGCCCTCCGATAAGCTACGGTTTATCTCCAGGATGCTAAACTTAGAGATGATGGAGGAAGGCTGCAGATGACCTGAATGTTGCATGGGCTACTGAGTGCCTTGCCCTCACCAAATACAGCAGACTCCGTGAAATGAAGAAGAAGGTGTCAATTGCTCAGCTGCTTCTGCTCCTCGGAGTTGAGGGCAGCTTGTGTTACAAGGAGGGCATCAAGGCAGTGCCCATCTGCTCGGTACAAGGAAAATGCTCTGGGCTAAATCAGATTTGAAATGGGGATGAGAAAGCAACTCCTTTTGGTACAAAAATGGAAATGACATTCCTTTAAAGGGACGGGTAAGCAATTCTTTACTTACTGCATTCAACTCCAATTTGGACCAATAGATAGAATATCCTGCTATTTTATTCAAGGCACCTACCATTTGCATCATCACAGGCATAAAATTGTGAAATTTAGAAATAATCAAAAGGATTGCTATCAGCAGAGAAAAGCTGATTCACAATTCAACTGAATTGTGTACATGTAGTCCTCAACAAGACCTCAATTGAGACCAACATTTCTCTTGTTAAGCGAGACAGTTGTTAAGTGAATTTTGCTCCCATTTTTCTTGCCACAGTTGTTAAGCAAATCACTGCAGATGTTAAGTTAGTAACACGGTTGTAAAATGAATATGGCTTCCTCAAAAGGGGATCACATGACCCCAGGATACTGCGACCATCATAAATATGGGTTAGCTGCCAAGTATCTGAATTTTGACTATGTGACCAAGGGTTGCAAGTGTGAAAAATGGTCGTAAGTTACTTTTTCCAGTTCTGTTGTAACTTCAAATGGTCACTAAGTGAACTGTTATAAGTCGAGGACTACCTGTATTACTTCGCAGATCTCTCTACCTTGCCTAGTTCCTCTAAATCAGGAGCATCAAACTGGATTTCTTTGAGGGCCGGAACAACATTGTAGTTCTCTCCGTGGGCAGGCCAGGGAGGGGGGGGGAGACGGAACGGACGCCTCCTGCACCACCCTGCCTGCCAAACCGGGATGTGGGGGGCCACAGGTGCCCCCCGCCGTGGCCCGTTTTTGGCTTAGACGGCCTCCTGCAGCATTCTGTTGACCAAAATGGCGCATGAGGGGGCTGTTGACCCCATTTTTGCTAGTAAAGTGCTGCAGAAGGCGGTCCAGGCCGAAAATGGGGTGTGCGGGGGCCATGTGCGCCCCTCGTGCCCCATTTTGGCTGCCAGAGGCACAGCAGGCCAGTCCTTTGCTATTTCCAGGCTGGCCCCGCGGGCTAGATTTAAGCACACCGTGCAGGCCTTGAGTTTGACAAACCTGCTCTAAATAATTGGGAAAGTGTTGGAGAAAATACTGCTAATCTTTATTTTATTTGATTCATATAATAATCTTGATCCATTTTATGAATTTCAAAGGAAATCCAGCCTGTTTAATACAACAAACATGGTCTGTCTCTACATGTCATCAAAGGCTTTTTTCAACATCTAATGACAGTACTTATAAATTGGTTAATCATATTGGTTGTAAATATGATTAACCTGTTATTGTCTCCTGCTTGTCTAGTTTTTTTTTAATAAACCCATCTTGATAGTGTATGGTAACACTTGCTGTAATGAATTTATCAGCACTGCGATTAAAATCTGTATGTCAACATTAATCAATGAAATTGATTGATAATTAGGACACTGGGTATAATTTTAGCCTGTGTATTACTGTATTACTGTAATATAAGTCTGATTAAATGCCTCTGATTATATTCTCTGATCAAACACCTCATCATGCAATGGACAGCATTTTGGTGCCATAAATATTTTATACCATTGTAGAAGAAATCCATCCCATCCTGGTGTCTTCCCATTAGCCACTTTTTAAATTATTTGTTTAAATGTCTGCCTCAGAAAAGGTTCTTTTTGTGCATCATTGAAGAGTGATAAGTTTATGGTATTTAGAAAGGCCTCTAGACCCTCATCTGATATATTTTTCAGTTTACTATGTGATTCTACGTATGATTTTTTTAAAAGAATGACGACTTATATTCTTGAAGTTTTACTTATCACTTCTAATAATTAGAAACTTTGCCTTTTCTTTCTTTTGCTTTAAATGATTAGCCCAAATCCTATGAAATCTTTCACCATTCTCTAGTATCTCTATTGTAAATATGTTAATATGAAGTCTCTCTTCTGTGAAGTTATAGTATTTAGTTTGTATTTCTTAGATACTTTGCTTGCCAATCTTTGCTCAAGAGCTACTGCTGGTAAAGTCAAGCATGAGCATATGTTCATTTTAATGTACATTTAAACATATGTTCATCTTAAGACGAAGCCAAAAAATATAATTCATAATCCAGATCTCATTTGGAAATGTCAGTATACTGGAAGTATTCCTGCAATATTATTCAATTTTTTTAAAAAAACCTCTTACCCAGACTTTTTAATTTAAATTTTTGAATCACATAAATTCCTTTTACTTTATATTCAAGAAAGTATTGTGATACATAAGAAACATCTGTTACATATTTGTATTATTGCGAATAATTCATTTCAAATCTCTGCAAAGTATAGAAGAGCCAAATGTAGGAATATTATTTCTGCCAAGGAAGGGCTAAAGTTTATACAGATAGTCCTGGATCCATGACCAAAATTGAACCCCAACTTCTGCAGCTAAGCCAGACGGTGAGTTTTGCCCCATTTTACAACCTTTTTTGCCACAGTTCTTAAAGTGAATCACTGCAGATGTTAAAATAGTAACATGGTTGTTAAGTGAATCTAGCTTCCACATTGATTTTGTTTCTCAGAAGGGAATCACAAAAGGGGATCACATTTATTCAAAATAAACACATGCCAATTGCCAAACACCCAAATTTTGATCTTGTGACCACAGGGAGGCCACAAAACGATCCTAAAGTGGGAAAAACAGTCATAAGTTGGGTTTTTTGCAATGCTGTTGTAACTTTGAATGGTCACTAAATGAGTGAGTGTAAATTAAGGACTACCGGTACAGGAGTTTAAATTTTGTAGATCTGAAAAAGTTAGATCTGAAGGGATTTAAAGTCCAGTCTAAAATTAAATTAAAACTTTTCTGTTTCGAAGTCCTTTTGTAGTAATGTTGGCAGAGTATGGCATGAGGTATCATCTATATGTAAATAATATCCAATTATGCATCCCCTCTTAAAAAATCTGTCAAAAAACTGTCCTTGTGTCTAGTTGCCAGAACAACTAGTCAAAAGGGCAGTTTTTTCCACCCTTGCCATCACTCTACTAAACAACTAATTCCCACAATGCTGTCAAACTATCTAGTAAGGCTGAATTACTATTATTCTTCTCATCTTTCCTATTATCTATCTCCTTATCTTCTTATGGACTATAACTTGGTTGCTTCTATCTTCACAATTTCTATTATTTTATTTAGTATCCTAATATGATTTATGTTGATTGCTTATTTAGTATCCTATGACTATCACTAAGTGTTGTATCTTATGATTTACGATGAATGTATTTTTACGATGACTATGATCATGATTTATCACTTGTGGCTTGTATGTACAGCAAGAGCTTCTGCACTGGAGACAAACTCCTTGTGTATGTCCAATCACACTTGGCCAATAAAGAATTCTAATTCTAATGAAATAAAACAGAGCCCTGTATATCTCATCCCAGTGCCTGGAGGTTGTGAAGGTGTGGATGATACAACAGGCTTCAGCTGAACCCTGGCAAGACTGAATGGCTTCGGGTTTAGGAGCCTGCTGGTTCTAAAACTTTGATAGTGGGTGGGATTTCATTGCCCCAAATAGATCCAGTGTGCAACTTGGGGGTCTTTATGGATCCATGAGTCCTGCCTGAAGAGCAGGTGGCATTTATGCTTTTAAAAAAAATATGTATCCTGTTTTCCCCAAAATAAGACATCCCCTGATAATAAACCCAATCGGGCTTTTGAGTGCATGGCAATAAGGCCAAGCGCTTATTTCAGGGTTCAAAAAAATATGAGACAGGGTCTTATTTTCGGGGAAACACGATATATATAAACTCGTTATGCCTATTCTTAGATCAGGGGGCTCTAGTTCATTGCAAAATGCCATGGGGTTGCAACGCATAGCAGCGACAGCTCTGGTAGTCCTAAGTGCGGTAGTTAGGTCAGGATTGTTGATGAGGACTCTCAATCATCTAGGCCAGGGGCGTCAAACTCAAGGCACTTAAATCTGGCCCGTGGGGCCGGCCTGGAGGTAGCAAAGGACTGGCCCGTAGTGCCTCTGGCAGCCAAAACGGAGTGCGGTGGGGGGGCGGGCTGGGACGGGACGGGGCATGTGGCCTACCTGTTTTCAGCCTGGACAGTCTCCAGCAGCACTTTGTTGGCCAAAACGAGGCATGGGGAGCTGCGTGCAGCCCCCGCGCGGTGCCGTTTTTGGCCTGGATGGCTTCCTGCAACACTTTGGCGCCCTGTTTTCGGCCACGTAGCCCCATGCACCACTTTGCCAGCCAAAACAGGCCATGTGGGGGCCGTACATGTCCCCCATGCCCTGTTTTGGCTTGCGAAGTGTTGCAGGGGGCTGTCTAGGCCAGAAATGGGGCACGCGGGGCTGCATGCGCCCTCCCCCGGTGCCCTGTTTTGGCTGGTAAACTGCTGCAGGAGGCGTCCATCCCGTCTCCCCCTCCGCCCTCCCCCCCCCCGGTCCAGCCCACAGAGGAGAACTACAGTGCTGATCCGGCCCTCGAAGAAATCCAGTTTGATACCTCTGATCTAGGCCAAGGTGTCTAAAGGTTGAATTGTGGCAACTGGACTACTTTTTTATTGTTAATTCGAGATATTTTGCTGCTCATCCAAGCAGCTTCCATCAGTCAGAGTTTAGGTCAGGATGCATCATATCTAGGCCGGAACCTCATGCTTTTCGTGCCTTGTTGCCTCTGCTTCAACTCCCTGCTCATGTCCCCTCCATCTCTGCCCTCTGGGCCATCTTGCAATCCACTGCCTAACCCTGCCACTCCCTACTGTCCCCAGTTGAGTTTTGCCTTCTTCCTCCTTCCATTGTTGATAAAGACGTGCCTGGAGAAGACAGCTGCCTTTGGCCGCACACGCCTCTTTAGCAGCGGGAAGAAAGGAATGTTAGCTGGGATAGTGGTGGTGGCAGGGGTAGGTGGCGATGTGGGGTGGCCAAAAGAGCAGAGATGGAGAAGGATAGGCAAGCAGTGGAAGTTGAAACACCTAGTAGTCATAAGTGTGGGCAGGCTTGCAAGTGCATGAATTTTGATCACATGACTCCAACGTCTCTGCTTTGGAAATGGGACAACTCGCCACTGCCAACTTCATCATCCTCATTTAATGACCCCATAATCCCTTGCAGGGTGGAGTCTGGGCAACTGAATGGAGCTGAGTGTTTTCTGGCCGAATACCCTTCCCGTTGCCAATGCGGAGTTTTGTTCGGCAGGTATATTCTCATTGTGCCCAGAGCGAGAAATATGTGTCTCTACCTAGGATCGAACTCATAGCTTCCTGATTGTGAGGCGAGAGCTCTGCCTCTAGGCCACTTTACCACTCCTTCGCTGCGGCTAACTTGCTGCAGGACAAATCAATGCGGGACAATTTAACAATTCTATTTAATTATTTGAAATAAATTAAAAAAAATATTTTAATTTTTGCCATTCACATTTCATTCTGTCCCTTCTTTTGCATCCTTTCTTTAATTATTTTATTCCACCATTTCTGATATTAGTGTAACTCTTATCCCGTAGCAAGTTGGCTGTGGTGAGTTGGCCGCAGTGAATTGTCATAGACCCCTCTGCAAAAACTGGCCATAACCACAATTATCAGAGTTCCATCACTCTAATTCCCACAGGACCATCATAATGCCTAAATGTAGTAGGGCTGTATTGCTATTATCCTTCTCATCTTCTCATTTTTCCTACTACCTTCTCCTATTGATTTCTTATGATTTATCACTTGCTGTTTGTATCTTATGATTAATGATTGTATCTTATGATCTATGACCTATCACTTTGTTGTTCGTATGTACACTGAGAGCAGTGGTGGGTTTCACTTTTTGTTGCTACTGGTTTGCCACGTGTACACTCACTTTGCATGCGCACGCACCTGCGCATGTGCCCGGCCTTCGTGCATGTGCCCGGCCTTCGTGCATGTGCCCGGCCTTCCGCACATGCGATTTGCTTGTGCGTGCGCCTTCCATACATGCGCCCGGCATCAAAATCATGCCTAAATAGGACGGCATAGAGCCGGGGCAGGTGGCCGAGCCCACCTGTGATGTCCGCTACCGGTTCGTACGAACCGTCTGAATACCACCTCTGACTGAGAGCTTATGCACTGGAAACAAAATCCTTGTGTGTCCATTCACAGTTTGCCAATAAAGAATATTCCTATTCCTATTCCTATTCCTATTCCTATTCCTATTCCTATTCCTATTCCTATTCCTATTCCTATTCCTATTCCTATTCCTATTCCTATTCCTATTCCTATTCATTTAGCAGCATTGTAAATTCGAACCATCACTGGAAAATGGCCGTTAAGCAAATGTAATTCAGTTTGAACAGCAGGAAAGCAGAATGCTCAAAGAAGTTCACATTGGTTAATAGCAAGAAGCTGGAGCAAGAAATTAGCCCAAAGTGGTGAATATCAAGCTGATCAGAAAATCTTTTATTTGCGCGTCATTCAAAATGGCGCCCAGGTTCAACCTGATGCAAGTGGCATTCTCAGCAGTGTGATTTCCAAAGACTGTATGGAAGTGGATTGAAGGTTCTGTTTTATTACCCATGATGCTAACTACTAAAAATTACTCTGGCAGGTGTGTTATGTTGCAATGTTGTCAGAAAAGTACACATCCTTTGCAGCTGCGACTGGCCTACGCTATGATCTAAAAAAAGATCCTAGTCTGTATTGATCAGTGCGATTTGATCCAAGGCCATTTCCCCGTTCTCATTTATGCTGTTTTCCCAGCTATTGATTCAAAGGAATGGCAGCAACCCGGTTAGATGACATAAGTTGTAGCACATTACTGATTGGCCAATTTGTCCTCTCGGGAACTTGCCTTTTCACAATAAATGAATGAGTGTGTAATGTTTTTGACTCATTGGGTTCTCTGTCTAGTTTTAGGTCTTCTGTGGAGAGAACATCACATTTTCCTCCTCGTTGTTCCGACACTCCACTCATTGGGATTTCCTCTTCACCATTAGCCAGACTGAGTGCCAATCAAATTTTCCTCCACAGCTTGGTTCCGCCTCCTCCTTCTGCGCATGGTCAGTCTTTTCACTCAGTCGCTGGTGACTAGACTTGAGTGCCTTGTGTCTTGTGTAATTTAGCGACTATTTAGTTAAAATTGTTAATTTTAAAGAGTGGTAGGCTGAGGGCTACGATCTGTGCTTTAATTGACAGAGGCGCAAACAGGAGTTTCCCGGCTGGGATGCTGGCTGCGGCTTTTAACAGTTTGAATTAGCGCCTTTAAGGAAACGGTGTTTCCCCCTTACAGCTGAAGTATTGAACATTCACTTTTAATATAGAGTGTTGGAGCTCACAAATTTTTCAGCACTGCTATATATAGGCCCCATTCAGAGGTGGTATTCAGATGGTTCATACCAGTTCAAGCGAACCGGTAGCAGAGATTCCGGGTGGGCTCGCCCGCCCCCAGCTCTATAACATCCTATTTAGGCACTTTTCGAGGCCGGGCACATGCACAGAAGACGTGTGAGCAAGCAAAGTGCATGCGTGGAAAGCCGGGCGCATGTGTGGCAAGAATATTGGAAACCCATCGCTGGCCCTGTTGACTGTCAGCACTCCAAACTACATTCGTTCCAGTGCTGACATTGACATTTTTATGGGACTATGGAGTGACCAAGAGAGTCCAGGAAAAGAAATCAGGTACTGATGTGTGTAGTATGTATACTCACACCTGTTCTGAAGCAGTTTCCCCAGTTTGAATTAAAAGTGCTCTGTATTTTTGGTAAGCGAATGGGTTTATGCAGATATATATATATATCCACATATTTTAGTGGCTCAAGTGCAAACGGGAGAAAATGTATTCAGGATTGGATTCAGTTCCTAGTTGTGAATGGTGTATCACATTTTGTTGTGGTCCGCCAGCGGCCTGCGGAGCTGGCAGCAGAGTCGGACAGTGTGGAGCTTGGGAAGGAACATGAGTCAGTACTGGAGTCTGGGGAAGGCTCGGACGAGGGCTCTGCGTCGGAGGCAGAGTGGGGGCCAGGGCCATCTGGGAGTTATGGGCTGCCTCCGGAACCCCCAGAGTTGGACATCAGTGAGGCAGAGGAACAGGGGGATCCTGTTCCCAATGTGCACATGCGCAGAGCTGCCAGAAGGTAAGAACAGTTAAGACAAAAGGGACAACTCGGGAATAGGGTTTGGAGATGATTGGCCCCTCCCATAAGACATAAAGGAGGAGCAAAGGCACACATGAGCCTTTGCAGGAAGCAACTTTGTTCGTTCTGGTCGGTTTAAATTCTGAAGCTCCGTTTTCACTCTGATCTCCGTGTGGCCTTGCAAAGCTAATTGCCAATTAGGTCTTTGGCAGCGTGTCAAGGGAGATAAGGTGGGTGTTTATCAGCCTTATCCCGTAGGACTGTGGCAGACTTCTATCGAACTCTACAAATTATTTGTGATTCATTACGGGCTGTGAATGAACACAATTCACAGCCGTTGAAATAAAAAGAGGGTTTTTGGGACTAATCGTGTGCTTTTTACTGTCTCAGGAGGCCTAGGTCAGAACACATTTTTTCTCTGTTTGTATCTTTATTCCATGCAGTCTTTTCTCCAGGATTGTTTTAAATTCAGGGTTGGCTCTCTCTTTTTTTGGTATTTAGGGTATGTTTCTAACTGGACCGTTTGAACACTTTCATACTCTCAAGTGACAGTGAATGTTGCATTCTAAAGACGACCTGCCAAAGGGAGAACAGGCTTGCCAAATGAAAATAATGAACCAAAAGAAAATGTACTTAATGGTTATTGCAGTGCAGATGAAAATCCTAGCTTTAATACTATATCAGAATATCTGAGTTGAAATGGACCTTGGAGGTCTTCTAATCCTCAAGCATGGGGACCCTATACAGTAGTGGCCAAAATTGTGAAAATGGTGTTACTAAGCTAGTTTTAGAGAATACACTTTTCCCAAAAGGTTTCCACAATTTTGGCCACTACTGTACTTTGTCAGACAAATGGCCGTCCAATCTCTCCTTAAAAACTTCCAGGAATGGAGCAGCCACAACTTTTGAAGGCAAGTCGTTCCACTATTTAATTGTTCTCACTGTCAGGAAATTTCTCCTTAGTTCTTCATTGGATCTCTCCTTGATAATTTCCCATCCATTGCTTCTTATTCTGCCCTCAGGTGCTTTGGACTATCAATCAAAGACTGGACAGCTCTCTGATATCTATCACTCATTGCTATATCTCTGATCCAGAAATTTAAAAGCCAACTTTCCCCATTTTTTTTCAAATACTACAATGTCCCAGCAATTTCAACTTTGTCCTTTGTGATCCTTCCCAGAACAGTTTTATTCATGCTTCTTCCTGGCTTTGAGATTTAATAATTCATTGGATGTCATGCTGCATGTTGAAGGAACTGCAAATGAAGCTTAGGAATGCCACAGCTGCTGGATTTATGTAGCTGTTAAAAGGACTACGGAGTCTTTCAGATTTTGGAAAGCATTCTGAAACCTAGCTGGAGGATAGAAGATTAATAACTGGACCTCAAACTCTGGGAAGGGGAAAAAAAAAACATCCTTCCTGTTTTAAAAGTAATGTGCAAATAATAGTTGGGGTTTGTTTGGGCAAGATTCAGCAATTCTTACTTTAAGAATGTACTTGTAAAGTTACAATAGAATTAGAATTAGAATTAGGAATAGAAATAGGAATAGGGATAGGATAGGATAGAATAGAATAGAATAGAATAGAATAGAATAGAATAGAATAGAATAGAATAGAATAACAGAGTTGGAAGGGACCTTGGAGGTCTTCTAGTCCAACCCCCTGCTTAGCCAGGAAACCCTACACCACTTCAGACAAATGGTTATCCAACATTTTCATGGATCGTTGTGCCGACATTCCTCACTCTTGGGTAATCTTCTCTTCGATTGGTTCTACTTAGTGCTTCAAATGTTTCCTCACTCTCCCTCTGCCGTAAAATCTAATTTAAAATCTCTTCTTAAAAACTTCCAGTGGTGGAGCATTCACAACTTCTGGAGGCAAGTCGTTCCACTGATTAATTCTTCTAACTGTCAGGAAGTTTCTCCTTAGTTCTAGGTTGCTTCTCTCCTTGATGAGTTTCCATCCATTGCTTCTTGTCTTACCCTCAGGTGCTTTGGAGAATAGCTTCACTCCCTCTTCTTTATGGCAGCCCCTGAGATATTGGAAGTTAATTTGTTGTATCAGAATATATTTATATAAAGATCTATTTAAGTTTTTAATTGGAATATTTACCTATAATTTTATGGTGGATATCTTGGGGGGAAAAAATCATTCCTAAATGAAAAATACCATTATTTCAACAGGGCCAAATCATGTAGCTTGTCCTTGTGAAGGTTAATTTCTCTAGGACTCTGCTTTTGGGCTGCCCAGCCCTATGGTAGCTTCACAAGGGGTTGGACCACCGTATATATGATGTCAGTGCGAGGATGTTGGAAATTGTTGCTTCTGGGTTGACTGGATCATCCCTGAATTTTGTGCTGTCGGCCCAGGGAACATGATCTGCTGTTTTTCAGAACAATGGCCTGTGCTTCATTAAAAAAATTTAGCAACCTCCAGTTATTCTTTTCCAAGTATGAAGAATTGTATTATTCTTATTAGTTGCTGAGCACAAATAAGAGAACCTGTTCTCTGTCCTGTTGTCTGTTCCCTTATAAATCTATCCTGTTTTGGAAGACCAATTGATGGCAACCAAGAGAGAGACATTTTTGGGCCCAGCATAACCATCTGTGGTAGAACAAGCTTCCCCGAAGGGACTTGTTAATTATCGGTGCTCAATGAAGACAATTTTATTTATCTAGATATTAACTTCCTAGATTGTGTCAGCATAGCTTTTACATCCTTTCCTTTATTTGTTCCCGTTTTCCTCTCTAATTTCATTTTACTATGCGTTACATTATGGTAAGGCCCACTGGGCATTTAAACCATGGCAGGAAAAGCCGCGAGAAATAGTTTGAAATAAAAACTGCCAGTAATTTAGGTCAAAAGTATCAAAGGCAGGCCGGTAGAAATTGCAAAATTGATTTATTGACTTCTTATCTTCAGTGACTTCCTCTGAACCCCAACTGACCCTCTTTTGTTCAGGCTGAAAAACACGAATAGAATCAGATAACATTGGGCGAAATGTCAGTTTAAGCCAGTCTTGACAACTTGTAAGATTTGTGGACTTCTTCAACTCACAGAATTGAGTTGAAATGGGGAATTCTGGGAATTGAAGTCCATAGGTCATACAGTTGCCAAGATCGAACAGCCTTGGTTTAATCATTCACTGTATAACAAAATTATTCCTGTAGACCTTTGTTTTAAAGTGAAGACCACTGAGCTCAAAGGGACTTGGTCTCATCTAGATATTCTTGATAAGTCTTAAGTATTTGATATTGCAAAATGTTTAACATAACAATGTTAGGCGATGTATAGATGCTGTCACAGATACAGAAAAGCTGTATTTTCTCAGTCTGGACTGCCATCTGTCAGAAATGGTGAAGGGCAGGGGTGTCAAACTCATGATGACACATTACATGACATATCGCAACTTTTTCTCCCTTTGCTGAAAACGGGTGGGCATGGCCAGTGCATGACGTATCCGGCCTGCGGGCCACGAGTTTGTAGAGTTTTCTGCTTGGGCAGGGGGTTGGATAAATTCAAACCAGTTGCCAAGTGTTTGAACCACATGTCAATGGAGATGCCGCCACAGTCACAAGTGTGAAAAATGGTCATACTGAAGAGCCTTGGTTGTACAGTGGTCTAAGGCACCCTGTTATTAAGACCAGCTGCCTGCAATTACTGCAGGTTCGAATCTCGCCAAGGCTCAAGGTTGACTCAGCCTTCCATCCTTTCTAAGGTAGGTAAATTGAGGACCCAGTTATGGGGGCAATAAGCTGACTTTGTATAAATATACAAAAGAATGAAGGCTATTGCTGAGCACATTGTAAGCCGCCCTGAGTCTCCGGAGAAGGGCGGCATATAAATCAAATTAAAAAAAAAATACTGTCACTTTTTTCAGGGATGTCACTGAATGAACTGTTGTAAGTTGAGGACGACCTGCATTCTCTGAAATACCGGTACCACTACAAGAATCGGAGGATAAGCCAAATTGAAATTGGCAATCTGGTGATTGCTACAATTTTGGAACTCATTTTAGCCACAGCATTACAATTGCCACATACCTTTGCAAGTCTGTTCTTGTCCTTGTAAAACTTTATTGCTGACTTTTACAAGAATGCTCGCTCTAGTATTGAAGGCTAGTTCCAGAGATTCAGGTATCGAATACTAAAACAGTGACCTCTCCCTTCTTCAGTGACTCCATCTAGCCACCTTGTTCTCTGCCATCTCCTTCTTCTTTTGCCCTCCATTGTTCCCAGCATTAGGCTCTTCTCCAGCGAGTTTAGTCTTCTCCTTCTCATTATGTGGCCAAAGTATTTGACTTTCATCTTCAGGATCTGGCCTTCTAAAGAGCAGTCAGGGTTGATCTCCTCTAGGACTGAGCGGTTGGATCACCTTGCAGTCCAAGGGACTCGCAGGAGTCTTCTCCAGCACCAGAGTTCAAAGGCCTCAATTCTTTGGTGCTCTCCAATGCACTATTGTTACCTTTTTATTTGGCTGTTATTTGTAGTCAGTCTGTGTGATGTTTTTGCATCAGATAATTGGGTGAACCATTGTTTGGTCAGCTTCTTTTATTATTGTCATTATTTTTAACCAGCTGCAGTTGTAGCTTCTGAATAGAGATTCCTTCCTTCCTTCCTTCCTTCCTTCCTTCCTTCCTTCCTTCCTTCCTTCCTTCCTTCCTTCCTTCCCTCCCTCCCTCCCTCCCTCCCTCCCTCCCTCCCTCCCATAGCAATTTGCTGCCTTGAACTCCACCTCCAACCTGTATTCTCTTAATTTTGGCTGGTCCTTTTGTGAAAGAAAAGACTGGTATATATTTTTATTTATTTATTTATTTTTATATGCCGCCCTTCTCCGGAGACTCAGGGCGGCTTACAAAGCGTTAAGCAATAGCCTTCATACTTTTGTATATTCTATACAAAGTCAGCTTATTGCCCCCATAAACTGAGTCCTCATTTTACCCACCTTAGAAAGGATGGAAGGCTGAATCAACCTTGAGCCTGGTGAGAATTGAACTCGCAGTAATTGCAGGCAGCTGGATGTTACATGCTGCCTTAGTAGGAGGCATTAGCCTCCTACGCCACTCAGGCTCCTGAGTGAAACGAGATAGCCCTTTTAAGAACGAGGAAGCAGCGGAGGTAAATGTTTTTTTTTAAAACAGGCACTTTTATAAGTACCTGGCCTACGTATCTTGCACCCACACCCACAAATTCAATTCGCACCTTTATTGTCAGAGTCCAACATGTGTACAGTGAGATTGGCTGAGCCTCCCTTCGTGCACCCTCCTCCCCAAACACCATACAACTCACAGTGAAAGACAAAAATCCCTAGCCCAGTGAATCCTACTAACAAACAAACACTCAGTCCATGTGAACTTATTGCACATCGCGCCGGCCACGCAAGTCAATCGTACTATGTTGTTGTAAAGTTATTTTTCGTTCAGGAGTCTGACAGTCCACGGATAAAAACTGTTCTTCAGCCTATTTGTGCGGCTGCCTAGGCTTCTAGATCTCCTTCCAGATGGTAGGAGGATAAAGAAGGGCTGACCAGGGTGTGAGTCGCTGCTGAGGATTTTCCTCACTCTTCTAAGGCAGCGAGCCCTAGCGATGTCATCTAGTGGTATCAGGGCTCAGCTCATAATGTTTTGTGCTGTCCTCACCACCCTCTCTAATGTCTTTCTATCCATGGCTGTCAAGCCAGCACACCACACCGCAATGCAATGAGTGAGGACGCTTTCTATTGTGGACCGGTAAAAGGAGGTCATCAGTTGTTGTTCCACTTTATTTTTTCACAAGACCCCAAGGAAGTGGAGTCTCTGATGGGCCTTTCTGGCTACCTGGGTCGTGCTGATTTTCCAGGTGAGATCTTCGCTGAGATGGACTCCCAGGAATTTAAAGGAGGAAATTCTCTCTGCACAGCCCCCCTCGATGTAAAGTGGGGCAGGTTCAGGGGGTGAAATCCAGCAGGTTCTGGAGAACCGTTAGCAGAAATTTTGGGTACTACCGAGAACCGGCAAATAGCACCTCTGGCTGGCCCTAGAGTGGGGTGGGAATGGAGATTTTGCAATATCCTTCCAGCAGGAGAGGTGGGAATGGTGATTTTGCAGTATCCTTTCACTGGAGTAGGGTGGGAATGGAGATTTTGCAATATCCTTCCCCTGCCACGCCCACTAAGCCACGCCCACAGAACCGGTAGGGAAAAATTTTGGATTTCACCCCTGGGCAGGTTCCTCTCTCTTCTTCTGGAAGTCTAACACCATCTCCTTTCTCTTGCTGATGTTCAGGTGCAGGTTGTTTTCTAAGCACCATGTGGATACCGTGTTTTCCCGAAAATAAGACCCTGTCTTATATTTTTTTGAACCCTGAAATAAGCGCTTGGCCTTATTGCAATGCGCTCGAAAGCCCAATTGGGCTTATTATCAGGGGATGTCTTATTTTGGGGGAAACAGGATAGCTTTTGAATATATGTGGATAGTTTTTGAAATATGCAAAGCACAGCAAAATGAGGCAACCTTGACTGAGTTACGAAGCTGAACAGAGCTTTGATTTGCTTAGCTAGAAGTCTACCAGGAAACCCCACAGTTTTCAGCTACACATCGAGAATTTTTTTTAAAAAAAATCACCCCAGAAGAATGCAAAGACAGATTAATTTCACATTCTACTTAGGCAAGTCTATGAAGTCATCATCCATCAAGCTTGTAATTGTAGAAGCCTTACAATTTCATCTGCATGTACAAATACAAATTTATTGAGCACATAAAAGTAGTGCTCTCCAGCAAAGGTTTCCGCTTCAAAAAAAGTAGGGAACGCTTGGGGTTACATCACATTTTTAGTTGTGTCTAGTTGTCTGCTCTAAAATTTTAAATTCTTCTTGATGGTGGTTTTGCTGAATAGGAATAATTATATGGACTATTGAATTGTGTGGGAGGATTTGCAGATTTGTATAGAGGTGGGCTAGCCCTCGACTTAGAATTGCAACATTTCTGTTGCTAAGTGAGGCAGTTTTTAAAGGGAGTTCTGCCCCATTTTACGACCTTTCTTGCCACAGTGAATCACTGCAGTTCTTAAATTTAATCACACGCTTGTTAAGTGAAGTAGCTTCCTCGGTGACTTTGCTTGTCAGAAGGTCACAAAAAGGGATCACATGATCCCGGAATACAGCAACCGTCATAAATATGAATCAGTTGCCACGCATACAAATTTTGATCATGGGACCATGGGATGCTAGAACGGTTGTAAGCGTGAAAAATTGCCATAAGCCACTTTTTTCAGTGCCGTTGAAATTTTGAACGGTCACTAAACAAACGGTTGGAACTTGAGGGCAACCTTTAGTTGCTTCAGCCAATATTCTAGTTATTTTCTCCTTTATTTTTTATTTTTGTCACTCTTCACTATTGGTAATGTATTTGTAGCCTGTGGACCAAGAGAAATATTGTCCAGTTGTGTCATATTTGAAAGAAATAAATGATATTAGGTGGCGATATTGTCCGTCCCTGCTTGGGGATTATTTGTTGTGGTCCGCCAGCAGCCTGCGGAGCTGGCAGTGGAGTCGGACAGCGATGAGGCTGAGGAAGAACATGGGCCAGTCCTGGAG
Source organism: Arizona elegans (assembly GCA_022577455.1). NCBI lineage: Eukaryota > Metazoa > Chordata > Lepidosauria > Squamata > Colubridae > Arizona > Arizona elegans. Next base: position 70,540,784 of record JAKOOJ010000009.1, read on the forward strand.
GCTGGGGAAGGCCTGAATGAGGGCTTTGCATCGGAGGCAGAGATGGGGCCAGGGCCATCAGGGTGTGATGTGCAGACTCTGGAGCCTCCAGTGGCTGACAGTCGAGAGGCAGAGGAACAGGAGGAGTGTCACGAGTGTTTCCAGGATTGCTGTGGCCATCTGCCTACTCACAAACAGTATGGTTTTAATCAAGCCATCTACTGTTGCCAATTACCTGCAAGCCTTCCCCGCCCTGGATAATTGCAGGTTGACTCCTTACATAAGCAAGGACCTTTCGCTTGCTACTTGGGCCTAGTCTTCTAGGCCTAAATGCACAGCTCCTGCAGGAAGCTTGGGCAATGCCGCTGATGGGAGAAGAATGCAGATAAGGACTCCAGACGTCATTACAGAGAGACTCCCACGGATGCTTGCCTTTTGCTGTTTTGTAGCACGCAAGCTATCATCGGGACTGCTGTTGCTGGACCTTCTTCCTCCCACAAGCTTCAAACAATGTTTACTGTTTGAACTGTTTTTACTTCAGGTGACTTTCAGCTGTGAGGCTCGTGCTGCCCTCGTTATGATTGCCTTGATGATGTATCGACGCCGAAGCTGCTTACCTTCATGCTAGCTTTATTCTTTTGTGAACTGTTTTCGGTATTGTGGAGAGGGATCTAGGGAGATAGCCTTGCCTCACATACCCAGACAAGACTTTGTTTTTAATGTGTTTTCATAAAGACATAGTGCTTTTTAAATGTTTTAAAGTAAATTATATTTTTACACAAGACGCCTCTGTTAGAATCATTTCAGTCTCAGTGTGTTTACTCATGAGCTGGTTCACGGTCCGGGGTACCCCTCAACCCCATTTCGTCACAGTTGGTAGCAGAGGATGGTTTAACGAACCTACGCTCATGTGGTAACGCGCTAGACTGGAATGTCTGCAGTTGAATAGATGTTGACTAGGGCAGCAGCAGCAGTAAAAAGTATGAAGTCACAAACTGGACTGTCTGGGGCTCAGGCCAAAAATGTTTTGGCTGAAAAACCCCAAACTCTAATTGATTTAGAGAATAGTGGAGCTGTAAGTTTTGGAGCAGAGGCCTCAACTTCTGAAGGGCCTAAGATAGTGAATAAGCCATCATCACCTAAAGAAGTAGAGACTGGAAGAACGCCACTTCAGGTCTTGAAAACAAATACAGAGGTGGATGATGAGTTTAGGAAGGCAATCCTTCAGTTTTTAGGTTTGCCCACAGTAAGTCAGAACCCGACTGCTGATTCTAGCGGATTATTAAAGAATCCAGCCATGAAAGGAAAGAAGATCGAAGTCCTAGAAAACACCGGATTGGTAAGAAACTTTCAATCTTTTCCTAAAACCCCCACCTCAGACCATAAGTGGAAAATGGGGGATAACAGACTGCCTGATCCGAATGTTCCTGCTTCTTTGTTAAACCAGCATGGCCAAGTTGATATTGCGCCACCTGCTGTTGAAGCCATCATAGATCAGGCCATAAAGACTTTAGCTCCCTTGATGACATCAGTGACTTCTGCTAAAAATTTAAGAGACTCTCATGTTGAGCGTAAGGTTGCAAGTGTGATAGAAACTTTGGCAACCATTTTAGGCGATGGTTTGCAGGCACCATCGGCTCAACAAATAGGAGCTGCACATACCAAAGCACCCCTGATGTCTGCGACTAATTCAGCGCACGCCACGAGTGGGATATATCCATCCGTGATGACATCGACATCCAGGACGATTTCGGAGGCTGCCTCAACTGAAGATAGGAATTTGGGAGCGCGTCCAAAAATTCCTAGAGATGTGCACCAGAGAGGACCCTCAAGTTTTTGTGATCAAACCAGGATGAGCTTTGCATCCGCACAACCTGAAGTTTTAATCCCTCCCATTGGGGAGGAACGATTGTCAGAATGCCAGATAGAAGACACTGTGCTGTGTGCTTCTATTCCAATGCCTTATTGCCCGTTCCAGGATGGACCACATTTTGAACACCAATTAATGTCTGTTTCCATGTTTAATAATGTACAGGTCCTTCCTCCTAATTTTAAAAGTTTAAGTGTGGGTGGAGGAAATTTTAAGGAATGGGTTAAAAGTATTCAAGTAATTTTAATGAAAGAGAATGTTTTATCGTTGTTGTTAAAACCCCCACCTAGACCATGGTCCTTAGAAGTTGATCTTTTACATCATAAGGCCTTTTGTATTTTATTGATGTCCATTGACCCTGCACTATATCCCAGTATACCTAGTAACCTGACCGTAACAGAAGTTTGGGTGAAACTGCATAAGCTATTTTGTTCAAAAAGCTCCCATGTTACAAACAGAGTTTATAGGGAGTTCTATTCCGCAAGGTTGAAGGCGGGAGTAGATATTAATGAACACTTATGTGAGTTAAACAGGTTAAGGCAGGAATTGATGTTGATGGGGGAAACAGTGTCTGAACAAACCCTCATTACTGTTATACTCAATTCCCTTGACCCTAGCTGGGATAATTTTATATCGCAATTGGATAATGTTAGTTGTAATAACTTATCTTTAGAAGTGTTATCTGGTAGATTGATTGCAGAAGATAACTTGCGAAAATGCAGGGTGGCTTTTCACAAAAAGGAAAAACCTTTAAGAAGGCCCGATAGTTCAGATAGAGCATATGCTATCGGGGAATGCTTCAATTGTGGTTCAACAGAACATTATAGAAGGTATTGCCCACAAAATGTAAATGCTAGGGCAAGTGTAAAGACACCTTCTGATAATAAATGTAAAAGGAGGTCACTTCCTCCAGGCAGAAAGCCAAGTGGAGACGTTCCTAACCACAGAAGGGGTAAAAAGCCGAATGAAGGCAACAAAGGGAACAAACCCAGGTTTAATGATGGCTCTGTAGGTATAGTGGAAACTACTGAGTCAGAGCTTACAAGGGAACAGCGAGAGCAACTATGGTTAATGGACAGTGGAGCCAGTAACCATGTTGTCAGTGACCGAAGGTTGTTTGTTAATATGAGAAGGCATCAATCCATGGTCAAAGTTGCAAACGGTAAAAAGGTCAATGTTGTTGGCATTGGAGATGTTTATATTCCTGGGATAGGAAAGATTCATGGAGCATTGTATGTACCAGAGATAGATCATAATTTGCTAAGCCTAATGAGGATATGTGAGAACCCCAGAATGGAGATTCTGTTCTCAGGAGGAACAGCTGTGATCAAAAACAACAAATGTGTGATTGGGGAGGTTTTGAAGATAGGTGGCTTGCCTTATTATTCCCCCAATACGAATGCTGAGACCTGCAGTGATAGCAATTATACTATCTCAATTGGTAGTAACAATGAATCACAGTTAGAACTAGGTGATGAGGATCAAGACTTTCACCAGAGGAAGCCTTGTAAAGACAAATGTAAAGTTAATAAAAAGTTTTTAAATTTTAACTTAGAGTCAGATAATAGGAAACCTGAAAATGCTAATGCAATTTCTATAGGAGAGCCATTGCACAATGAATGTGCTCACTTGATGCATCGCAGGCTAGGTCATGTGAGTTTTCCTATAGTGAAAAAGGTAACCGAACACTCAAGGGGAACCAAGATCAATGACTGTAACACATTCCTAGACTGTTCAATTTGTAGGAGTGCAAAGTTGAAGGTAAAATCTGCGCCCAAGAAGTCTCAGAGGTACTCTGAACACCCGTTTCAGCTCGTCCACATGGATTTGGTGGGTCCATTCGCACCTTCCGTGGGTAAGAGACGGTACTTTCTTACCATAGTAGACGACCATAACAGATTTGGATTTGTTTTTCCCCTAATGTCCAAGAGTGAAACGTTGACTAAGTTTAAGGAATTTTGTAACTTAGTCCAGAACCAGCACCAGGTCAGAGTTAAGAAGATCTTAACTGACAGGGGGACTGAATTTAATTTCAGGCAGTTCTCCAGTTGGTTGAGGAGTAAGGGCATAGTCCACTTACGCACCGCGCCCTACTCTAAGTTTCAAAATGGCGTTGCAGAACAGCGCAGCGACATATTACAAACAATGATGCGGTGCGCCCTAGAGGATTCCGGACTAGACTTCGCATATTGGGTAGAAGCAATTAGATACGCGAACTACACCTTGAACCGAGTGTGGTCTAGCATGGTGCAGAAGACCCCATACGAGGTGCTATACGGCCATAAGCCTAGCTTGGCACACCTCCATGTTTTCGGGGTGATGGCCGATGTTCATGTCCCGAAGGAGCTCAGGAGAAAGGGAGACCGGATCTCTGTTAAACTGAGATTTGTTGGTTATGAGCAGGGCTCCAAGGCATTTAGGTTTGCCTACCCTAACGGGAAACTAATGATATCGAGGTCTGCCACCTTTCACGAAGGGGCCAATTGGAGTAAGATCCATGCCAATGAGATTCTTACTCAGAACCCTTCCCGTAGTTGTCATAGGCAAGCGGAGGATGTATCGGAGAACCTACCCGAGGATAGGGATACATCTGGTTCTGGGAAGCATGCATCCCAGGCACCCTTGAAAGGGGTATTGAAGCGTAAGATGGGGGTAGCCAGGAAGGATAGGCACCCAGCTTCTGAGACGCATAGTGATAGTCACGAGGTAGATGACTCATCGGACAACTCTGATGTCAGTGACTCTCCTAAAGGCAGACCAGTTAGGGTTACCAGGGGCAATAAGCCTAAGAGGTACAACGACTTTGTTACCTCAGTCAATCAGGTTTTGGCCACCCCTCAGAGATATGAGGATGTGTTGGCCTTACCTGACCATGAACGACAGAAATGGCTGGCTGCCATGGATACGGAATTAGACAGCCTGAGAAGGCTGGACGTATTCACGCCAACAAGATTGCCCAAAGACAAGAGGGTGATCGGCACCAGGTGGCTTTTCAAGCAAAAGCCCATTGAAGGTGGGGGTTTTGTCTATAAAGCGAGACTAGTAGCGCAGGGATTCTCGCAGAGATTCCCTGACGATTATGAGGACACCTTCTCGCCCACGGTGCGCCCTGAGAGCGTGAGAACAGCTCTCACCATCGCTACCATGCGAGGCGAACATGTGTATCAGTTCGATATTCAGACCGCGTACCTGCACGCCCAGTTAGACAAAGAGCTGTACGTGAGGATTCCTCAGGGAGTAAGCCATCGGGAAGATGATGTGTGGTTGTTGAATAAGAGCCTATACGGCTTAAAACAATCTGGTAAACGATGGTACGAGTGTCTCACAAAAAGCCTGAGAGAGATGGGCTTTTTACCATCGTCAGCTGACGAGTGTGTTTTTGTCAAGGAAGATCAGGACATTAGGGAAACAGTACTGTTGTACGTTGATGACATACTATATATTTGCAGATCAGAGAACAGGCATAAGAAGTTCTCTGAGGACCTAAGTAAGAGTTTCGCTCTAAAACCACTAGGTCACATTAGCAAATTTTTAGGGGTGCAATTCGTAAAAACCGAGAAGGGGTTTCGGCTTTCTCAGGAAGATAAGATTCAGGAATTGCTTAAAAAGTGTAGCATGGTAGAGGCGAAGCCATGTGATACCCCTATGGCAACAGATTTCCTTAAGAATATGTACACTGAGAGCACAGAGTTTGAGGATAAGACCCTTTACAAGTCCGTGATTGGGTCGTTGTTGTACATTGCAAATTGGACTAGACCGGACATCAGTCTAAGTGTAAATGTGTTATCTAGACATTCTGAACATCCTACACAGTACCATTGGAGCGGAATCAAACGACTCCTGAGATATTTAAAAGGTACTGTGAACTATTCATTGTTATTGGAACCAGAAGCAACTAGAGAATTAAGATTGAGTTGTTTTTCGGATGCCGATTGGGCAGGGGATGTTAGATCTAGAAAAAGTACCTCGGGGTACATTGTATACCTAAATAGTAGCCCCGTGTATTGGTACTCTGGGAAGCAGAAGTTAATTGCAACCTCCACAGCGGAAGCTGAGTATGTGAGTTTGTCCAAAGCTTCCAATAACCTAGTTTGGTTTGACGATCTTCTGGTAAGCTTATGGAGGCAGCCCATGCAACCTATAAAAGTCTATGAGGATAACATGGCTGCCATTAACATATCGGAAGCCGATGCTGTAGGCCAGAGATCGCGCCATATTGATATTAAAATCAAACATGTGAGGCAATTGGTGAAAACAGGTTTCATTAAGACTGTGTATTGTGAAACCAAGGAACAGGTAGCGGACGTGTTTACCAAACCGCTGCCCCGTGACCAACACCTCTATCTCCTGGGTAAAATGTCAATGGCTATGTGAATGTACTTCCCATTGATGTATATATGTACCCAATGTAGAATGTATGTTTGTTAACGAGTCAAATAGCCGCAGAGAAGGGGATTGTCACGAGTGTTTCCAGGATTGCTGTGGCCATCTGCCTACTCACAAACAGTATGGTTTTAATCAAGCCATCTACTGTTGCCAATTACCTGCAAGCCTTCCCCGCCCTGGATAATTGCAGGTTGACTCCTTACATAAGCAAGGACCTTATCGCTTGCTACTTGGGCCTAGTCTTCTAGGCCTAAATGCACAGCTCCTGCAGGAAGCTTGGGCAATGCCGCTGATGGGAGAAGAATGCAGATAAGGACTCCAGACGTCATTACAGAGAGACTCCCACGGATGCTTGCCTTTTGCTGTTTTGTAGCACGCAAGCTATCATCGGGACTGCTGTTGCTGGACCTTCTTCCTCCCACAAGCTTCAAACAATGTTTACTGTTTGAACTGTTTTTACTTCAGGTGACTTTCAGCTGTGAGGCTCGTGCTGCCCTCGTTATGATTGCCTTGATGATGTATCGACGCCGAAGCTGCTTACCTTCATGCTAGCTTTATTCTTTTGTGAACTGTTTTCGGTATTGTGGAGAGGGATCTAGGGAGATAGCCTTGCCTCACATACCCAGACAAGACTTTGTTTTTAATGTGTTTTCATAAAGACATAGTGCTTTTTAAATGTTTTAAAGTAAATTATATTTTTACACAAGACGCCTCTGTTAGAACCATTTCAGTCTCAGTGTGTTTACTCATGAGCTGGTTCACGGTCCGGGGTACCCCTCAACCCCATTTCGTCACAAGGAGCCTGTTCCTAGTGCACGTATGAGAAGAGCTGCCAGAAGGAAAGAGCAGATAAAACAGAGAGGATGACTCGGGAGTAGGGCCAAGAGATGATTGGCCCCTCCCATAAGGCTTAAAAGACCAGCAACAGCTCTTGGCCTCTTTGCCGGAAAATAACCGTTGAGAGATTTTCTTCGTATTTAGATGTATTTCTTTCTTGTCAGCGTCTTCTGTTCCTGAACTGTTGCCAAGAATTGCCTTTGGCAGTTTGCCTAATTATCCCAAAGTCAGAGATAAATTGAAGAATGGTGTTTTGAGGACTTTGCTTTCATTTAATATAGAATACGCTGAGAATGAGTTAATTCTCAGCTGTTTTAATAAAATCTGTTTGTTTTTTGGAACTGTTTTGCATTTGATATTAACTAAGTGGGCCTGGGATAAAACATTATTCCCATTTTTTAAAATAACTGTAATGACTATCTAAATGAGTGATTAAGAAAAATGATTAGATATACAAGGAAATTCCTTGCCTGCCTGAACCTGGAAGTGAATAATTTGGGCCCTGTTGGTTTGAGTTGTTACAACTTGCCTGACATAATGTGTTTGACACCACAATTTTCTTTTCTTTTAGTTTATCAGAGAAGATATGAAATATAAAGATGCATCAAATAAGCACAGCCACTTGCACAGGGAAGACAAGCACATCACCATTGAGGATTTATGGAAACGTTGGAAAACATCAGAGGGTAAGGCATCCATTTTGTGCATTTTCTTTCTCCGTCCATTTCTCCTGTAGGTTTAATAATACCATGTTTCCCCAAAAATAAGACTGTGTCTTATATTTTTTGAACCCCAAAATAAGCGCTTGACCTTATTTTGGGGGAGGTCTTATTATTTTGGGGAGCATGGAGCAAGATGGGGATCCTCTTGCTGTCTTACCTGATTTCCAACTCTGTCTCCCTAACCCTAACCAGAGGAAATGGCGGGGACTGGCTGCGCATATGGTTAAATATTTTCAGGGAGGGCTTATTTTTTGGGGAGGGCTTATTATCTGGGGAGGGCTTATTTTCGGGGAAACACAGTATAAAAAGCAATTTAATGCAATACAATTTAAAAACAAAAGCTGAAACGTGTAAAGCCAAAGTTTATAATGTAACATAAATTAATCTTTTTTTAAAAATAAATAAATAAATGCTTCCTGCTTTAGGCCTGGATCGATTTGGGAAATGGTGAACTTTTGAGCTAAAGTCATAATTTCAGTGTTTTGACAGAATATACTACAAAACGTGTTGTAAGCATTTGGAGGCCGGTAGGAGGTTACTGCCAGATGTGAAAGATCAGATCCGCATAATGAAGATTCAATTCAGCTGATTCATGGGCTGCTACGTTAAAGAATATCTTAACCTGGAGAAGAACAAATGAAAAGAGCTATTTGCCCCCTTTGTCTCCCAAAGGAAAATAAATATGAAAATAGAAGGAAGAACAGATGTTGGATAAACCTGGGTAGTAGAATCAGGCACCCAATATATAGATTGTTGTTGTAAAACACAACCTCGTTGTTATTCTGCTAGAAAGCTGTTACTTGACCATTGTGTTGGCAGTCTTAACAAATAGGACCATCTTCATCAGTGGTGGAATTCAATTTTTTTTTACTACCGGTTCTGTGGGCGTGACTTGGTAGGCGTCCTGTGGTGTGGCTTAGTGGGTGTGGCAGGAGAAGGATACTGCAAAATCTCCATTCCCACCCCACCCCAAGGGAAGGAGACTGCAAAATCCCCATTCCCTCCCCACTCCTGGGGGAAGGATATTGCAAAATCTCCATTCCCTCCCCACTCTGGGGCCAGCCAGAGGTGGTATTTGCCGGTTCTCCAAACTACTCAAAATTTCCACTACCGCTTCTCCAGAACCTGTCAGAATCTGCTGAATAGCACCTCTGATGTTCATTGTTGAATAATTTATTATGAATTTTTCTCTGTGGCAAAAACTGAGTAAATTAAATATTAATTAAATTAAATTACATTAAATAATTAAATTAAATTAATTAAATTCATATAAGCAAGCGGCTGCTTTGGGATATCAAAACTATCTCATGTAGCAGAATGATCCAAGGTAAGATATATTTAAAAGTATTCAGATGGTTTTTCTAATTAATAGTGACTATGATTATTCCAGACCATTAGATACTGCTTTTGTAGGTACTATAGTATTCCTGTTGTTATTACATGTGGGTGGAATAAATGTACACATTTTAATACTGTCCTCTTAAAGTCTATCAAATCAAATCACGTATATCATGTATAAAAATGTCTGCCTGATTGTAAGCAAACTATGTGTTTATTTACATTCATTCTCTAAACGGATCTTTGTTACAGAAATTCATAAAAATTACCAAATCATTATTTATCATTAAGGCCAGATGGACTTAATTAAGCTCTCCGTTTGCTTTTAGGTATTAACATGCAAACTTGCTCTGTAAACAATTTCTCCTGCTAAAGTGTTAAAGGCATGTCAGTTATTTATTTTCTGGGAATATAATTGTGCTGTTACAGTTTCTACACATTCAGTTCCAGCCTTTGCAAAACAAGTTCATATTTTGTTTTGGGCCCGTGCAAAATAGGGTGGTGGAAAAAAAAATACTTCCCTAGTTTATAATGTTTGACTTCATGGTGAACCCATGTTTTAAAGTTTAAAAGTATGTGCTTGTTTCCTCCCCACACTTTTTATTCACTCACACATACTCAATTGTCTATAAATATGATTTAAAATGCTCATGCAAAAGATTGTGCTAATGACATCTGGTTCTCTGAACGTTCATAAAAGGAATGTGTAGCCAAATGATGCTCAAGTCGAACCCTAGTAAGATAACAGCATGGTAAGCTCCTTCTTTGATAAGACAGCCATTTAAAGTTTTATTTTTAATCAACAAGACTTTACATATTTACAGATTAACAGAGTTGGAAGGGACCTTGTAGGTCATCTAGTCCAACCCCCCGCCCAAGCAGGAGACCCTACACCATTTCTGACAGATGGCAGTCCAATCTCTTCTTGAAAGTCTCAAGTGATGAAGCTCCCACAACTTCCGAAGGCAACTTCTGTTCCATGGGTTGATTGTTCTCACTGTCCGAAAGTGAGAAACCTGTCCAGGTTGACTCTCTCCTTGTTCAGTTTCCACCCATTATTCCTTGTCTGGCCTTCAGGTGCCTTGGAAAATAGCTTGACCCCCCTCCTCTCTGTGGCAGCCCCTCAAATATTGGAAGACTGCTATCATGTCTCCCCTGGTCCTTCTCTTCACTAGACTAGCCACACCCAATTCCTGCAACCGTTCATCGTATGTTTTAGCCTCTGGTCCCCTAATCATCCTGATTGCTCTTTTCTTCACTTTTTCTAGAGTCTCAACATCTTTTTTATAATGTGGTGACCAAAACTGGATGCGGTACTCTAGGTGTGGTCTTACTAAGGCTTCATAGAGTGGTATTAGTACTTTACCATTTCTTGACCGATTTATAAATTGAAGTTGAACTTATTAAGAACTCTAGGTTTTATTCCCTAGAAGCAGCCTATTTGCGTGCTGCATTCGTAACCCACCCTTACCTAAAGAATTTCAAACGTGTAGAAGAAAAAAAAATCTTTGGGGGGAAAAAAGAGTTGTGGCAGTGTGCATATTTTAGCACTGAAGTTAATAATGAAGCTGCTGGGGATCCCACTGGGCAGATCAATAGTAATAATGCTATTAATTATGGCAATTTCAGAATCCTCTTCATTTTTTATTTCTCTTTGGTTGTCAACTTCCCTTTTTTTTTTTGTAGATTTTAGCAGCGCAACAAGCATTTAGAAAGAGGGTATCCAATGAAGAGTTCTGAGGGAAATTTTCCTCTCACATTTTGTTTCCCGCACACCATACCTGCTTCAGAAGTTGGAAATTCCTCCCCCCCCAAAGAGTTAGAGATGCAAGGGAACCCAAATGTGCTTTTTCAAGAAGCCACTGGACTTTTTTTGTTTTTCCTCAAAGACGTTTCGCTTCTCATCCAAGAAGCTTCTTCAGTCCTGAGTTCTTCTTCAGTTCTGAACTGAAGAGAAGCTCCTTGGATGAGAAACGAAACATCTTTGAGGGGAAAAAAAAAAAAAAGAAAACCCAGTTGCCATTTGACAAAAGCACCTTGGCGACAACCTGAGCATCTCCACAGACAGATGCAGGGAAAAATAAGAAAGGGAAATGGATTTGCAGTGTGGGAAGGCACCCATCCCTCTCCTAGAAGGATGAAATATTTTGAGAAATATGAAAAAGACAGAATATTATATTTCCCTGAATGAGAAGTGGAGAAATGTATTTTTTAAAAAAGACAGAAAGCAGACTCAATCTCCCTCCCCCCAGCAGATTTTTGTGCCCATTGAGAAAGATTGAGCCAGCCTATCTACAAAACAAAAGACCTTTGGCTCCAGGATGATGGGATTAAGGCATGACCCTCCAGGACATAATAGGATTAACTCTCTACCATCTAGCACAGTGGTTCTCAACCTTCCTAATGCCGCGACCCTTTAATACAGTTCCTCATGTTGTGGTGACCCCCAACCATAAAATTATTCCTAAAACCATTGAAAATATGTGTTTTCCGATGGTCTTAGGCGACCCCTGTGAAAGGGTCGTTCGACCCCCAAAGGGGTCCCGACCCACAGGTTGAGAACCACTGATCTAGCAACACAATTATGCACCACATTGCACAATCTCCTAAGGACATTGCATCACCCTCCAGGCTTCAACCAAACTTAGCTCAGACAAACTCCTAGGATTTGTACATGGCACCATGGGAGTCTGACAACAGCCAATAGAATACATGTTCTTGCACAGGAACAGGGAGCTCTAGTTCAAAGCCCAAGAGAAGGTATAAAAACCCCTTACTCTCAACTCTATGTGGTCAGCTACAGTGGTGGGTTTCCAATATTATTACCACTGGTTCGCCACACATGCTCACTTCACGGATGCCTTCCATGCATGCACTTTGCTTGCATCCGGCCTCAAAAACATCCCTAAACAGGATGTTATAGAGCCAGGGCAAGTGGGGGGCGGGCCCACCCGCGATCTCCGCTACCGGTTCACTTGAACTGGTACGAACCGGCTAAATATCACCTCTGATCAGCTACCCAGAATCACACGTGCTTGGTGGTTCTGCTTCATCATTAAACCATCTTTCCAATCAGCCTCCGTGTTTCCAGTGTCTTTATCCCGGCTTGGAATTGAACCCAGATGGACATTTCTTCCAACAGCAGAAAGAGAATACTCTAAAAAAACACGACCAAATTTAGCAACTAATTTCGATTAGGGATCCGAAGTTGCCATTGTCCGGTAGACTTTGCAAGGAGACAATACGGTGAAATAGGCTACCGACAAGGAGCTTCATTGTCATCTCATAGACAAACTGATGAATTAAGAGTGCATTCTTCTGTTAGGTCTAGAAACACATACTTTACATGCCCGTACACACAAACAATCCCTCATCATGATCAGGCATGTTCCTTGGAACTGTCTCAATCAGTTTATCATTGCAGGTATCGTAGTTGAGGCTTTTTAAAGGAATTCACTGGAGTGACACTTCTATGTCTCTTTTTGAGAGAGTTCTCTGGCAGGATTAATCTCTTAGTAAAAATAGCATGATTAATCAGCCAGATTCTACAAGAAATCGATTTTATGGGGGACAGAACTCTCGCTGTTTCAGTAATGTGCTGCCGTATGGCAAAATTTTTTATGGCCTTCACTAAATTGTTCTCGTGACTGAGTTCAACTCCGAAGGATTTTTAAAACTCTTACTTGCCTCAGAATTATGACTACAGAAATAAGTTGAGGTTTAGCTGACTGGTCAGGTACCAGAATGAGATTTCACTTTCATCTTAATTTATATTAAGTAGAGTTAATTCATTTATAAATATTCAACTCCTGTGATGCTGGGATCAGCAGCTACATATTTGTCATCCTAAAATAATGCTTCCCCCCCCCTCCTGAAGCCTTACATATCTAAATCCACAAAGTGATACCTCTGATATTTTTAAGTACTTAATTTATTTACGTACTGTTCCTCATATTGAAGCATTTCAGCATGCTTTGCAATAAAAGCCATTTTTTAAAAAAGAAAAGCTTGGTAATAGCAGCTAGGTATGTGCAGAGTTAAGAACCATAAATGGAACCTTCTGGAAAACTGTGGTTTGGGGGGTGCTTGCCAAACCAGCTTCCAAATGGCATGGCCTAAAGAGTTTTGGGATGACCTAAGGGTGAATTGAGCCTTCCAGTTTTAATTAGTACATCGACAAAATGTTGAAAATGAATAGCAGATAGCAGAAATAAAAACAACAGAGGGGCAAACATTAGTAAAAGTACATTGGTTAAAAATATTTCTTAACATAAGTGTAATCTTTAGAGATGTAAAGAAATAAAAATAGCCTCTCCTCTCCCCTCTCCTCTCTCTCCTCGTCTTCCCCTCCCCCTCCCCCTCCCTCTCCTCTCTCCTCTTCTCTCTCCTCCCCTCCCCTCTCTCCCCTCTCTCCTCCCCTCCCTTCTCTCCCCTCCCCTCCTCTCTCCTCCCCTTCCCTCCCATCTCTTCTCCCCTCCCCTCCCTTCCCTTCCCTTCTCTCTCATCCTTCTCCCTCTCCTCTCCTTTCTCTCTCATCCTTCTCCCTCTCCTCTCCTCTCCCCTCATACTTATGACGGTCACAGTGTCCCGAGGTCATCCGATCCCCTTTTATGACCTTCCGAACAAACAAAGTCATGGGGGGAAGCCAGATTCACTTAACAACCATATTACCAATTTCACAACTGCAGAGACTGACTTAACAACTGTGTCAAGACAGGTCGTAAAGTGAGGCCAAACTCACTTAGCAAATGTCTCACTTAGCGACAGACATAAGTCAAGGACTACCTGTAGAGGAAAAAGTAATCAGCCCATCTGGAGGTTCTGTCCCCGTACCATGCACACACCCAACCAGCCAGCCGAGGGTTAAATAAACTCTTCAAACACACAACGTCAGTGATAAGGAACTTGGCAGTAACTCCGTGGCTGCCTGCCAAGAGCTTTTACTCCGATAACACAGACAAAAATACACACAGTTTGAATAGTCCAGTTTGTAATTAAATCCACGGCAAATAGATGTTGTGTCCGAAGGTGCAAGTGCCTCGCCAGAAATTAGCTTTGTCCATCACAGAATCCGAATGGCCACCACACTCCCTTTTATAGCCTGTGGGGTGTGGTCCAGTGACTCAGCTTAATCTCTGGCACGCCTCCTTTTCTGCTGCTCACGCTTGTCTCTCTGATGCTGGTGTGGGTCCAACCACAATGTTTCTTCGTCACTATCCGAAACACCTGGCTCCTGGCCAATCACTTCTCCTTCGGGAGACACCTGAGGCATTGCCAGAGAGGAGGGTCCTGGAGAGGGAGGCCTGGCCATCTCCTCTCCTTCATGTTCGGAGCCTTCTTCCTCCGATAAGATAGGCTCGGAGGACGGAGCCACAACACTGGAGAACCCAAAATGAATGAGTCGTGATGTAGCAGAATGTTATTTGGGTTATGGCCGTTTTCCACATTTACGACTGTTACAGCATCCCTGCGGTGACCTGATCAAAATTGGGACCCTTGTCAACTGACTCATATTTATGACGGTTGCAGTCTCCTGGCATCACGTGATTCCCCCTTCTGCAACCTTCTGCCAAGCAAAGTCAATGGGGAAGACAGATTCACTTAACAACCATATTGCTAACTGAACACCTGCAGTGATTCACTTAGCAACTGTGACTAGAAAGATGATAGAATGGGGCAAAACTCGCTTAGTAACAGTCTTCCTTCCTTAGAAAATGGCAATTTTGGGATCAATGGTAGTCGTAGGTCGAGGATTAACCAGCAGTGAAATCCTACCGGTTCGCACCGGTTCAGGTGAACAGGTAGTAATAAAAAGCTACGGGGTTGATCCGAACTGGTATTTCCGATGATCAGCTGTGCCGCGTGATTTAAAATCGCTAGAAAGCAGGAAATTGTGCTTTCTAGTGAACCTAAATCGTGTGGCACAGTGTTGTGGCCCGTACGCAGCCTGTGCAGCTGGTGGCTGATTCGGACAGCGAGGAGGCTGGTGTGGTGCTGCATCAGCAGCCTGTGCAGCTGGCACTCGAGTCGGACAATGAGGAGGCTAGAGAAGATGTGGTGTCAGAGGCGGGGATTCAGCCAGGGCCTTCAGAACCTCCTGAAGCTCCCATAAGTGAAGAGGAAGAAGAGGAGGAGCCTCTTCTCGATGCACGGGCGCACAGAGCTGCCAAAAGGCAGGAGTGGCTCCTCAGGAGGAGGTCTCCTCAAGAGTAAGGCTTGGGGCTAATTGGCCACTCCCTTAGCCTATTTAAGGAAGGACGCCAACTGAAGCAATTTGCAGGGAACAACTTCGTTCACTCTCCTTCGCGTCTTGATCTTAGTTCTCTGCAAATTACTTCTGGGCTTTCTGCCAACCATAGTAAGATTACGATTATTTATTCTTTGGAATTTTGTAGGCTGTTAAGAAAGTTAACAGCCTTTGTTTGAAAAAAAAAAACTGATTTTATTTTAGTAAACTAAGGTTTGTACAGACTTTGTGTGTGCTGGGTTCTTTGGGGTCCGTAGCTGGGGCAGAACACACAGCTCCCCCCTCGCTGTTCTCCTTACCTTCCCAAGATGCCTTTTTCCTCGTGAAGCACACATTTGGTGCACACTGTTGGCACCTACTGTGTATGCGTGCACTTTGCGTGCGCTGCACATGCGTGGGCAGCGAACTGGTGACAAACCAAGGAAGATTTCACCACAGCGATTAACCACATAATTCATTAAATGCCAGACATTTTTGTGCTTCGATATTTATATACCGCTTGCGTTTCTTGGCTTTCTTACCCGCCGTTCTCATTGTCTTCCTTTGGTGTCGCACACACGCCAGAATTACGCAACTTGTATGGGATTCCGAAGCAAACACATGGACTCCATTGTCTGTGGGAAAAGATCCCAAATCAATTCCGAAGCCAAGTTCTGCAGAAGAGGATGGCAGGGATCAAAAGCTCTTAGAGTACATTTTATCGGTCACAAGATTTTATGTTTCAAAGACGCTGTGGAATTTTTTAATAAAGGAATATTTTGAAGAATTACTTGCTTATAATCTTTGGATAATCTTTGTTCTGATGAGCGCATGATGAGAACGGCAGACTTGCCAGTAAAGTACTTTTTAATTTTATTTATTTATTTTTTTGGGGGACTGTTGATTCAGTTCTTGATAATCAGACCTGTGGAAAATAACGTTTGTTTATATTTGTTGTAGTTCACAATTGGACGCAAGAAGAGACGCTTCAGTGGTTGGTGGAATTTGTCGAATTTCCTCAGTATGAGAAGAATTTCAGAGAAAATAATGTCAAAGGAACAACATTGCCAAGGTCATTTTTTCAATCTACTTAATTTCAGTAGAAGTTGTACCTTGATATCGTCCATTTTGATCACTATTTCGAAAGAAGAAAGCGAATAGAATAGTGTAGAGTAGAATAGAGTAGAATAGAATAGAAGAATGAAGAATTAGAATAGAAGAATGAAGAATAGAATAGAAGTAGAATGGAATGGAATGGAATGGAATGGAATGGAACAGAAGAATGAAGAATAGAATGGAATGAAATGGAATGGAATGGAATGGAATGGAATAGAATGGAATGGAGGAATGAAGAATTAGAAGGGAAGAATAAAGAAAAGAAGAGAATAGAAGAATGAAGAATTAGAAGGGAAGAATAAAGAATAGAAGAGAAGAGAAGAATGAAGAATAGAATAGAATAGAATAGAATAGAACAGAATAGAATAGAATAGAATAGAATACGCTTCCAGCGTGCACTGAACATGAACAGTAAAATTTATCGATGGCAAAGTAATTTAGATATTTATATTAAGGTATTGTTTACAGATTCTTTTCTTTAGTGCAGGATTACATTTACACGACGCAATTATATCTGCAATGATTATATGTGATTATATGGCATTTATGTCCATTATTTTTAAATGCCTCCTAAAATTGTACAAATCTACACGTCTCTTGAACAACCGCACAGTCACTGTTCTTTAGTAGAAAACTTGTAAACTATTTCATATATGAGGGATTTAAGAGACAAAATTATAGCATTAAGCCTTGCACTCGTGGACACACACACAAAACAAATTTAGCTTTCTGGACACGAAGTCTTTGCTCTTACCACAATACTGATGATGATGTGGATGTGGATGAAGATGAGGAGGAGGTGATGGAGGTGCAAGAGGAAGAAGAGGGGGAGAAGGAGAAGGATATAACATTATTAAGGATGAATGGATCCATCCCTTAGATAGGATGATCTTTAACCACTTGCACAAATCTCACAGATGGACATTTTTGTAGACAGGTAGACCAGGTGTGGGCAACTGTGGCCCTTTTACAACCTGTGGACTTCAACTCCCAGAATTCCTGAGACAGCCAAGCTGGCTCAGGAATTCTGGGAGTTGAAGTCCACAGGTCATAAAGGGGCCATATTTGCCCACCCCTGAGGTAGACTAACAAAAGTCCATTTAGTGACCATTCAAAGTTATAGTGACACTGACAAATGTGACTTATGACCATTTTTCACAGTTATGGCCTTTGCAGCCTCTCCATGATCACAAGATCAAAATTCAGACTCTTGGCAACTGACTCATATTTATGATGGTTGCAATGTCCTGGGGTCATGTGATCCCCTTTTGGGACCTTCTGACAAGCAAAATCAATGGGGAAGCCAGATTCACATAACAACCAGGTTACTAACTTAAACAACTGCAGTGATTCCCTTAACAACTGTGGCAAGAAAAGACGTAAAATGGGGCTAAACACACTGAACAAATTTCTCACGTAACAACAGAAATATTCGGCTCGACTGTGTCGAGGACTACCTCTATTTACTTTAGTATATTACAGACATATTATTATTATTTCTGTATCTGTAATCCATGAAACGGGTAAATAGAAAACCACAGTGCCTCCGTGATTGTTGATTTTTGAACCCGGCACGGTATGCATTTTAGTTACGCCCTTAACAGTTCTTTTCAGGACAGCATTCTTAAAATCTCCATTTTATTGTGCACAGGATAGCAGTTAATGAACCTGCATTTATGATGTCTCAGTTGAAAATTATTGACCGGAGCCACAGGCAGAAACTTCACCTGAAGGCCTTGGATGTCGTTTTATTTGGACCCCTTACACGTTAGTACATCTTCACTATCTTCCGTAAAAAGCTTGCTTTGTTTGTAACGACTAGCAGAGTTATGCTTTTTAATATTTCTCCCACACGGATGCTTCAGCGTATAACCTAGTGGTGTTTACAAGAGTGCTATTACATAATGACTTAGTGAATGAATTTCCATCCATTTTGACATATTTCTGACACTGAGGAGGACGAAATAAAAAGCAGAAGGGAAGATGCGAACATTTACATCAGGTGCCCAACTACTCCCTTGAACCAGAGTAGAAATTACTACTTGTTGTAGCAATACAATTTCCTACCCTTGGGCTTTCTTCCTGCATACGTGCTATACCAGGGGTCAGCAACCTGCAGCTCTGGAGCCGCATGTGGCTCTTTCACCCCTCTGCTGCAGCTCCTTGTCATTCAAAATATGTGTCACAACCACCAATGTGCGACACCCGTCAGCACATGATTTATTGAGCTTTTCAACCCCCGGTAGGCCAACCATGGATAAATCCAAGAGAAGAAAAAAGTTTCAGAAGAAAACAATGTTTAATTCAACTACATAGGCTAGTTTTGTGGCCGCTCAAGAAATAGTCAGGCACAGGAAGGGTTTTGTGGCTCCCGGTGTTTTCTTTTCTGTGGGAAACGGGTCCAAATGGCTCTGAGTGTTTAAGGTTGCAGACCCCTGTGCTATACAGTAGTGGCCAAAATTGTGGAAACCTTTTGGGAAAAGTGTATTTTTGAGGTTTGATGGCTAATAACACCACTTTTTTTTTTTTTTTTTGGAGTTTCAAGATAATCCTATTCCACTGCTGGAATGGCCTGGGAATAGCCCAGAATTTAGCCCAATTGAAAATCGATGGAACCGACTAAAGAAACTTGTTAATCAGAAGCGACCCAGCAATAAAACCCAGTTAATAGAAGCCATTCTTCAATCTTGGTTTCACATTATAGCAGCTGCAGAACTCAAAGACTTGGTTCACTCCATGGGAAGACATTGTAAGGCCATAATTCATGCTATAGGTTACCCAACTATTAACTGATATGGTGATCATTTTTGTATATCTCGTTTTTTCTATAGTGATCATTTTTGTATATCTCGTTTTTTCTACGTGTTTCATTTTTCTTCTCTATACTGTAACTGCTATTCTAATAGCAAATCCTTCATAAAAGTTATTGCATTACATTCTTGGTTAAATTATCTTCCCATTGATATATAATTTTATGGTACTGCTCCCCCTCCCCCCCAAAAAATGGTGTTATTAGCTAATTTTAGAAAATACATTTTTCCCAAAAGGTTTCCACAATTTTGGCCACGACTGTATAAAGCCCATTCATAGGAGAATAATCCAGATCCAGTTATATAAGTTAGGAATATTAAAAGATTGAAAATCTGTCAAGTCACTTTACCCATTTGTGGCGTTCTCCTTCTCGCCTTTGCCTTAGTTTGGAAAGCCTGTTGCATTCACATATAGCAACCTAAGACTCTGCTATTCAAATATAATTTAGGGCAGGCATTTGAGAAATCTCCTGGGGTGATTATTAATTGCTTCCCAGGGCCGAGCATGGGAAGCTTTACATTTTATTTCTTTTCATTTTGTCGAGTCACAAATGATTGAAATAGACGTGGATATGTATCTTATGCTAGTAAACTATTTTTCTGTGTTTATTATTATTTTTATTTTTTTTTAGATTTGTTTTGCGAGGCTATTTTGGACTCGCACCTGCCCAACTGGGTATCTTGTTCTTTAAATAAGTCAAATAAGCACCCTGCGAGATTATTATGGGATTCTTTCAATTTCAGGAGCGTGGGGGCAGATGATAGCTTACAGAATGCCACCCTCAAGCTAGTCAGTGAACTTACCGTATTTTTCGGAGTATAAGACGCACCGGAGTATAAGATGCAGCTTAGTTTTTTGGGAGGAAAATTGGGCGGGGGAGGGGGGAATCTGCCTACAAGGAATTCATCTGGCTAGCGTCTTTTGCCTGGTCAGCTTCAGCACATTATTTTGCTGGTTTTTTATCCCCTGCTTGGTAATAAAAAATAGCTTCTAAGGCACAGCTGAGAGGAAGCAGCAATGAGAAAAGCAGGCAAAGCACGGGGAGATCGCTTCACACAGCTAGCGCCTAGTTAGGGCTGAAAAAAAGCTTCTAAAGAACAGCTGAGAGTCGGAGCAAAGTATGGAGATCCCTTCACTCGCTAGTGCCTTGTTAAAGCACAGCGGAGAGTCGAGGGAGCAGGCAAAGCTGGGAAAATCGCTTCACTCGCTAGCGTCTCGGTAGCACCTCGTTAAGGCTGAAAAAAGCTACATTCGGAGTTTAAGATGCACCCAAATTTTCCAGCCTCTTTTAGGGGGGAAAAAGGGGGGCATCTTATATTCCGAAAAATATGGTAGTTCTTTGGAAACAGGCTTTTAAGTTTAAAAAAAAAATCGGACTAGGTTAGATCCTGTGAAAGAGACCATGAATTCAAGTAAGATAGTTTTCATTCCCAACCCGTCAAGCTAAATGATGATTAGCGGAAGGCGATGTGTTTTCAAAGGTTTGCCCTCATGCTGCCAGCTTTTGAGTACACGTTACAGCAGCTCATTCAGTGACTGTTTGAAGTTACAATGGCACTGGAAAAAAAGTGACTTATGGACCCTTTTTCACATTTATGACCCTTGCAGCATCCCCGTGGTGACGTGATCAAAACTCAGAAGCTAAGAAACTGACTCATATTTATTTATTTATTATTATTTTATTTATTAGTTTGCTTTATATGCCGCCCTTCTCCGGAGACTCAGGGCGGCTTACAATGCTTTTAAGCAATAGCCTTCATACTTTTGTATATACCTGCTTAGTAGGGCTTTTGCGCCCCCCCCCCCAAGCGGTGTTCTTTTTTATACAAAGTCAGTTTATTGCCTCCACAATCCGGGTCCTCATTTTACCTACCTCGGAAGGATGGAAGGCTGAGTCAACCGTCAATTTATGACAGTTGCAGTGTCCTGGGGTCATGTGATTCCCTTTTGCGACCTTCTGACGAACGAAATCAAGGGGGAAACCAGATTCGCTTAACAACTGTGTTACTAACTTAAACAACTGCAGTGATTCACTTAACAACAGTGGCCAGGAAAATGGGGCCAAACTCACTTAACAAATGTCTCACTCAGCATCCTAAACTTTGGGCTCGACTGTGGTCATAGGTTGATGACTAACAATCTTTTTTAAAAAAAAGATGAAATTCATATTACGGCTGGTTGGTGCTTCCGACTTGGATCCAAAATAATCCGTCAGAATGCAGAAGAGAATGAATGCTGCACCTGCTGGCAGTTCATTAAAGCAGCTGCGTCCTTTTCTGTATTTCCATAATATTTCAAGTCCTGGAAAAAGATACAGATCCTTCAACGATACTCTTTGGCAGTCACTTTGAAGCCATGGCCCACCTGCCTTGCTTTTACTGTAGGGAACCTGTATGGGGAATAAATTTTCAAGAGGGATGCTTTTTAGAATGGCGGGAAAAGAATAATAACTGTGTTTAGATACAGTATGTAACAGTGTTAAGTAATGTGTGACTTCCTTAATTCTTTCTCCTATTAACCACTGTTAACCACAATGAGGTTGGTGCACTTTGGCTTCACCTTTAGATGAATTAACTATAGCCTGTCCTCAAAACCTAAACTTTGGTTATTATTTTTTTTTTCTGTGGTTAGTTAGTAAATGTTCTGACTCGGCTCCCAAACATGACAAGCCCTTTGTAGTTAATGAAACATTCCCTTTATTAGGAGTGCCAGCAGCCACGCTCTCTCACAGCAGGCTACGAAGTCTCTTAAGTCCGGTGGAAAACAATGCTCGCTCCCTCCCTTTCCCCTTGAAATGGCCCAACACACCAAGACTCACTCACTCACTCTTCCCCCACTTGCAAAGAAGTCAGTGTGCTTGCTTGCTTTCTTCCAGCAGCAGAGATACACACTCAGGAGGCGCTGCAGATTCCAAGAAGAATAATTTCCAGATTCGGAAATACAGGCTATCAGTAGCGCACCAGCAGGGAGATGAATAGTTGTTTGCCACACCTATTCATCTCCATCCCCTGCCTTTTATCCACAGGTGGGGCTTCACTAGCCGCCCTGAGTCTTCAGAGAGGGGCGTCATATAAATTGAATTAATTAAATTAAATTAAATTCACTAGCAGCGGTGGCTCTTCCTTCCTAAGGACCGGCCCATAGATTTCTACTGCTCTCCTCTCCTCTGCTTCTGTGCATCCATGAGTCAGGCACTGGACCCAACTGTTCCTCTTCTTCTTCATCGGCCACCTCCAGACCTGGGGGCTGTTGACTCTCCATCTGAGGGCTGACGGACGGTCCAGGCTCCGCCTCTGTCTCTCTCTCTGCCAGCTCCATTCCCTCTTCCCCCTCAGAGCTCTCAGGTTGCCTTGATGCTGACCCCGCCTCCTCCTCCTCCTCTGATTCGGCTTCTGGAGGGGCCGGCGACCGACAAGCCACAACAGTAAAGTAGAAACAAGCCAAAGTCGTAAACTCTACCACAAGACGTGTCTGACTAATACGTATTTTCAGTAAAAGAGAATTTTCAAAACCTTTCTCAAGTCTATATCCGAGAAGGATAAGCAGTGCCTCTCTTTTTGTTATCCGAATAATGCCGAAATGCGTTTTCCCAAACTGACCTCGCTGCCTTTTCTAGGCCCGCCCCACAATTGGATGAAAGATTTTGTACTCACCATCTCCATAATGATTGGTATCGGAGGTTGCTGGTTTGCCTATACGCAGAACAAGACTTCAAAAGAGCACGTTACCAAAATGATGAAAGACCTGGAAAGCCTCCAGACCGCCGAACAGAGTCTTTGTGAATTGCAAGAAAGGTATTTGAGAACGCTGGGATTATATACTCCATTAGGGTGTTCAAAAACTTTACAAAAATTATTATTACCAAATGTGACAGGCCCCAAAGCTGAGAAAACAGTGGCTTCCAGCTGCCCTTTACTTTTACATTCTCCCTATGTTAAGTTTAGTTAAGTTCGTTAACCTAAGTTAAACTTGTATTAAGAGGAATATTGACATGCTGTCCTTTACTTTTACATTCTCCCTGTGTTAAGCTTAGTTAAGTTCGTTAACCTAAGTTAATCTTGTATTAAGAGGAATATTGACATGTCTGATTAAGCCAAAATGCTCCCGGTCTGATTTAGCATAATTTCAGAATAAAACCCGACCGATTTGTCAAAAGATCGGCAATCATTTACTCTTCTGCCTCCACTTTGATGCGATGCTTAGAATCACGTTAAAGTGTTTGCCCAGTTAATTGAACCGTGCACATAATGAGATAAATGTGGTTATTTTTTTTTTGCTAAAAATGTTTACCTCCCCCCACCCCCCCCACCCCCCAAAAGGCTTGAAAAAGCACAGGAGGAGAATCGAACCGTTGCCGTAGAAAAGCAGAATTTAGAACGCAAGATGATGGATGAAATCAGCGATGCCAAACGAGAAGCCTGCCGGCTCAAAGAATTGAGGGAAGGAGCTGAATGTGAACTCAGCAGACTTAAATATGCAGAAGAGGAGCTGGTGCAGGTATTTTTTCAAGTTACCTGCTAAGTTTCAGTTTCCATCTGGGTTCCGGGAGGCTTGCAGAAATTCTTGTAAAAAAACTTTGAACTCTATATCTAGCAGCCATTATCTCTTGTCTATGAAGATTCTCAGTCATCCAGGTCATGGTTGTCCCAAAGGTACTTTTTTACCCAAGAGGCAACTGCACTTTCTTGTTTTTTTTCTTTTGAAGACATTTCGCTTCTCATCCAAGAAGCTTCTTCAGCTCTGACTGAATGGTGGGGAGTGGAAGGATTTATACTCCTTGCAGGCACCTGAACATTTGCATTCTTTTAGAGCAGGGTGTCAAACTCAATTTCATTGAGGGCCACATCAGGGTTGTGTTTGACCTCAAAGGGGGGGGGGGCATGGCCAGCTTGACATCACTCGTGTCGGCGGCCCCCTGTGGTGGCCTGAGCGCTCTTCCAGCGAAAATGGGCTCCCGAGTTCCGTTTCCGGCTGTGACAGCCTCCTGCAACCCTCTGCCAGCAAAAATGGAACTCAGGAGGGCTGTGGGCGGCCGTCGCGAGCTCTGTTTTCAGCTGCGATGGCCTCCGGCAACCCGTGTGGCCCTCCCAAGCTCCGTTTTTGCTGGTCCTTCACTGTTTCCAGGGCAACCCCATGAGGCTAAGATCTAAGCACCCTGCAGGCCTTGAGTTTGACACCCCTGTTTTAGAGCGTCATTGAGGCCACATGGGGATTTGTCTGTGTCCTCAGGGTCACCTGAGTAGTGCAGATGGGTGTGGACAAAGCCCCAAGTGGCCTCAACGACTCTCCAAAAGGATGCAAATGACCAGCCGTCTGCAAGGAATATAAATCCTTCCATCTTCCACCATCCAGTCAGAGCTGAAGAAGCTTCTTAGATGAGAAAAGGAACATCTTTAAAGAAAAAAACCAGAAAGTCCAATTGTCTCCTGAAAAAGCTCCTTTCGGGGCAGCAATTATCTCTGTACATTTCTATGATAAAGGATTGCTCTACTGTGGCTTTTGAAGGGTAGAACAGAAGCGTCCAATCTGGAACTCGATCCAATCTTTAGACTCTCCATTAGTCTGTTCTAGATAAATAAAACAATAAAGTCAGGAAGAAATGCAACTGTAAATCAGTGAGGCAAATTGAGGTCAGTCACAGAAATTCATTTCAGAAAGTGAAATGTGGGTAAAAACCAGGCAATTTTATCTATGGAAATAGAAAACATGGAATGTTTACAGGTTACCTATGCAGCAAACTAGAATAAGATCTAGATTCATGTTCTGTTTGGTTAACTGAAGACCTTTCTTTCAGATTCGTTAATAAATTACCCTGTTATCCTAGTCATAAATGTTCAATCGGTTCTGTCAGACGTTGTCTCAGGCAAAATGGTTAACAGGCCAGCATCTTTATCTAATCTAGCGCCTTCTCTTCATCCCCCCCCCCCCAGGTCCGCATGGCCTTAAAAAAGGCAGAGAAGGAGTTCGAATTGCGAAGCAATTGGTCTGTTCCAGATGCGCTGCAGAAATGGCTCCAGCTCACGCACGAAGTGGAAGTCCAGTACTACAACATTAAGAGACAAAATGCAGAAATGCAGCTAGCCATTGCCAAGGAAGAGGTAAAGCTACACGCTTGAAAATTATTCCGGAACAAAATGGGGAAAAAGGAAGATGGTGGGGTTCGGCGGCCATTGTTCATCATCTCAGGATGTAGGGTTACCACTCACTGGTTTCGGCGATGAAACTTCATTGAGAGGTTCTCAGTGTTCCGTTTGCTCTTTAAAAGGCCACGATTGGGACACCTCAATCTGCTGGCCTTAGGAGGATTTGCTTCTGGAACCTGCTGAGATATGCTGCAGGGTAATGGCATGGTTTCAAATCATCCAGAGGGAGGATGGAACTTCCTGCTCCTGGATCTTGAAATCAGCTTCAAATGGTGTGAAAAGGAGGGTAACCCCTCGAATTCTAGAGTGCCACATTCCCCTGTCTCCCATTCTTAGGGCTGTAACTTCTGTTTTTAAGAGTTGCACCCTCCATAGCTTTCCCTGTGATTCTAACAGCCTTTCTGCTAGACACAGCGAGGCCAGATATTCATTAAAAAAAAAAAAGTTGTTATTTTTGCCTATGCTTTAAAAGATCGTGATAGCAACATCAAAGGCCACAAACTCCAAGTTATTTTTCTTAAACAAGAGGTTTTTTTTTTTCCAGGAGGTGGATTTTAAAAATAATAATAATAATGTGGTCTGTTGGGAAGCTGTAGGCTACATGAAAAAAAAAGTCATTAAAGTAATAAAATACAGTATAAACTGCTAACGTTCCTCATTCCAGGCTACTGGGTGGGAAGCCTTGTGTATTTGTGAAGCAGCTTGCAAGAATTTCTCTGGTCAGGCAGGCCTAACCTCGCCTTAATTTTACTGGGCAGTTATGGTAACCATATCAATCCTAAAAGGAAATTAACCCTGACTGTCCTTTGGGAGGTCAGATACTGAAGCTGTAATCCAAATACTTTGGTCATCCAATGAGAAGAGAGGACTAATCAGGAAAGTTTCTTATGTTGGGAAATATAAAAGGCAGAGGGGGAAGAGGATGGCAGAGTAGAAGATGGTTAGATAGTGTCATTGAGGCCAAATCCAAATCCAAAAATTCCAAGGAATTTCTAGCAGCCTGGCACTCTGACAAATCAGCCATCAACAAACACAGAGACATTAACAACGTTTATAGACTATGCAAAAGAAACCATCAACCAACCCAAAAGGGAAAAAGACTCCAGCACCTCTCCACCAGTAATCAGCATAGATCCGTGATGGCGAACTTTGGCACATGTACCAGTGGTGGCACACAGCGCCCTCTCTGTGGGCACGTGAACCGTCGCCCCAGCTCAGCTCTGCCACGCATGCGCGTGCACCACCCGTCGGCTGGCTGGTCTCCGGGTCTCGGCCACGCATGCGGGAGGGGGATGGGGCGCATGCAGGGGGCCGCAAGCACATTTGCGGGGGCCGGGGCACATTGCATTTTGGGGGCTTGGGCACTCCGTCTGGAAAAGGTTAGCCACCACTGGCATAGATTAACTCCAAGGTCAACTTCAGATCAATAATCAAGTAAGCAATACCTCAATCAAGAAACTGCCAAAGAGCCATCAGTAAACGGCCCAACCAAAGATCTCCACCCACACAGACAGGCAAGACACCAGAATATAAAAAAGCGAACAGCACTCCTTATTAGCACTGATGATGGTCTGTAGAGATTCTCAGTCATCCAGGTCATGGTTGTCCCAAAGGTGCTTTTTCAGGAGGCAACTGGACTTTCTTTTTTTTTCTTTTGAAGACATTTCGCTTCTCATCCAAGAAGCTTCTTTAGCTCTGACGGGATTGTGGGGAATGGAAGGATTTATACTCCTTGCAGACAGCTGGTCATTTGCATCCTTTTAAAGAGTCGTTGATGCATTTGGAGGTTTATCTGTGTCCTCGGGTTCACCTGAGTTGTGCTCCTGGTTCCTGTAGTTTGTAACTTGTAATATGACCCTTTAAAAGGATGCAAAAGGCCAGCTGTCTGCAAGGAATATAAATCCTTCTATTCCCCACTATCCCGTTAGAAGTTTCTTGGAAGAGAAGCGAAACGTCTTCAAAAGCAAAAAAGAAGAAGAAGAAAGTCCAGGTGCCTTCTGAAAAAGAACCTTTGGGGCTGCAACTGATGATGTTACCTAGTTAGGGTAATGAAACGTCTGCAAGAAAACAAGCAAGCTCAGAGAGCACCAAGGATCCCTAAGTGTTATCGATGCAATGAACATGAATTTGGATAAATTCCGGAAGACAGTGGAGGACAGGAGGGCCTGGAATGCTATGGTCCACAGGGCATGACTTAATGATTGAACAACAACAAATAGTAACAGCAGTCATCTCAGGCTTGGTAGTAGTTAGCTTGTGTAATGATAACTGCAAAAGAGATGGGGCAATCTTTGAAATAAACATGGCAGAGAGTGGAGTGATCAAATAAGGTTTCAGCCTTGAGTATTACCCCTTGCGAATACTCCTAGAGATGCTCTGGAGGCTGTGGACAGCAACAAATGTCACTTCCTGTCCAACCAGGAATTGGGAAATGGGCTGTTTCAGGCCTCCGGAGGGCCTCTGAGGGGGTGGGGAAGGCTGTTTTCGCCTTCCCCAGATGCATAGAGAGGATCTGGAGCCAGGTGAAAAAGGCCCTCCGGAGGCAGGAAACAGCCTGTTTCCCTACTTCTGGTAGGCCCAGAAGGCCCAAAAATCAGCTGGCCGGCACGCGCATTCACGCGGCACGCGTGCCATAGTTTGCCAACGTGGGCATAGAGCCTGGGCAGGTGGGCAGGCCCACTCGCAATTTCTGCTACCGGTTCATGTGAACTGGTCCGAACCAGCTGAATACCACCTCTGGACAGAATGTCTCTTCAGATAATGGCCACAAGAAAGGAAATTCACCTCTCTTTCCCCCCTTTCGCACGGCTGAAATAAGCCTTAAATCCTTGCAATGTTTCATTTCAGGCAGAAAAGATTAAAAAGAAAAGAAATACTGTATTTGGAACGCTACACGTTGCACACAGCTCTTCACTTGATGAAGTGGACCACAAGATTCTGGAAGCAAAGTAAGACACGGAGTGGATATGATGCCCTTTCTATTGGTTACGGAAACCTTGTCGTCGTTGTTTTTCAAATGGGGTTCACAAATTTTGAATTAAAAGCTCAACATAATTTGAACAAGATGGAGATGCTTGAGGAAGAGGTAGGATTGTCTGTAGGATGACTATAGCTTCCTGCCCAGTAGTTCTTGTCTATTCTGTCTGAGGGACGCGGTGGCTCAGCGGCTAAGACTCTGAGCTTGTCGATCGAAAGGTCAGCAGTTCAACGATTCGAATCCCTAGTGCCGCGTAATGGGTTGAGCTCCCGTTACTTGTCCCAGCTTCTGCCAACCTGGCAGTTCGAAAGCACATAAAAAAATGCAAGTAGAAAAATAGGGACCACCTTTCGTGGGAAGGTAATAGTGTTCCGTGCACCTTTGGCATTTAGTCATTAATAATAGATTTGTTAAGGGAATCCGGCTTCCCCATCTGACGTTGCTTGTCAAAAGGTCACAAAATGAGATTGGGTGATCCCGGGACTCAGCAAAGGTCATTAAATATGTAACAGTTGTCAAAACTTACTAATGTAAATCCTGGGACCCCAGGGACATTGCAACACGGTCGTAAGTGTGACAAACGGTCCTCGGTCGCTTTATCTCACTGCCGTCATAACTCTGAATGGTCACTAAATGAGCTGTTGTGCGTCGAGGACAACCTGTACTCTTGTGAGTGTGTGACGTAGCCTGTTTTAATCTCTCGACCTCTTCCTAGGAAAGCACTTTCTGAATTAACTACCTGCTTGAGAGAACGGCTCTACCGATGGCAGCAGATTGAGAAGATCTGTGGCTTCCAAATAGCCTATAACTCAGGGCTGCCAAGCCTGACCTCCTCCCTCTATTCAGATCACAGTTGGGTGGTCATGCCGCGAGTGTCCATCCCACCCTACCCAATCGCGGGGGGAGTCGATGACCTTGATGAAGACACCCCTCCCATCGTTTCCCAGTTTCATGGTATGTGGTGGGATATCTCAGATGACCTCGGACGATGGGGAGACACACATAGAATTTAGAATAACAGAGTTGGAAGGGATCTTGGAGGTCTTCTAGTCCAACCCCCTGCTCAGGCAGGAAACTCTACACCACTTCAGACAAATGGTTATCCAACATCTTCTTAAAAACTTCCAGTCTTAAAATCTTCCAGTGGCAAGTTGTTCCACTGATTAATTCTTCTCACTTTCAGAAAATTTCTTCTTAGTTCTAAATTGCTTCTCTCCTCGATCAGTTTCCACCCATTGCTTCTTGTCCTGCCCTCAGATGCTTTGAAGAATAGCTAGACTCCCTCTTCTTTGTGGCAGCCTCTGAGATATCGGAACACTGCTATCATACTTCCCTTGGTCCTTCTTTTCATTAAACTAGACACACCCAGTTCCAGCAACCGTTCTTTATATGTTTTAGTCTCCAGGCTCTCTAATCACCTTTGTTGCTCTTCTCTGCACTCTTTCTAGAGTCTCAACATCTATTTTACATCATGGCGACATAATTGTGGCACGCCAAATGTCTATGGATATTCTCAAGTCATCCAGGTCGTGGTTGTTCCAAAAATGCTTTTTATCCAAGAGGATTAAAGACGTTTCACTTCTCATCCAAGAAGCTTCTTCAGCTCTGACTGGATGGTGGAGGATGGAAGGATTCACATTCCTTGCAGACAGCTGGACATTTGCATTCTTTTAGAGAGTTGTTGAGGCCACTTGGGAGTTTGTCCACATCCAATTACATTACTCAGGTGACCCTGAAGACACAGATGAATCTCCCAAGTTGCCTCAATGACTCTGTATAACAATACAAATGTTGTCTGCTGTCTGCAAGGAATATAAAAGAGGCAACTGGACTTTCTGGTTTCTCTTTGCAGACTTTTCACTTCTTATCTAAGAGGCTTCTTCAGGTCTTACTGGATAGTGGGGAATGGAATAAGACGAATACATGACCTGGATGACTGAGAATCTCCATGGAAGTTCTGAGGGAGGCTTTGCATTGGATACTCATTTCTGCAGCACTAGAATGTGATTTGGCTCATTTCACATCTCAAAGAAATGTGGTTGCTGAGATGTAGAACATAAAATCATAAGGCTGGAAGGCACCTTGGAGTCTTCTGGTCCAACCCTTATAGTATCCCAGTTAAATGGTTACCCAGTCTAATTTGGAAAATGTCCAGTGGGGCAAGCTCTTCCAGTAGAACAGAACAGAACAGAATAGAACAGAATAGAATAACAGAGTTGGAAGAGACCTTGGAGGTCTTCTAGTCCAACCTACTGCTTAGGCAGAAAACCCTACACCACTTCAGACAAATGGTTATCCAACATCTTCTTTAAAACTTCCAGTGCTGGAGCATTCACAACTTCTGGAGGCAAATTGTTCCACTGATTAATTGTCCTCACTGTCAGGAAACTTCTCCTTAGTTCTAAGTTGCTTCTCTCCTTGATTAGTTTCCACCCATTGCTTCTTGTCCTGCTCTCAGGTGCTTTGGAGAATAGCTTGACTCCCTCTTCTTTGTGGCAGCCCCTGAGATATTGGAAGACTACTATCATGTCTCCCCTAATCCTCCTTTTCATTAAATTAGACATACCCAGTTCCTGCAACTGTTCTTCATATGTTTTAGCCTCCAGTCCCCTAAGCATCTTTCTTGATCTTCTCTACACTCTTTCCAGAGTCTCAATATTTTTTTACATTGTGGCAACCAAAACTGAATGCAATATTCCAAGTGTGGCCTTACTAAAGCATCATAAAATGGTATTAACACTTCACATGATCTTGATTCTATCCCTCTGTTTATGCAGCCTAGAACTGTGTTGGCTTTTTGGGCAGCTGCTGCACACGGCTGGCTCATATTTAAAAGGTTGTCCACTAGGACTCCAAGATCCCTCTCACAGTTACTACTATTGAGCAAGATACCACATATACTGTCCCTGTGCATTTTGTTTTTCTTGCCTACATGTAGAACCTTACTTTTTTCACTGTTGAATTTCATTTTGTTAGATAGCGCCCAATGATAGCATCCAGATAAATAGATAGTTCTAAGTTGGATCTCTCTTTAATGATCTTCCACCCTTTCCTTCTTGACCTGTCTTCAGGTGCTTTGGAGAATAGGTCAACTTCCTCTTTATGACAGCCCCTCAAGTACCGGAAGACAGTTTTCATGTCCCCCCCCCCCCCCCCCCCGAATCTTTCTCTTCGATAGGCTAGATCAGGGGTCAGCCATCTGCGGCTCTGGAGCCACATGTGGCTCTTTCATCCCTCTGCTGTGGCTCCCTGTTGCTAATCGGCTCCACAATTGATAGGGCTTTCAGTTAGTACAGGTAGAGGAAAAAGGATGCCGCGCTAGGAGGACACTCTATGGTGAGGAAACTGACTTTCAGTTGGCAGAGGAAAAAGGACGATGTGCTAGGAGGAAACTCTTATCGTGAGGGAACAGGACTTTTGGTCAGCAGAGAAAAAAGGATGCCGCTCTAGGAGGAGACAATGATGAGGGAACCAGGCTCCAGAATTGAACGGGGGCTTCCAGCTAGGACCTTTGTAGCTCTTTTGAGTGTTTACGTTTGCTGACCCCTGGGCTCGATATTCTGTCCCAGCTCCCAAAGCACGCTGTTTTGAATTAATCCTTTATGAGGAGTGCCAGCAGCCCCGGCCAACAGTCTCTCTCTCTCCCTCCCTCCCTCCCTCTCTCTCTCTCTCTCTCTCTCTCTCTCTCTCTCTCTCTCTCTCTCTCTCTCTCTCTCTCTCTCTCTCTCTCTCTCTCTCTCTCACACACACACACACACACACACACACACACAGCAGGCTAACGAATTTTTATTAGTTTATAATGTAGCATACAAAGAAAATACAAAAATATAATGGGAAAAATAGAGGAAGAAAAGGGGAAGAGAGAAGTGGGGGAAAGAAAATGGGGGAAAAAAAAAGACATTGACTTTTGGTAATTCCTTTGGTGCAGTAGAATAAGGCATTATTAACCTCAAGCCTCAACTTTTTTACTTTTACATAATAGTATAAACTAGCCATTTCTACAACAACAAATCTGTCTAATGGGTAAAACCCAAAATCAAAGTTTCATTTTTTTTTACACCTCAAGCACAAAGTCCAAGTGGAGATAAAAGTATTTGTATTTTTTTTTCCCCCCTTCGGTCAAAGCAGTCAATTTAGCCATCTCTGCTAACTCCATCCATTTTTGCAGCTATTCATCCACTGTGGGGATCGAGGTGACTTCCATTTCTGTGCATGAAGTAGTCCTGCTGCCCTCAACATATATAACAACGACCCCCAAGATTCATACCTTAATGCAGAAAATTCTTAAAGTGAACATAAACAGAAAACCCGAGACTTTTCTTTTGGGTTTAATGGAAAGGATCCGTGTTGGTTTCTGTTAAATGTTTGAGTCAGGTGGCCTTCTCTTACTAGGCAGGAGCCATGTCTGTCTCATCGGCTGCTGTATTTTAAAGAAGAGCATTAGGAAGAAGGAAAAAAGGGAGTGGTGCAGTGGCCTAGAGGTGGAGCTCTCGCCTCACAATCAGGAGGCTGCGAGTTCGATCCTAGGTAGAGGCAGATATTTCTCTCTCTGGGCACAATGAGAATATATCAGCCGAATATAACTCCGCATTGGCAACAGTAAGGGCATCCGGCCAGTAAACACTCGCTCAGCTCCATTCAGTTGTCTGGACTCCACCCCGCAAGGGATTATGGGGTTGTTAAAAAAAAGACGATTAGGAATTAAAAAAAACAACAACACCCCATTTTATAAAGAAAGGGCTTTTCAGAGGGGTTTTTTCCTCTCTTTGCAGAGTAATGTTTTGGTGGGCTTCTGACTCTTGTCTCTTTCTGTTGTTCTCAGGGTCTGCTGTGAAAACCGGCACCTTAGCACGGAGCAGCAGCATGTATCGCTCCAGGCGAAATGTGGTGCCGTCGTCGCCTCAGTTGCAACACGGGGCGCAGACCCCCCACGCTGCGCACACGCAGGTGACTCTGCACTCTGCAGACCCTGACCTCCTTTCTGTGTCCAGTTGCCCTGCTGCTTACCGTACCGAAGAAGAAGAGGAAGCAATTTACTTCACCGCTGACAAGCAGTGGTAAGAACTTTGGCATGTTCACGCACAGGCCAGATTACGATAGATCAGTGATGGTTAACCTTTTCTGGACTGAGTGCCCAAAGTGCGCCCGTGCGCATGGCCAAATCTCCAAAATGCAATGCATGCGCAGCCCCTGCGTATGCAACCCCGCGCATGCATGCACAGCCTCCCCGCATATACCCACCCCCCGCACATGCACACGCAGGCCCCTGCCACCCATGCATGCGCGGCAGGGACCCGAAGACCAGCTGGCCGGTGGGAGGCGCGCACACATGCATGGCGGAGCTGAACTGGAGCGACAGCTCGTGTGTCCACAGAGAGCAAGGGTGAAATCCAGCAGGTTCTGACAGGTTCGGGAGAACCGGTAGCGGAAATTTTGAGCAGTTTGGAGAACTGGCAAATACCGCCTCTGGCTGGCCCCAGGAGTGGGGTGGGAATGGGGATTTTGCAGTATCCTTCCCCTGGAGTGGGATGGGAATGGAGATTTTGCAGTATCCTTCCCCTGCCACGCCCACCAAGCCGCACCACGCCTACCAAGCCACGCCCATAGAACCAGTAGTAAAAAAAATTTGGATTTCATCACTGACAGAGCGGGTGCTGTGTGCCACCTCTGGCACATGTGCCATAGATTCGCCATCACAGGGGTAGATGATGGAGGATGCTTTCTGGGCATTCCTCTACTCTGAACATTAGCACAAAAAAGAAATATATATATATATATATATTAGGTATTACTCCAGTAGTATAGGTATTGCTTTAGGTATTGCTCCAGTAGTATAGTATATCCTATTATTATTGGATCTCTCTCTCTCTTTCTCTCTCTTTCTCTCTCTCTCTCTCTCTCTCTCTCTCTCTCTCTCTCTCTCTCTCTCTCTCTCTCTCTCTCTCTCTCTCTCTCTCTCTCTCTCTCTCTCTCTCTCATCTATCCATCCATATCTCTCACTCTCTCTGTATCATCCCTCTGTCATCTATCAGCCATCTATCTATCTATCTATCTATCTATCTATCTATCTATCTATCTATCATCATATCTATCTATCTATCTATCATCATATCTATCTATCTATCTATCCATCCATCCATCCATCCATCCATCCATCCATCCATCCATCTATTATCTCTCTCTCTCTCATCTATCTCTCATCTCTCCTCATCTCTATCTATCCATCTATCCATCTATCATCTCTCTCGTCTATCTATATCAATCTATCTTCATATCTATCTATCATCTATCTATCTATCTATCTATCTATCTATCTATCTATCTATCCATTCATCCATCCATCCATCCATCATCTCTCTCTTACGTATCTATCTATCTATCTATCATCTCTCTCTCTATCATTTATCTATCATACCTATCTATATCCATCTACCATCTCTCTCTCTATCATCTATCTATCACATCTATCTATCCATCTATCATCTCTCTCATCTACCTATATCAATCTATCTATCATATCTATCTATCATCTATATCCATCTATCATCTCTCTATCTCTCTATCTATCCATTCATTCATCCATCCATCCATCCATCCATCCATCATCTCTCTCTCATCCATCTATCTATCTGTCTATCTATCTTCTATATCTCCCCCCACTCTCTCTCTCTCCCCCTCCCTCCCTCCCTCTGTCATCTATCGGCCATCTATCTACCTACCTACCTACTTACCTATTTATTTGCTGCCTACCTCATTTTGAAGCTACTCTTTTTAGAGTTGGAGGCCCCTTGACTTAATGTGGACACATCCATGAAACTTTCTGGGAATAATAGAGAAATAATTCGTTATTGCCTTCTTTGGAAGTTTTTATTTTTTTATTTTTCTAGTCTGGTTCCTGGGACTCCAGCATAGACTTCCATCCCGATACTAACTAGGGTTTGCTTAGCTTTCTAGATTAGACATGACTGGCTAACATTGCCACCTAGCAGAGCCTTCAAAATATAGCTCTAATTGTCTATAGGGCTTTGCATATCAAACCAAGGATTACAGACCACAAATAGCCAGACTTTTAGAGATACGCTTACTGGTTTCTCTACCACATATCCCAAAAGAATTGCCAGTGTTTAGGCTGTTGTGATGGAAGTGAAACCGTCACTGATTGTGAAGCCAGTGCAATGGACCTCCTGCATAATTCAACTCTTTTGAGTTTCCATCTTAATATTCTCAGTAGGCAAAAAGTTATCTAGTGACCTCCCATATTATTAGAAATACCACTGCTCTAATTGCAGCTGGGGCAGCTGGGGCTTATGGGTTTTGCTGAAATCTTGCCACTTCTCTCTGCAAGTTACTTTCCTTCTGGTTTGAAGCCTTAAAATGAAATAAAGGGAAACGGATAGAAGATGTTTTCGCACATATTATTTCCTTCCATAATGAGCATAATCTATGCATCTTTCTTTTAAATTATATGCATATTTTATATGCCATTCATGAGTCAGCTGCAAAGGATAGAAAAGGGTAGCATCCATAAATTGATGATGCATTTGGGATTGCAAACTTGACTAAAACTGTGTCAACAGATTTTTTTTCCCCCGACTTCTTTTACACAGAAATTTCTATAATTTTGGAG
Organism: Arizona elegans; assembly: GCA_022577455.1. Classification (NCBI taxonomy): domain Eukaryota; kingdom Metazoa; phylum Chordata; class Lepidosauria; order Squamata; family Colubridae; genus Arizona; species Arizona elegans. The sequence continues at coordinate 70,576,819 of JAKOOJ010000009.1, forward strand.
CTTTGTGAATAGTATTGGAGTCGTGTTGGATTAGATAAACAGTTCTTACTTCTAAATATTAATTCTTAATTAAGAGGATTACATACATACACACACACACACACACACACACATAAATATGTGTGTGTGTGTATTACATATATATGTATGTATATATATTACACATATAAAAAGGTAAAGGTTCCCCTCGTGCATATGTGCTAGTCGTTCCCGACTCTAGGTGTCGGTGCTCATCTCCGTTTCAAAGCCGAAGAGCCAGTGCTGTCCAAAGACGTCTCCGTGGTCATGTGCCGGCATGACTAAACGCCAAAGGCACACGAAACGCTGTTACCTTCCCACCAAAGGTGGTCCCTATTTTTCTACTTGCATTTTTTTTAACCTGCTTTCAAACTGCTAGGTTGGCAGAAGCTGGGGCAAGTAACAGGAGCTCACCCCATTACGTGGCACTAGGGATTCGAACCGCTGAACTGCCGACCTTTCGATTGACAAGCTCAGCGTCTTAGCCACTGAGCCACTGCATCCCCTACACACACATATATACCCATATTTATACACAGCATGTCACAGAAGTGAGTACCCTCTTCATATTTTGTACATATTTAAGTACATCTTTTCATGTGACAACACTGACGAAATGACACTTGGCTCCAATGCAAAGTAGTGAGCATACTGTTTGTATAACAGTGTAAATGTGCCATCCCCTCAAAATAACGCAACACACAGCCATTAATGTCTATAAACTGCTGGCAACAAAAATGAGTACACCCCTAAGTGATAATGTAATGTAATGAGATGTTATACTTACATGATTAGCATTGAATCAAATTATTATTCACAACTGAGCTGCATTCCTGTATAACATTTAACTGAATTGAAAATTGCAGTCTAAAATACTTGCTATTTTGCGCACAAGTATTTTTGGAAGCCATATCATAGAAGCATTACTTCTTACGTAAACGAGAAGAGATAATATCTCATTTTAAGGATGCTTGCTGAGAAAGATGGGCATGAAGGAAACATACGAAGATAGCAAGTCAGAAGAGGGATTTTTGTTTTATTTTATTTTGCTTTGCTTTGTCTTTTGCTGCAAGTACATTAGACTATCCCAAGGATGCTTTTCAAAAGGCAACTGGGCCCCCTTGAAAACGTTTCACTTCTCATCCAAGCTTCTCATTTTGAAGAAGCTTCTTGGATCAGAAGCGAAACATTTTCAAGGAAAAAAACCCAAAAAGTCCACTTGCCTTTTGAAAAGCATTTTGGGACAACCATGACCTGGATGATTGAGAATCTGCATGAACATTAGAATGTTATTTATTCTTCGACTCTGTGGAACCTTGACACATACAGATAGTCCTTGACTTACGACCAGAATTAAGCCCAACGTTTATGTCGCTAGGTAAATTTTGTTGTTAAGTGAATTTTGCCCCAATCGATGACCTTTCTTGTCGTAGTTATTAAGTGAACCACTGCAGTTCTTAAGTTAGTAATACGATTGCTAAGTAAATCTGGTTTCTCCATTGACTTTGTTTGTCAGGGGAAATCACATGACTCTGAGACACTGCAGCCCTCATAAATATGAGTCAGTTACCAACTTTACTTTTACTTTACTTTTATTTGATTTATATACCGCCCTACTCCCGAAGGACTCAGGGCGGTGAACAGCCAACAATAAAATTCATACATAAAAAATTTAAAAAGCAGAAATAAAATCGAATTAAATAGTTTGGCCCAGACAGATTAAAACCCCAATCAATTTAAAACAAATTTAAACTTTGAATATTAAAAATATTAAAAAATATTAAAAGTTGTTTAAAAAGAGGGAGAAAAGTTAGGCCAGGCCCGCCTGGTGAAATAAAAAGGTCTTTAGAGCGCGGCGGAAGGTGTGCAGATCCGGGATCCTCCATATCTCCGGGGGGAGCTCGTTCCAGATAGTGGGTGTCCCCACAGAGAAGGCTCTCCCCCTGGGAGCCGCCAGTCGACATTGTTTGGCCAATGGCACCCGGAGAGCCCCTCTCTATGAGAGCGTACCGGCCGGTGGGAGGCTATTGGTGGTAGTAGGCGGTCCCGCAAGTACCCAGGAGCGCTTTAAAGGTGGTAACCAAAACCTTGAAGCGCACCCGGAAGACTACGGGGAGCCAGTGCAGCTCGCGCAGGAGGGGTGTGACATGGGAACGCCATGTCGCTCCCATTACCACCCGCGCGGCCGCACTCTGCGCCAGTTGGAGGCTCCGGGTGCTCCTCAAAGGGAGCCCCATGTAGAGAGTGTTACAATAGTCCAGGCGGGAGGTGACGAGGGCATGATTAACTGAATGTTAATTATGAGACCATGGGGATGCTGCAGTGATCGTAAGTGTGAAAACCTGTTGTAAGTCAAGGACTGCCTGTATATAAACCTTATTACGTTGCCCAATGAATGGACTTGAATGACTGTACAGATTAACCTGATCCCTTGGTGTCTCCTCTGCATCTGTAGGGAAGTTCAGGATACCGTTTCCGAGTGCGACTCCTTCAATTCTTCAGCGGGAAGGAAGCAGTCTCCCCCTTCAAGCCTTGAAATATATCAACCCCTGTCACCTCAAAAGACATCCCAGGAGGATGTGTCCTTAGAACAATCCTCTACCGGGGACTCTTCTTCCCTCACCGCCGACATCTCCAGGGGTTCTCCAGACTGCGTGGGGCTGACAGAAACTAAAAGTATGATCTTCAGTCCCGCGAGCAAAGTGTACAACGGTATTCTGGAGAAGTCCTGCAGCATGAACCAGCTCTCCAGCGGCAGCGTTCCCGTCCCCAAACCTCGGCACACCTCATGTTCCTCCACCAGCAGCGAAAGCCGAGCCGGGCACGAACCTTCTCCCGTCTCCCGTCTCGGTAGCGTTTCGCAAGACCTTTACCACAACGGAGAGCGAAGCAAAAAACCGTCCAAAATCAAGAGCCTTTTCAAGAAGAAATCCAAGTAAGGCTGCTTGGAGAGGAGACACACACACACCCCCCCCCCCCTTTTCAACCACACGGCATTCTTCTCCTTTGACTCTACGGTCATTATTATTATTATTGTTATTATTTAAATTATAAGAATGTAGTTGTCAAGACTTTTCTAGGCCACAGCAAGAAATCCTCTTTAGGTCAACTCTCTCTCCCCCCCCCTTCCGTTTTAAAAAAGTCAATGTGCATCGGCTGTCAATGAGAAATTTTTCAATTTCAAGACAGTTTTACTACGGTCATTTGTCTATTTATTTCCGCTTTTTTTTTTTTTAGTTTATATATAAAACGTTTTTAAAATAAATAAAAAAAAAAAAGATCAGCAACACTTTAACACAAGCTTTAACGGACTCGTAAGCCTGCGTGGGCTTAACCTTATTTTTTTTCCTTCCTTCTTCCGTTGTTTACCTGAGCATCTTCTTAATCTTTCCATAGAAGCTATGGCATTGTGTACTGGACATAACGTAACTTTTGAATGAAGTACAACTTAACTTAAAATTGCACTACTGTTCTCCCTGACTGGAAAGTATCTTTGCAAGTGAAAACCGTTTTAAAAATAGAGAGAGAGATGGGTTGGTTCATTGTTGGGGTTTTGTTTTTTTGGGTTTTTTTTTTTTTTTAGGTCGTTTCTACGTAGAAGCTAGCATTTCTAACCGTTAACTTCTGGGACTGGAACCTCGTTTTAAATGCATTTATTAACCTAGTGGATTGGGTCCTGTCGTAAAGATCATGCTAATCCAGAGCCTTCACTATGATTTTTATAGCATTGCACACAATGCTGTCTGGGTAGAAATATGTGTCAAGAGAAGGGGATTTCACACCCAAGCGGGAAAATGTCGGTCCTTTTACCACGACAGGCTTTCCAAGATATTCACCAACGTAAAGCCTGGTGTTGGGGAGAAATGTGGGCACTTGTTTACAAACTTTGACAGTGAAAGGATGATTGATTTGTGAATATTTGTACTGTGGCAAAGATAATAAATTGAAAATCCTATTGTGCAATGACTTGTGCGGATCATAGACGTTCCCTTTTCCAAGTTAAACTTTTGGGGGTTTTTATCGTTATATGTAATGGTACATACAGTATATCACCGTTACTTGTTGTGTATTTTCTTTATTCTCTACTCTTCTTGGGAATATTCAGATTTCTTTTACAGCAGGGAGGATGCAGAATAACGAAAAGAGAGGCACTGCTTAGCTTTCTCGGACGTAGACTTGAGAAAGATTTTGAAAATTCTCTTTTACTGAAAATACATATTAGTCAGACACATCTTGTAGTAGAGTTTACGACTTTGGCTTGTTTCTACTTTACTATTGTGGCCTGTCGGCTGCTGGCCCCTCCACCAGCCAAATCAGAGGAGGAGGAGGAGGTGTGGGAGTCGGGGTCAGCATCAAGGCAACCTGAGAGCTCTGAGGGGGAAGAGGGAATGGAGCTGTCAGAGAGAACAACAGAGGCGGAGCCTGGGCTGTCCGTCAGCCCTCAGATGGAGAGTCAACAGTCCCCAGGTCTGGAGGTGGCTGATGAGGAAGAGGAGGAACAGCTGGGTCCAGTGCCTGACGTGCAGACGCACAGAAGGCAGAGAGGAGAGGAGAGGAGAGCAGTGGAAATCTATGGGCTGGTCCTTGGGAAGGAAGAGCCATCACTGCTAGCGAAGCCCCACCCTAGCTCGGGGGATAAAAGGCAGGGGGCGGAGATGAATAGATGTGGCAGACAACTATTCATCTTCCGGCCAGCCGGACTTGTTAGCCTGCGTTGAGAGAGAAACTTTTTGCCGGGGCTGCTGGCGCTCCTAATAAAGGAAACTTGGAGTTAACTTCAGCGGGTTTGTCGTGTTTGGAGAGCTGGGTCAGAACAATTGGAAACAATCCCAAACATACTGCTTTAAAATGTTCTACCAAAGACTCTACTTACTTGAAGACTTGTAGACTTCCAAGTCCCAGAATTCCCCCAGCCAATTCTGAGAATTGAAGTCCACAAGTCTTCAAAGTTATCAAGGTTGGACCATCCCTGATTTATATGCTGTGTGGATTGTAGTTTCACTGCTACCCCAGTGTTGGGCCACTTTTGCGTGGTTAGGAAGGCAACGGCCAGCGTGCCAAGTACGACAGGCCATCAGGAAAAAAGTGACATCAGTAGAAGGGAGTTAGGGCAGAAAACGCTAACCCAGTGATGGTTAACCTTTTTGCCGTCATGTGCCCAAAGCGGGGGGAGCGCGAGGGGGTCGTGTGCGCGCGTGCCCACACCCATAATTCAATGCGCCCCTTCCCCCCGTGCATGCGCGCACGATCCCCCTGCGCTCCCTTGCTTTTGGCACGCGATGACACAGTGGGCCCAGTAGGCCCATTTTTCACTCTCCCCAGGCTCCAGAGACTTTCTTGGAGCCTGGGGAGGGCAAAAACAGTCTTCCCCACCTCCCCGGAGGCCAGAAACGGCCCGTTTCCCGATTTCCGGTGAGCCCGGAAGACCCGAAAATCAGCTGGCCAGCATGTCCATGCACGCTGGAGCTGAGCTAGGGCAATGCTCGCGTGCCCACAGGTATGGCTCCGTGTGCCACCTGTGGCATGCGTGCCATAGGTTCGCCATTACGGCCCTAACTCCTTCCCTTTTTAAAGATTTTAAGGCAGGAGTATCAAACTCGCAGCCCACGGGCTGGATGCGTCATGGATGCTGGCCACGCCCACCGCCTGTTTAGCAAATGGGGGAAACTGCGATATATCACATGATGATGTGACGCCGTGAATTTGACTACCCCTGCTATATAAGGATACAAATAAGAGCAATGGGCTTACAGAAGGCAAAGCTATCCAAAGGTTTCTCCACCCCCCATTAAATGCAGGTCGCCCTGGACTTAACAATAATTGGTTTAGCAACCATTCAAAGTTAGAATGTGTTTGAAAAAGTGGCTTAACGGCTATTTTTCACGTTTAACGACGGTTGCAGCTATCCCCATGATCACATCAAAAAAATGGGCCACTTGGCAACTGGCGTGTATCTGTGACAGTTGCACTGTCCCAGGGTCATGTGATCATCATTGGTAACCTTCCCAGCGGGCTTCCGATGAGCAAAAATAGATGTGCTTAGTGACCCCGTGATTCGCTTAACGACTGTGGCCAAAGAGCCATGAAACGGGGGCAAAGTCACTTAATAACTGCCTTGCTTAGTTAGCCATGGAAATTTTGAGCTCAGTGTTGGCCGTAAATCAAGGACTGCCTTTTATGTTCAAGCTTTTATGCTCATGTTTGAATTAACCCCTTAGTGGCAAAGGTTTTCCTGAAAATAAAAAGAGCTGTCACTAATCTATGAATGCTATCAAACTGATTCAAAACAAGGACTTTACAAGAGAGCATAGCACCTCTCTGCAATTCATCAAAGCAGCTAACCTGTTGTAGGCTGAAAAAAAGTTGTGTATGTTTTTAAGGCAGAAGTCTCCAAACCTGACAACTTTTTAAAGATTTGTGGACTTCAACTCCCAGAATTCCCAGCATGGATAATTCCCCAGCCTGCATGGACTTGTGCACTTCAACTCCCAGAATTCCACAGCCAGCATGGCTGGCTGAGGAATTCTGGGAGTTGAAGTCCACAAGTCTTAAAAAAAGTTGCCAAATTTTGGAAACTCCCTGCTTTACCCTCTTAGGTTAATGGACTGCAGCTGAGTGGAACACCTGATATTAATGAAAAACTCTCCCAGAGATGCCGGTTTGGTCCCTCATGAATCATTGTTATGCTTACCTACTGCCACGTTAGCCCTTCTTTGAGGGTAGAAAGGTGGTTTAGCGATACGAAATATAAATAAATAAATACTGGCTTGCAATTTAAGCCCAACCTGGTGTTTATTCAACCTGTGAAGCTTCTCGAGGATTTCAGGTAAGTGGATATTGCAAAATAGCTTCCTAGTTAAGAAAAACCACGATTTGGAATAAATGTCGGCTTGTTGAGAGAAGCCTTAAAAGCCAAGACTTGCATTGTGTCTGGTTTGGTAACTAGGATTCAAATGTTTCCTGGAAAAAAAGAAAAGAAAAAAAAGCACCATTTTTGACCAACAAATATTACTAAAAATCAGGAAATTTTGTGAGCTGTATTTTACCTCATCAGACAGAGGAGTAAATATTGGCATATCTATATTGTATAAACTATATATAAATTATAAATATCAGTTTGCAAGATATAAACTAGCATGAAGAAGAGAAGAGAAATTGGATATATAGGCCAGATGTGAGACAGAGTAAAAGTACCTTACCAGTTTATAATTGTAATGTTAATTATGTTTATTGAGACCTGAGATTAGCTGAAACTTTTTGATGTTTGTTAGTTCAACATTTTTGAAAAAAATTACTTAAATCCCACCTTTATTATTTTTTTACAAATAACTTGAGCTGGTGAACATACTGTATGCAACGTAGTTTCTTCCTCCTATTTTCCTTACAACAACCACTCTGTGGGCTGGGCTGAGACAACATCATACCAAAACAATTACAAATAGTCCTCATTTACAGTAGTGGCCAAAATTGTGGAAACCTTTTGGGAAAAGTATATTTTTGAAGTTTGATGGCTAATAACACCACTTTATTTTTTTGGAGTTTCAAGATAATCCTATTCCACTGCTGGAATGGCCTGGGAATAGCCCAGACCTTAATCCAATTGAAAATCTATGGAGCCAGCTAAAGAAACTTGTTAGTCAGAAGCGACCCAGCAATAAAACCCAGTTAATAGAAGCCATCATTCAATCTTGGTTTCACATTAGAACAGCTGCAGAACTCAAAGACTTGGTTCACTCCATGGGAAGACGTTGTAAGGCCGTCATTCATGCTAAAGGTTACTCAACTAAGTATTAACTGAGATGGGGATCATTTTTTTATATCTCGTTTTTTCTATGGTGATATATTGGTATATCTCGTTTTTTCTACGTGTTTCGCTTTTCTTCTTTATACTGTAACTGCTATTCTAATAGCAAATCCTTCCTAAAAGTTATTGCATTACATTCTTGGTTAAATTATCTTTCCAATGATATATAATTTTATGGTACTACTCCCCCCAAAAAGTGGTGTTATTAGCTAGTTTTAGAAAATACACTTTTCCCTCAAAAGGTTTTCATAATTTTGGCCGCTACTGTAGTGACCGCCATTGGAATGGGCAACTCAAGATGTTAGCAAAATGAATCACAACTGTAAAAGTAATCTTACTCTAGCTTTTCTTTGCTTGATAGTCTTGCAATGGTCACAACCGTGAGAATTGGTTGTGCACTTATTTTTTCATCACTGTCAATCGTCGCTAAAGAAGGCGGTCACTAAACAAGGAGGATCTGTAATTTGGGGCCTTCTATGGAGTTTCCTGTAAGGTTAAAATGTTCTGTTATTACAGGGGATGGGGGCTTGTCTTATAACAATTCGTTTAGTGACCATCCAAAGTTATAACGGCACTAAAAATATGTCTTATGGCCGTTTTTCACAGTTACGACCTTTGCAGCATCCCCATGGTCATGTGAGCTAAATTCAGATGCTTGGCAGCTGGTTCACTTTTATGACCGTTGCTGTGTCCCCAAAGTCACGTGATCGCCTTCTGACAAGCAAAATCAGTGGGGAAGCCAGATTCACTTAGTGACCAGGTTACTAGTTTAGCAACTGCGGTGATTCGTGTGACAAAATGTGGCAAGGAATATCATAAAATGGGGCGAAACTCAACTGTCTCAACGGAAATTTTGGCCTCGGGTGTCGTCGTAAGTCGAGGACTCCCTGCACTTTGTCCTTGAGTGAGTAACAATGTGAAACTTGTGCCTGCTTAATTATTTTGAATATAGAATCCGAAGGGCCATTGCTGGCAGTTGATGGCATATATCTAATCGAAGGAAGACTATACGGAATATATTTGGTCTTGTGCAGGGGTGGGATTCAAAAATTTTAGTAACCGGTTCTTTGCCTGGTTGCTAGGTGGGCATGGCCATAGTGGGCGTTGCCTACTCGGCCTCTTGCACCATGGTGGTGGGGGGGCATTTTCACTCTCCCCAGGCTCTGGAGGGTGAAAATGGCCTCTCCTGGGCTCTGGAGGCCCTCCGGAGGCTGGAAACAGGCTCATTTCTGGACTTCTGGTAGGCCTGTTTTTCGCCCTCCCCAGGCACCGGAGGCTTTCCTTGAGCCTCCAGGAGGGCGAAAACGGCCTTCCTCGTGCTCCAGAGGCCCTCTGGAGGCCAGAAACAGGTCTGTTTCCAGGCTACCAGAACTTCCGGGAGGCCCATTTTTTGCCCTCCCAGAGCTTCCGTGCAGGCCCTGCACTTACTTGGCACCCAAAACGGGCCGTGTGGAGACTCTTGGGAGGGGAGAGGCATGGTGGGAGGGTCCAGCCAGTACCTTGCAACTACTGGTTTGGTGAACCAGATGTAAAATTAACATCCAGTTTGCCCGAACCAGTCTGAAGCGGCTGAATTCCACGCCTGGCCTCGTGCGTGTACTTGTGAGGGCAAAGTGAGACCCCTGTTTTGTGCAAAGTGGTGTTCCTCTCTTAGCATTGTTGCCTTGTGGTTGTGTCTGAGAATCTGCTTTGTCTGGGCGACCACAACAGAGCCCAAAATTTCTGTCACTAAATGTCATTTGCCCCATTCTACGACCTTTCTTGCCATGGTTGTTAAGTGAATCACTGCAGTTGTTAAGCTTGTAACATGGTGGTTAAGTGAATCTGGCTCCCCCTGGACTTTGCTTCTCAGAAGGTCACAAAAAGAGATCACAGGACCCTGGGACTCTATAACCGTCCTCCTCTCCTCTCCTCTCCTCTCCTCTCCTCTCCTCTCCTCTCCTCTCCTCTCCTCTCCTCTCCTCTCCTCTCCTCTCCTCTCCTCTCCTCTCTCTTCCCTTCTTGTTCTGTCCCCATCGCATACCAGCAGTCGACCAAGAGTTAAACCAGCAGACAAGAATTTCCTTTGATAACAGAATTGGCAGCAACCCAGTGGCTGCTTGCCAACAGTCTTTACTTACAAAGGGAGGGTTATCTCCTCCGACCGAAAACATCAAAGTCCACAAAAGCCAAAGAATAGTCAAGTCCAGTCCAAAAAATCAGTCCAAGCAGAGCATATAACAAAGTTCCAGAAATGCAGAATGACTTGCTAGCTTTCAGTTTTGTCCGTCACAAAGCCTGTATGGCCACCACACCCTGTTTTATCCCCTGTGGGGTGTGGTCCAGTGACTCAGCTTAATCTCTGGCACGCCTCCTTCTCTGCTGTGCGCGCTTGTCTTTCTGACGCTGTCGGGGATCCAGCCAAGACTTATCTCCGTCGCTGTCTAACTGCGGCTGCTCGGAAATGCCTGGCTCCTGACCTATCTCTTCTCCTTCGGAAGACACCTGAGGCATTGCCAGAGAGGAGGATCCTGGAGAGGGAGGCCTTGCCAACTCCTCTCCTTCACTTTCGGAGTCTTCTCCCTCTGATAAAACGGGCTCGGGGGGTCGGAGTCACAACACTTCTCCTCTCCCCTCCCCTCCCTCTCGATGTGTGGATTTCAGCTGTTAAAATCATCAGCGTGGCCTTTCTACACCTCTAGTAAGTGATCACATCAAGTGGAATGTTGTTGTATCTTTTTTTAAAAAAAAAAAATTGTAAGGATGCAGCAACTTTGCCTAAACTAATATAATTCACGCCATTCTATCCACACAGTATATGCCCGTGATAGTGAACCTATGGCAACGAGTACCCAAAGTGGCACGCGGAGCAATGTCGTCAGACGCGCGGCATTGCCCGTTCCTCTTCTGGGTTTCTGGCATGCATGCACATGCAACGATCAGCTGGCCTTTGTGCGTACAGAAGTGCTGGAAACCGGAACAGCTGATCTTCCATTTTCTAGTGTGAGCATGTGCAACAGCCAGCTGATCAGTGTATATGCATGCATGGCAGTAACCGTAAGACTTGCTGGCCGGCAAGTGTGTGCCAGAAACTGGAAGTACCTTATCAGACACACGCTTGCCCCCTGGGCAGCTCTCTTCCTGGTCGCGGTCCTGACGAGCACGCGCACATGTGCAAGTGCTCCCTTTTTGGCACTTGGGGCCGCCATCACTGGTATATGCCCTAACTTACCTTGGCACGTGTAAAGCAAGCATCTGCCTCCCATCACGTTATCTTATGAATAATTTTTATTAAGGAAAGATTTACAAACATTTAAAATGCTACAGAACCATTGTTGTTAGTTGCGAAGTGGTGTCCGACCCATCGCGACCCCATGGACAATGTTCCTCCAGGCCTTCCTGTCCTCTACCATCCTCCAGAGTCCATTTAAGCTCACACCGACTGCTTCAGTGACTCCATCCAGCCACCTCGTTCTCTGTCATCCCCTTCTTCTTTTGTCCTCCATCGTTCCCAGCATTAGGCTCTTCTCCAGTGAGTCCTTCCTTCTCATTGGGTGGCGAAAGTATTTGAGTTTCATCTTCAGGATCTGGCCTTCTAAAGAGCAGTCAGGGTTGATCTCGTCTAGGACCGACCAGTTGAGCAGTCCAAGGGAGTCGCGGGAGTCTTCTCCAGCACCAGTCCAAAGGCCTCAATTCTTTGGCGCTCAGCCTTCTTTATGGTCCAACTTTCACAGCCGTACGTTGCAACTGGGAAAACCATGGCCTTGACTATACGCACTTTTTTTGGCAGGGTGATGTCTCTGCTTTTTAGTATGCTGTCTAGATTTGCCATAACTTTCCTTCCCAGGAGCAAGTGTTTTTTAATTTCTTGGCTGCAGTCTCCAACAGAGCCGTTAGTAGAAACAAAATATTACAAAATGGTAAAAGTAACCCTCCAAAAAAAGTGACTTCGAATCTTTGCAACAGCTACAAACGGTGCAATTAGCATGTGTACCCTTCCATATTGCATATTGTAGTTCTCTTTCCCCCCAAAAAAACTTCCCACCCAAAAATAGCACTTAATTTTTAGCCATTTTCAACAAAAAGTCTATAAACAGTTTTCAGGGTTTGCTGGTTTTTAATAAAAGTAGCTGTAATTCCATCCTTAATCAGCAAGTCAATTTAACCATTTGACAAATCAGCCATCTTGATAATAATTTTCTCCATTATTGGTGTTTCTACAATATTCCGTTTTTGTATATATAATAACCTCACTGCAGAAATCATATATAAAGCAGGGGTGAAATCTAAAATTTGTTACTACCGGTTCTGTAGGCGTGGCTTGGTGGTGGTGGTGGGGTTAATGTGACTGGGTGGGCGTGGCCAACTTTTTTTTTTTTACTTTTAAAAGCGTTTTTTTCTACAACATCTTCGGCTGAAGAGGTTGCAGAAAAAAAATGCTTTTAAAAGCCTCTGACAATCAGGCAACTCAGCTGGGATTGCCAGAGGCTTCTAAAGGCATTTTTTTTTCCTACAGCCTCTTCAGCCGAAAAGGGTGTAGAAAAAATGCTTTTAAAAGCCTCTGATGATCCCAGCTGAGCTGTGCGATCATCAGAGGCTTTTTTTTTTTTTTTACTTCTAAAAGCATTTTTTTGGCTGAAGAGGTTGTAGAAAAAATGCTTTTAAAAGTTAAAAAAAAAACAGCCTCTGATGATTACGCGGCTCAGCTGGGCATGGGGGCAGGGCGCAGGGATTTTTGCTACCGGATCTCCGAACCACCCACCGCCATCGCTACCGGATCAGGCGATCCGGTCCGAACCGGGAGCATTTCATCCCTGATATAAAGCCAACACTCCATGAACCCTTGTCTAAGTGAGTGTCCATTAAGCCCTATTAAAAAACATTCCAATTTCATCTGTATGATAACTTTTGAAAATCTCTGCATCACCACATGCATTTTTTAATCCAGCGTCTTTTCGCTTTTTCACAAGTCCACTCGGCATGATAAAATATCCCTTTTGTGTTTTTCACACTTCCCACAATGATTAAAACTTCTTTTAAACAATTTCTCTGGTGTCACATACTGTACAAATAATACACAGTTGTTGTTTGTTTTTTTTTTTTTAAAAAAAGCTTTCTTTTAAATTGTTCGACAATGTGAATTTTGGATCTTTAAAACACATTCTCTGAATTCTACAAAAATTGCATGTGTACATCATTATTTAAAGATGCCTCTCGCCCTTTCATATCGTCTGGAAACACTGAAGATTGCTACTTAAAGAGAAAAGACATTTCCTTGCCAAATGGGAGCTTCAGGCTGTCTTTTATTGAGTTTGAATAAAAATAATTTTCACAGATGGTTTCATCTGAAGAACCTTCATTCGTATCTTCAGTCTTATTTTAGAGACAGCGAATGTCCTTCCAGGTGCCACTCGACACTACAAAATACAGAAATCAAAATGTTCCTTTATAGAACACTAGCTGATAAGCCGACGTTGCCCGGGAATTTATGTATCTCAATCCTTACAGGCTTTTAAAAGTATATGTACAGTATACACATTATAAAATAAAATCACTATAAGTTTTTTGCCCCCCCCCCCGTCCATCTGGCTGCCCATGCCCAACAGTAACTACCATCTGGCACCTGGTGGCGTTGGGGCTGCACATGGCCGGACACCACGGTAACTGCCTGGACCGCCACCCACCTGGCGGCAACAGTCCTCCTTGCCATCCAGAATGGTCCAGTAGGTGGCGCGTGGCTGCTGCAAAAGGCGCATGGCAGCTGCAGAAGGCCACTGGACTGATCAGCTGGGTGGTGCGGCCGCTATATTCACTCCAAGGGGTGTTAGGGATGTCTTACTGCCACAGTATTTTTTTTTTCCAGACAGTAAGTCAAATGTGCACCAAGTTTGGTTAAAATTGCTCAAGGCGTTCCAGAGTTATGCTGGAACATACATACATACACACACACACACACACACCAAAAAAAAAAAAAAACCCACACACAGCCATTTTTATATATATATAAAGTGTAGTCTTTCTTAGATCTTATAGTAATTACAGGTAGTCTTTGACTTACAACAGTTCATTTAGTGACCATTCAGAGTTGCAACAGCACAGAAAAAAGTGACTTTACGACTGCGTTTCACACTTACAACCTTTGCTGCATCCCCATGATCATGGGATTCAAAATTCAAACACTTGACAACTGCTTCATACTTATGACCCTTGTTGAGTCCCAAGGTCATGCGACCCCCTTTTGCGACCTTCTGACGAGCAAAGTCTGCGGGGAAGTCAGGTTGACTTAACAACTGGGCTACTAACTTATCAACTGCAGTGATTCACGCAAGAACTGTGGCAAGAAAAGTCATGAAATGGGGCAAAACAAATGTCTCATTTAACGGCAGAAATTTTGGGCTCCATTGTTGGCCGTATGTCGAGGACTTCCGTTATTTGTAAATGTAAACCTAATTTAGCCTTCAGGGTATAATTCTTTATTTTAAGGTGTGTTGGATTGCGTTCATGCTTTTACAGAAGGGCAAAACAAATTAAACGTGAACAGCAAAACTTCAGAGGTAATGTAGAATGCTAATCTAGACAACCGCATTTGACTAATTCTCATGCGCATAAATGTTTTCTGAAATGCATCCTGCTGGGCATTTGTGAGCATTTAACTAGCTATTGACTTCAAAGATGCCCTGACAGTTGTACAGTCTGACTTTGCTTATGTGGAATACACAGTGGATAGTCATACAGGTTGGTTACAAAGATTAATACTATCATGACATGATTACCTATAACAGGCCTATAATAAGCCAATCAGTGGTGAAATTCATCCGGATCTATCCGGATCGCGCAATCCGGTAGCGCTGGCGGCAGGAGGCTTTGCTCACCCACCCGGACGTCATCACGTCCCATTTTTGACCCTCTGTTTATGCGCAGAAGGCTCTGTGCATACATGGAGGAGGCACGTGCACTCACATTTGCGAACCGGTAGGGAAGGTAAGTGAATTTCACCCCTGAAGCCAATGCAATCCTAAATTGTGTTAACAGAGGGATACAATCAAGATCAAGTGAGGCACTAATACCACTCTATAAAGCCTTAGTAAGACCACACCTAGAATACTACATCCAGTTCTGGTCACCGCCCTATAAAAAAAGATGTTGAGACCAGGGGTGAAATGCTCCCAGTTCAGACCAGATCGCCTGATCTGGTAGCGATGGCGGCGGGTTGTTTGGAGAACCGGTAGCAAAAATCCCTGTGGTCCCCCCACCATGCCCAGCTGAGCCGCACGATCATCAGAGGCTTTTTTTTTCTTTTAAAAGCATTTTTTTTACAACCTCTTCCGCCGAAAAAATGCTTTTAAAAGTTTTTTAAAAAAAGGCTCTGATGATCGCACGGCTCAGCTGAGATCGTCAGAGGCTTTTCAAAGCATTTTTTTCTGCAACGTCTTCAGCCGAAGAGGTGGTAAAAAAAATGCTTTGAAAAGCCTCTGACGATCCCAGCTGAGTTCCCTGATCAGCAGAGGCTTTTCAAAGCATTGTTTTCTACAACCTCTTCAGCCGAAGAGGTTGTAGAAAAAATGCTTTGAAAAGTTAAAAAAAAAAAAAAAAAAGGTTGGCCATGCCTACCCAGTCACATTACCCCACCACCACCAAGCCATGCCCACAGAACCAGTAGTAACAAATTTTACATTTCACCCCTGGTTGAGATTCTAGAAAGAGTGCAGAGAAGAGCAATCAAGATGATTAGGAGACCAGAGGCTAAAACATACAATGAAAGATTGCAGGAACTGGGCATGTGTCAGGTTTCGAGGTTGTCTCAAATAAATTGCATTTCAAACAAAGTCTTTGATGAAAAACTCCCATTTATTAAGTACGACATTCTATCTCCGACTCCATCGCAGCCAACATTGACTTCCTGACCCAAAACCCTTCCTTTCCTTTCCCCACTCCTCTGCACTCATTGGCCATCTTCCAAGTCACTCTACCCCTAATCTACTGCTCCAGCTCAAAGGAATTTCCCTCTCCCATCCCATCTCCAAGGGGATATTATCTCCAGGGAAAATAAGTAGGTGAAAAGTCAAATGTCCCTTTCCAGACACCTCCGCTTCTCCTTCTTATGTCAGCACTAGAGTAACTGCAGCTTGAAGTGCTGACAGCATGGCTAGTCTAGTGAAGAGAAGGACCAGGGGTGACATGATAGCATCCTTCCAATATTTGAGGGGCTGCCACAGAGAGGAGGGGGGATCAAGCTTTTTTCCAAAGCACCCGAACACCAAATAAGGAACAATGGATGGAAACTAATCAAGGAGAAATTCAACCTGGAAATAAGAAGAAATTTTCTGACCGTGAGAAGAGTTAATCAATGGAACAGAGGTTGCCTTCAGAAATTGTGGGAGCTTTATCATTGGAGGCTTTCAAGCAGAGACTGGGCTGTCATCTGTCAGACATGGTGTAGGGCCGTGATGGAGAACCTATGGCATGCGTGCCACAGGTGGCACACATAGCTATATCAGTGGGCACGCCAGCTCAGCTCTGGCGCGCATGTGCGTGCCGGCCACCTGATTTTCAGGCCTTTTGGGACCACCAGAAGTAGGAAAACATGCTGTCTTCTGCCTCTGGAGGGCCTGGGGGTAGGTGGGGAAGGCTATTTTCGCCCTCCCCAGATGCATAGAGAGGATCATGGAGCCAGTTGACAAAGAAAAACGGGCCAGGAGCAAGGGGGGAGGGGAGGTTGGGCACGCATGCGCAGGGCGGGGTGCATAAAATTATGGGTGTGGGCACGTGCGTGCGCGAACCTCCCCCACCCACCTCCTCCCTGGCACGCGATGGCAAAAAGGTTAGCCATCACTGGTGTAGGGTCTCCTCCTTGGTTGAGGGGTTGGATTAGATGATCCACAAGATCCCTTCTAACTCTGTTAATCTGTTAAGGCCTGGCATTCGAAATTCTCTGTGCAATTTTTTGGTTAAAAAAAAAGAAAGAGAAAAATCCAACTGCATCGGAAGAGTTTTAGATTCCTTCACGCATCTGGACCCTAGGTGGCAGGATTGTCCTATGGAAAGCTTTGGATTTGCATGAATTTCAGGCGTTGCCAAATTTCAAATGAATCCTGATTTCTTTCGCTTCTTTATCGCCTCTTTCCTCATTAGTGTCAAATGTATCAGTAAGAGATAAGAACAGCAAGGCAGAATGCCGGAGATAGTATTCTTTTTTTTTTCCCAGGGTGGGATGGGAGCCGCAAATAAGAAAGCACAGGATGAATTTAGCGGGCGTGGGGATATTCTTTTACAATTTTGTGAGTGTTTTTAGTTGTGAAAGCAAACCGCAAATTTAACAAGCGTGTCAGCGCTGCTGTTGAAGAGAGAGGGATTAAACTAGGATCAGTAGGAAAGTATAGGTACTTAAAAGCTGGTCTGAAATCCTCAGTTTCGTGGAAGGCTGCCTAAATATCCTGAAATTTCTTTGAGACTGCCTATCTGTGGAGATTCTCATTTATTTATTTATTTATTTATTTATTTATTTATTTATTTATTTATTTATTTATTTATTATATTTCTATACCGCCTTTCTCCCGTAGGACTCAAGGCGGTGTACAGTCAAGAAAAAATATAGATACACAAACATCATAAAATTGCGAATTAAAATTATTATTATAACATAGTTTGGCCCAATTAAATAGAACCTAAAATTAGATAACATTTTAAAAAACATTCACATGTTCATATGTTTAGCCCCGCCTGTTAGAACATCAGGGTTTTGAGGGCACGGTGGAAAGCACGGAGATCAGGGATATTTCGTATTTCCAGGGGCAGTTCATTCCAAAGGGTTGGAGCCCTCACAGAGAAGGCCCTCCCCCTGGGAGTCGCTAGTCGGCATAATTTGACTGACGGTACCCTGAGTAGTTCCTCCCTGTGAGAACGAACTGGTCGGTGGGAGGCTATAGCTCCTGAACAAAGAGAACCGGTTCGGTGATGTCATATCGTCACTGCTATCGGCTCAGCCGAACTGGGCCGAACCGGGAGGAACCCACCACTGGTCCACACCCTTGTGCACTACTCAGGTGACCCTGAGGACACAGGCAAACATCCAAGTGGCCTCAACGACTCTCTAAAAGGATGCAAATGACCAGCTGTCTGTAAGGAATGTAAGTCCTTCCATTCCCCACCATCCAGCCAGAGCTGAAGAAGCTTCTTGGAGGAGAAGCGAAACATCTTCAAAGAAAACTAAGGAAGTCCAGTTGCCTCTTGAAAAAAAGCACCTTTGAGACTTGAACTTGCATATTGCACGTGTTCTTACACGAGACCGCAGGATTTTGGTGTTAAATGATGTTTAACTAAAAAGAGAGAGTTGGTTGCAAGTTGAACTCAATTCCTGGTGGCTGCATTCATTATTACCACGGATTTATTTATTTATTTATTTATTTATTTATTTATTTATTTATTTATTTTTTGAACTTGTATGCCACCCTATCTCCAAAAGGACTCAGGGCGGCTCCCAACAATAAAAACAAGCAAAATCAATGTTAAAAATACTCAATAAGATTATAAAAAGACCATTAAAATGCCCTTTAAAACCCTTTCAGTCCAAGCCAGCCAGGCAAACTAACCATGTTTTAAGGTCACGGCGGAAAGAGCAAAGGTCAAGGGCCACCCGGAGCTCCAGGGGGAGCTGATTCCACAGGGTAAGTGCGCCCACAGAGAAGGCCCGCTCCCTAGGGGTCGCCAGCTGACATTGTCTGGCCGACGGCACTCCAAGGAGGCCCTCCCTGTGAGAACGCACCGGGCGATGGGGAGCTGTCGCTGGCCGCAGATGGTCAGCCAAATACCCCGGGCCTAAGCCATGTAGGGCTTTATAGGTAATTATCAGCACCTTGAATCTCACCCGGAGGGCAACCGGAAGCCAATGCAGGTCCTGCAGGAGAGGTGTAACATGAGAGTGTCGGGACACTCCCATTAGTACCCGCGCGGCCGCATTCTGCACCAGCTGAAGCCTCTGGATACCTTCTGGATTTAAAAAAACCCAACTATTAAAGGAGTGTAAATTCGCAACTTACTTCCTGGCTGATGGAAAGAGTATTTTTTTTTAAAAAAATCCACCTGCCTAGTTCCATTCAGTCGGTTTGGTAACGAGATCTCCCTAATGTAGCATTTAAACGGTGCTGAGCTCATTTAAGTAATGAACCTGTGTTCTTGCTTGGTTTAAGCATCACTTCTTTTATTAAAATGGTGATTATTTTACAATTAATCAAACAGGAGAGACCCTGAACTAGAAGATGAGTAATTAACAAAGGAAAACCCAAAGGTGCTTTTTTTCAAGAGGCAGCTGGATTTTCTGGTTTGATCTTTGAAGATGTTTCGCTTCTCATCCAAAAAGCTTCTTCGGTTCTAACTGGATGGTGAGGAATGGAAGGATTTATACACCTGGCAGATAGCTGGACATCCGTATTCTTTTTTTTTTTAATCATTTGCATTAACAACCTGCTAAAAGAACGCTGTCTGAAAGGAAGACACCATCATATTAAATTTTGTGAGTTGGGCAGAAATGGTAGGAGTTTACATGGTCCTGTAAATAATCTGGCCCAACACCATGTAGAGAGGTTCATAAGTGATGAACTTATGAATTGCACCCAGAAGATCTCTGAGACATGAACCTGGAGTCTACTTCAATGGTAGGATTCAATTTTTTTTACTACTGGTTCTGTGGGCGTGGCTTGGTGGGCGTGGCATGACTTGGTGGGTGTGGCTTGGTGGGCGTGGCAGGAGAAGGATACTGTAAAAACTGCATTCCCTCCCCAATCCAGGGGAAGATTACTGCAAAATCCCCCTTTCCTCCCTATCAGCTGGGACTCGGGAGGCAGAGAATAGATGGGGGCGGGGCCAGTCAGGTGGTATTTACAGGTTCTCCGAATTACTCAAAATTTCTGCTACCGGTTCTCCAGAACTGGTCAGAACCTGCTGAAACCCATCTCTGGTCTACTTGCATGTGCAATGAAGACGTGAAAACTAGTCCTTGAAAGGACCAGGTGTTCTGTCCCCGTCTCACACACATGCACAAACAGACAGCCGGGGGTTAAATAAACTGGCAGACAACCAATTCTTCCGATAAGAAGCTTGGCAGCAACCCAGTAGCTGCTTGCCAAGAACTTTACTCCTAAACAAAATACACACAGTTCAAGAATTGTCCAGTTCGTAAAATAAATCCAAGGCCGATAATGTTTCCAAAGATGCAATGTGACTCGATAGTAGTTAGTTTTGTCCGTCACAGAGTCTGAATGGCCACCTCACCCCCTTTTATACCCTGTGGGGTGTGGTCCAGTGACTCAGCTTAATCTCAGGCACGCCTTTTCTTCTGTTGCGCGCGCTTATCTCTGCGACGCTGCCGAGGATCCAGCCAAGACTCATTTCCCTCATCACTGTCCACCTGTGGCTGCGTGGACGTGCTTGGCCCCGGCCCTATCTCTTGCCCTTCGGCGGACACCGAAGGCATTGCCAGAGAGGAGGGTCCTGGAGAGGGAGGCCTTGCCAACTCCTCTCCTTCACTCTCGGAGTCCTCTCCTGCCGATGACACAGGCTCAGGTAATGGAGCCACAACACCAGGGTTTTGAGCTCTTAGCTTTATGACATGTGAAAAAGGGGCAGAAACAGATGGGAATGTATATGGCTTTCTTCAACTCATACTTGTTCACATTCCCAAAGGTGCTTTTTTCAAGAGGCAACTGGACTTTCTGGGTTTTCTTTGAGAGCTGAAGAAGCTTCTTGGATGAGAAGTGAAACGTCTTCAAAGAAAAACCTGTTGTGGCCCACCAGTGGCCTGCTCGGATGGTTGCTGATCCCGACGACGAGGAGACTGGTGTGGTGTTGCGCCACAAGCCTGTGCAGCCGGCGCTTGAGTCAGACAGCGAGGAGGCTGAAGAAGATGTGGTGCCAGAGGCAGGGATTCAACCAGGGCCTTCAGAACCTCCAGAAGCTCCTTTAAGTGAAGAGGATGAAGAGGAGGAGCCTCTTCTCAATGCACGAGCATGCAGAGCTGCCAAAAGGCAGGAGTGGTTACTCAGGAGGAGGTCTCCTCGAGAGCAAGGCTTGGGGCTAATTGGCTACTCCCTTAGCCTATTTAAGTTTGCACACAGCTTGTAAAAAGCTGCAGGAAACAACGTGTGTTCATCCGTTCGTTCGCTGATCATTGAGTTTGAATTTTCTCTGCAAACCTGACTCTAGTAAGCCTCTATCTTATCTGTGGAATTTCTGGCAGGTTGTTAAGAACGTTTTATTAACAGCCTGCATTTGCAAAAGACTGTGTTTTGAAGTAAACTGAGTTTGTGCGTGCTACATTCTTTGGGATCCGTAGCTGGGGCAGAACAAAACCTCTTGAAAAAAGCACCTTTGGGACAACCATGACCAGGATGACCGAGATAGACCTGTCCATGGTGACACCAGCCCTTGACAACCCAACCCAACCCAACCCAACCCAACCCAACCCAACCCAACCCAACCCAACATCTCTTTCTTTGAAGGGAATGGAGTGACATTCTGGAAGGAGATAGAAATAGGCAATGGGTGACTTGGTCATCCATAACATGCAAACTGAGTTACTGCTTTTAGGATCCTGAGGGAAATAATACTGAATATGAATATTTCGCATGGGACGGTTTTCCTTGATCTGGGAAACATCTCAATTTTTCCGCCTCTGAAAAGGTCTGAAGTGGCAGGTGGAATTAATGTTTCATGTCTCGATAGGAAGCAATCGCTAAGTCATGAATCTGTTTTGAAGTATTTGAGCTGGTTTATTTTAGAATTGAATACATTCTCTTTTGACAGGCCAGCATGGTCTTCCCTTGAGCGGTTTAGACCCTATCATTTAATGCACCATGTTGCTTTAATTATCTCCCATTTCCAGATTATTATTATTATTATGTATTTTTGAAGTACAGATTTACACAGATGAAAACATCACTGGCCTCTTCATTAGCTCCTACATGGCCTGCAAGCGGGGAAAAAAAAAAACCCTTTGTAGATTTCCATCTGACACAACAATTAGCATAATCAGGACTGAACTGCAAACCTCCTTGACCTTGCTGATAAGTTTTGCATGCCTTGCTTTAAACTTTTCTGCTAGTGGTAATTCGTTATGAAAATGTGGAGTCCTCGGCGCTCTCTGAGCTCGGTTGTTTGTGGATGATGATGTTACCAGCTGGGTAATGAAACATCTGCACGAAAACAAGCAAGCGAGCAGAGAGCACCATCATGTCCACCCTGAGCTACAAATACTCTCCTTTATCCGTCTTTGAAAGATTGTCTAGGCAAGTAATACCCACAGATGAATAGGACATCTAGAATACAATAGAATAACAGAGTTGGAAGGGAACTTGGAGGCCTTCTAGTCCAACCCCCTGCTTAGGTAGGAAACCCTACGCCACTTCAGACAAATGGTGATCCAACATCTTCTTAAAAACTTCCAGTGTTGGAGCATCCACAACTTCTGGAGGGAAATCCTAATGTTGGAAGAAATATCCATCTGGTTCAGTTCAGTTCAGTTCAGTGCAGGGAGAAAGGCCCTGGAGACAAAATGGAGGCTGATTGGAAAGATGGCCTGTTTATTGATGAAACAGAAGCACATGGGTGGTTCTAGGCAGCTGACCACATGGAGTTGAGAGTGAGGGTTTTTTAAAATACCTTCTCTTGGGCTTTGCACTTGAGCTTCCTGTTCCTGTGCAAGAGCATGTATTCTATTGGCTGTTGTAGGGGTCATAGTCTGAGCTCCCAGGTTTGGTTGAAGTTTGGACTGCTGAGATGATGCAATAAAGGAGCTTGTATTCTGAAAGGGTGTTGGGCAATTCCTATTATGGCTGAGGGCTAATCCTACTGTCAGCGTTCCAAATTAGGCTCTCTTCCAGCGCTGACATAGAAAGAACAGTAGCTTGAATTATTGCTGAGATGAACTTTTACCTAGTCTTTGTATGTTACAGATAGGGTTTCCTGGGAGACGAGGAGGGGGGCACATTCCTGTGAAAAGAATGTGCTGGGATGTAGAGATGGATTTGCATGATGGCCAATGAGACATTGGGGTTGGAGTGCGGAAGAGGAGGGGGTTGGAAGGAGGGGCCAGTTTGGCTGCAAAATGAATCAGAAATGTCGGACTCTGCTATTCTTAAAATAAAAGTGATTCATTAGAGAGCTTGCGCTTGAGAATGAAGTTTTTTTCAAGATAGCACCGAAACCTGACACCTACCTTTGTTTGTTTGTTTGTTTGTTTTATTAAATTTATATACCGCCCTACTCCCGAAGGACTCAGCACGGTGAACAGGCACAGAATAAAATACATAAATACAAAAGTTAGAAACAATTTAAAACCAAATTAAATAATTTAGCCCAAGACAATTAAAAAGCCCAATAATTTAAAACAAATTAAAATTTCAGTTTAAAAAAATTAAAAAGACCTTGCTGTGGGGAATTTTTGCCTATGAATAGAGCTACCTATCTCTTTATCACTTAAGTGCTGACATCTGCTGTGGGCTATTAAGAAAGGTGGGGGCTGCTTTCTGTCTCCAACAGCATATTTCTCCCTTTAGGGAAATACAATATTCTGCCTTTTAAATATTTCTCAAAATATTTCATTCTTCTAGAGAGGGGTGGGTGCTAACTTTCTACATTACTTTATTGTAAGGTTGCATTAACAAAAGAGTAACTAACCAAGGAGAGAAGCAACCTGGAATTAAGGAGAAACTTCCTAACTAAATAAACAGTGGAACAGCTTGCCACCAGAAATCGTGGGCACTCCATTACTGGAGATTTTTAAGAAGAAATTGTTTGAAATGGTACAGGGCAGAGATGGCTAACCTTTTTGCTGTCGTATGCCAAAAGCGAGGAGGGGGCACAGGGGGGGGCGTGCGTGTGTGCCCACACCCATAGTTCAATATGCCCCACCCCCCGCACATGTGCGTGTGACCCCCTGCACTCCCCCCGCTTTTGGCACATGATGGCACGGTGGGCCCAGTAGGTCCATTTTTCACCCTCCCCAGGCTCCAGAGGCTGTCTTGGAGCCTGGGGAGGGCAAAAACAACCTTCCCCACCCCCTGGAGGCCCTCCGGAGGCTGGAAATGGCCTGTTTCCTGACTTCCGGTCCTAGAAAGGCTCTGAAGCCTGGGGGAGAGCGAAAAATGGGCCTTCCGATTCCACTGGAAGTTGGCAAATGGGCTGCTTCCGGTCTCTGGAGGGCCTCCAGGTGGTGGGGAAGGCCGTTTTCACCCTCCCCAGGCTCCTAGAAAGCCTCTGGAGCCTGGGGAGAGTGAAAAATGGGCCTTCCCCACTCCTCTGGAGGCCCACCAGAGGCTGGAAACAGCCTGTTTCCCGACTTCCGGTGGGCCCAGAAGGCCCAAAGATGGCAGGTGCACGCATGCGCACTGGAGGTGAGCTAGGGCAACCCTCATGTGCCCACCGATATGGCTCTGCGTGCCACCTGTGGCATGTGTGCCATAGGTTCACCATCATGGGTATAGGGTCTCCTGCTTGAGCAGGGATTTGGAGTAGAAGACCTTCAAGATTCCTTCCAGCTCTGTTCTGATTGATTGATTTCTCCCCTTCTCTCTTTTTAATCTTAGGCTCCCTTCTGAAGCACTTCCCATGCTTTCTCCCCACTCATCAGACCATTGTTTAAGCTGTGGATCTTCCCCCGTCTTCCAAGGTCATTCGCACATACATTTACATACATTACATACATAAGTACATACATACTTGCAGACCTACCTCCTACTGGCCTCCCACCGCCCAGTGCGCTCACATAGGACTGCCCTCCTCCGGGTCCCATCGGCCAGACAGTGTTGGCTGGCGGTCCCCAGGATGAGGGCATTCTCTGTGGCCGCACCGACCCTCTGGAATGGTTTACCCACTGGGCTCCGGACGGCCCCCGACCTCCGCACCTTCCGCGCCAACCTAAAGACATGGCTCTTGCAGCAAATTCTCTGATCTGCCGTGCATTTTAATTTGGGGCATTTGGGGTTTTTAAATCGGCATTTAACATTTTAATTCTATTTATTGTTGGGTGGTTTTATTCTGTGAGCCGCCCCGAGTCCCTCGGGAGAAGAGCGGCATATAAATAGGACAATAAATAAATAAATAAATAAATAAATAAATAAATAAATAAATAAATAAATTTATCCCATTTCTCTACTCCCAGAATTAGGATACTGCATACAATGCAGGAAAACAACTACGATTTCTGAAAGGTGGCAAGCTTTCATTGTTAAATGCTAAAAAATATTATTCACTACTTTCTGTCTTTCCCAAACATTTTACTAGGGTGTCCAAAAATCCATAAAAGCTGAGATGACCACAACAATGTAGTTGGACCTCTCGCTGTTTCCATCACAACACTGATGCTGTCATATTGAGCTTTTTTGATCTACCTCATCCTTCTGCACTTAACATATTGGTCCATGTAGTAGGATGCTAGCATCTCACTAGGTTGTTTTCCCTTCTTGTATAAGCCAAAATATATATTTTTTTCCTTCAGTAATTGTTCAGTTTAGTGCCCTTCTTAGCTGTTTTCCTCTTGTAGATGTTCCCAGCTGATTAAAATGTACTGCATCCATTTCTGTATAAAACGTTCCTTTACTCTTGAATTTGTCTTGACATGTGCCCGAAGCAAAATAGAGAAATAAAAACTAGTATTTTTGACTTCCTTGTGCCACTGCTGAGAAGCTTGCATTTGTTGTTACTAGCAGGCAGAGAAAATTAAAATCGTGATAATTAGTATGTAAACTATTATTGCACCTGAAAGTGGGAACGGTCTTAATTACATATGTTGATTTTTTTCTACTGGAACACCAAACATACCCCAGATCCGTTATGACAGATAACTCTCATATCCAGAGAGATCCCAGTTTTTACCTGCCGAACATACACGAACAGAAAGCATATATTCTTCCTTGTTAATTACTCTTGGTGTAATTAAGAGGGAAAGCACAAATCCATATCCACGGGCAGAATTGGGGATTGATTCTGCAACCTTGGACTCCTGGATTATTCCTTGACCTATGGGCTAATTAAACAAGCAAAGCAAATGGTGTCACTATAATAAGAACCGAATTGTGTTGATGTTGCACTTTGTAGCTTGTGTTTCCTTGTACCCTGTGTAAATAGCTTATGTAGCAAAAAATAGGTGGGCGGTATGATGCTCATTTAGAAATTAATTGCTGCTGGTTCCTCACCGAGCTCATTTTGCTAGAAAACCAAAGGGATTTGGGTTCATGGCAAAATGGTTTATGTCAGCGGTGGGTTTCACATTATGTTACTACTGGTTTGCCGCGTGTGTGTACACTTGCTACGTGCACGCGCCTGCCTTCCATGCTTGTGCTTTGCTTGCACGCCTTCTGCGCATGCGCCCCGCCTCAAAAACGTGCCTAAATAGGATGACATACAGCTGGGGTAGGTGGGCGGGCCTGTTGTGACCTAGGCTTACTGAGTCATTACAATACACAATTAGTCCTGAAAAAAACCTATTTTATTGTAACAGCTGAGAATTACGTTCATTCCCAGCTGAGTCCCAATTAGTTGCAAAACAAGTCCTTCGGATGAAGTCCTTTGGGGTAATCACCAACCTTTATCTTTTTTGACACCCTGCCAAAGGCCTTACTTGGCAAAGCCCCACAAAGTTCAGGAACAAACAAGAGATGCCGACTGGAAACAGAGTTAGCAACGTTGCTTTCCTGCAAAAGGCCCAAGTGCCTTTGCTTCTCTTTTAAGGCTTACGGGAGGGGCCAATCATCTCCTGGCCTTAACTCTCGAGTTGTCCCTTATGCTTTAGCTGCTCTTGCCTTTTGGCAGCTCTGCGCATGAGTGCACTAGGAACAGGCTCCTCCTGTTCCTCTGCCTCTCCGCTGTCTGACTCTGGGGGCTCCGGAGTCCAAACATCACTCCCAGATGTCCCTGGCCCCATCTCTGCCTCTGACACAGAGCCCTTGTCTGGGCGTTCCCCAGACTCCAGGACTGGCCCATGTTCCTCCCCAGCCTCCTCACTGTCCGACTCCGCTGCCAGCTCCTCAGGCTGCTGGCGGACCATAACAGGGCCCACCCACAATTTCTGCTACTGGTTCAGGCGAACCAGTCTGAACCGGCTGAATACTCCCTCTAATTTATATTCCTTTTGCATGGATACATAGCCTTGCCAGGAATACATGTTTTTCGTAACCCCAAAGCTTTAGCGCAGATGGTGGATCATGTCTGCTTTTGAAGATGCTGAGTGGAACTGTTTTTTTTTTTAAAAAAAAAGCTCAGTGAAGGTTTTAAGGGTTTAACATTTGCAAAGCTGTTTAGTTGCAAACAATGCATCCTTATCGCCTTGTATCTTAATGGCGAGCCTTGCATCTTCCTTTTCAGAGTGGCCAATAGATGTCTCTGGAGGTTTAGAAATGGGACATGTCCACACCCTTCAGCTCCTTCTTAAGATGCTGGAATTCAGGTAATCTGCCCTTTGAACATAGATTGGCTATGCATTCACCCAGTTTCCTTTAAAAACCAGGTCTATTAATCCACATGAATTATTGGGAAATAAAGCCTATACGTCAAATCCACATAATCTAAACTAACCGATACAGGGATCTAAGTTGATTTTGAAATTATCGCAGGCATGACATGATAATGGTCTTCCAATATTTGAGGAGCTATCACAGGGAAGAAAGATTGACTTATTCGCCAAAGCACCAGGAGGGCAGGACGAGAAACAATGGGTAGAAGCTTAGAATAGAATAGAATAGAATAGAATAGAATAGAATAGAATAGAATAGAATAGAATAGAATAGAATAGAATAGAATAGAATAGAATAACAGAGTTGGAAGGGACCTTAGAGGTCTTCTAGTCCAACCCCCTGCTTAGGCAGGAAACCCTGCACCACTTCAGACAAATGGTTATCTAACATCATCTTAAAAAGTGTCCATCCAGTGTTGAAACATCCACAACTTCTGGAGGCAAGTTGTTCCACTGATTAACTATTCTAACTGTCAGGAAATTTCTCCTTAGTTCTAAGTTGCTTCTCTCCTTGATTAGTTTCCACCCATTGCTTCTTGTCCTGTCTTCAGGTGCTTTGGAGAGTAGCTTGACTCCAGAGGTGAAATTCAGCAGGTTCTGACAGGTTCTGGAGTGTCACAGGTAAATGCCTTATTCTCAAATATAGGAAATGTATGTATATAGTATATCAAGGGTTAATTTATTCTCCTTTCCTTAATGTATTCATATGTAACCACTCCTACCCCTAACTCTGCCTTTTTGATATAAAAGAGCATACATGCTCCTCCTTCTTGCTTCTATCCGCAATCATCCAGAGAATATAGAATGCCTACTGTAAATAAATAATACTTTGTTTGAATACTACCTTTTCTGAATCCTTCATTGAGTCCGATCCTCGAATTATCGCAACATGGAGAACCAGTAGTGGAAATTTTGAGTAGATGGGAAAACCGGCAGATACCACCTCTGGCTGGCCCCAGAATGGGGAAGGAATGGGGATTTTGCAGTATCCTTCTCCTGGAGTGGGGTGGGAATGGAGATTTTGCAGTATCCTTCCCCTGCCACGCCCACCAAGCCACGCCCACCAAGCCACACCATGCCCACCAAGCCACGCCCACAGAACCGGTCGTAAAAAAAATTGAATTTCACAACTGCTTGACTCCCTCTTCTTTGGCAGCCCCTGAGATTAAAGAGCGATCCGATTTAGAAGTAAGGAGAAATTTTCGGACAGAACGGTTCATCAGGGGGACAGCCTGCCTCTCAGAGTTGTGGGTCCTCCATTGCTGGAGGTTTTCAAAAGTATTTATTATTATTTATTTTATTCAATTTGTATACCGCCCTTCTCCTAGTGGACTCAGGGCGGTGCACAGCCAGAACTAAAACACATACCAATACAAAATTTAAAATTATTAAAAGAATTACATAACTTTGGCCCAAATTGAAAACAATTCAAATTAAAACCCATTGACAATTTAAAAAGCTAAAAAACTAAAAAAGACTAAAGAAGGGGTGAGGGTTCACGCCAGCCCTGCTTGATGGAAAAGAAAAGTTTTTAGGGCAGGGCGAAAGACCCGGAGATCCGATATCCCTCGTATCTCTGGGGGCAAATTGTTCCAGAGGGCAGGAGCTGCCACAGAGAAGGCCCTTCCCCTGGGGGTTGCCAGTCGACATTGCCTGGCTGACGGCACCCTGAGGAGTCCCTCTCTGTGGGAGCATACTGGTCGGTGGGAGGCAATTGGCGGCAGAAGGCGGTCCCGCAAATACCCAGGTCCTATGCCATGGAGCGCTTTAAAGGTGGTGACCAACACCTTGAAGTGCACCCGGAAGATCACTGGAAGCCAATGCAGCTCACGCAGGAGAGGTGTCACATGGGAGCGCCCCCTCGCTCCCATAATCCCCTGCGCGGCCACATTCTGCACCAATTGGAGCCTCCGGGTGCTCCTCAAGGGGAGCCCCATGTAGAGAGCATTGCAGTAGTCCAGGCGGGAAGTGACGAGTGCCTGAGTGACTGTGCGTAAGGAGTCCCGATCCAGAAAGGGGCACAACTGGTGAATCAGGCGAACCTGATAAAAAGCCCCCCTTGCCACGGATAACCTTCAGACCAGGATGGTATAAATTCTCCTGCCTTGAGCAGGAGGCTGGACTAGAAGACCTCTAAAGTCCCTTCCAGATGTTTTCTCCATTCCCTATTTGCAAATCAGACCTTCAACATCATCTGCAAAGTTTCTTGATTTCTCTCTGAGATATTCTCCCCCTTCCCTTTTCTTTGCTACTCTTTTCCAAATGAACTAATGATTTCTTTTAAAGTCTTTAAAAAAAAAAATCTTTAAAGAAATCTTTATCCCTAAATAACTCTAGCCTGAGTTGCAAGCTTCCTGGAAGGGGGATTCAGCCTGCCATCCTCCTCCTGGCCTTGTTTACTCTATTTTCTTTGATTCCGTTAGTTTTCTATTTCACTTTAGTGTCCCTGAATTGAATCCACTGCTATGGCAACCCAGAGAGGTAAAAATTGGCCGAAGCAACCCACGCATCTCTGGAAAAGAATGGATACTTGAATGTCTAGACTCAACACTTGAAAACCAGCTTATTCTTTTCAACCTCAATTGTAAGAAGGGTAATAAGAAACTCTTCCACAAAGCATCTAGTTGGAAGACCCAGACAGTGGGGAGGGAGAAAAATGCGAGCAGGGAGTGCTTTCCCATTTTTCTTTTGTGGCCACTTGAGACGTTTCTCCCACTGTCTGCTCTTTTCATCCGTGCTCAAACTAGAGCAGAGTTTTGGTGCTCTGATGGATGACAGAGGATGCCGCTTTGGCTTGTGAGTTTTTAGCCATGTGCCTCTCACAACTCTTTACCTTGTTGGAAGAAAAGTCCATCTGGGTTCATTTCTGTTGTGGTCCGCCAGCAGCCTGCGGAGCTGGTAGCGGAGTCGGACAGTGAGAAGGCTGGGGAGGACAATGGGCCAGTCCTGGAGTCAGGGGAAGGCCCGGACGAGGGCTCTGCGTCGGAGGCAGAGATGAGGCCAGGGCCATCTGGGAGCGATAACCGGACTCCAGAGCCTCCAGAGGCAGACAGCAGAGAGGCAGAGGAACAGGAGGAGCCTGTTCCTAGTGCACACATGTAAAGAGCTGCCAGAAGGCAAGAGCAGCTGAAGCAAAAAGGACAACTCGGGAGTAAGGCCAGAAGATGATTGGCCACTCCCATAAGGCTTAAAAGAGCAGCAATGAGCTGTTGGGTTCTTTGTAGAAAAGCACCGTTGATTCCAGTGCTTCTTCTCAGCACCTCTTGAACTTTGTGGGTTTTTTGCCAAGAAAAGCCTTTGGCAGGTTGCCAAAGACATCAAAGGTTGGTGATAAGGCCGACGGACTGGTGATGAAGAATTTGTTTTGGACTAAGCGGAGAATGAATTAATTCTCAGCTGTTTTAATAAAATAAGTTTGTTCAGGACTGAATTGTGTTTGGTAATCCCTATGTGGGCCTCGGTCACAATAATTTTCAAGCGGGGAGAAAGACACTGAATTCATGGAGGTTGCTTAGAAATAAGGTTTATTGATGAACAGGATCACATTGGTTGAGATCCTGGGTAAAAAAGGGCAGAGATGCTGAGAGTGCCTGGGTTTTATGCCCTCTGTTGGGCTTTAAATTCGAGCTTGTGTTCTGATTGGTTGTCAGACTCCCACGGGGCCATGCAGGGGTAACTTTGTAGGTTGTCTTTTGAGTCCCAGGCTTGGTTGACTCTTGCTGGGTGATGATATAATGAAAGGGCTTTGGGCAATTCCTACTATGGCTCTGCCTGAAGGAGGTAGATCTTTGTTATGTAGAATAGTCTGGCCCAGGCCTTAATGGCCCATTGACAAAGGTGGGGGCGGGTGGGTTGAGTTTCTCCCTCCCTTTTAGGGGAAATATTCCGCCCTTTTTAATATTTCTTAAAATATCTCATTTTCCTAGGAGAAGGGTGGGTGCTAACCTCCTACAATCTCCACAAGAAGGCTTGAGATGTTATGCCGAAACAATTTCATCCTTCTGTCCACCTCTTCTGACAGGAGTGTTTCTCTGCTGATTGAAGGCAGCACTTTGTCCAAATCTCCTCCTAGTTTTATTTCTCTACTTCCGTCTTTTCACTCCCATTTAGGCCTCGTCCTGCAAGTTTTGCTCCGCACTTCTAAATGATTCAGGGTCTCCCATCCTGAATCCAAGGGGTTTCCAAACCCCTGGGCTGTGGCCCAGTACAGAGCTGGGAGCTGTTTGAAACTAGGTTGCGTGACCGATGGGCAAACAGGGGTGGGATTCTACCGGTTCGCACCGGTTCGCTAGAACCGGTTGTTAAGTAGTTAAGCAGTTTGGAGAACCGGTTGTTAGAAGAAATCTCATTTTGTTTTTTTCCACGTTACAGGGTTAATCCTGTAAGGAATTACATTCTGTAATTACATTCTGGTGTTGTTTCTAGCCTAATCTTTATTGCCCTGCTTACAGAAACTGCCTCTCCGTTAACCCTTATTATATTCTTGGCAGTGGTGGGATTCAGCCAGTTCGCACCACTTCGGGAGATGGGGCTAGAGCGCAACAACAGTATATAAAGATGGTATGTTGGGGCATATTTGTCCCTCCAGCCACTAGATGGGGTTAGAGAGCAACAACAGTATATAAAAGTTATATGCTGGATCACAACACATGTTATTTATTTATTTTTTAAAATTTGATTTATATGCCGCCCTTCTCCGGAGACTCAGGGTGGCTTACAATGCGTTAAGCAATAGCCTTCATACTTTTGTATATTTTTACAAAGTCAGCTTATTGCCCCCACAAACTGGGTCCTCAATTTACCTACCTTAGAAAGGATGGAAGGCTGAGTCAACCTTGAGCCTGGTGAGATTCGAACTTACTAATTGCAGACAGCTGGAGTTAAATTACAATGCATTAGTCTGCTGAGCTATCCAGGCTCCTGTTATGTTAAGTTATCCCATAAACTCGATTAAATGTTATGTGCATTCTCCACCTCACCCTCTAAATATGGGTGTCATTTATTTATTTATTTATTTATTTATTTATTTATTTATTTATTTTTGAATTTGTATACCGCCCTTCTCCCTAAGGACTCAGGGTGGTGTACAGCCACATAAAAACAGAGTACAAATATTAAAATACCATTAAAAGATATATATAAATTTGGCCCCATAATTAAAAACAGTAACAAACCAATTAAAACATTTAAAAAGTGTTAGGCCAGCCCGGCTTGTTGGAAAAAGAAAGTTTTAAGGGCACGGCGGAAGGCACCGAGATCTTGGATTCTCCTTATCTCTGGGGGCAGCTGATTCCAGAGGGTAGGTGCCCCCACAGAGAAGGCCCTCCCCCTGGGGGTCACCAGCCTACATTGTTTGGCTGATGGCATTCCGAGGAGGCCCTCTCTATGGGAGCGCACAGGTCAATGGGAGGCCGTTGGTAGCAGCAGGTGGTCTTGAAGATATCTAGGTCCTATGCCATGGAGCGCTTTAAAGGTGATAACGAACACTTTGAAGCGCACCTGGAAGACCACTGGGAGCCAGTGCAGCTCACGCAGGAGAGGTGTTATATGGGAGCGCCAGGTAGCTCCCGTGACTACCCGCGTGGCCGCATTCTGGACCAGTTGGAGCCTCCAGGTGCCCTTCAAGGGGAGCCCCATGTAGAGAGCATTGCAGTAGTCCAGGCGAGAGGTGACGAGGGCATGAGTGACTGTGCACAGGGCACAGGTCTTGAGTTTTGGAAAGAAAATAATGGAATTAAATGTTAGATATAGTAACTAGCATCGTGCCAGTGGGAGCTTACGATGGAAAATTAGTCAAAATGTGCCTGTGATTAATTCTGATTGCATTGATAAAAATAATCTAATGGGAGACCTGTGAGACATAATACATTTTTACCCCTTCTGAGCCCCGTGGCTCCCTCTTAGCAGCACCAAGACTTTAAAGCAAAGACAGCCTTTCTGGAGATATTCATAACAGAATTAAAGAATCAGGTCACTTAGGAAAATAGAGCTGACTCAGTTGAGCCTACAGCAGCGCATTAAAGTTGGAGATTAATTTTGGGGCCGGCTAAGAATAAATCTATTGCATGCACACCTGCTACTAAACCGTAAGTATCGGCTTTAATAATTTGTAATGATGGTAAGTATCCTACATTTTCCTTATTGGTTGGAAACCTTTGTAATGAAGGCACTTTTTTATTATGTGGCTGACTTGATACTTCAGACAGATGAGCTTGGGGTGACACTTTAGAGCAGGGCAGGTGTGAAATGCTCTCAGTTTGGACCGGATCGGGCGATCCGATAGCGATCGTGGCTGGTGGTTCGGAAAACAAGTAGCAATGGAGGAGCGAAGCTCCACCCACTTGCCTGGGTGTAGTTACTTCCTGGTTTTAACTAGGAAGTAATGTGTTTTTAACCCTCTGCACATGTGCAGAAGGTCTGCGCACATGTGACGCGCGGGCGAGGGGTACGTGCACTTCCTAACCAGTAAGGAAGGTAAGTAGATTTCACTCCTGGAACAGGGGTGTCAAACACAAAGCCTGGGGCCCGGATTCGGCGCACAGAGTGCTTAGATCTGGCTCGTGGGGCCACCCTGGAAACAGTGAAGGACTGGCCCACACGTGCCCCTCCCCAGCTTTGTTTTTGCTGGAAGAGGGTTGCAGGAGGTCATTGCAGCCGAAAACAGAACTTGGGAGTCTGCTTTCTCTTGCAGAGTGCTTGGGCCACCACAGGCGCCCCCGACACAAGTGACGTCGAGATGGCCACGCCCAACCTGGCCCCCCGAGGTCAAACACAAACCCTGATGGGGCTCTCAATGAAATTGATTTTGACACCCCTGGTTTAGAGAGTCTAAAAGAATAACAGACGAAACATTCCTCTTTAGCACCAAAAGAGAACTTGAAGTACAATTTCTGCTGTTGGAATGGACAACTCGTCACGGCCAGCTCGGTGCAGCCAGCTCGCCACCACAAAGTCACCTCTGCCAACTCACCCCAGGACAATTCCACATGGTCAGCTTACCTCAAAGACAACTCACTATGTCCGGCCGGAGACACAGCCAGAAAGGAGCACAGCACACTCATATTTGTGAGGGAAGGTAAGTGAATCCCACCGCTGATTCCTGTCTCTGGCATGCTGGCTCAGGAGTTCTGGGAGCTGAAGTCCACACATGTCGTAAAGGCGTCATACTTCCCCACTTCTGATCTAAACCATATAACATATAATTCACATAACAGACAAACAGTCTGTGCAATTGGAGGTACCATGTTTCTCCGAAAATAAGACCCTGTCTTATATTTTTTTGAACCCTGAAATAAGCGCTTGGCCTTATTGCCATGCACTCAAAAGCCTGATTGGGCTTATTATCAGGGGATGTCTTATTTTGGGGGAAACAGGGTAGCTGGAACTTAATTGAGGCTCTACAAACTCTGTAGCTCACTGCAGGTTTAGAATTTACTTCATGGAAAACTGTGACCTCCCTTCTACTTTTTATGGATTCATAACTCTAATAGCAATTGTTAAAATATTGAGCTGCAGCTTCCTGCCGTTTTAACCCAAGAAACACATGGAAATGGTAGGAGTGGTGCAGTGGCCTAGAGGTGGAGACACTGTGAGTTCAAGACCAGCTGCCTGCAATTACTGCAGGTTCGAATTTCGCCAAGACTCAAGGTTGACTCAGCCTTCCATCCTTTCTAAGGTAGGTAAACTGAGGACCCAGTTGTAGGGGCAATAAACTGACTTTGTATAAATATACAAAAGGATGAAGGCTATTGCTTAACGCATTGTAAGCCGCCATGAGTCTCCGGAGAAGGGCGGCATATAAATCAAAATAATAATAAAAAAATCCTAGGTAGTGGCTGATATTTCTGTTCTGGACAATAATTATCTGTTGCGAACTCTTCATTGGTGACAGGAAGGGCATCCGGCCAGTAAACACTCAGCTCCATTCAGTTGCCCTGACTCCACCCCAATGTAAGGGATTATGGGGGTCATTAAAAGACCAACCCTCCTCCCTTCCCATGGAAATGATAGTATAGATTGAACATATTTTCCCCAAAGGATTCAAAGCAGGGGTGAAATCCAGCAGGTTCTGACAGGTTCTGGAGAACCGGTAGTGGAAATTTTGAGCAGTTCGGAAAACCGGTAGTGGAAATTTTGAGCAGTTCGGAAAACCAGTAGTGGAAATTTTGAGTTGTTTGGAGAACCAGGAAATACCACCTCTGGCTGGCCCCAGAGTGGGGTGGGAATGGAGATTTTGCAATATCTT
Source organism: Arizona elegans (assembly GCA_022577455.1). Classification (NCBI taxonomy): domain Eukaryota; kingdom Metazoa; phylum Chordata; class Lepidosauria; order Squamata; family Colubridae; genus Arizona; species Arizona elegans. The sequence continues at coordinate 70,612,366 of JAKOOJ010000009.1, forward strand.
TCCCCTGCCATGCCCACCAAGCCACACCACATCCACCAAGCCACTCCCACAGAACTAATAGTAAAAAAAAAAATGGATTTCACCACTGATTCAAAGTAAATGTCGAAACCCCACCTCTCTGCTTCACTTTCCAGTCCACCGCAGTCCTCTAATCCTTCCCAAATATAGATGCCCTTCTCAGTCACCAAAACGTTCTTTCTGTCTTAAAATGGCAAAAGTAAAAATATTATTTTCATGCCTGAGATGCAGTTTCTCCTAATACGTTGATTTTTGTGAACAATTCCCCCTAAATAGAATGCATTGCCGGAATAATACATGTTCACTAATATTCACAGTGGAGTTTCATGATTCCCAATAGGTGCATTTTAAATATGGAGAACAGCATTAGGCAATCTGGAGAACTCCTGATTATTGAATTGTCCTTTGATTCGTGTCCTGTATTGTCTAAACAAGTGAATTAGGTAAACTTGCATTGAAATGAAATAAAAACCCAATGCTTTTTCTATACCTGACCTAGTTCAGGCAGCAGGCAATTAAGAGAAATGCAAGCCTCAATTAATTTTTTTAAAGCAATGTTTGGAGTACTGAAAAGTGCAACTCCTGCAGCTTTCAACGAAGCCATAAAAGCTGAATTGTAGCTTCTTTTAATTTGTTGTGGTTCTTTAAAGTGGAAATAGAAATGATAAGTTGTAAAGAGAAGATATGTTCTGGTGCAGCTTCGTCTAGCTTTCCCTGTCTTCCTCTCTCTCTCTCTGATGAATTACATAGAGTGCAGAGCAGAGGTTAAATCCAGCAGGTTCTGACAGGTTCTGGAGAACTGGTAGTGGAAATTTTGAGCAGTTCGGAGAACCAGTAGTGGAAATTTTGAGCAGTTTGGAGAACCGGTAGCAGAAATTTTGAGCAGTTCGGAGAACCGGTAGTGGAAATTTTGAGTAGTTCGGAGAACTGGTAGTGGAAATTTTGAGCAGTTCGGAGAACCGGTAGTGGAAATTTTGAGCTGTTTGGAGAACTGGTAGTGGAAATTTTGAGTAGTTCAGAGAACTGGTAGTGGAAATTTTGAGCAGTCCGGGGAACCGGTAGCAGAAATTTTGAGTAGTTTGGAGAACTGGCAAATACACCTCTGGCTGGCCCCAGAGTGGGGTGGGAATGGAGATTTTGCAGTATCTTTCTCCTGCCATGCCTTCCAAGCCACACAATGCCCACCAAGCCCACAGAACCAGTAGTAAAAAATTTTGAATTTCAGCACTGGTGCAGAGTGCCTTTGAAAAATATTTGAAGAACAATTGCAGGAATTGGGGTATCTCTAGTTTAATGAAATGAGGAAGGTGATAAGCCACCTGGGAAAGCCAAGGGAAATCATCAAAACCATAAAAAAGCGAAAGTTAAAATATTTTGGACATGTGATGCGACACCCAAAAAAATACGGCATCCTTCACTTAATCCTCCAAGGAAAGATTGAAGGCAAACAAGGTCCAGGCAGAAGAAGAACATCATGGCTTCAAAATCTAAGGGACTGATTTGGACAAAACTCAATAGCACTTTTTCGTTGCGGCTGTTGATAAAAATAGGATTGCCAACATGATCGCCAACGTCCGATGACGGATATGGCACAAGGACTGGGGGTGACATGATAACAGTGTTCCAGTATTTGAGGGGCTGCTACAAAGAAGAGGGGGTCAACCCCTTTTCCAAAGCACAAGAAGGCAAGCCAAGAAGCAATGGATGGAAAATAATCAAGGAGAGAAGCAACGAGAAATAGCGAGAGTTGACAATTAGAACAATTAACAATGGGATGGCTTGCCTTCAGAAGTTGCTCCAGCACTGGTAGCTTTGAAGAGGAGCCTGGAGAGCCATTTGTCTGAAATGATGTAGGGTCTCCTGCTTGATCAGAAGACCTCCAAGGCCCCTTCCAACTTTATTATTCTGTCTTGTCCTGTTGCATCTTAGCTTACCCTACCCTACCCTACCCTACCCTAATCTCTATTTTGATTTTGATTTCTATTATGGCCTATTGGCAACATAAACATTGATAAATCTGGAATTAATCTCATGTAATTTTCTCTAAAAAGTCATCACTTGGTTCCCAGCAAAAATGTTAGGTGAATTATGATCTTGAATGGGCCCATGTTTCATGGAAAATTTTAAAAGAAAACTAATTGATTTTAAATTTATATGTTTCTCCTGGATCCATCCTCTTTTTTATTGTGGTGTCAGCAGACCACTTAAAAGTCAAATGCCTGGATAACTCAGCAGATTAATGCATTGTAATTTAACTCCAGCTGTCTGCAATTAGTAAGTTCGAATCTTGCCAGGCTCAAGGTTGACTCAGCCTTCCATCCTTTCTAAGGTAGGTAAATTGAGGACCCAGTTTGTGGGGGCAATAAGCTATTTGTAAAAATATACAAAAGTATGAAGGCTATTGCTTAACGCATTGTAAGCTGCCCTGAGTCTCCGGAGAAGGGCGGCATATAAATCAATTTTTTTTTAAAAAATGCAACTCTTGTTTACTCATGCACAAGTACCAAACTGTATTGCTAGGTCCTACGACATGGTCCTTTTTCTTGGTCCCGATAGAAATATTTTCCAGTTCTGAATATTGGCTACCCCTTTCTGGGTTCACCTGTCTGATTTCAGAAAGTTCATCCAAGCAACAGAGGAAATTCATAAAGGTTCTTATTATTTTCAGCAGTTGTAAGTTTGTTGTTGTTGTTTGTTGTTAGTTGCAAAGTCATGTCCGACCCATTGCAACCCCATGGACAACATTCCTCCAGGCCTTCCTGTCCTCTACCATCCTCTGGAGTCCATTTAAGCTCACGCCGACTGCTTCAGTGTCTCCATCCAGCCACCTCGTTCTCTACCATCCCCTTCTTCTTTTGCCCTCAACCGTTCCCAGCATTAGGCTCTTCTCCAGTGAGTCCTTCCTTCTCATTAGATGGCCAAAATATTTGAGTTTCAGAATTGTAAGTACTACTGTTTAACTAATATGTCTCATTGTATGTAGGACATATCGGCATCTCTTCTCTGCAGAGATTGTTTAAAAAGACACAATTCAGTGACAGTTTTACTTCTCATTTGTTGTGAGATGTTCCATAAATGGGTATTGTCCAAAATGTATTTCTAGCATCAAGGCTTTGATCAACAAACATGATATTTCAATCTTTTTGGCTGTATTTTAATTCAATTATTATGTTCCTTGCTTTATTTTCTTCCTGTAGAGTTAGTTACAGTTCATGATTATTCAGTACCAGAAATTTTTGTCTTTAAACCAGTTGGGGGAGCTTCAAGACCATTTTAAGGAAATTCTACTACCAGCAAAGCTTCATCAAATAGGTAAACAGGCTTGTACAAAACTAAACTAAACTGAAATATACATAAGGCAATTAAATATGTATTTGGCAGGAACTCTGACTCAATTTTTGGTGTCTTTCTCTTCAGGAATTGCAGCCTGAAACTGGACAGACAACTGAAAATTACATTCTTATGCTAAATTCACTATATCACTGAACAGCAATGTCTCTCTTAAGGAAATGGGATTTTAGCACCCAGCTGAACGGCTATATTGAAGTCACTTGATTTCCAACTGCAAATTCATATAGTTTTAATACTGCACATTCTGTTTCATTAAGGGGGCTTTAACTTTTTTTCGTTTTAAAGATAAAAACAAAGCCATTTAGACAACTGAAATGAATAAAAATGAAAAAGCATTAAATTAACTCCAGCATGAACATTGAGCTTCTATTGTAAAATAAATTTGGGAAGATCCTATTGTTAGATATTATGTAAACCTACTGTAGGAGATGACCAGGCTGAGCCTAAAGGAGGGGTCAAATGTGCCATCAATCTTGAGTCTCTTCATGCTCACAAGAGATCCACAGTAAGTTCAGCCCAACTTGAATTCCTTGGACTCTTATATATCGCCAGTGTGCTTTGACTGTTAGTAGTTCGGATTTCTTGCAGAGAGATTAAGCTTGCAATAAATTGTTATACTCATTTGAACTGCCTGGATCTTCTCTCTTCCCTGATGCTTGACACCTGTGTCAGAATCTGTAGCTATCCAGCCAGCCCGCAAGTAAATAATTGAGCAGGATTGATTTATAGAAGAAACTTTTTTATATACAATAATATAAAACATGATGCATATATACAATACCCATGCAGCTCTTGCAACATGGTAGAGAGAAGAAGTAGCAAGTACAAAGACAAGAAGTAGAAGTAGAAGTAAGGATCAAATAAGCAAAGATAAACAAAATCTTATATACACAGAACAGTTAAACTAAGCCACGCCCAGGCTCCGAGCCGTCTGACATGACTCACAACAAATCCTGTGTCTCAGTCACTAAATTGGCTGACTTGTTGTTATGGCTATTCCAGTTCATAAATTCTTATACTCTGACAACCTGCCCATTAAAAAAAAATGATCAGAGATGAAATGATGACCTTCAGGTTGCAACTGAATACATATTTATTTGGAAATATTTCTCAACAAACTTCATGAAGCTTACTTCTGAGACAGATTACCTAGAAGTGTGTTTACAATAGATATGATAAACCAAATAGATGACGTAAATATTAAGGCATTGTTTATTTTAATTAATAGCACTGTTAATTAAGCTTTGATTACAAATACCGATTGAATGATAGAATAACAGAGTTGGAAGGGACCTTGGAGGTCTTCTAGTCCAACCTCCTGCTCGACCAAGAGACCTTGTACCATTTTACACAAATGGCGGCCCAGTCTCTTCCTAAAAACCTCCAGTGATGGAGCTTCTGAAGGCAAATCGTTCCATTGGTTGGCTGTTCTGACTCTCAGGAAATTTCTCCTTAGTTCTAGGTTGCTTCTCTCTTTGTTCAGTTTCCATCCATTTCTTCTTGTTTTGCCTTTTGGTTCTTTGGAAAGTGGGTTGATCCTCCTCTTCTTTGTGTCAACCCCTCAAATATTGCTATCACATCACCAGATTAAAGCTATAACCTTCTAACCTAAAAGTTTCTAGAGTGTGGCTACCCTGAACCTCTTCCCTCCTCCCAGTGATGAAATCCAATTTTTTTTTACTACCGGTTCTGTGGGCGTGGCTTGGTAGGCGTGGTGTGGCTTGGTGGGCATGGCTTGGTGGGCATGGCAGGGGAAGGATACTGCAAAATCTCCATTCCCACTCCACTCTGGGGCCAGCCAGAGGTGGTATTTGCTGGTTCTCCGAACTGCTCAAAATTTCCACTACCGGTTCTCCAGAACCTGTCAGAACCTGCTGGATTTCACCCCTGTTTCCTCCCCAGTCTCTTAATCCAGTTCTCCTTCCCTCAGAAAGCTCTGGGTTACCAAAATACTGACAGGCATAAAAAAATCAGAACCACATGTTCCATCCCAATGAAGAGGATTCATTGCTCCTGTTTATACAGAAGAATCTAGTCAAATTACAGCTAGCACTGAATAGAATAGAATAGAATAGAATAGAATAGAATAGAATAGAATAGAATAGAATAGAATAGAATTCTTTATTGGCCAAGTGTGATTGGACACACAAGGAATTTATCTTGGTGCATACGCTCTTGGAGTACATAAAAGAAAATATACGTTCATCAAGAATCATAAGGTACAACACTTAATGATAGTCATAGGGTACAAATAAGCAATCAGGAAACAATATTAATACAAATCATAAGGATACAAGCAACAAAGTTACAGTCATACAGTCATAAATGGGAGGAGATGGGTGATAGGAACAATGAGATTAATAGTAGTGCAGACTTAGTAAATAGTTTGACAGTGTTGAGGGAATGATTTGTTTAGCAGAGCAATGGTGTTTGGGAAAAAACTGTCCTTGTGTCTAGTTGTTCTGGTGTGCTCTATAGCATCGTTTTGAGGGTAGGAGTTGAAGCAGTTTATGTCCAGGATGCGAGGGGTCCACCAAATATTTAATTTTCACAGCCCTCTTTTTGACTCGTGCAGTATACAAGTCCTCCATGGAAGGCAGGTTGGTAGCCATTGTTTTTTCTACAGTTCTAATTATCCTCCGAAGTCTGTGTCTGTCTTGTTGGGTTGCAGAGCCAAACCAGACAGTTATAGAGGTGCAGATGACAGACTCGATAGTTCCTCTGTAGAACTGGATCAGCAGCTCCTTGGGCAGTTTGAGCTTTCTGAGTTGGCACAGAAAGAACATTGGCACTAATAGAATTCAAGGGGCTGATGGATTTTAGATCACTTGTAACAACATAACGACTCTAGACGGATTCCTCTCTTGACTCCATCCCCAGCTTCTTCTTCTCCTACAAACACTCCCCACTGCTTCTCCAGGTACACATCACACAGGCCCACACTACGACAATATTCAAAACTGGGTCCGGATACGCAGGATGTTTAAAAATAGTGTTTTAGGTAGCTTTTCCTTATTTACTCATTAAGAGCGGGAGATTGTCCTAACAAAGGGGAGATACTGTATATCAGGGGCATCAAACTCAATTTCATTGAGGGCCGCATCAGGGTTATGTTTGACCTCACGGGGGGGGGGGGAGTGGCCATGGCCATGGTAGGCATGGCCAGCTCAACGTCCTGCAGCCCTCTGCCGGTGAAAATGGAGCCTGGGAGGGCCTGCAGAGGCACCGCAGGCCTATCGTTCATTGTTTCCAGGGTGGCAAGGGTGAAATCCAGCAGGTTCTGACAGGCTCTGGAGAACCGGTAGCGGAAATTTTGAGCAGTTCGGCGAACCAGCAGTGGAAATTTTGAGCAGTTCGTAGAACCGGCAAATACCACCTCTGGCTGGCCCCAGAGTGGGGTGGGAATGGAGTTTTTGCAATATCCTTCCCCCAGGAGTGGGGTGGGAATGGAGATTTTGCAGTATCCTTTCCCTGGAGTGGGGTGGGAATGGAGATTTTGCAGTATCCTTTCCCTGCCATGCCCACCAAGCCACGCCCACAGAACTGGTAGTAAATAAATTTGGATTTCACCACTGCAGGACTGCCCTGTGGGCCTTGAATTTGACATATTATGCATTTCTAATAATCAGCTTTAGTGGTCTGTGTTGCATGGTCCTTTATGTTGTTTGTTTATTAGTGCCAATTGTTTTTTTTTATTTTTTTTCCTTTTGCATAAAATAATTATCGGAGCCAGGAGATTGTAGTGTTTGCATTTAATGATGCCTCCCAATTGTTGATATACAACTTCAAACACACCTATCTTCTGCATGATGTATAATAGATAATAACTATACTTTAGTCAACTGCCCATTTAGCGGCGAAGAGAACAATAAACTCTGCAGGCTCTGGAATCTGGGGAAATTTCCAAATTTCCATCCTATTATTTAGACAATATCCTTAGTGGGGCTGGTGACAGTGCTTGTGTAAGCATGCAATTTTTTTCCCCCCATGGTAAAGCACAAAGAGAGAGAGAGAGAGAGCATAATTGTTAGGCCAGCTCTTATCTACACATCTGCTCATTTTGACTTCAGATGCTGGGCCATTTAACACTCAAGGGGAACTATTTTACATTACAAGAGAGAGTTAATAGACAGAAATTAATGAGCTGGACATACCCACTCGGAGCCTCAACATATATTTACGATTGGAGGGAGCAAACTCTTAACTCCTGGCTTGCTTTAGCAAGGTGGCTAAACAGATTTTCAACCCTGCAAGCAAACTGCTGTCGTTTTTCTTAAGCAAAATAGGGAAGTGCCTTCCTAAGTATTGGAAGAAATGTCCATCTGGGTTCAGTTCCAAGTGGGGAAAAAAGAAGTTGCTTGGGAAGAAGGTTTATTGATGAACAGGATCACATGGCTTGAGTTCCTGAGCAGAAAAGGGCCGAGATCAGGGGTGAAATCCAGCAGGTTTTGGAGAACAGGTAGCAGAAATTTTGAGCAGTTCGGAGAACCGGCAAATACCACCTCTGGCTGGCCCCAGAGTGGGGTGGGAATGGAGATTTTGCAATATCCTTCACCCAGGAGTGGGGAGGGAATGGGGATTTTGCAATATCCTTCCCCCCAGGAGTGGGGTAGGAATGGGGATTTTGCAGTATCCTTCCCCCAGGAGTGGGGAGGGAATAGATATTTTGCAATATCCTTCCCCAAGGAGTGGGGAGGCAATGGATATTTTGCAATATCCTTCCCCAAGGAGTGGGGAGGCAATGGATATTTTGCAGTATCCTTCCCCTGGAGTAGGGAGGGAATGGGGATTTTGCAGTATCCTTCCCCTGGAGTAGGGAGGGAAGGGTGATTTTGCAGTATCCTTCCCCTGCCACACCCACCAAGCCATGCCCACAGAACCGGTAGTAAACAAATTTGGATTTCACCCCTGGCCAAGATGCTGAGAGTGCCTTGGTTTTATGCCGTCTGTTGGGCTCTGATTGGTTCTGATTGGTTGTCAGATTCCTACGGGGCCATGCAGGGGTAGCTCTGTAGGTTGTCTGTGTCCCAGGCTTGGTTGAGCCTTGCTGGGTGATGATGTAATGAAAGTGCTTTGGGCAATTCCTATTATAGCTCTGCTTGAAGGAGGTAGATCTTTGTTATGTAGAATAGACTGGCCCAGGCCTTAATGGCCCATTGACAAAGGTGTGTGTGGGGGGGTGAGTTTCTGCCTCCCTTTTAGGGGAAATATTCTGCCCTTTTAATATATCCTAGAATATCTCATTTTTCTAGGAGTGGGGTGGGTGCTAATGTCCTATATCAGTTTAGGTCAAATTCTGAACTGATAGGAAAAGGCAGAAACAAGATATTAAGGCACCTCTGCTAACGCCAGTATATAGTTTCTTATTATAAGCAGGGTAAGCCATTACCTCTGCATGGAGTTATTAATCATAGCAAAGTTTTCTTGTGAGTTAAAGGGAAAAGGGGTCCTTTCTCCAGGAAAGGTTCAACTGTATTAATTAAGTTTGCTTTGCTTTCTTCCCCCCGAAAAAGTCATACAGGTTTTTGGCCTGTATGTTCAGCGCATCACTGAATTTTAGATGACTCCAGGAAAAATCCTATAATTGGAGAAAAAAAAAAAAACTCTAGGAGATTAATCTGGGACACCAGGGAGGAGAATGTTTTACTTCTGATGTTGGGATTATTAGTTACGGATGGGCAATTAACTATAACTAATTATAGCTATCATGTTATGATATCACCATTAGTCCTTTTTTTCACTAGACTAGGTGTTATGCCCCAGCATATAACTTTTATATACTGTTGCTGCTCTCTAGCCCCATCTAATGGCCGGAGGGACAAATATGCCCAACATACGAACTTTATATACTGTTGTTGCACTCTAGCCCCATCTAGATCCACAAAGATTGCCAGTGTCATGCCCCAGCATATAGCTTCTATATACTGTTGTTGCTCTCTAGCCCCATCTAGTGGCCGGAGGGACAAATATGCTCCAACATATGATCTTTATATACTGTTGTTGCTCTCTAGTCCCATCTAGTGGCTGGAGAGACAAAACACCAAGTATATTGTTTGAAGCTGACCCAATCCCATTACCCATCAGCCCGCACTCTCAAAACAAGTGCATGCTGGGAAGCCAGACTCCATTTCCTTTAGCATTTGGAGAAGGCAAAAGCCCAAAGAAGAATCCATCTTAATCCACGGCACGTGGTCATCCAAAGACAAACCCACATTCCCCACACAGAGCATCATTGGTGAGATTTTAAATTGCTTGTATTTATTTATTGTTATGTTCAGCAGTAACTCAACACTGTGTATCTTGTATTTGGTTCTCATTGTATGTATCCTTGTTTTCCCCAGTTTCACCATATCCTGTTCTTTCAATAAAGCATTCAGATCTATGCACACAGGGTCTGTTTTATCGGAGGATAGGTGGGTTTAGCTGCATGTTGAGCTGCACACAGACTAATGTGTAGTGAAGACAGAACATTAGGAATTGGGTATATTGCAACTAGTCTAGTGAAAAGAAGGACTAAATGTGACATGATAGCAGTGTTCCAATATTTGAGGGGCTACCACAAAGAAGAAGGGTTCAAGCTATTCTCCAAAGCACCTGAAGGCAGGACAAGAAGTAATCAAGGAGAAAACCAATCTAAAACTACGGAGAAATTTCCTGACAATTGGAACAATGAATTAGTGGAACGGGTTGCCTTCCGAAGTTATGGATGCTCCATCACTGGAGGTTTTTAAGAAGAGATTGGATAGCCATTTGTTCGGAATGATATAGGGTCTCCTGCTTTTGCAGGAGATTGGACTGTGTTGTGGCCCGTCAGTGGCCTGTGCAGCTAGTAACTGATTCCGACAGCGAGGAGGCTGGTGTGGTGCTAAGCCAGTAACCTGTGCAGCTGGCACTCTTGTCAGACAATGAGGAGGCTGGTGAAGATGTGGTGCCAGAGGTGGGGATTCAGCCAGAGCCTTCAGAACCTCCAGAAGCTCCCTTAAGTGAAGAGGACGAAGAGGAGGAGCCTCTTCTCGATGCACGGGCACACAGAACTGCCAAAAGGCAGGAGTGGCTCCTCAGGAGGAGGTCTCCTCGAGAGTAAGGTTGGGGCTAATTGGCCACTCCCTTAGCCTATTTAAGGAGGAACGCCAATTGAAGCAATTTGCAGGGAACAACTTCGTTCATATACCTTCGTGTCTTGTCTTGCTTATCTTATCAGCTTCCTGCAAATTGCCTCTGGGCATTCTGCCAACCATAGTAAGCTTTCAGTATTATTCTTTGAATTCTTGGTTGCTGTTAATGCAGTTAATGAACAACCGTTGTTGTAAAGAACTGATTCATTTAGTAAACTAAGGTTTGAACAGACTTCGTGTGTGCTGCGTTCTTTGAGATCCGTAGCTGGGGCAGAACAGACTGTTGTTAGTTGTGGAGTCATGTCCGACCCATCGTGACCCCATGGACAATTTTCCTCCAGGCCTTCCTCTCCTCCACCATCCCCTGGAGACCATTTAAGCTCACACCGACTGTTTCAGTGACTCCATCCACGCACCTCATTCTCTATCATCCCCTTCTTCTTTTGCCCTCCATCTTTCCCAGCATTGGGCTCTTCTCCAGTGAGTCCTTCCTTCTCATTAGGTGACCAAAGTATTTGGGTTTCATCTTCAGGATCTGGCCTTCTAAAAAGCAGTCAGGGTTGATCTCCTCTAGGTTTGATCTGTTTGATCGCCTTGCAGTCCAAGGGACTCACAGGAATCTTCTCCAGCACCAGAGTTCAAAGGCCTCAATTCTCTGGGCGCTCAGCCTTCCTTATGGTCCAACTTTCACATCCATACATTGCAACTGGGAAAACTGACTATACACACTTTTGTTGGCAGGGTGATGTCTCTGCTTTTTAGTATGCTGTCTAACTTTGCCATAGCTTTCCTCCCAAGGAGCAAGTGTCTTTTAATTTCTTGGCTACAGTCCCCATCTGCGGTGTCTAGAAGCACTGGGAGCTTTTAAGAGGAGCCTGGAGAGCCATTTGTCTGAAATGATGTAGGATCTCCTGCTTGATCAGGGGGTTGGACTAGAAGACCTCTAAGTCCCTTCCAACTCTGTTATTCTGTACTGTTCTGTTCTTAATTCAATGCCCTTCTTTATTTTATAGGGAATACTTATTCGTCTACAAAGAGAAGAGAAGTCTACCCTTGTGGACAAACTGCCAGCAGGGGTGAAATCCAGCAGGTTCTGACAGGTTCTGGAGAACCGATAGCAGAAATTTTGAGCCGTTCGGAGAACGGGTAGCAGAAATGTTGAGTAGTTTGGAGAACTGGTAGTGGAAATTTTGAGTAGTTCAGAGAACCGGTAGCGGAAATTTTGAGTAGTTTGGAGAACTGGTAGTGGAAATTTTGAGTAGTTCAGAGAACCGGTAGCGGAAATTTTGAGTAGTTTGGAGAACTGGCAAATACCACCTCTGGCTGGTCCCAGAGTGGGGTGGGAATGGAAATTTTGCAATATCCTTCCCCCACGAGTAGGGAGGGAATGGGGATTTTGCAGTATCCTTCCCCTGCCACGCCCACCCAGCCACGCCCATAGAATCGGTAGTAAAAAAAAAATTGGATTTCACCACCGACTGCCATCCTTGGCATCCAGTGACCAAGCTATTGGTGGAGAGGTATTACTTAAGGAAGAATGCGCTTGTTAAATATGCCACCCTGCTTTTAGCTGTGATCGCAATCATCTTCAGAGTGATCTGAATAAATGAAATTATGAAAGCATTCTAATTTGGAGAATGTCCTCCAAAACTATTTCTTTAAGGAGTCGATCTCCAAAATCCTGTAAGAATCAGGTTTGCTTAGAATACTGTAAAGATCATTCACGAGCAGTTATATATGAAGAATATATATATATATATATATATATATATATATATATATATATATATATATATATATGTGTGTGTGTGTGTGTGTGTGTGTGTGTGTGTGTGTGTGTGTGTATTAATGCTTAGTGGTAGGAAAGCTTTAAAACACATCAAACATCACTTCTTTATCCCAGAAGAAAATCTAAGCATGAAAAGAAACCTGATAATTAATTTAAACAACAACAACAACAAAAAGGTTTTTTGGAGAGTACATCTCGTACTGTTTATCGTTCTCATTATAATCCTTCGGCATGTAAAGTGATCAGAAAAAAAGCTTTCTTGGCATTATGTTCTCTCCCCCACTTCCCCATCAGGTTCTTTTATTACAACTGTAGTTGGAGAGATCTCCTTAATTTGCTTCTGCAACACCTTTCATTCGAATCTTTCCTAGAGACGTTTGCAGGACTTTGGAAAGGTGTTCTGGTGAATCTGAGGGTGTCTTTGAGTTTTCCTCCACTTAAATAAGTTTATCTTATTGGAAATGGTTTATGACCGTGATGGAGAACCTATGGCATTAGTGGTGAAATCCAATTTTTTTTTTACTACCGGTTCTGTGGGCATGGCAGGGGAAGGATACTGCAAAATCTCCATTCCCACCCCACTCCAGGGGAACGATACTGCAAAATCCCCATTCCCACCCCACTCCAGGGGAACGATACTGCAAAATCCCCATTCCCACCCTACTTCAGGGGAAGGATACTGCAAAATTCCATTCCCACCCCACTCTAGGGCCAGCCAGAGGTGGCATTTGCCAATTCTCCAAACTACTTAAAATTTCCGCTACTGGTTCTCTGAACTCCTCAAAATTTCTGCTACCAGTTCTCCAGAACCTGTTAGAACCTGCTAGATTTCACCCGTGGCATGCGTGCCCAAAGTGGCACACGGAGCCATGTCACCTGGCACATGCGGCATCGCCCATTCCTCTTCCGGGTTTCTGGCGCGCAGGCGCACACGATGATCAGCTGCCCTTTGTGCGTGCAGCAGTGCCGAAAACTGGAATAGCTTGTCGTCCGTTTTCTCGTGTGAGCATGTGCGCTGTCCAGCTGATTGGTGTGTGCACATGTATGGCAATAACAAGAAAACTTTCTGGCTAGCAAGCGTGGACTGGAAACTGGAAGTACCTTATGTCAGGTTTCGAGGTCGTCTCAAATAAATTGCATTTCAAACAAAGTCTTTGATGAAAAACTCCCATTTATTAAGCACAGCATTCTGACTCCGACTCCATCATAGCCAACACTGACTTCCTGACCCAAAACCCTCCCTTTCCTTTCACCACTCCTCTGCACTCATTGGCCATCTTCCAAGTCACTCTACCCCTAATCTACTGCTCCAGCTCTAAGGAATTTCCCCCCTCCCATCCCATCTCCTAGGGGATATTATCTCCAGGGAAAATAAGTAGGTGAAAAGTCAAACGTCCCTTTCCAGATGCCTCCGCTTCTCCTTCTTATGTCAGCACTAGAGTAAATGCAGCTTGAAGTGCTGACACCTTATCTGGCACGTGCATGCACCTTGGGCAGCTCCTCTTCCTGGCACTCCCTGATGAGTACGTGCACACACGCGAAGCGTGCACATATGCGCGAAGTGGTCCCTTTTTGGCACTTGGTGCCAAAAAAATTCACCATCACTGGTTTATGATGATTTGGCATGCAAGTGTTACTAGATTTATGAGGAGAGAAGTTGGGAAGGATAAAATCAAAATAAAGGTGTCATTTTTGCTCAACGAAGAGGGGCAAATTTTTCTGTGCTTGAGGATGTCAACCACAGGTCTAGATCAGTACACATACAGGTAGACCTCGACTTACAACAGTTCCTTTAAGGACTATTCCAAGTTACAACAGCACTGGAAAAAAATGACTTATGATCGTTGGAGCATCCCCATCGTCATATGATCAAAATTCAGATGCTTGGCAAAGGACTTATATTTATGACAGTTGCAGTGTCCTGGGGTCATGAGCTTCAGCCGTGCAATGGTTAGAGTGCAGTATTGCAGGTTACTTCTGCTAACTTGCGCACAGTCACTCACACCCTCGTCACTTCCCGTCTGGACTATTGTAACGCTCTCTACATGGGGCTCCCCTTGAGGAGCACCCAGAGGCTCCAACTGGTCCAGAATGCGGCTGCGTGAGTAATAATGGGGGTGACCCATCGCTCCCATGTAACACCCCTCTTGCGCGAGCTGCACTGGCTCCCGGTGGTCTTCCAGGTGCGTTTCAAGGTGTTGGTTACCACCTTTAAAGTGCTCCATGACTGAGGACCTGGTTATCTACAAGACCGCATTCTGCCACCGATTGCCTCCCACCAACCGGTACGCTCACACAGAGAGGGCCTCCTCAGGGTGCCGTCAGCCAAACAATGTAGACTGGCGACCCCCAGGGGGAGAGCCTTCTCTGTGGGGGCCCCTGCCCTCTGGAATGAATTACCCCCGGACATACGAAGGATCTCCGACCTCCGCGCCTTCCGTCGTGCAGTGAAGACCCTGTTATTCCAGCAAGCTGCTCTGATGGGATAAATGACTTTAATTTGGTTTTAATGGGGTTTTAAAATTGGTTTTAAAATGAGAGTTTTAAATTCGGCCTATGATTTAATTATTTTAATCTGCTTTTAAATTCTATTTTGTACATTGTTTTATTATGGCTGTTTACTGCCCTGAGTCCTTCGAGAGAAGGGCGGTATATAAATTAAATAAATAAATAAATAAATAAATAAATAAATAAATAAATGCCAGCTGCCTGCAGTTTGGCAGTTTGATTCTCACCAGGCTCAAGGCTGACTCAGCCTTCCATCCTTCCGAGATCAGTAAAATGAGGACCCAGGTTGGTGGGGGCAATAGGCTGACTCTGTAAACCGCTTAGAGAGGGCTGGAAAGCACTATGAAGCGGTATATAAGTCTAAGTGTTATTGCTATGAGATCACCTTTTGCGATTTTCTGACGAGCAAAGTCAAGGGGGAAGCCAGATTCACTTAACAACCGTGTCATTAACTGAACAGCTGCAGCGATTCACTTAAGAACTGTGGCCAGAACTGTGGGCAAAACTCACTTAACAAATGTCTCACTTAGGGACAGAAATTTTGAGCACAATTGTGGTCGTCAATTGAGGATTACCTGTACATCCTTTGGTGTAACTTTGAATCCATGGCAGATAGAGAGGAAGAGGGTTATGAGTATCAGCAGAGAATGGAAAAGCTGACTTTGTATAAATATACAAAAGTATGAAGGCTATTGCTTAGCGCATTGTAAGCTGCCCTGAGTCTCCAGAGAAGGGCGGCATATAAATCAAATTAAAAAGAAAAAAAAACAACAGTCAGTGGGTGGGCATGGTGACAAATGGAAATAAAACTTCCACGGTGCGAATTAAATATTTGCTGGCTTCAGATTTTAATCTCCTGGCACTTGACAACATTTGTGGTAGCAAATATTCTTCCTCAAGGCCGTAAAATGGTTTGGTTGAACAGGTTTCTGAACACACAGAATGACAATAAAGCTAATTTATTTGCTTGAGCATGCAATAATGTCAGGATCGTGGTATTTTTCGTTTCTTCCCTACTCTTGCTCTATAATCCATATTATGGGCTCTAGGTTAACTATTACCATTAGAAACCTGGTTAGTTCCCCACCCCTTTGAGTTTTTGAGGCTGTTGTGACCTAGGCTTCCTGAGTCATTAAAACACATGAGTAGTCCCAAAAACCTCTTTTATTCCAACAGCTGTGAATTACGTTCATTCACAGCTGAGTCCCAATTAGTTGCAAAAAGTCCTTTGGAAGAGGTCCTTTGGGATAATCACCAACCTTTATCTCCCTTCACACTCTGCCAAAGACCTACTTGGCAAAGCCACACGGAGTCCAGAATCGAACAGAGATGCCGACTGGGAACAGAATTAACAATGTTGCTTTCCTGCAAAGGGCCCACGTGTCTTTGCTCCTCTTTTAAGCCTTATGGGAGGGGCCAATCATCTCCAGGCCTTACTCCCGAGTCGTCCCTTTTGTTTTAACTGTTCTTGTCTTCTGGCCACCCTGCGCATGCGCGCACTAGGAACAGGCTCCCCCTGTTCCTCTGCCTCTCTGATGTCCAACTCTGGAGGCTCTGGAGTCCGCACATAACTCCCAGATGGCCCTGGCCCCATCTCTGCCTCCACCACAGAGCCCTCATCCAAGCCTTCCCCAGACTCCAGGACCTGCCCATGTTCCTCCCCCAGCCTCCTCACTGCCTGATTCTGCTGCCAGCTCCACAGGCTGCTGGCAGACCACAATAGAGTCTAGGGTGGGGATGTAATAACATGGTCTATGTCAGCATTCCAAGTAATGCACCCATTGAAGATAGAACTCTGAGGCAGGTAAATTCCTCAAAGAACAGTTTATTGGATACATCATATTGGCATAGGCTGGTGAAAACCGACTCTGAAAGTTCCCACGGTTTTCACCTAATGAAAAGTGAAAGTTTCCCCTTTCCCCCAAGTCATCAGTCACATTGTCCAATAGAGGTGCTGGCCGGTTGCTTGATTACTTTACTCCTCCTTTCCCAGCCACCTGTTGGAATGACCTTGGTTCCCACAGGAAAATCTTTTGTTTTGACTGCAAAGCCCCAGTTAACTATCCCCCCCCCTCCTTGTCCCCTCTTCACTCTTGTGGCACAAAGATGGCCTCATCCAAGTTCGCTTCAGGATTGACAGTCTATTTCCTTATTAGCAATCTGCATTGGCAACAAATGCTTATGCCAGAACTTCAACCTGCATTTAATCTAGTGCTGACATAAGAAGGAGAAGAGGGGGCAGCTGGCAAGAGGACGCTTGACTTCTCACCTACTTATTTTCCCTGAAGATAATATCCCCTAGGAGATGAGATGGGAGGGGGGACATTCCTGGGAGCTGAGTAGTAGATATGGGGAGAGTGATTTGGAAGAGGGCCAGTGAGACACAGAGAATTGGGGAACAGAAAGGGAAGGTTTGGGGTCAGGAAGTCAGAGTTGGCTACACCACAATCAGGGACAGGTTGTCGTGCTTAATAAAATGAAAGATTTCTTCAAAGACTATTTGTTTGGAAATGCAATTTATTTTATTTGAGGCGACATCGAAACCTGACAGCTTATATTTTCCCTGCATTTAATAATTAGTTATATTTCAGAGTTGGCTAAAGTCACATGCTTGTTATAGCAAACAGGTCCACTGTCTCACTATTCCTTTTTAACTTTTTTGGAGGTGGGGAAGATAACTTCTTGCTTGATGTCCTCTTCCCCAGACGGGGAAGGACTTGAAGGCACCAATTGGGTTAGAGGACTATAGACAATAAATGAATGGTGCAGGTGTGAGACTAAAGCAGCCAAATTAGGCTAATGCAGCCTATGAGCTCTTTTACAATGGGTACCACCAACATAAGGTAAAGGTAAAGGTTCCCCTCGCACATATGTGCTAGTTGTTCCCGACTCTACGGTGTGGTGCTCATCTCCATTTCAAAGCTGAAGAGCCAGCGTTGTCCAAAGACGTCTCCGTGGTCATGTGGCCAGCATGACTAAACGCCAAAGGTGCATGGAGGGCTGTTCCCTTCCCACCAAAGATGGTCCCTATTGTTCTACTTGCATTTTTTACATACTTTCAAACTGCTTGGTTGGCAGAAGCTGGGACAAGTAATGGGAGCTCATCCCGTTATGCGGCACTAGGATTCAAACCACTGAACTGCCGATCTTTCGATCGACAAGCTCAGCAACTTAGCCACTGAGTCACCGTGTCCCTTACCACCAACATATGGCCCTATAATTGCCAGTTGGTGGTTCACGTGAGATGGTGTCCTGGAGAAGCATGTTAAGGGGCTGCTTCAGATCTTCTTCTGGAAGGTCCATGCTGTATGGACATCCTTTCATTGGGTTGCTTTTTCTCCTCATTGATATTTAACAGGATTCCTGGGCTAACCAGGAATCTTGGAAAACAAAATTCAGCATGTTTAAAGTCATTTATTTATTTATTATTTATTTATTGGTTCGATTTATATGCCGCCCTTCTCCGGAGACTCAGGGCGGCTTACAAGGCGTTAAGCAATAGCCTTCATACTTTTGTATATACCTGCTTAGTAGGGCTTTCGGCTCCCCGCAGCGGTGTTCTTTTTTATACAAAGTCAGCTTATTGCCTCCACAATCCGGGTCCTCATTTTACCTACCTTGGAAGGATGGAAGGATGAGTCAACCTTGAGCCTGGTGAGATTTGAACTTGCAGTAATTGCAGGCAGCTGGTGCTATTTAACAGCACTTTAGTCTGCTGCGCCACCAAGGCTCTTAGATATTTGTTTTGGCTCAAATGTGTGTGAGTGAGTGTGTGTATGGAAGGAAGGAAGGAAGGAAGGAAGGAAGGGGGAGGGAGGGAAAGAAGGAAAGAGAGGGATGGAGGGAAAGAAGGAAGGAGAGGGAAGGAGGGAAAGAAGGAAGGAGAGGGACGGAGGGAAAGGAGGGACAGAAGAAAGGAAGGAAATGAAGGAAGGAGAGGGAAGGATGGAAAGGAGGGATGGAAGGAAGGAAGGAAGGAAAAGAAGAAAGGAAGGAAAGGAAAGAAGAAAGAAAAGGAAGGAAGGAGAGGATGGAGGGAAAGAAGGAAGGAAAGAGGGAAGGAGGGGAAGGAAGGAAGGAAGATGGAGGGAGGACAAGAGGGAAGGAAAAAGAGGGAAAGAGAGAAAGAAGGAAGGAGAGGGAAGGAGGGAAAGAAGGGTCAGAAGGAAGGAAGGAAAAGAAGGAAGGAAGGTGGGAAGGAAAGAAGGAAGGAAAGAGAGGGGAGGAGGGTGGGAAAGAAGGAAGGAGAGGGAAGGAGGGACGGAAGGAAAGAAGGAAAAGAAGGAGGGAAGAAAGGAAAGGAAAGAAAGGAAGGAGAGAGGTGGGAATGAGGGAAAGAAGGAAGGAAAGGTAGAGTCACCAAGTTAACCTTGTTGCAAAAACATATGAATAAATGATAGAGAAAATAATCCGTTCGCTGTGTTCCAAATTCATGCTGTTTTTAAAAGCTACACATCTTCTCAAACACAGCAAGAGTTCCAAGGAAATGTACCACATTGATTATTGGGCAAGTTTCTAGAAAACGCACAAGAGACTTTGAGTTATATCCTGATGTCTCTGGTTTTGCTAAGGCTGAAGGATGCATTTTCCTGCATTGTTTCTCATCTCTCTGTGGGGTTGAGAAGACCAAAGCGGTGGCGTGGAAGATTGGTGTTAGCCTAATTATAAACCCTGCTCTAAAAGCATCATGAAGTTGATGCTTAAAACCTTCTGTAATCCAAATGGGGTTTTTGAATGTTATAGTTGACCAGTTCTGCACTCGAATCTACCTTGCCTTCCCATTTAAGCTCTTTTGAACCAATCAGAATTGAACGAATGCCTAATTTTAGTTCTAACCTAGAAAGGTTTATCCTTCTGCGCCCTTGGTGAGCTGCATCATGTTCCCTCTTGGCCTCTTGGTGCTCGTTAAATATAGTTCTTAATATACTATTCATAAAAACTCTTTATCTGCCAAATGCGGATGATGTTTGTCCAACAGATACCCTAAACCTGTGATGGCGAACCTATGGCACCTGTGCCACAGGTGGTACACGTAGCCCTATCAGTGGACATGCCAGCTTAGCTCATGTGCGCCGGCCAACTGATTTTCGGGCTTTTTGGGCCCACTAGAAGTAGGGAAACAGGCTGTTTCCTGCCTCTGGAGGGCCTGGGGTGGGGTGGGGAAGGCTGTTTTTGCCCTCCCCAGATGCATAGAAAGGATCTGGAGCCAGGTGAGAAAGAAAAACATGCCAGGAGCAAGGGGGGGAGAGGGGGTTGTGTGCGAATGCGCAGGACAGGGCGCATAGAATTATGGGTGTGGGCTCGTGCATGCGCGACCCTCCCCCGCCGCTCCCCAGCACGCGATGGCAAAAAGATTAGTCATCACTGCCCTAAACCCATGCTGAACACTGTCAGATTGTAGGCACCTTTGATTATTTGTGTTGGAGAAAACAGGGCTACTTTTAAAATTATAAGGCTACTATAAAGCAGCAGTGGGTTTCACATTTTGTTACCACCAGTTCGCCGCACCCATGCTCACTTTGCACCTTCTGGACATGTGCCCAGCCTTCAGCATATGTGCTTTGCTCACGTGTCTTTCACGCATGCGTCCGGCCTCAAAAACTTGCCTAAATAGGACGGCATAGAGCTGGGGTGGATGGGCCTATCACGATTTCCACTACCGGTTCGCTGGAACTGGTCTGAACCAGCTGAATACCACCTCTGGCTACCAGGATGGTTTGAACTGGGTGTGAATCTACAAAAGTACGGTAGTACTTGACACCAGTGGTGGGATTCAAGTAATTTAACAACCGGTTCTCTGCCCTAATGATTTCTTCCAACAACCAGTTTGCCAAACTGCTCAGAAAGTTAACAACCGGTTCTCCCAAAGTGGTGCGAACTGGCTGAATCCCACCGCTGCTTGATACTCATCGTTAATTGGTTCCGGGAGATGCGATGAGTACCTAAAACCATGAGCACCAAATAGATTTTTCACATAAGAAATAATATAGTGAGTCAGAAGGCAGCTGAGGCCAACAATTTCTAATTTGTGCGTTGAGTACCAAACAAACGATGAGTATCGGGACAAAATTTTCATGTCAAAATTCATTGAGCACCAAATTTGAATACCAAGGTACCACCACATGCACTAACAAATTAAAAATGAGAGCTAGGGTGGTGTGTCTAATGGTCTGTCTAATCTACAATGGCAATCAATGAATAGATTATGAATATGGCCAAAATTGTGGAAACCTTTTGGGAAAAGTGTATTTTCTAAAACTAACTAATAACACCACTTTTTTTAGGAGTAGTGCCATAAAATTATATATCAATGGAAAGATAATTGAATCAGGAATGTAATGCAATAACTTTTATGAAGGATTTGCAATTAGAATAGCAGTTACAGTATAAAGAAGAAAAGTGAAACACGTAGAAAAAAACAAGATATACAAAAATGATCACCAGAGAAAAAAACGAGATATACAAAAATGATCACCACGTCAGTTAATACTTAGTTGGGTAACCTTCAGCATGAATGACGGCCTTACAACGTCTTCCCATGGAGTGAACCAAGCCTTTGAGTTCTGCAGCTGTTCTAATGTGAAACCAAGATTGAATGATGGCTTCTATTAACTGAGTTTTATTGCTGGGTCGTTTCTGACTAACAAGTTTCTTTAGCTGGCTCCATAGATTTTCAATTTTTTTTTTTAAATTTGATTTATATGCCGCCCTTCTCCGGAGACTCAGGGCGGCTTACAATGCGTTAAGCAATAGCCTTCATTCTTTTGTATATTTTATACAAAGTCAGCTTATTGCCCCCACAAACTGGGTCCTCATTTCACCTACCTTAGAAAGTATGGAAGGCTGAGTCAACCTTGAGCCTTGGAGAGATTCGAACCAGCAGAAATTGCAGGCAGCTGTGTTAATGACAGGGTGCATTAAACCACTGTACCATCAAGGCTCTTTGGGTTAAGGTCTGGGTTATTCCCAGGCCATTCCAGCAGTGGAATAGGATTATCTTGAAACTCCAAAAAAAAAAAAAAAAAGGTGGTGTTATTAGCCATCAGACCTCAAAAATACACTTTTCCCTAAGGGTTTCCACAATTTTGGCCCCTACTGTATCTGTTGAGTACTTTTGGTGGGGCTGTAGAAAGTTAAATGTTTCAACGACAATCTCCAGTAGCTATTGTTGACATTAAGATATGCACGGATTATTAAAAAGGGTGTCTGCATTGAAAGGCTAACAAGTAGTATGATTTAGACTATATGGCCTGCCTTTAATTATTATGCAGGGCTTGCCGACAACATAAATAGTTGTAACCTTTTGTGTGAAGAGCAAAGGCAGGAAACATTAATCCACAGGGAACTGATCACTCCTCTGTAACTTCCTTGGCAGAAATCTCATTTTCGTTCTTTTGCTCATCCTTTTTTGATGGCAGGGAAGAACTTCCTGCTCGGTGCACTTTTTTTTTTTTTAAATTTGATCCTAAAGGTGCAACAAAATCCTATGAATGCTGGATCCATTGTACCGCTAAACAGGTCCCGTTGGAAATAAGAGTCAAAGAAAGCTCTTGAAAAGGTTGACAGTGAAATGGAATTGTGGATGGTGAGCGGAAGGAGTAAGAAGGATCTCAGGGAGGGCAAGTAGAAGGAGTAGAAAGGCTCTCATGGAGATTTACATTGCTCTCCATGAGATCCTTCCCGTAGGATTCTATTCTCTGTTATTCTTCGCGAGATCCTTCTCTGTAGATCTCTCAAAAATACACTCTGAATTAAAGCTCATCCTAGCTTGCGTTTGAAGGGACGGATTGCTGTTTAATCTACGGGTGTGATGGGCAACCTATGGCATGGGTCTTTGGATTTCTGCGGCGCATGCGTGGGGGGGTGAGACACATGGGGGGGCGCAGATGCATGCGCCCATGTGGGCGTGCAGGGGGATGTGCACCCCATGTGGGAGGCAGGGCATCTGCGGGGGGCATGCTCATGCATGGCAGAGACCCAAAGACCAGATGGCCAGGTTTGTGTGCATGTATGGGTGGCGGAGCTGAACTGGGGCGACGGCCCACATGCGTTGGTGTACGCGCTGCAGTGCGTGCATGCATGGGGGTGGGGCACATGCACAGGGGTGGGGTGCATGCATAGAGGCCAGGCGCACATTGCATTTGGGGCAGGGGTGGGTTCTAAATTTTTTTTACTACCGGTTCTGTGGGCGTGGCTTATTTTGTGGGTGTGGCTTGGAGGTCATGTGACTAGGTGGGCGTGGCTAGCTGGTCAGAGTCATTTCTGGAAGGTCCTCGCACTTACGACCAGTCCTCGCACTTACAACCCAACTCATTGGTTTGCTTTTAACACTGATCAGCTGTAGGACGGCCCTTTGAGGTCCCGTGGCAAGAGTTTAAACAGTTTTTTTTCCCTCTAGTCATCAGCTGGGACTCAGGAGGCAGCAATAGATTGGGGGTGGGACCAAATAAAAGGTAAGAATAATGTGGGGGGGTGAGGGGGTGGGAGGGCGAGGGGGAGGAGAACCGGTTCAGTGATGAATCTGGATCTGCGTACCTTCCGTCGCGCGCTTAAGACCTTCCTCTTTCACCAAGCCGGCCTGACCTAAGTCTTTCCCCTTTTTAAATGGAAATTTTAAATCTGGTTTTAAATTATTGGGGTTTTAAATTTGTTCAGCCAAATTATTTAATTCGTTTTAATCTATTTTAAATTTTGTATTTATATGTTTTATTCCATGGCTGTTCACCGCCCTGAGTCCTTCGGGAGTAGGGTGGTATACAAATTCAATAAAATAAATACATAAATAAATAAATGACATATTGTCACCGCTACTGGCTTGGCCGAACCGGACCGAACCGGTAGGAACCCACCACTGATTTGGGGAGTTCAGGCGTATGCGCTTTGGGCTCTCGGTCCGGAAAAGGTTAGCCATCACTGATTTACTGCATCAAAGACTGTGCAACCTGGAAGTTGGCTTGTTAACTTCTGCATCCTACTAGAATTGAGGGGAGGGCCGTCCTTGCTTTCATTTCTGTTTTTATATGCAGGTCTTCTCCGCGATAAAACAAACGTCCTCTTTTCTGTTTTGGATTGCTCTCAATGGCTGTTTCCCTATTCTGTTCTGGTGGTTTATTTAACATCGGCACCACTGAGATAATAAATTAAATTCCTTGTTTTGCATGCAGCAATAAATGTAATTGTACACAGTTGCGGTCACAAGCTGGAAGGAAGGTACTATTTATTTAGAACTTCCTAGCAAGTCCAGCCATCTAATCCAAATGCCCTCGACCGCTGGGCAATGTCTTTTCTTTTCTGCTTGAGCTCCACAATTAATAACTATGTTTATTTTAAGCCTTTTTTTTTATTAAAAAAAAATCACTGCAAGTAAATGAGCCTCTTGCTGCTCTAATTTCCTTTCTCTGCTTGGGAACGGTGCTGATTAATGTCATTGAAGGAGGAAACGGCAGTTCTGCATAGTCTTCTGTCATTCAGATGTCCTTAATCTGGCATCTTCCACAGTTTCAGTTCCATTTTCTGTCAGAGGTTGACAGGCTGGGTAGTTGCCAGAAGGCAAACCTATTAAGGCACTCCTAGACTGAGATCCTATGCTGCCGTCTAACATCTCTTAGAAGAGGGGTGTCAAACTCATGGCCCGTGGGCAGTGGTGGGATTCAAATAAATTAACAACCAGTTCTCTGCCCTAATGATTTCTTCCAGCAACCAGTTGACCAAACTGCTCAGAAAGTTAACAACCGGTTCTCCCGAAGTGGTGCGAACTGGCTGAATCCCACCACTGCCCGTGGGCCGGATCCAGCCCGCGATGTGGTTCAATCTGGCCTGTGGGGCTGCCCTGGAAACAGCGAAGGACTGGCCTCTGGCGCCTTGGCTCCAGCCCAGGCCACCCGAGCACTGGTCTACAACTTGGTGGTGGCCATCCGGGCTGAAATGCAGTCAGTCTTAAGGAGCTGCCCCACCTTGCCCCCTCGGCATGCACTGGAGACAATACATCCCCCAGTCCTCCCCAAGCCACCACATGTGCCCCCCCACAATGTGAGCAACATCGAGCTGGCCATGCCCATCCTAGCCACACCCACCAAGTTGGCTGCAATCACCTGGCCACATCCACCCAGACTTCCGGGGTCAACAACAACCCTGATGCGGCCCTCGATGAAATCGAGTTTGACACCCCTGTCTTAGAAGGTCTGTGATGACTGTATGTTTAGGTCATACAGGTTTCTCTGTATTTGGATCGCCTCAGTGAGGATATCCCAGGGTAGGGGTGAAATCCAGCAGGTTCTGACAGGTTCTGAAGAACCAGTAGCGGAAATTTTGAGCAGTTCGGAGAACCGGCAAATACCACCTCTGGCTGGCCCCAGAGTGGGGTGGGAATGGGGATTTTGCAATGTCCTTCCCCCAGGAGTGGGGTGGGAATGGGGATTTAGCAATGTCCTTCCCCCAGGAGTGGGGAGGGAATGGGGATTTTGTAGTATCCTTCCCTGTCACTCCCACCAAGCCATGCTCATTAAGCCACACCCATAGAACCGGTAGTAAAAAAATTTGGATTTCACCACTGCCCCAGAGGCATCAACCATCGGTCATCACGGCGTCATCATGTGCCGTATCGTGACTCCCCCCCTTGCTAAACCTAGGCATGGGCGTGGCCGGTGCGTGACGCACCCGGCCCGCAAGTTTGACACCTCTGGGATACTCCATAATGAAAAGGTCTTGCCTGCATTGTAGCTTCAGAAATCACCGATACGCACCTGTCTCTTCTTTTCCTTCAGATCATGCAGATAAACAGATTAACCAAGTTATGTAGCTCCTTTGGATTTTTTCGTAGATCACAATAGTTCCACAGGAAGGGAGGAAAAGAAGACAAAAATGTCAGGCACAAACGATCAGGACCACATGTGATGTTCCAGTTAAACTGATTTATCACTAATCATACCTATGCATAAGAATCTACTCAACCAACAGCATTATCCTGACATTAGCTAACCATGAATGGAATTCAAGAGAGGTTGGACTTAGTCTGTTTGTGGCTATGTAGAGGGCCAGGGGTGTCAAACGCAAGGCCCGTGGGCTGGATACAGCCTGTGATGTGGTCGGATCCAGCCCACGGGGCTGTCCTGGGAAATGTAAGGGGCCAACCCACATCACTTTGGCCCGATCTACCCAATGCAAAGAGGAAACATTGGGCCAGTGTGTCTTCGGCCTGGTCTACCCAATGCAAAGAGGAAACATGCCAACAGTTTGGGGAGTGGTGTCAGGCTGGCCACACCCACCCAATTGGTCACGCCCCCCCCAGTTGACCGCACCTGCCTAGCCCCCTGAGGTCAACCACAGCCCTGATGCAGCCCTCAATGAAATTGAGTTTGACACCTCTGCTGTAGGCTAATTCCTCTTTTGACTCCTCCTCCAGTTGCTGCCACTCCTTCTGTAGCAGTGATGGCTAACCTTTTCCGGACCGAGTGCCCAAAGCGCATGAGCCCAAACCCCCAAAATGCAATGTGTGTCTGCCCCCCCATGCATGTGCCCCACCCCCATGCATGCAACGCCCCCGCGCATGCACCTCCTGCGTGTGAGCTGTTACCCCAGTTCAGCTCCACTGCGCATGCATGCGCCCCACCCCCATGCATGCAAATGTCCCCATGCATGCACCCCCTGCATATGAGCCGTTGCCCCAGTTCAGCTCCACCGCACATGCATACACACACAATATGGCCATCTGGTCTTTGGGTCTCTGCCATGCATGTGCGTGCCCCCCACACATGCCCCACCTCCTGCGCATGTGTGTGCATCCTCCCGCACACCCTCATGTGTGCATGCATCTGCACCCCTGCATATGTCTCATCCCCCCACGCATGCACGGCAGAAACCCAAAGATCAGCTGGCCAGCGGGAGGCGCATGTGCCTGCACAGCAGAGTGTTCTGTCCCCGTCTCACACACACACACACACACAAACAGACAGCTGGGGGTTAAATAAACTGGCAGACAACCAATTCTTCCGATAAGACACTTGGCAGCAACCCAGTAGCTGCTTGCCAACAACTTTTACTCAATAAACAAAATACCCACAGTCAAGAATTGTCCAGTTCGTAAAATAAATCCAAGGCCGATAATGTTGTTTCCAAAGATGCAATGTGACTCGATAGTAGTTAGTTTTGTCTGTCACAGAGTCTGAATGGCCACCTCACCCCCTTTTATACCCTGTGGGGTGTGGTCCAGTGACTCAGCCTAATCTCTGGCACGCCTTTTCTTCTGTTGCGTGCGCTTATCTTTGCGATGCTGCCGAGGATCCAGCCAAGACTCATTACCCTCATTACTGTCCACCTGTGGCTGTGTGGACGTGCTTTGCCCTGGCCCTATCTCTTGCCCTACGGCGGACACTGAAGGCATTGCCAGAGAGGAGGGTCCTGGAGAGGGAGGCCTTGCCAACTCCTCTCCTTCACTCTCGGAGTCCTCTCCTGACGATGACACAGGCTCAGGTAATGGAGCCACAACACAGAGCTGAACTGGGGCAACAGCTCGTGTGCACACAGAGAGGGCACTGTGTGCCACCTCTGGCACCTGTGCCACAGGTTTGCCATCACAGTTCTACAGAAATCTGAAATCTGTCCTCTTAGATGCCTAACCCCCCTTCCCCCCAAGAGGACACAACATTGTCAGGTTTGAGTATATTTTACATAAGTTGCTCTTTGCCCTACTCCACATGGACATGTGATCTTATCGTCACCCATCCATGTTGGTTTTTCTAAAAGTGGCGTTAAATTTGAATCCTCAGGCTCTGGGCTGATTGTTCACTCCTGTAGCAACACTGGGTACATTTTCACACCGAAGCTTATCACCTCATTAGTCCAATCTCTTAGCTCTTTTTTAATTGTTTAACCTTCCTTTCATGTTTGCCTTGCATTTGTTGGTCTGCATCAAACTCCTATAACTGCCTCTCTTGATCCTCCTAGTACTCGGCTGTCATTTATCAACTATTTTCCCCGCATATATTCCGTTGAGAGCTTACCGTTCCCTTTTCACAACTTCATTTTTACGACCTTTACTTTTCTGTTGCTGAGGAGGGAAACCCCTTCCCTCTCATAAATCTGAGTCCCTCGGTGGAAATTAAAGCGGCAATCCTCAAATGACTTGTGTGACCATATAAATCCCAATGAAATCAACAAGGATTTACAAGCGGTTTCAGACTTGCAGGAGTGGGCTACTTATTTATTTATTTATTTATTTATTTATTTATTTATTTATTTATTGGTTCGATTTATATGCCGCCCTTCTCCGGAGACTCAGGGTGGCTTACAATGCGTTAAGCAATAGCCATCATACTTTTGTATATACCTGCTTAGTAGGGCTTTTGGCCCCCCCCACAAGCGGTGTTCTTTTTTATACAAAGTCAGTTTATTGCCCCCACAATCCGAGCCCTCATTTTACCTACCTCAGAAGGATGGAAGGCTGAGTCAACCTTGAACCTGGTGAGATTTGAACTCATAGTAATTGCAGGCAGCTGGCAGCTAAGTGCTACTTAACAGCACTTTAGTCTGCTGTACCACCAAGGCTCCTTCAAAGGGAAGGAATAATAAAATGTGGAGCAAACAGAACAGGTGAGCATAAACCATGCCCCAAGGAATGGAAGGGCCAGACTGGAAAATGTCTGACTAAGATAAACTGGGGTTTAAGAATTATGGCTGGTTGACTGTGGAATTGTTACTCATTTGACTATTCAGAGATCTATGCAGTGTTTGTTGCAGCTTGATTTTTAAGAAAATAAATATCGATGGGGTAGGAGTTATTGTTTGGAAACTCAGGCATTGGATAGATAACAGAGTTGAAAGGGAGATTGTTCTGTCCCCCCCACCTCACATAGGCAGACACACGAGCAAAAGACGTCTACCAGTAATTTATTTTTACAAGCCGACCTGAATCCCTTTGGCAGATAAAAATTCTGGCAGCTACTTTCTGAATGCCTGCCAAGTTTCTTATCACCTCTAGAAACAGGAGTCAGCGTATCTGTAGTCTGTTGCTGGGGCAACCAAGAGTTCAAGAGTAGTCAGAAGTCATTCACAAAGTCCAAGCCTTAAGTCCGAAAAATATCTCATCCGAAGCTCACAATATGGAGTTTCTGTCCGTCACAGAGCCTGCAAAGTAACCCCACCCACTTTTATTCCCTGTGGGGCGTGGCTCAGTGACTCAGCAATCTCTGGCCCTTCCCCACCTCTTCCTTTGCTGCGCACGCCTCTCCTTCTGACGCTGCCTGGGATCAATCCAAGATTGATCTTCATCACTCCCTATTAGTGGGTGCTCCGACATGCCTTCCTCCTGGCCTTCAGCTGGAACCTGAGGCATTGCCAGAAAGGAGGATCCTGGAGAGGGAGGCCTTGTCAGTTCCTCCCCATCACTTTCAGAGTCATCTTCCTCTGTGAGGACAGGCTCGGGAGCCGGAGTCACAACAGAGATCTTCTAGTCCAATGCCCAACTCAAGCAGGAGATCCTATATCCATGATGGAGAATCTATGGCACACATGCCACAGGTTGCATGCGGAGACATCTCTGCAGGCACGCAAGCTGATGCCCAGGTTAGCTCCACCGCACATGCCCACGTGCCTCCTGCCAGCCAGCTGAGTTTTGGGTCACTGCCGGAAGGTGTATGTGCATGTGTGGAGGGTGGGGGGGGTCATATGTGCATGCATAGGGGGTGGGGGGTGCAGCACCCCCCCTGTGCCCCATTTTTGGTCCCAGGAAGTTTTAGGGAGGCCTGCTAGCACAAAAATGGGTGTCGCGCATGCTTCTGTGGGGGGCAGGGAGAGTACGATGGGCGCGCGCATGTGTGGGGTGGGGCATTATCGGTGACATGCTTTCAGAACCCGAGGGGGAAAAGGTTCACCATCACTGCCATATATCATTCCAGACAAATGCTTGTCCAATCTCTTCTTAAAAATCTCCACTATTGGAGCATCCACAACTTCTGGAGGCAAATCGTTCCACTGATTGATTGTTCTCATTGTCGGGAAATTTCTCCTTCGTTCTAGCTTTGATCTCTCCTTGATAAAGTTCCTTCAGGTTGCTTCATGTCCTGCCTTCAGGTGCTTTGGAGAATAAGTTGACCCCCTTCTTCTTTGTGGCAGCCCCTCAAATATTGGAACACTGCTATTGTGTCACCTCTAGTCCTTCTTTTCATTTGGTATGGGACTAAGAGTTAACTCATTAAAGAGGCTGGGGAGAGCATTTTTTTTTTGAATATTCACAGAGTATTAGATTAGATCACATTAAGAGAGTTGGAAGGGATCTTGTAGGTCATGTAGTCGAATCCCCTACCCAAGCAGGAGACTCTGCCTACACCATTTCTGACAAATGGCTGTCCATTCTTTTCTTGAAAGCCTCCAGTGATGAAGCTCCCACAACTTCCGAAGGCAACTTCTGTTCCATTGATTGATTGTTCTCACTGTCAGAAAATTTCTCCTTATTTCTAAGGTTGAATCTCTCCTTGATCAGTTTCCATCCATTATTCCTTGTCTGGCCTTCGGGTGCTTTGGAAAATAGCTTGACCCCCCCTCCTCTCTGGGGCAGCCCCTCAAATATTAGAGTTGCTCCAAGTTGACTCAGCTTTCCATCCTTCCAAGGTTGGCAAAATGAGGACCTAGACAGTGGTGGGTTCCTCCCGGTTTGGCCCGGTTCTCCTGAGCCGGTAGCGGTGACGATGTGACATCACCGAACCGGTTCTGCCTCCCAGCCCCCCACCCTCTCCCATCCCCCATGCCCCCCCCACCCCCGCATTATTCTTACCTTTTATTTGGCTCCACCCCCAATCTATTGCTGCCTCCTGAGTCCCAGTTGATGGCTAGAGAGAAAAAAACTGTTTAAACTCTTGCTGTGGGACTTCAAAGGGCCGCCCTACAGTGTTAAAAGAAAACAAATGAGTAGACCGGTGCCTGCAAAAATACATGAGTAGATCAGTGCCTGCAAAAATAAATGGGTAGAACAGTGCCTGCAAAAAGTAAATGGGTAGATCGGTACAGCTCTGTAAGCAGTTAAAAGCCTGGTAGACCAGTACCTCTGCTAAATCCTAAATAATTGTCACATGACCATCAAGCCACGCCCACAAAATAAGACACGCCCACAGACCGGTAGTAAACAATTTTAGAATCCACCCCTGGACCTAGATTGTTGTGGGCAATATGCTGACTCCGTAAACTGCTTAGAGAGGACTGTAAAGCGCTGTAAAGCGGTATATAGGTCTAAGTGCTATTGCCATAAAAGATTTCAGAATCAACCACCTGTTTTGCATAATATCAGCCACAAAATGGTCTAATGCAGCATCTTTGGGTCACCTTTGACATCAGTCGAGCAATGGCAGGTGAGAAAATGATGTGGTTCCATCTACCTTGAAGGAGAAAATTTCTGGGG
The DNA here is from genome assembly GCA_022577455.1 of Arizona elegans. Taxonomy (NCBI): domain Eukaryota; kingdom Metazoa; phylum Chordata; class Lepidosauria; order Squamata; family Colubridae; genus Arizona; species Arizona elegans. The sequence continues at coordinate 70,643,534 of JAKOOJ010000009.1, forward strand.
AACCAGCTCTCCCCCTTTGCTGAATGTTATCCTTGTTACAGCTGCCACCAATTTCAGTACCTTCAGTCAAACTCCTACTTCACTGACAAGAAAGCTACATTCTTCCAGCATCTTATTAAACAGATTTATTGAAAAAGGAAGAAGGGAGTTAGGCTGCAGAACTCTTAGCAACTGGATACATTTAATTTAGCTTCCCATTTATCTTTGTGAAGGGTTGTTGCTAAACCTCTGGTAATACAATAGACAGGGTAGGAAAGGATTTAAGGGTAGGAGGCTGATAGAACAAACTTTGAAAAAGCATTAATTTAGGCTGACCATTGTTTATCTATCTTATCATTGAATCCAAGAAATCTTGTGATGCTCAAGCCAACATCATTGTCTTGAGTTCTCCACTTTCCCCAGGGATTATTGCCCTCTTACTATACCAGCTGAATATGGCAACAAGTTAAAATGAAAACTGGGGACATTAGGAGATTATAGCCCAAAGACTAGGAATTTTGACAGAAGCAAGCAAGCTTCGAGGAAGCTCACGATTATATTTCAGAAGATTCTACACTTCTCTACCTGAGACCCATGTAACAGAAGATAAAGTCATGGAGTTGTCCAGTTAGATCATTGAGTTTAAACATTAATGTCAGTGTCAAGTTTCGAGGTCGTCTCAAATAAATTGCATTTCGAACAAAGTCTTTGAAGAAATACTTCTATTTATTAAGCACGGCATTCTAAAACCCGACTCCATTGAAGCCAACACTTACTTCCAGCCCCAAAACCCTCCCTTTCCGTTCCCCACTCCCCTGCACTCATTGGCCATCTTCCAAGTCATTCTGCCCCTAATCTACTCCAGCTCAAAGGAATTTTCCCCCTCCCATCCCATCTCCTAGGGGATATTATCTCCAGGGAAAATAAGTAGGTGAAAAGTCAAATGTCCCTTTCCAGACGCCTTCGCTTCTCCTTCTTATGTCAGCACTAGAGTAAATGCAACTTGAAGTCCTGACATCCAGTTTGCATCTAGTTGCTTTCTGGATTTCATCTCTTTGCTCTTTTTTGATTACATCACAAATCCAGACTAATTCCCAGCTTGACCTCTCCTCTTGACTGGGATGGTTGCTTTCCAACATCTCTGGATTCTAGGTAGGGCAAACTTTGCACAAAAAATTAATGGATACAAATTTGACATTGCACTCAAAGCAAGGACAAAATAATATCAGAACATTTCTAGCTTCCCAGGGGACCTCACAGTGGTTGAAAAATTCCGAGCAACAGCACCGTCAAGTGAGAAATAGTTGAATCTTCTCTCTTAAAAATTATTCTTGAAGAAGACCTCAACAAGCACAAAGTGTTTTTAATTCATTACGGTTGTTAATTGATAAAATACTTGCAATCAATATCGCATATAACCTCCCATGTGGAAGCTTATAAACATTAACCGACCTAGAAAGAAGGATAAATTTTTTGACAGTTGTTGTTAGTTGCGAAGTCGTGTCCGACCCATCATGATCCCATGGACAACCTGGGCCTTCCTGTTCTCTACCATCCCCTGGAGACAATCTAAGCTCACACCTATTGCTTCAGTGACTCCATCCAGCCACCTCGTTCTCTACCATCCCATTCTTCGGGGGATGGTAGAGGACAGGAAGGCCTGGAGGAATGTTGCCCATGGGATCACAATGGGTCGGACATCAATCGTTTCCAGCATTAGGCTCTTCTCCAGTGTTAGTTGCGAAGTTGTGTCCGATCCATCGTGACCCCATGGACAACATTCCTCCAGGCCTTCCTGTCCTCTACCATCCCCCGGAGTCCATTTAAGCTCACGCCAACTGCTTCAGTGACTCCATCCAGCCACCTCGTTCTCTGCCGTCCCCTTCTTCTTTTGCCCTCAGTCTTTCCCAGCATTAGGCTCTTCTCCAGTGAGTCCTTCCTTCTCATTAGGTGGCCAAAGTATTTGAGTTTCATCTTCAGGATCTGGTCTTCTAAAGAGCAGTCAGGGTTGATCTCCTCTAGGACTGACCGGATTTCATCTCTGCCTCTTGTTAAATGTCTAGAGCAGGATTGTAAAACCTTGGCCATTTCAAGACTTGTGGACTTGTCTGCAAGTTGAAGCCCACAAATCCACAAGGCTGGCTGAGGAATTCTGGGAGTTGAAGTCCACAAGTTTTAAAGTGGTCCAGGTTGGACTGGAGTAACCCTGTGCGTGAGACAGTCTATGATTTTTTTTTGGAAAAGGACACCTTCTTTTTTAAACGATATGTGTTTTGCAGAGGGGTAACTTTTGTGAAGTGATTGACAAGGTTGTCAGAAGACAAGTTGTGAAACTTTTTGGGCAATCCTACCACTTTCTCCCCATCTGCAGATTCTGAACATATTGTAGAAATTGCAAGCAGATGCCTTCAGCATCTGTTTCCAGGCTTTATGATCATGGTTAAGAGCTACCCTACATTAAGAGAAGCAGAGAAACGTGCAAAACGAACAGGGCAAAAACACAGTCTGAAAAATGAAGAGAAATTATTATTTTTTTTTGCTTTCTCAAGGTCATCGCTGTGCTTTGGGACTCTTCCTTTCATTCTGTTCTTCCGCGAAAGTGAATTTCTGGGGAAAAAAATATGATTGCTTCCCTATCGAGCCCTTTTTTAAAAATCAAAACACATAGCAACATTGGAGGGCTCTTGTACAGAGTGCCTCCTTCGACAAGAGAATGACATTTGAGTTAATTAATTTTGCGACAATATTATTAGAAAGAAAGTGACTATTGTTGTTGAGCCTCTGACAACTTTTCTTGCATTTTGAAAATAGGGTGGTGGTGTTTTTTTTTTTTTAATGAGAAGAAGCTAGAATAAAACAATTCGCCACGGTGAAAGAAATGTTGCCTTTCTTGGTGTTCAAAGAACAAGGAAATACTTTGAATCTGAACAGTTTATTTTAAATAGCTGGGAAGCAAATGATTAAGAATGACAAGTAAACCTCTGAAAGAAGAAAATATGGTTGCTACATCGCCTCATTTGTTAAGATGAACAGAGAAAATGCTACCATTCAGGGGTGGGTTCTAAATTTTTTTAATACCGGTTATGTGGGCGTGGCTTATTTTGTGGGTGTGGCTTGGAGGTCATGTGACTAGGTGGGCGTGGCTAGCTGGTCAGAGTCATTTCTGGAAGGTCCTCACACTTATGACCAGTCCTCGCACTTACGACCCGACTCATTTGTTTGCTTTTAACACTGATCAGCTGTAGGACGACCCTTTGAAGCCCCGCGGCAAGAGTTTAAACAGTTTTTTTCCCTCTAGTCATCAGCTGGGACTCAGGAGGCAGCAATAGATTGGGGGTGGGACCAAATAAAAGGTAAGAATAACGTGGGGGTGGGGGGGGTGGGAGGGCGGGGGGGAGAACTGGTTCGGTGACATCATATCATCACCGCTACCGGCTCGGCCGAACCGGACTGAACCGGGAGGAACCCACCACTGCTACCATTAAGTCAATGATGGTGAACCTTTTCGGCACCGAGTGCCCAAACCGGAATGCTGTGCATGTATGTGCATGTACCAGAGCGCTGAAAACATGGAGACCAGCTGGCCAGCTGGTTTTCAGGTTTCTGGCACATGCATCAGTCAGCTGATCTTTGCACATGCCAGAGCATCGTAAACCCAAAGATCAGCTGGCGGCGTGCACATGCCTGTTTTCTGGCTGTTTCTGGCTATTTTTGGGCCATTCTCAGGCTGTTTTTTGGGCTGTTCTTGGGCCGTTTTCAGGCCATTTCAGGGCAAAAAATGGTCCAAAAAACAGTCTTTTTGTAGCAAGAGGGATGTTGGCCCCAATCCTCATCTTCTTTCATAAGGGCCTAAAGACTGGGGGGCCCCCATGGAGGAACAGCACAGTGGAGATGGTTGATCAAGTAATAATAGCTCCTTCCATTCTGCCTCTACCCTCCCCGTGTCTTTAGACTTTAATCTTTTAATGTATTTATCTTTTAATTCAGATATATTTTTATGACTGTAAGACAACCACAGTTTTACCTTATGGCAAGAGGGATGGCCAATAAATTCTATAAATAAGTAAATAAAATAAATCTAATTTTTTTTTTAACAGCAGTAGCGTACTGAATTTACTTGGCTTTTGTGTTTCCTTTCAAGCAGTTTTGCACAGATAAGTGGCAAATGAGACTAGGGTGATAGGATTGCAGGTTTTATCTTTGCTAAGGAGGGTGTAAGGCCTCAGTCATCGATGGCCCTTAAGGAAAATATAATATTTGTAACCATCAACAGATATGGCAAAGTTGCTTATCCAAGAAGCAGGCTTATACCCATATTCACAGTACATTTCCCCCACTTTTAACAACCCTGTAATCCATTTCATAGGGGTGGAGTTCGAGGAGACTGAATAGAGCTGAGCATTTACTGACTGGATTCCCTTCCTGATGCCTACATGGAGCTCACAGCAGATATTTTCCTTTTGTGTCCAGAGAGAGAAATATCTGCTGCTAGCTAGGATTGAATTCACAGCCTCCTGATTCTGAGGTGACAGCTCCACCTCTAGGCCACCATGCCAGTCATTCACAGTACATATGTTCAGTGCAATTAAACTAAAGCAGGCTATATTTATTTTAAAAAAAGGCAATGAGTTTGGTTAAAAACCACTCTGACGGTTTTGTGACTCTGGCTGTTCTGTCCTCACTACACATTAGTCTGTGTGCAGCTCGACATGCAGTTAAACCCACCTATCCTCCAATAAAACAAACCGTGTGTGTAGATCTGGATGCTTTATTGAAAGAACAGGATATGGTGAAACTGGGGGAAATAGGGATACATACAATGAAAACCAAGTACAAGATACACAGTATTGAGTTACTGCTGAACATAACAATGAATAAATACAAGCAATTTGTATAAATACAAGAGCCTTGGTGGCGTAGCAGACTAAAGTGCTGTTAACTAGAACCAGCTGCCTGCAATTACTGCAGTTCAAATCTCACCAGGCTCAAGGTTGACTCAGCCTTCCATCCTTTCGAGGTAGGTAAAATGAGGACCCCGGATTGTGGAGGCAATAAGCTGACTTTGTATAAAAAAAAAAGAACACTGCTTGGGGGGGCCAAAAACCCTACTAAGCAGGTATACTCAGGAGCCTGAGTGGCGTAGGAGGCTAATGCCTCCTACTAAGGCAGCATTTAACATCCAGCTGCCTGCAATTACTGCGAGTTCAATTCTCACCAGGCTCAAGGTCAACTCAGCCTTCCATCCTTTCTAAGGCGGGTAAATTGAGGACCCAGTTTGTGGGGGCAATAAGCTGACTTTGTATAAATATACAAAAGTATGAAGGATATTGCTTAACACATTGTAAGCCGCCCTGAGTCTCCGGAGAAGGGTGGCATATAAATCATATATATATATATATATATATATATATATATATATATATATATATATATATATATATTTAGATAGATAGATAGATAGATAGATATAGATATAGATATAGATATACACAAAAGTATGAAAGCTATTGCTTAACGCATTGTAAGCTGCCCTGAGTCTCCAGAGAAGGGCGGCATATAAATTGAACCAATAAATAAATAAATAAATAAATCGCACCAGCGATGCTCTATGTGTAGGATGTATGTTTGTCCTTGGATGACCATGTGCCACCGATTAAGATGGATTCTTCTTTATGCTTTTGCCTTCTCCAAATGCTAAAGGAAATGGAGTCTGGCTTCCCAGCATGCACTTGTTTTGAGAGTGCAAGCTGATGGGTAATGGGGTGGGGTCAGCTTCAAACAATATACTTGGTATTTTGTCTCTCCGGCCACTAGATGGGACTAGAAAGCAACAACAGTATATGAAGATCATATGTTGGAGTATATTTGTCCCTCCGGCCACTAGATGGGGCTAGAGAGCAACAACAGTATATAAAGATCATATGTTGGAACATATTTGTCCTTCTGGCCACTAGTTGGGGCTAGAGAGCAACAACAATATATAAAAGTTATATGCTGGGGCACGACATTGGCAATCTTTGTGGATCTATGATCTTTTCCACCAAAATAAGCTTGCTACAAATGTTATGCTACCTGTAAGAGGCTACTAATCTCAGGTATTCGAAACAGTTTCTCTGGGCTTTTTCTCGGCATTAGACCAGCTACGCCAATTACTTAAGAGCAATTTCTAGCAATTACAGCCATAAAACAAGACAACCCTCTGTGTGCAGAGTCTGGCCTAGAGCAGGATTGCTCAAATTCAGGCTGGTAATAAAAACAGAGAGCTTATTGATCTCTAGTGGGCTGATATATGACTCGTTGCCTTTGTTTGAGTTGCTGAGGTTTTTTATTTTTTATTTTTTTGCAATTGTATATATCCAGGAATTGATTGTTTGCTTGTTTGTTTTAGAACGAGTGATTATTTTATGATGGAAAGGTAGCATTTCACAAATCTGGCACACAGTGGATACTAACCAATAGGAGTTTCCTATCAACTTTGCTTCCCAGTTTACTAGATGGCTGCTGGCATTTCTGAATTCAAATACCATGTTTCCCCAAAAATAAGACTGGGTCTTATATTAATTTTTGCTCCAAAAGACATATTAGGGGTTATTTTCTGGTTAGGTCTTATTTTTGGGGGAATATGGTACTAAATGCATCCATCTGGCTGACAATCTTAACTGGGGCTTATTTTGGGGGTAGGGGTTATATTACAAGCATCCTGAAAAACATGCTAGGACTTATTTTCTGGTGGGGTCTTATTTTCAGGGAAACAGGGTATTTAAAGCAGAGCAAGAGGAATAAAAAAGAAAAATATAGGGGCCATGCAATCATTTGAAATCCAAGGCTGCACTAACAGAGGGATAGAATCAAGATCCTGTGAAGTGTTAGTACTGCTTTACAAAGCCTTAGTAAGACCACACTTGGAATATTGCACCCAGTTTTAATTGCCACAATATTAAGAAGGCTTTGAGACTCTGGAAAGGGTGTGGAGAAGAGCAACAAAGATAATTGCAGGTGAGGGTAAAACCAGGGGTGAAAACTATCAGGTTCTGACAGGTTCTGGAGAACCGGTAGCGGAAATTTGGAATAGTTCGGAGAACCGGCAAATACCACCTCTGGCTGGCCCCAGAGTGGGGTGGGAATGGAGATTTTGCAATATCCTTCCCCCAGGAGTGGGGAGAGAATGGGGATTTGGCAGTATCCTTCCCCTGGAGTTGAGCAAGGCTCAACCAAGCCTAGGACACAGACAGCCTACAAAGTTAGCTAAGACCCCCCGCCCTCTGGGAGTCTGACAGCCAATGAGATACATTTCTTGTACAGGAACAGGAAGCTCTAAGGCAGGGCCCAAGAGACGGTATAAATCTCTCTCTCTTTCTCCACTCCATGTGCCTTTTTTGCCCAGGACCTCAAACCATGTGGCCCTGTCCACCATTAAAAACCATCTTTCCAATCAGCCACCATGTTTCCAGTGTCTTTCTCCAGTGGTGAAATCCAAATTTTTTTACTACCGATTCTGTGGGCGTGGCTTGGTGGACGTGGCTTGTGTGTGGCAGGGGAATGATACTGCAAAATCTCCATTCCCACTCCACTCCAGGGGAAGAATACTGCAAAATCCCCATTCCCACCCCACTCTGTGGCTAGCCAGAGGTGGTATTTGCCGGTTCTCTGAACTACTCAAAATTTCCGCTTCCGGTTCTCCAAACTGCTCAAAATTTCCACTACCAGTTCTCCAGAACCTGTCAGAACCTGCTGGATTTCATCCTTCCTTTCTCCCCACTTGGAACTGGACCTAGATGGACATTTCTTCCAACACTTCTTTACTGTTAAAAAGAGAATAAAGACTGCATAGCATTCTTCTCCTATTAGCATTTAAAGGGTCTCAGTTTGGGCTCCCCTTCCAAAATTAACTATATTTTTTTCTCCTTTACCTAACGTGGAATCAAGCTTCCCGTTTGGGTTTTTTTTGGACCAACTATTTAGTGCAGGGGTCTGCAACCTTAAACACTCAAAGAGTCATTTGGACCCATTTCCCATAGAAAAGAAAAACATAGGAAGAAGAACGGCTGCAGGATTTGAGTTGTGATAGTTCAGGGGTCTGCAACTTTAAACACTCAAAGAATCATTTGGACCCATTTCCCATAGAAAATAAAACACCGGGAGCCACAAAACCTGAGTGGGTGTGGCCAACTTGACATCACTCACTTCCACCAGTCACATGACCCCCTAGCCACACCTATCCAGCTGGTCATTAGGTCAGATAACCGGTTGTTAAAAAATACCGGGAACCACAAAACCCTTTTGACATCTCTCTCTCTCACTCTCCCCCTCCCTCCCCCCTCTCTCTCCCCTCTGAATCTCTCTGTCTCTGCCCTGGATGCTTCTCCATCCCACCCGTCACCCTTACCTTCTCAGGCCAGGCGAGGAGTGACTGGGAGGGGAGGGCGAGGGGCGAGACCAGCCAGTGGTGGGATCACCCAACAGGGAGCCACAGAAGAGGGCCCAAAGAGCCACATACGGCTCCGGAGCCGCAGGTTGCTGACACCCGATTTAGTGAAAGCAAGCTGCAGCATTAAGATATTACCGCTATAGATCTTTTTCATTTTGTAGGCTCTGAATAAAAACAGACAGCTGTTGCATCCTTTCTTGTTTATTTGCCCTGGGGGGATAAAGAGAAACTCCTTGCTCCCCATTGTTTGCTGCAGAAAGTACATTGTTATTCAATCAGGCGTGATCCTCCTTTTGTAAGATCTGTGTTAGGGGGCTCAGTTTTTCCTGTCCTTCTAGACCGCTAAGGAACAACTCTTGAGAAATCAAAATCCTTCAGGAGGTCTCTAGATGTGTATCCTTGGACAACCCCCCTTTGATTTTTTTCGCAACTACCCTGTTTCCCTGAAAATAAGACACCCCCTGAAAATAAACCCAATTGGGCTTTTGAATGCATGCGCTAAAATAATCCTCCCCCCGAAAATAAGCCCTCCCTGAAAATATTTAAACGCAGAGCTGGAAATCAGGTAAGACAGCAAGAGGAGCCCCATCTTGCTCCACGTGCCCCAAAATAATAAGACCTCCCTGAAAATAAGGCCAAGCGCTTATTTCGGGGTTCAAAAAATATAAGGCAGGGTCTTATTTTCGAGAAAACATGGTACACTCTGAAGTCTTGCAACAATTTTCATTCCCTCAATCCCCTTCTTAATAATTAAAAAAAAGTGTTTAATGTTTTGGATGTTTAGCTTAGAAAAGAAGGAACTGAAGAGAGAGGTTGCTTAAAATTATTATTGAACAGTGGATGGCCAGAAGTTATTCTCCCTCTCTCAAAAACTAGGACCAAAAGTTGTCTTAAAAAAAGGGATTAGAAAAAGTTCTAGAACAATAAAAAATGAAATCACACAACGCATAACTAACTCATGAAAGATGTGGTGGTACCAGAGGTGGGTTTCACATATGGTTACACACACTCGCTTCACACGTGTACACACCTTCTGCGTTTGCTCCCGGCCTTCCGCGTATGCGCTTGGCTCGCGCGTGCTCCTTCCACGCATGCACCCGACCTCAAAAACATGGCTAAATACGACGGCATAGTACTGGGGCAGATGGGCGGGCACACCCATGATCTCCCCTACTGGTTTGCCTGAACCAGTACAAACCAGCTGAATACAACCTCTGGGTGGTACACCATAATGTGGATAATTTAAAAGAGGATTGGATACATTTATAAAGGACATTTCTGAAGACTATCAATTTGGAAGATCCTTGAGGATAGAAATTTGGCACGTATGTTCCTCTTGGCTTCTAGGCGCTTGTTAAGAAAGGATTTTTCAAAATGACCATTAGAACAGTAGTATTTCTTATATAGTGTTATATTAACACACTCTGATGCTAAGGAGTTAGACGTTCTACTTCCCCTCCCCACCTGAAAAGAACTCTGTTCCAACTGCCAGTTGCCTTATAGTAACACATTCCCCTTTGCTAAACCAGGCATGGGTGTGGCCAGCGTGTGCCTCATCTGGCTTGCGGGCTGGGAGTTTAGACATTCTACTCCCCCTCCCAGGGCCGGATTTAGATGAAAAGAGGCCCTAGGCTATTCCACTTATGAGGCCTTTCACCTATAGTGAAAGTGTAATTTTAATTTTGCTAACAATTTGAATGTAGGCCCCTCTTGATCTCGAGGCCCTAGGCTGAAGCCTAGTTAGCCTATAGGAAAATCCGGCCCTGCCCCCTCCCCATCTGAAAAGAACTCTGTTCCAACTGCCAGTAGCCTTATATTAACATGCTCTGATGCTAAGGAGTTACACATTGTACATAGATTTTCAAGCTTTAAGTGTCAATTTATCAAGCCCACTCACATAGTTTCATAGCTAAGCACGGGTATCCAATAAAAATACACTTCCAATAATCATTGATGGTTCCTTCAAACTCTTGCACAGTGGTGATTGCTAGTAGCGTTTTTATAGGTCCCAACTCTTGGCTAATATAGATCTTCTAAGGGTTATGGAACTGCCAGAATGGCAATAAAAGTGTTGCAAAGGAAACAAGATTTGAAAGCATTTCATCTCTTTTTAAAGTATAGCCGTGCTAAGTTATTGCTGGACCAAACCTTAATATCATGAAATACAACATTTGTCAAAACTCTTTGTTTGGCTCCTTGGATGAAGCAGAGCTTGTAAATGTTTTTGAGTATGTTTATTTACTCAGTGTGTGTTGCGTGTATGTGTGTGTCTTTTAATGCAAAGCTCAAACTCTTAGCTGAAATATTGCAGGCCATAAAACTTGCTAAGTTTTGTGTCGTAAACTTGAGAGAGATTGAGGGTGTGTGCAACTGAAGCAACTTCTCCAAATTTGCTGAAAGAAGGAGAGAAAAAATGGAAGGCTACCTTGACAGGAAAATGGATGCTGAATTCTTCTGTTTTAAGCACTGCTAAGACTGCAGCCAAGAAATTAAAAGACGCTTGCTCCTGGGGAGGAAAGCTATGGCAAATCTAGATAGCATATTAAAAAGCAGAGACATCACCCTGCCAACAAAAGTGCGTATAGTCAAGGCTATGGTTTTCCCAGTTGCAATGTATGGCTGTGAAATTTGGACCATAAGAAAGGCTGAGTGCCAAAGAATTGAGGCCTTTGAAATATGGTGCTGGAGAAGACTCCTGCAAGTCCCTTGGACTGCAAGGCGGTCAAACCGGTCAGTCCTAGAGGAAATCAACCCTGACTGCTCTTTAGAAGGCCAGATCCTGAAGATGAAATTCAAATACTTTGGCCACCTAATGAGAAGGAAGGACTCACTGGAGAAGAGCCTAATGCTGGGAACGGTTGAGGGCAAAAGAAGAACATGACAGTAGAGAACGAGGTGGCTGGATGGAGTCACTGAAGCAGTAGGCGTGAGCTTAAATGGACTCTGGAGGATGGTAGAGGACAGGAAGGCCTGGAGGAACATTGTCCATGGGGTCGCGATGGGTTGGACAAGACTTCGCAGCTAACAACAACAATGGATTGCAATGCCTCTTAAGGTAGAGGGGAAGGAGATAGCCTTTGTGAGTGTTTCAAGTTTTATTAGCAATCCTTTATATTCTGTTAAGTTTGCTGCATTAAGATTCAAGGATGAGGGCATCTTTGGATCTTTGTTATTTGAAAGGACTAAGAATAATGAATGGAAGCTTATCAAAGAGAGAGCCAACCTACAATTATGGAGACATTTCCTATCAGTCAAAACGATCAGTGGAATGACTTGCCTCCAGAAGTCACTGGAGGTTTTCAAGAACTGATTGGACAGCCGTTGTCCAGGATGGTTTAACATCTCCTGCTTGAGCAAAGGGATTGGATTAGAAGACCTCCGGTGTCCCTTCCAACTCTGTTATTCTGTAATTAATTAATGCTGTAATGAATTAGCTCTAATTAATTGAAAAGATTTGGAATAGTAGGATTTAAGACTTTCACACCTGAACATCTGGCTAGTAACACCAACCCCCTCAGCTGGCCCAGAGTTTTGAGGTCTCATTCCCATCTTCCTTGAAGAATACACACATTTTGAAGAACTAACCAGTGTGAGATGGCTTTTGCACGCTGCTCCTTGTGCTTGTCACAGTGACATGATTTACATAATAAGTATACCTTCACAATTGGAACTAATCAGTAATGCATGTGTTTTATATGGAGCAGGTTAACCAGAAGTTCGAGAAGGCCTGGAAATGGGCCCGTTTCCGGCCTCCAGAGGCCCTCCGGAGCCTGGGGAGGCCGTTTTCGCCCTTCCAGAGGCTCGAGGAAAGCCTCCAGAGCCCGGGAAGGGAAAAACGCCCCCTTCCCGCCATGGGGCAGGAGGCCAACTAGGCCACACCCACCATGGCCACGCCCACCCAGTAACTGGGCAGAGAATCCCTTGCTAAAATTTTTGAAGCCCATCCCTGCATGTATACATTTAGAAATAAGTCTGTCAAGGAAACGTGATACAATCTTCCAAAAGTTGATGGACAATTCCATGCTCATTTGTCTTTTCCCCTGAGGGTTTCTTAACTTTAAGAGGGAATTTAATTGGACACAGGGTTCTTTTAAATACATGATCAATGTCCATAAAATAGACTTTATCACAAGTCTTCCTTGAAGAGTATTCAAGGATTTTTCTGTTAAAAAGTGTTATATGTCTTCTTTTTACAGTATGCACAGCCTGATAAGCAGTCCCTGGTTCGGACCGGTTTGCAAGAACCGGTAGTAAATCCGGTGGGAGGCCCCGCCCACTGCTCCGGATGTCATCATTGGTGATCTGTGCGTGATTCTGTTGCGAACTGATAGTAAAGGTAAGTAGAACCCACCCCTGATGATAAGTGCTCACTGAACTTGAAAACAGTAAAATTAATGTTATTATCGATGATAATCACGAATTGATAAATATGTTTTTAGGCTGAATGAGTTGAAATCCCGCCCCCCCACAATTTTCTAAAAGACACGTGGAAGACAAAATAAGGACAAGAATTGGATTTTTAGCCTGATTTGAAATAGGAAACGTTGTTTTCTGATTTAGTTTTTGATCTGGAAGGTTTCCAAAAGAATTTGTATAGGAAGAAGTTATTTGTATTCGTTCGATTGTGCCCGATACCCAGAAAGTGGGCTCCACTGAGACATGAACTTCTTGTTATGCTGATTTAGACATCATAAAATGTGTTTTAAGCTCTGCAAAATGCTATTTTGTACCTTCTGAATCCTACTGAAACCGTTAAAGCTCCTAACAAAAGATCACACTGTTCATATTGCTCCACTTTTATGTTGCTATTTTGGTTTTCTTTTCTCAAGACACTTTTTCATGTCACTAGTAATAAATGGGACCTGTCCTCCCCTTCTCAAGGGGATGTGAATTTTATGTACTTGGTCTGACTCTGAAAATTCTGATAGAGGCGAATCAGGAAGGAGGTCTCACACTGGGAGATGCTCATTGGTAGCTTCACCACTATGCCTGCTAGAAGAAAATAGGATAGCAATTACTTGTGTACCTTAAAGCTGTTCTTCTGTTTTATTTTTTGACAGCTCCTCTGGGAAATTTTCTGTTTTTTGTTTGCATAGCTTCTAAAGCCACAGTAGCCAAAGTTTATCTGACTTGGCAATACTTCAAAGCAGTCTTTCCTTTTGTTATTCCGCATTTTATTTGAAGATGACAATACAGGCCACTCTGGCCAACAATTTTTCCGCTTGCCCTGGATCATCCAAATGAAAACTCTCTTCTCATAATTTTGGTGCTGGAAGCAAAACATAAAATGTTTAAGCAGAGGTGGGTTTCAGCAGGTTCTCCAGTTCTGGAGAACCGGTAGTGGAAATTTTGAGTAGTTCGGAGAACCGGTAAATACCACCTCTGACTGGCCCCGCACCCATCTCTTCTCTGCTTCCCAAGTCCCAGCTGATTGGGAGGAAATGGGGATTTTGCAATAACCGTCCCCTGGAATGGGGAAAGAATGGAGATTTTACAGTAACCTTCCCCTGGAGTGGGGAGGGAATGGAGATTTTGCAGTATCCTTCCCCTGGAGTGTGGTGGGAATGGAGATTTTGCAGTATCCTTCCCCTGGAGTGGGGTGGGAATGGGGATTTTGCAGTATCCTTCCCCTAGAGTGGGGTTGGAATGGGGATTTTGCAGTATCCTTCCCCTAGAGTGGGGAGGGAATGGAGATTTTACAGTAACCTTCTCCTGGAGTGTGGAGGGAATGGAGATTTTACAGTAACCTTACCCTGAAGTGGGGAGGGAATGGAGATTTTACAGTAACCTTCCCCTGGAGTGGGGTGGGAATGGAGATTTTATAGTATCCTTCCTCTGGACTGTGGTGGAAATGAAGATTTTGCAGTATCCTCCCCCTGGAGTGGGGTTGGAATGGGGATTTTGCAGTATCCTTCCCCTAAAGTGGGGTTGGAATGGAGATTTTGCAGTATCCTTCCCCTGGTGTGGGGAGGGAATGGAGATTTTACAGTAACCTTTCCCTGGAGTGGGAAGTGAATCCCTCCACTGTGTGAAGGCCTACTTCGTCTTTGCCAGATGGTAAGGCTAGAACTACGAAATTCTAAGAGAAAGCTGGCTAGAGTAGCCCCATGGTGAGATAGGAGCAAATACATTTAATAATAGCAATAATAATGTTGAGAAATACTTAAGGAACTTCGGCAGGAGAAGAAACAATGGATGGAAACTAATCAAGGAGAGAAGCAACCTTGAACTAAGGAGAACATTTCCTGACAGAGCAATTCGCCAGTGAAATGGCTTGCCTTCAGAGTTGTGGTGATTCCATATCTATTAATTTGTTGTTTTCACGGTTGCAAGTGCTTTAAATTCAGCAGAACTCAGTTTCTTTCATTTTCCATGTTACTCGTTTTCAATGTTTTCAGTTTTTGCTTCCAAAATTAAAATATAAAAAGTATTTTAAAAATTGCGTCTGCGCTCACATTTGTGAACCGGTAGGGAAGGTAAGTGAATCCCATCTCTGGGAGGAGGACAGGAGAAAGATAGACTCACAGATCTCTTACAGAGAAAATTCACTATTTGGATCCTTTAGATGTTGTGTTATAGTTTTCTGTAAGGCCCTGATGGTTTCATTTCAGTGTAACATTATGGGTTGGGGGGAAAAGAAATACCAGCAAGGAATGGAGACGTGGAAAATGGAGATGTACTAAAAAAAAATAACTGATACCCTGTTTCTCCTAAAATAAGACATCCCCTTATTATAAGCCCAATCGGGCTTTTGAGTGCATGGACTAAAATAAGTCCCCTCCTGAAAATAAACCCTTCCCAAAAATATTTAAACACATGTGTAGCCGGTCCCTGCCATTTCCTTTGATTAGGGTTAGGGAGACAGAGCTGGAAATCAGGTAAGACGGCAAGAGGAGCCCCGTCTTGCTCAACGCACCCCAAAATAATAAGGTGTCCCAAAAAATAAGGCCAAGCACTTATTTCAGGGTTCAAAAAAATATAAGGGAATAGCAGTCTTTTGAAAAGACTTTTGTCTTCATCATTCTAAACCTTATTATAATAATCTGAACCAGTCGTGCATAGCAACAAGCCACTAAGAAAAAAATCTTTCGAAGTCTTAAAGAATTGTCTTCAAATCAACGTACAGGTAGTCCTTGACTTATGACCACAACTGGAACTGGAATTGCCTAGAATCTGTTGTGGTCCGCCAGCAGCCTTCGGAGCTGGCAGCGGGGTCAGACAGTGAGGAGGCTGAGGAAGAACATGGGCCAGTCCTGGAGTCTGGGGAAGGCCCGGATGAGGGCTCTGCGTCGGAGGCAGAGATGGGGCCAGGGCCATCGGGGAGTGATGTGCGGACTCCGGAGCCTCCAGAGGCTGACAGTAGAGAGGCAGAGGAACAGGAGGAGCCTGTTCCTAGTGCACGTATGAGAAGAGGTGCCAGAAAGCAGGAGCAGATAAAACAGAGAGGACGACTCGGGAGTAAAGCCAAGAGATGATTGGCCCCGCCCATAAGGCTTAAAAGACCAGCAACGGCTCTTGGCCTCTTTGCCGGAAAACAATGTTGAGAGAATTGCTTCTTGTTTCACTGTATTCATTTCTTGTCAGCATCTTTTGCTTCTGAACTTTTGCCAAGAAAAGCCTTTGGCAGTTTGCCTAATTATCCCAAGGTCGGTGATAAACTGAGGAATGGTGTTTTGAAGAATTTGCTTTAATTTAGTTTGGACTACGCTGTGAATGAGTTAATTCTCAGCTGTTCTAATAAAGTCTGTTTGTTTTCGAACTGTTTGTATTTAATACTAACTACTTGGGCCTGGGTCACAACAGAATCAGACCCAGAGATGATGTAGGAAACCTCAACGAAGGTTACTAAACGAAGGTTGTTTTCTATGGGGAAGAACATAAGCAGGCTACACTCTGGAATACCAATGTATTGAGTTTAGTGGACTGGCCCAGACTAGTAAATAAATACCTTTGTGGATCATGTTGTCCCTGCAAAACTGAGGATGCTAACTCTTCAACCAGTAGTGGGTTGCCCCCGGTTCAGACCGATTCACAAGAACCAGTAGTAAAACCAGCGGGAGGCTCCGCCCACTGACCCGGACGTCATCATAAATGATCTGCGCATGTGTAGAAGAGTGCGCGGGCGCGATGCATACTAATAGTAAAGGTAAGTAGAACCCATCCCTGTCTTCAACCCATTGTGACTCCCTAACCACAAGTGAGTACGAGGTTCTACAGAGAGTTAAAAATGTATTATGTTCCCTCTTTATCTGTCTTTCTGCCCATTCTTTTGTCTAAGAGATTGTGAATCTGAGGTCATTTCCTACTGCTTTTCTTCTCAGGAGGAGATACACAGGGCACAGGCTCTTTGATTCTTCTCATAGCAGGGTATAGTAGGAAGGCTTTGCCCGTCCTTACAATGGATTTCTGTTAAATAATATATTTTCCTTTCTGTTATGGTTGTGAAACCTACTTCATTGCTCAAGTTAGAATTCCACCGTCAGGAACGGTTCAGCAAACGCTTCAACTTCTAACCAATTAGGCCAATAAATAATAGCTTTGCGGATCAGGCCAATAAAAAGAATAAGAGTTTCTAAAAGTAATGTTGGAATGGAGCAATAGAGAAGGGCATTCACCGAAAC
Organism: Arizona elegans; assembly: GCA_022577455.1. Lineage (NCBI taxonomy): Eukaryota > Metazoa > Chordata > Lepidosauria > Squamata > Colubridae > Arizona > Arizona elegans. Next base: position 70,660,562 of record JAKOOJ010000009.1, read on the forward strand.
GGGAGAGATATTATCCTTTCCACCTCTTAGAAGCATTCACTCACCCTTTGTTTTGAATCTCTCGGAACGTATCCAAGGAAAGCTGTGCTGCATTTTTCATTAGTTGCTTCGGTATTTCAACCAACTCTAAATTCACTTGGTGGTATTAATAATGTATAGCCGGAGCCAAAGATGCCATGATGCTGGAGCATGCAAAGTTAATACGATGAATAAATGTCTATAAATGTAATGAGCCTGTACATAGAGTTGCGGTTAAGACAACTTTGCCGTGTTCTTGTCCAAAGATTATCCCAGCATCTCCAGGGAACGTAGGACGATACTTCTGAATTAGCCTACTGTACATCGAAATATTTTACACGATAGCATTTTTCCTCCCCATTTAATTTTGCCTTTTTTTCCACCGGTAAATTTGAGAAGGCCACCTTCCTCTTTCTCTCCTTTTAGCTGATGTTTTGTCTGTCAATTTGTGCCTAGCTGTATTTTTGGATCGCTGCAAGCAGTAATTCTATTTTTGCTTTTTTATTCCTGTTCATTTCCCTTGTTTAGTTTTTAAGCAGGGTATTGTTTCTTGTATCTCAATAATCAATATCAAATATCTCAAAATGTCAACATCTCAAGTTGAGCCTTGAAAAAACCATCATGGATGAAGGCCGCATTATCACTGCTTTCAGATGGGGTCCTTTGTGCTCTCTGAGCTTGGTGGGGTTTTTTGCAAATGTTTCGTTAGCCAAATTACCCAAATCCTCAGATTACTGATGGGTAACCTAGTTGGGTAATGAAATGTCTGCAAAAAAACCAAGCTCAGAGAGCCCCACAGTCGTCCTCTTCCTCTTCCTGCTCCTCTTCCTCTTCCTCCTCCTCCTCTTCCTCCTCCTCCTCCTCCTCCTCCTCCTCCTTTCCATAAACCCCACTCCCTCCTAGCATTGATGATGTTCCCTAGCTGGGTAATGAAACATCTTCAAGACAACCTCCAAGCTCAGAGAGCCCCACAGACCTCCTCTTCCTCCTCCTCTTCCTCTTCCTCCTCCTTCCCATAAACCCTATTCCCTCCTAGCATTGATGATGTTACCTAGTTGGGTAATGAAATGCCTTCAAGACAACCTCCAAGCCCAGAGAGCCCCACAATCATCATCCTCCTCCTCCTCCTCCTCCTCCTTTTCCTCCTTCCCATAAACCCCACTCCCTCCTAGCATTGATGATGTTACCTAGTTGGGTAATGAAATGTCTTCAAGACAACCTCCAAGCTCAGAGAGCCCCACAGACCTCCTCTTCCTCTTCCTCTTCCTCTTCCTCTTCCTCCTCTTCCTCTTCCTCTTCCTCTTCCTCTTCCTCTTCCTCCTCCTCCTCCTTCCCATAAACCCTATTCCCTCCTAGCATTGATGATGTTACCTAGTTGGGTAATGAAAGGCCTTCAAGACAACCTCCAAGCACAGAGAGCCCCACAATCGTCATCCTCCTCCTCCTCCTCCTCCTCCTCCTCCTCCTCCTCCTCCTCCTCCTCCTCCTCCTTCCCATAAACCCCACTCCCTCCTAGCAGTGATGATGTTCCCTAGCTGGGTAATGAAACGTTTTCAAGACAACCTCCAAGCTCAGAGAGCCCCACAGACCTCCTCTTCCTCCTCCTCCTCCTCCTTCCCATAAACCCCACTCCCTCCTAGCATTGATGATGTTACCTAACTGGGTAATGAAACATCTTCAAGTCAACCTCCAAGCTCATAGAGCACCAAGGACCCCACAATTCATCCCTGAGCTACAAAGGTTTTTCTTCATCTCAGATGGGTCTGACAATTCCGTTGTGGGAGTTTGGGATACTTGGAAAAGGATAACCATCAACGCAATGGATGCTCTCAGGGAGATATGGAATAAAGGGTTAGCATTTGTGATCAGTTGTCCTTAGGTGCAGTGGTGGGTTGCTACCGGTTTGCCACGGTTCGGGCGAAACAGTAGTAGTGGTGGCAGGAGGCTCCGCCCACCCACCCGGATGTCATCAAATGCCCTCTGCACATGTGCAGAAGCTCTGCTGCTACCAGTTTGCGCGATCCAGAGAGAACCAGCTGAATCCCATCACTGCCTCCTCCTCCCATTCCCTTTCTCATGTTTTATGGAGGAGTGTCTGTATGTGTTTCCTTCGCGAGCGAACCGGTAGCAAAGGTAAGTGAAACCCACCACTGATCAGATGCCGTAAAAATTGAAATTACTCTAGAAAGCTACTGTCTTACAAAAACAAACAAAAACCAGGAGTCCTATTCATAACAATCCGGAAACTGTTCTCAAAGGGACAAAGGAGATGGAATTATTTGGAGACCGAACTTACAAAAGAGCCGAAGCAAGAAATAAGATATGGTCAAAAGGTCTGTGCTCCAGAAGATAATTCATTCTCATCTCAATACCAAATGACCCCGCTCCAGATTAAAATGAGTAACCAGGAATGATAGGATATTGATGCTTCCATTTATTCTTTTGTGCATTGCCAATTATGCAAAATCAATAAGGAGAGAGAGAGAGAGTGAGTGAGAGAGTGAGTGAGAGAAAGAGAGAGAGAGAGAGAGAGAGACAGAGACAGAGACAGAGAGAGAGACACCCACACAGAGAGAGACAGAGAGAGACAGAGACAGAGAAAGAGAGAGAGAAAGAGAGAGAGACCCAGAGAGAGAGACAGAGTAAGAGAGAGATACAGAGAGAGAGAGAGAGAGAGAGAGAGAGAGAGAGAGAGAGAGAGAGAGACAAAGAGAAAGAGAGGGACAGAGAGAGACAGAGAGACAGAGAGAGACAGAAAAAGAGAAAAGAGAGAGAGAGAAAGAAAGAGAGACAGAGAGACAGAGACAGAGAAAGAGGGACAGAGAGAGACAGAGAGATAGAGAGAGACAGAAAAAGAGAAAAAAAAAAGAGAGAGAGAGATAGACAGACAGACAGACAGACACACAGAGAGAGACAGACAGAGAGAGAGAGAGAGAGAAAGACCAGATTGGTTTTTGAATACCTGGCTTGGTGTTAGAATCGGAGACACACAGGGAAGTTAAAAATCAGATGCATTGTTCAAACGGCAGCAGGACGCCAATTTTAAAGTAAGCAAATACTTCAAATTGGCAGCCTGCTGCTCTGTTAACAATGCATCATTTTTGACCCCATCTGCATAACTTGAGTTTGTGTAGTTGAAACTGCCCTTGGATGTGCAGCTGACTGAAGCTAGACCCAGGAATGCCTTTTCAGCACAACTGTAATTAAGATGGTACCTCAGGCTGTGCTCAATTAGCTTCCTGTTCTGCTTATTGCACGCGCCTAGCTCTCACAACAATTGGCACGGGGGAGCAATTCAATGTGGTTGATCACGTGAGACAGAATCCTTGCTTTATGGATTCTTTTGTTAGATCAGCAAGCCAGGCTCCCTTGTGATATGGATCTGTTTCCTGTCTACTTTCTATCCTGCATTTGACTGATGGATGATCTATACTGAAGTTGATTTGCAGGAACACAACCTCTTAGACCTCTATATCGGGATGAAATCCAGCAGATTCTAAGATTGTGATGGCGAACCTGTGGCACGCGTGCCACAGGTGGCACGGAGCCATATCGGTGGGCACATGAGCTTAACTCGTCACCGCTACCGGCTTGGGGGAACCGGGCTGAACTGGGAGGAACCCACCACTGCTTACAATTTATATTGATATTGTTTCCTGATTGCTTATTTGTACCCTTTGACTATCATTAAGTGTTGTACCTTATGATTCTTGATGAACGCATCTTTTATTTTATGTACACTGAGAGCGTATGCACCAAGGCAAATTCCTTGTGTGTCCTTCCTTGTGTCCACACTTGGCCAATAAAATATCTACTCTATTCTATTCTATCTATTGAAAACTTTAGCCAACCGGCACCTTTATCACCTGTTTTCTAATTCATCTGACCAAAAATGTGTAAAATTAACACATTTTACCTCAGAGGTTGATAATTTCCCAAAATTTGTAGATCAGGGTGTCAACCCTGAAGCTGGCCTGACTGAAGCCATCTTGGAGCTTCAGTGCTGCCACACTGGAGCTGAGGGAAAGGGAGGAGGGGATTAGAGATAGCTGGGGTTGTGTGGTCAAAACAAAATACTTTCTCTTGAGAACCAAGGATGTTCTCACGCCTGGCCGGAGGTAGGAGAAGTGATGTCACCAGACCAGCGGATTCTGCTTTGATTGGGCCATGTGACTGATTTTTTGGGATGGGGGGGAAACTGTCACTTTTAATTAGGTGAAAACTGAGGGGCCCTTCTGAGTCATTTTTCACCAGATGTGTGCCAATATAATATTTCCAATAAAGCTATTCTTTGAGGAATCTATCTGCCTCAGAGTTTTTGCTTGCAGTGGATCTATTACTTGGAACCCTGACACAGAGCTCTTGGCGATTCTATAGGCCAGGTCTCTCGACATCTTCCATTTTTGTACTATTTCTTTGAGTTGTTCTATGCTCTTGCTGGTGTTAGCTTTGATGGTGTCCAGCCAGAGGTGGGATTCAGCTGGTTCGGACCAGTTCAGGCGAACTGGTAGCTCTGACAATCAGCTGGGAGCGAACCGGTTCGCTCCGACGATTAGGTGAGCCCACCCAACCCCGCTGCGCTTTACTTACCTTTATCCTTTCAGCTGATTCACACGGCAGAGCAGATTGCTGCGCTTCAGCTGTGTTACTCCCCAGAAGTAACATGGAAGGTTAATTTTGTTAAAACTGCGCACGAAACATGCGATCACAGAACCGGTTGTTAAACCGGCCGGATCCCACCACTGTGTCCAGCCACTGTGTTCTTTGGCGGCCTGGTTTCCTTTTACTGCTAACTCTTCCCACCATAATTGCTCTCCCCAGTGAATCCCCCTGCATGCCAAAATAAACGAGACACAATTTTGCGATTTTTGCCTTCGGTAGAGTGCCTTATCACGACATTATCTGACTGACGGGGCATCAAGTCCATCCTTGAATCGATCTGCACCCCTGGATGGAAACGATCTCGGCTTTTCCATAATTGAGAGCTCTTATTGGCTTTGCCATCTCCTTGCATCTGTCGCCTTTCTAAAGATACGCTCTGTCATAACATTTGCCACTCGCCTTTAAGGAAGCCAATATTGCTGTTAGACAACACAAAAATGTCGTTAGGCTATAGCAGGGCAGAGAATGTCATTGGAACAAAGACGAGAGGATCGATGTTTCCTGCTTGGAAAATAACCACTGTGATTTTGATTGGGTGCTTATTTAGCAGCAGGGATATCATTATCCTCTGATCTTGTAGGGTATTGACATCGGCTGTTAACTAAGGACCGAGGTAGTAAAATTTCATCTTTGTTTGGAACTGTTTAAGGAAGTCTACCCTCCACTTTTTGACAGCTGCAAATAAAATTTACAATAAAATATAAACAGGAGACTTTAATATCTGGTATAAACTGCAAACATACTCTACTCAGCTATAAAATGGTGCGTAGGCTTAAATGTTTATCACTAAATTTGGAGTAAGATGCCCGTGTGAACAATTTCTGGAAAATTAACAGGCATTTTAGAAAGAAATTGTTATTTTTTTGCTCAGAATCAAGCTTACGTGTTCTGCTTTCTGTTTTATGTGCAAAAACAGGATGCATGCATGTGTATTATAATATTTGAGCCACAAGGTCAAAACCCATCAATGGAGGTGAAATTCCTGCATCCATGTTCTAATGCTTTTGAACACCAAATCATGCAAGTCTTAATTCTTTGAATTATCTTTGGATCTATTAGACAAAACCTTTGGTGGGACCACATCATATGTGATGGTAGTTGGATTTCTGAGCTGGAATCTATCAGAACTTGTGGGTCAACAACCTACAGTTCCTTTTTTAAAAACAGACTACAAACCTAGACCTGAGCCCTCGTCTGAGCTTTCCCCAGTCCCCAGGACTGGCCCAAGTTCCTCCCCAACCTCCTCACTGTCTGACTCTGCTGCTAGGTCCACCGGCTGCCGGCAGGCCACAACACTGAGGTGCTTAGATCTGGCCCATAGGGCTGCCCTGCAAACAATGAAGTACCATCCCACAGTGCCTCTGCCAGCGAAAATGGAACTTCAGAGGGCTGTGTACAACCGTCACAAGCTCTGTTTTTGCTGACAGAGGGTTGCAGGAGGCCATTGCAGCTGAAAACAGAGTGGGAGCCTGTTTTCACTGGTAGAGCGCTTGGACCACCATAGACGCACGCAAAACAAGTGACGTCGAGATGGCCACGACCCCCAACCACAGCCCCCCAACCCCCCGTCAGGTCAAGCACAACCTTGATGTGGCCTTCAATGAAATCAAGTTTGACACCCCTGCTTTAGAGAATAAATCCACCCCATCTGTTCCAGCTCCTCAACTATTGAAAGATTGCCAATAGGTACGTCTTCCCTTCATTACGCTAAATATATCTAGTTCGCTCATTCATTGTAAGCTTTAGCCTCCAGATCTTTGTTGTTCTCCTCGGCACGCTTTCTAGGGCCTCAGCATAATTGTAATGAACAGACCATCCGCTATTGTCTGTTTGACTTGTATCTTTTTTGGCCTTAAGGATGAATTGCCATTGTCAATCAGGCATTGTCAATCAATCAAAATTAATAATTAACAGCCAGCAATTCTCTGGAGGGGCAATTGAATTTAAACTCGGGTGTTCTATCATAGGCAGGAAGCACAGGCAAACTCTAATAACACTGTATCTGGAGCAACTGAATGGGGAAGAACTTGGAAAAGCTCTTGTAGACTGGGGAAGATTCCCCCCCCCCCCTTAGCATTCCAAATTTTTTGGAAAGCTTATTGAAAAATGTACCCTGTTTCCACTAAAATAAGACATCCCCTGATAATAAGCCCAATCGGGCTTTTGAGTGCATGCGCTAAAATAAGCCCCCTCCCGAAAATAAGCCCTTCCCCAAAATATTTAAATGCATGTGCAACCGGTCCCCACCATTTCCTCTGGTTAGGGTTAGGGAGAGCTGGAAATCAGACGGCAAGAGGAGCCCTGTCTTGCTCCACGCGCCCCAAAGTAATAAGATGTCCCTGAAAATAAGGCCAAGCACTTATTTTGGGGTTCAAAAAAAATATAAGACAGGGTCTTATTTTCGGGGAAACATGGTAGTCATAACTTCTCTTTGCACCAAACCTTTTCACTTGTTTGTACTTGAAAATGGTGGTGTAGCAAGTGGCTTCTTAATGCGAATGAGTGACCACCTGTAATGGAATGTGTGAATCACCTTGGGAAAGCAGGGGAAGAGATATTACCTAGGAAACAACCAGAGAAGAGAGGCGGGAGCCCCCAGAGTCTTAACAGTCAGGGAAAGGAACTTACGAAGGCCCCTTCCCGAATCAGGCTGTTAAAGGGGGCAGATGGAAGTTTGTACTCTTCGACATATAAGATTGTTGTCAGACCTCCATGTAAACCAGACAGGAAACATGACTCAATGAACCAATTCTACTTCATTGTAAGGCTACTTTAACAGAACCTTGCAAGTCTGGATAGAATCTTGCAACTCGTTTGTGAATCTTTGTGGACTTTTTTTGGTGTTTTTAATTTAAGGTTTCTAATGTCCTTTTGTTAGTTAAATAGGTGGTAAAGGGAGGTGTGATGGATCAGCAATTAAAGACACTGTGAGCTTGTTATCTGCAAAACTGACAGCCTGGGTTTAAGACAGGGATGAAATCCAGCAGGTTCTGACAGGTTCTGGAGAACTGGTAGGAAATTTGTAGTAGTTCGGAGAACTGGTAAATATCACCTCTGGCTGGCCCCAGAGTGGGTGGGAATGGAGATTCAGCAATATCCTTCTCCCAGGAGTGCTGAGGAAATGGGGATTTTGCAGTATCCTTCCCCTGCCACACCCACCAAGCCACACCCACCAAGCCATAACACGCCCAACAAGCCACACCCACAGAACCGGTAGTAAAAATAATTGGATTTCATCACTGGTTTAAGACTCGAGTGCCGCACGATGGAGTGAGTTCCCTTACCTTGCCTCAGCTCCTGCTCACCTAGCAGTTCAAAAGCATGCAAATGCAACTAGATAAATAGGTACCACTTCAATGGGAAGATAGCAGCATTCCATGAGCCTTTGTAGCCATGCTTGCCATATGACCATGGAAAATGTAGACTCCCTCGGCCGATAAACAGAGATGAGCCCCTACTCTAGAGTCAGATATGAACGGGTAGGGAAATGTAAACCTTTTTTTTGGTTAGTTACTGTTGGCTATCAAAATTAAACTGATCTATTGGTACTCATGCCTATACCCAGGAATCTTCTCAACTAAAGGTTAGCACCTGCTTGGAGTTAGATAAGGCTTAATGGAAGTGTGGACTTAGTCAGCTTGTGACGAGCTTGTAGCCTTGGTAGTACAGTGGTCTAAAGCACCCTGTTATTAAGACCAGCTGCCTGCAATTACTGCAGGTTCGAATCTCGCCAGGCTCAAGGTTGACTCAGCCTTCCATCCTTTCTAAGGTAGGTAAATTGAGGACCCAGTTGTGGGGGCAATAAGCTGACTTTGTATATATATATATATACAAAAGGATGAAGGCTATTGCTTAGCACATTGTAAGCCGCCCTGAGTCTCTGGAGAAGGGCGGCATATAAATCAAATAAAAAAAAAAAAAGAATAGAATAGTTTTCTTTATTGGCCAAGTGTGATTGGATACACAAGGAATTTGTCTTAGGTGTATATGCTCTCATTTATCAAGAATAAAAAGATGCAATACTTAGTGATAGTTAAGGTTACTAATAAGCTGTCAAATAGTACTAGGAAACAAATAAAAACAATATAATTGAAAGATACAAGCAACAAGGTTATAGTAATAAGTGGGAAGAGATAGATACTAGTAAGGAAGAGAAGAATAATGGTAATACAGTTTTGTGGGAATTAGTTGTTAAGAGAGTGATGGCATTCGGGAAGAAACTGTCCTTGTGTCTAGTTGTTCTAGTGTGCAGTGCCCTGTAGCGTCGTTTTGAGGGTAGGAGTTGAAACAATTTATGTCCAGGATGTGAGAGGTCTGTAGATATTTTCACAGCCCTCTTTTTGACTCGTGCAGTAGACAGGTCCTCAGTGGAAGGCAGGTTGGTAGCCATGTTTTTTTTTCTGCCGTTCTAATTATCCTCTGAAGTCTGTGTCTGTCTTGTTGGGTTGCAGAACCAAACCAGACAGTTATAGAGGTGCAGATGACAGACTCAATAATTCCTCCGTAGAACTGAATCAGCAGCTCTTTGGACAGTTTGAGCTTTCTGAGTTTGCGCAGAAAGAACATTCTTTGTTCAGCTTTTTTGATGATGTTTTTGATGTTAGGCGTCCATTTTAAGTCTTGAGATATGATAGAACCTAGAATCTCTGTAGAGATTCTAGGTTGATCCCTCTTTTAACTCCAACTCCAGTTTTGCCATTCCTTCTTGCCACTTAATGAATGTTTTTATTCTTTGCTTAAAGTAATTGAAGTTTACATGGGGAAGGGAGGCGGGTGTTTAAGAAGCTACTTTTGGGATTGAGTGTCTTTCTTTCTCAAATATAGGGACTAGGTTCTACCAGTTTTATACCACACTCTGATGGCACTTTCAATCTTGGTCTTCCTCCATTATCTTTTTGGTTGAACAAATGCCAAAAATGCTTTCTGTCAGTTGAATTATCATCCGGCTCTTCTGGAAAAAGGAACAGAAAGAAAAAAAGTAAATTGATTCCCAAGAGAGAGAGAGAAAAAAGAAAATCTTTTCCCCCTGCTAAGACTTTTACCTCTTCCCTGTTATAAAATAAAACTTTAAGTGCCTATTCTGCTGGGTTTCTATATTTCCCACTCGGCTCCTGCTTTTAAGGTACTGAATATTTTAGACTCTGCCTAGTGTGGGCTGGCTTTCTTAAAAATTCTATTTTCAAACATTTCCTTACCTTGTTACAGCGGAAAGTTGGCAGCTTATATTTCCCTCTTTGGCCTCTGCAAACATAAGTTTGAGTTTGCTACTGCCAAGTAGTTTTGCAAACTCCTGGTGGGAAAAGAATCAATATAGAGAGGTGTTATGTATTGATACTTTTAAGCGGGAGTTTCAAACCTGCCTACGTTTCTGATTGGCTGACAGTCCCTCCTGGATTGTATATAAGGAGGACTGCAGCCCCTGAGTTTTTGCTGAAGTCTCACTGTATATTAAAGAGCTGTTGTCACTTGCTTGCTTGTGCCTCTCGTTATTCCCAAACCACTTCATTGGCGACGAAGGTGGGATGAGGCTACAAGAAGCCAACTAGTGAGACCACGAGCTTCAGCTAGGCGACGAGGCGAACCACAGGAGGCATACCGAACATGTCTGCCTACGTTCCGCCCAAGCCTTTCGATCCGACCCGCGAAAAATGGGTCTCGTACCTAACGAGGTTTGAATGCTCGTTAGAAGCCAGCGACATGCAGGGCCTCTCGGCTAATCGAAAGAGAGCCCTATTCCTAAGCCACTGCGGACCGGACGTGTTCGAGATGGCCGAGTCACTGTGTGAGCCAACGCCGGTTCAAACAGTATCCTGGGACACCCTGATGGCAACTCTCCGGGCTCACTACGCTCCCGTCCCCTCCAAGTTCGTGCAGCGATACCAACTGAGGCAGCGCGTTCAACAAGAGGGAGAGCCGGTCAGCGCGTACATGGCCAGCCTGAGAAAAGCCGCAACCCATTGTGACTACAGAGATTTGGACGATGCGTTGCTTGAGCAACTTATCTGTGGTGTTCAGGACATTAGGCTGCAACGGCGCCTGCTCACCAAGCCTGATTTGACGCTTGCTGGAGCCCTAGACGAAGCCAGGGCTCATGAAGCCTCCACAAAGGCCGCTGAAACGCTGCAGCGTCCGCTGACCAGCAAAGACAGCCCCAAGTCTGCCCCGGTGCACAGAGAAGACGCCGGATCCAGCTCGGAGTCCGAGTCGGATGAGGACGTCTTCCGAACGGAGCACCAGAGAAAAGACACTGGCAGCCCCCGGCGAAGCTGTCCCAGCTGTGGCGGGCACCATGATAGACTGTCCTGCAAATACAGAGAGGCTATGTGCAGGCGCTGCGAGAAAAAAGGGCACTTGGCGCGAGTCTGCAGAGCCATTCTGCCCAGAAGACACAAACCACGTGAGCGCCGCAGCCAACCGGAATCAGCGCGCCAGAAGCAGCCAACGAGAGAAGGCGGCGCGAAAAAACGGCGCGAATTTGAACCGCGAGATGGCCGCAGCATACACATCGACCAGGCCAGCACGGCGATCGAAGACAAAGTCAGCACGGTGGTCGAGATCAACGGAAAGCCATGCTCGATGGAGATCGACACCGGATCAGCTCTCTCCATAATGTCGTGGACGACCCTAAAGACCCTCCTGCCGTCGTTCCAGAAGGATCAACTCTCCAAACAGAGGCTACGCATCCTAGACTACCAGGGGAACCGAGTCCCCCTCGAAGGCGTGGGCACGTTCTGGGTCACCTACAGAGACTACGAAAGAGACCTGCCGCTGACTATCGTCACGAAGCAGCTTCCTAGCCTCCTGGGCATGGGGTGGTTCCGAGCCCTTGGCATGGGCTTCACCGGCGTCCACCTGATGTCCAGATCAACCCTGAAAGACAGCCTCCTGTCCGAGTTCCAGGACGTCTTTGGGGACATGTTGGGCAAGTATGTGGGGACCCCCATTTCACTAAACTTAGACCCCAACGTAGCCCAAGTAAGACTGAAGGCCAGACGAGTACCGTTCGCATTGAAACCGAAGATCGATGCGGAATTAGACAAGCTAATTAAGCAAGGGGTGTTGGTTCCCGTTGACCATGCTAAGTGGGAGACCCCCATAGTGACCCCAGTTAAATCCGACGGCTCAATAAGAATTTGTGCTGACTACAAGTGCACGATCAACAAGGCTTTGCAGCCGAGCGCCTATCCGGTGCCGATCGTGCACCATCTACTACACTCCCTGGGGCCCGGAAAATTTTTTGCCAAATTAGACCTGGCCCAAGCCTACCAACAGTTACCAGTCGACGACGCCACGGCAGAGGCACAAACGATCGTAACTCATAGGGGTGCGTTTAAATGCACCAGGCTCCAGTTTGGGGTGAGCGTCGCACCCGGCTTATTTCAAAGCACCATGGAGCACCTATTGCAAGGACTCCCGGGAGTGGTGCCCTATTTCGATGACGTCTTAGTCAGCGCTCAGGACGAACACCAGCTGGGGGACAGGGTACGGAACGTCCTGTCTAGGTTCAGAGAAGCGGGACTAAGACTCAAAAGGAACAAGTGTAGGATAGCTGTTCCCTCTGTGGAATTCTTGGGGTACAGGGTGGACGGCACAGGCATCCACCCTACCGAGAGCAAGGTGAGAGCTATTAAGAGCGCACCAGCCCCCAAATCCAAAGCAGAGCTCCAAGCCTTCCTTGGACTGCTCAATTTTTACTCCATGTTCCTAAAAGATAAAGCCACGGTTGCAGATCCCCTTCACAAGCTTTTGGGAAAGAACGTACCATGGGTCTGGGGGAAACCGCAAGCAGCCGCTTTTGAGGCAGTGAAAAGACTCCTATCCAAGGACAGCTTCCTGATACAGTACAATGCAGAGCTGCCGCTCGTCTTAGTCTGTGACGCCTCCCCCGTAGGAGTTGGTGCCGTCCTAGGCCATAGACTGCCGAACGGCCTAGAGGCGCCCATTGCTTTCTATTCCCGTACCCTGTCCAGCACAGAACGAAACTATAGCCAGTTGGACAGAGAGGCTCTGGCTGCGATTGCGGGGGTTAAAAAGTTCCACGAATACCTCTATGGCCGAAAATTCGAACTTGTGACTGACCATAGACCGTTGCTGGGACTGCTAGCAGGCGACAGGCCAACCCCCGCTGCCCTCCCCCCCCGTTTGACTAGATGGGCGATTTTTTTGTCGGCCTACTCGTACCAGCTCGTCCATCGACCTGGGCGGACCCTGGGTCATGCAGATGCCCTAAGCCGTTGCCCCCTTCCCGACCTGCTGGACAACCCAACGCCGGAAGCCTTCGTCCTTTTGTTGGACACGTTAACTTTGGGCCCCATCTCCTCCGGCGAGGTGGCGAAAGCATCAAATAGAGACCCAGTTATCCGGACTGTTATGGGTTGGGTTCTGAAAGGGTGGCCGGACAAGGTGGTTGGAGAGGAGTACCAAGGGTTTGCCAACAAACGAAATGAACTGTTTATGCAGGGGGGGTGCTTGCTATGGGGTGACAGAGTGGTAATTCCAACGAAACTACGGGATCGGGTTTTAGAGCTGCTGCACGAAGGGCACCCGGGCATTGTTAGGATGAAGTGTTTAGCCCGCAGCTATGTCTGGTGGCCCAACATGGACCAGGTCATTTCCGAGTGGGTGGGGAAGTGCAGACCCTGCCAGGAGTCTCGCCCCGATCCCCCAGTAGCGCCCATCCGAGAGTGGGAGAAACCAAAAGGCCCATGGGGGAGGATCCACATTGATTTTGCCGGCCCGTTCCATGGCCAAACGTTTTTAATAGTTGTGGACGCCTACTCAAAATGGCTCGAAATTATTTTAATGCCATCTACAACGGCCGAAGCCGTTATCAAGGCCCTAAGGAAATTGTTTGTTACCCACGGCCTGCCGGATACCTTGGTATCGGACAACGGGCCTCAATTTACAGCAACCCTTTTTGAAAGTTACTTGGCCGGCCTGGGAATCCGCCATGCCCTATCAGCTCCATTTCACCCGGCTTCCAACGGATTGGCTGAACGTTTTGTCAGGACAGCTAAGGAAGCACTGTCCAGATTAGACAATGGGGACTGGCAGGCCAGGATAGATCAATTCCTAGCGGTTCAGCATGCATCACCATGCACAGCAACTGGGAGAAGCCCAGCGGAGCTCCTCATGGGGAGGAAGCTCCGGTGCGTGTTAGACAGGCTTCACCCTGACTACTCGCATGAAAACTTTAAGGGAGAGACCTGTGGTTTAAGGCAGTTTCAGGTCGGGTCCCCGGTGTTCGCCCGCAATTATGCCAGCGGTCCTCTATGGATTGCAGGAACCATAGTGGGAATAACAGGCCCAAAATCGTACACGGTGGACGTTGGGGTAGATAGACTCTGGAAGCGCCACATAGACCAACTTAGGAAAAGGGTGGTAGGCGAGGCGAACATAAACTTAGACATCTCCGAGCCTAACTCTGACCACTTCTCCAAAACAGCTAACTCAAGCCCGGGGTCGCGAGAATACTTAGCTGACAAGCCCTGGCTCCAGCGCCGCCCCAGTGAGTCGCCACTCCCAGCCGGGGATAACCACGCCCCGGACAAAATCCAGGAGGTTCCATTGGCGGAGCCGGGAGAGACAAAGAGTCCCTCCGACCAGCTCGACGCCCCGCCAGACTCTGAGCTGCGCAGGTCAACTAGGGCGAGAACTCGTCCTAAGCACCTGCGAGATTTTGTCTGTACATATGTTAATTTTTGAGTATTAGTGCCTTCTGGGAAGGGAGGGGTGTTATGTATTGATACTTTTAAGCGGGAGTTTCAAACCTGCCTACGTTTCTGATTGGCTGACAGTCCCTCCTGGATTGTATATAAGGAGGACTGCAGCCCCTGAGTTTTTGCTGAAGTCTCACTGTATATTAAAGAGCTGTTGTCACTTGCTTGCTTGTACCTCTCGTTATTCCCGAACCACTTCAAGAGGGATGGCCTGTATTTTTTAACCTCAAACAAACAGACCTTACAAACATCAAGTTTTTTAAATAAAAACATGCAAATGTTTCCTTGCTGTGTTGGAAACCATGAATGTAGTTTGTCTATAAACAAACACGGTTATTCATTCATTATTTTAGTTCTTTTTCCCATGGTTGTGATGTTTACGATAGAAGTAACACCAAGAGCAACGCAGTTGTGGTATAAATGATAATAAAAAGCAGCACTATATAAAATGACAGGTAGGTGACAAATTAGAATAAAAAAGCCCGCTGAAAAACTGCAAAGATCCTTCTATGAGTATTGGGGCAACATAGTGGTGGGTTTCAAATTTTTTTACTACCAGTTCTGTGAGTGTAGCTTGGTGGGCATGGCATGGCTTGGTGGGCGTGGCTTGGTGGGCATGGCATGGGAAGGATACTGCAAAATCCCCATTCCCTCCCGATCTGCTGGGACTCAGGAGGCAGAGAATAGATGGGGACGGGGCCAATCAGAATTTTTACTACCGGTTCTCCGTACTACTCAAAATTTCTGCTACTGGTTCTCCAGAACTGGCCAGAACCTGTTGAAACCCACCTCTGGGCCAACACTGACAAAGACTTGCCAAGCTTAATGAGAGTATTGATGGTCAAGAAAGACCACCAATACTCTCATTAAGCTCATAAGAACTTTGGAACAGACTTTGCAGTGAGATTCAATAGACCGATACCATGAAAAATTCTGAAGAGTGGTTCCCATTGGGACACCAAGTTAGGTGACAAAACCTAGCTAACTTTGGCTGAAGAACGTTAAGTAGGATGGGCTGTTCAACATCAGTGGGAAACCATCCAGAAATTCCATAGATGTCGGTTACGGTGGGAAGCTGAAAATGGAAATGCTTGAAGAGGTAGCATCATTATAAAAACCCTAGTATGAACACACCTGGAATACTGCAAACAATTTTGGCCACCATATTACAAAAAAAGATGTTGAGGTTTTGGAAAAAGTTCAGAGCAGAGCAATTAAGATGATCAAAGGCCTGGAGACTAAAACATAGGAAGAAGAAGGGCTGCAGGATTTGGGTTGTGATAGTTCAGGGGTCTGCAACTTTAAACACTCATTTGGATCTGTTTCCCATAGAAAAGAAAACACCAGGAGCCACAAAATCTGGGTGGGTGTGGCCAATTCGACATCACTCACTTCCACCAGTCACATGACCCCCTAGCCACACCTACCCAGCCGGCCATTAGGGCAGAGAACCAGTTGTTAAAAAACACTGGGATCCACAAAGCCCCTTTGACATCTCTCTCCCTCCCTCCCTCCCTCCTTCCCTCTCTCTCTCTCTCTCTCTCTCTCCCCCCCATCTCTCTCTCTCACCCTCTCTCTGTATCTCTCTGTCTCTGCCCCCATCTTCCACCCACCATTGCCCTTACCTTTTCAGGCCAGGCGAGGAGTGACTGGGAGGGGAGGGTGAGGAGCGGGGCCAGCTAGTGTTGGGATCACCTGACAGGGAGCCACAGCAGAGGGCCCAAAGAGCCACATGCGGCTCTGGAGCTGCAGGTTGCTGACACCCGGGTTCATCGAAGGAAAAGAAGAATTAGGGATGACATTATAGCAATATTCCAGTATTTGAGGGGCTGCCACAAAGAAAAGAGGGTCAAATTATTCTCCAAAGCTCTGGAGGGCAGGACAAGAAATAATGGTTGGAAACTAACCAGACAGAAGCAACCTGAAACTAATTGTCCTCTAACAGTGAAGACAATTAGCTAGGGGGTAGCTTGCCTCCAGAAATTGTAGGAACTCTCATCATGGAGGTTTTTAAGAAGAGACTAGATAGTCACTTATCTGAAATCATATAGGTTTATTTATTTATTTATTGGTTCGATTTATATGCCGCCCTTCTCCAGAAACTCAGGGCGGCTTACAATGCGTTAAGCAATAGCCTTCATAATTTTGTATGAAGGACCCAGCTACGACAAAAAAGGTCATAAAATTGATCGAAGCTCACTTAATGACTGCCTTGCTTAGCAGTGGAAATTCTGGTCCCCACTGTGTCGTAAGTCGAGGACTGCCTGTGGTTGAATTTCTTCACTTTTTTTGAATTTGAATAAGAAGTGTCATCATTTTCTTGGCTCACAACCAGAAAATTATGAGCTATAATTGCTGGGTAACAGATTTATGTTGACTAATAATAAAATGGAGATCAAATGAGGAAAAATGAAGAAAAAAAGAGATTGTTATTAATCTTATTCCCCATGGTCGTTCTCGGTTAACCTACTTCTTGTAAATAGAACACGCTTAAAAAAGAAAGAAAGTAAATTATTTAAAACCTGCCTCATGATGTTTAAGTTAGGAATTTGTTCATATAAAGCTAAGTTGCGGGTGAATTTTATTTTATGGAATCGGTGACGTGGAAAAAAAAACATGGGTAAAATAATAAATCCTGATGTGCTTAAGCAAGCTTCTTGCTGTACCAAAGCTAGAAAAGAGAGGTGAATTTGAAAGACTCAGGTCAATTTTTAAGTTATTTACTGTTGATTTGGTTTATCTCCTTTGGGGAAAGTTTCTACACAGGGATCCTTTTCTTTTTCTAGAAGCAGCAATACACAAACAGATCACTCTTCCTTCTGCAGATTCAGCATCCTGTTTTGACAGTTTGTTGGATGCAAGAATGCTGACTTGAAGTAAAATCTGTGGCGGATCCGGCTCGTGGCGGTGCTTAGATCTGGCCCGTGGGGCTGCCCTGGAAACAGCAAAGGACCAGCCCACAGTACCACAGGCAATGAAAATGGAGCTCAGGGAGGCCGCGCAAGGCCCACTTGGGCTCTGTTTGCAGCCGCAACGGCCTCCTATAGCCCTCTGCCAATGAAAACAGAGCCTGTGGGGGATGTGCGTGGCCCGCTTGGGCTACATTTTTGGCCATGACAGCCTCCTGCAGTCCTCTGCCAGCAAAAATGGAGTCCTGGGGAGGCCACATACCCTGTTTTCACTGGTTGAGGGCTGCAGGAAGCTGTCGTGGTCAAAAAGGAGCCGCGACGAGCAGGGCCGGATTTAGATGAAAAGAGGCCCTAGGCTATTCCACTTATGAGGCCCTTTCACCTATAGTGAAAGTGTAATTTTAATTTTGCTAACAATTTGAATGTAGGCCCCTCTTGATCTTGAGGCCCCCTCTTGATCTTGAGGCCCTAGGCTGAAGCCTAGTTAGCCTATAGGAAAATCCGGCCCTGTCGACGAGTGACGTTGAGCTGGCCATACCCACCCTGGCCATTTATTTATTTATTTATTTTATTTAAATTTCTATACCGCCCTTCTCCAATATAGGACTCAGGGCGGTGAACAGCCAAAGTAAAAACAAAACATAGAAAATCTAAAAAACTGTTTAAAATAATTAAATAATTTGGCCGTAATTAAAAACAATTCCAATTTAAAATAGTTTAAAAATTTGACTCAAGCCAGCCCAGGTAGTTGAAATAAATGGGTTTTCAGGGCCCGACAAAAAATCCGGAGGTCTGTTATTGTACGTAACTCTGGGGGGAGGTTGTTCCAGAGGGTGGGCGCCGCCACAGAGAAGGCTCTCCCCCTGGGGGTCGCCAGCCGACATTGTCTGGCGGACGGCACCCTGAGGAGGCCCACTCTGTACGAGCGTACTGGCCGGTGGGAGGCTATTGGTGGCAGAAGGCGGTCTCGTAAGTACCCCGGCCCTAAGCCATGGAGCGCTTTAAAGGTGGTCACCAACACCTTGAAGCGCACCCGGAAGACCACCGGGAGCCAGTGCAGCTCGCACAGGAGAGGTGTCACATGGGAGCGCCTCATCGCCCCCATAATCCCCCGCGCGACCGCGTTCTGGACCAGCTGGAGCCTCCGGGTGCACCCCAGGGGGAGCTCCATGTAGAGAGCGTTACAGTAGTCCAGGCGGGAAGTGACGAGTGCTTGAGTGACTGTGCATAGGGAGTCCTGATCTAGAAAGGGGCGCAACTGGTGTATCAGGCGAACCTGATAAAAAGCCCCCCTGGCCACGGCCGTCAAATGATCTTCTAAAGACAGCCGTGCGTCCAGGAGGACGCCCAAGTTACGAGCCCTCTCCGTGGGGGCGAGTGATTCACCCCCAATAGCCAGCGATGGCATCAGCTGGCTATATCGGGACGCCGGAAGCCACAGCCACTCGGTCTTGGAGGGGTTGAGTCGGAGCCTGTTTCTCCCCATCCAGGCCTGCACGGCCTCCAGGCACTGGGACATCACTTCAAGGGCATTGTTGGGGTGGCCTGGGGTGGAGATGTACAGCTGGGTGTCATCAGCGTACTGATGGAACTCCACCCTGAAGCCATGGATGATCTCACCCAGCGGCTTTACATAAATGTTGAACAGAAGGGGCGAAAGGACCGACCCTTGTGGCACCCCATAAGCAAGGTGCCTCGGGGTCGACCGTTGCCCCCCTGTCAACACAGATTGCGACCAGTCAGAGAGATAGGAGGAGAACCACCGCAGAATGGTGCCTCCCACCCCCAACCCCGCCAACCGGTGCAACATGATACCATGGTTGATGGTATCAAAAGCCGCTGAGAGGTCTAACAGGACCAGGATAGAGGAGCAACCCCTATCCCGGGCCCTCCAGAGATAATCCACCAATGCGACCAATGCCGTTTCCGTGCTGTGCTCAGGCCGGAAGCCGGACTGGAGCAGGTCTAGATAGACAGCTTCATCCAGGTACCGAGGAAGCTGTTGCACCATCACACTCTCAACAACCTTCGCACCGAAATGAAGGTTGGAGACTGGACGATAGTTAGCCAAAACAGCCGGATCCAGAGAGGGCTTCTTGAGGAGGGGCCTCACAACCGCTTCTTTCAAAGCGGCCGGCAGGACCCCCTCACTCAAAGAAGCGTTAACAATCTTCTGGAGCCAGCCTCATGTCACCTCCCGGGAAGCCAGTACCAACCAGGAGGGACACGGGTCCAATAAACATGTGGTCGCGTTCAGCCGTCCCAGGACCCTGTCCATGTCCTCGGGAGCCACAGGATCGAACTCCCCCCAGATAACACTCTCAAGACCTGCCTCCGTCATCCCGTCCGGACATACCCAGTCAGAGGCCAGCCCTTCCCGAATCTGAGCAATTTTGTCATACAGATACTGCACAAAATCCTCAGCTCGGCCCTGCAAGGGGTCATCCCGCACCTCCAGATGGAGGAGGGAGTGGGTCACCCTAAACAGGGCGGCTGGGCGATTATCTGATGACGCGATAAGAGCGGCAAAATAGCTAGTTTTCGCCGCTTTTATCACCACTAGGTAGGTCTTAATATGAGACCTCACCAGTGTTCGGTCAGATTCGGAGCGGCTGGTCCTCCAACTACTCTCCAGCCGTCTTTTCCGGCGCTTCATCTCCCTAAGCTCCTCGGAGAACCAAGGAGCTAGGTGATTTCGGTGCCGGGTCAGAGGCCGCAAAGGCACGACTCGGTCCAAGGCCCCGGCAGCCGCACTATCCCAGGTGGCCACCAGGTCTTCAGCCGAGTCATGAGCCAGAATCTCAGGAAATGGCCCAAGCTCCATCTGGAACCTATCGGGGTCCATCAGGTGCCTGGGGCGGAATCACCTGGTCGGTCCCGCCTCCCTGCAGCGGGGTGCAGCGGTTAGAAAGTCCAGTCGAAGGAGCGAGTGGTCAGACCATGACAAGGGTTCGATGGCTATATCCCCTATATCAAGGCCACTCAACCACTGACCAGAGACAAAAACTAAGTCCAGAGTGTGTCCCCCCGTGTGAGTGGGGTCATGAATTAACTGAGTAAGGTCCATGGCCGTCATGGAAGCCATGAACTCCCGAGCCACCTCAGACGTTTCACCGATAGATGGCAGGTTGAAATCCCCCATGATGACAAGTCTGGGGGTGTCCACCGCCACCTCGGCTATAACGTTAAGCAGCTCAGGCAGGGCCGTTGCCACGTGGCAGGGAGCCAGGTATGTGACCAACAAGCCCATCGGTACTCTACAACCCCACTTCACAAAGAGGGACTCACATCCGGCTATCTGTGGAACAATGGTCTCCCTTGGATCCAGACCTTCCTTTATAATAACCGCCACCCCCCCCGCCCCTGCCCTGAGCCCTCGGCTGATGAAATGCACGGAAGCCTGGTGGGCATATATCCACGAGGGGGACTCCCCCCCTCCTGGCCCAACCAGGTCTCCGTAATGCCCGCCAGGTCCGCCTCCCCCTCCTGAATAAGATCGTGAATGAGGGGGGCTTTATTAACAACGGACCTGGCATTGCATAACATCAGCCGAAGGCTCTGGCCCTGAGAATCTGGACAACCTGGGGAACAAGAAAAGCATTGGGGATCGGAGTGTGCAATCGCTCTAAGATAACGAGTGCGCATTCCGCGAACATGATATGGTCCCCAGCTTCCACCATATCTGCCCCTCCCACTCACTATGCTGATGGAACAGCCCTCTTCAAATCGAACTCCACCCCCCCTCCCCGACCTCCGGTTCTATGTCCCTAATGTCGTAGCCCTTCGCTAAGGCTGGTCTTGAACCTGGTGGATTTCCCCCAGAACCCACCCTAATCCTCCCCGAACCCCTTAAAATTTTTGTTAAAAACCCACTAAAAAACCCACTTAAAAAACCCCTCAAACTCTTCTTTGCCGCATGCCATCTCTCGGGGCTCCAACGCCCGTCATCAAGATAGGCCCTCGATAATGAAGAGGGCCAGACCTGCGAGAGGGGGGAATCTCGCAGGGCATGAAGGTCATTCACTGAGTACATCTGAACATCAAAGGGAGGTGATAGTCCATGGCCAATAACCAGGGACCGATTTGATGTTATTACAGTCAGAAGGAGTGAAATGCCGGACTTCAATAGAATTCCAATGGAGCATGTGGGACCTCATTGCCCTCTCACGGCAATGGCGGGAGTAAAATGCTGTTTCGATCCGGCGGAGGGTGACCCAGCCCCCCTCTCACGGCGGCTGGTCAACCACGATCGTTCAAAAAGCCAGAATTGAGACAGCAGCTATAGACCCACTCCGCCAAGACTTGAATCCCCAGATGTAAACCTCCATTCAACGGAGGGAAAGAATGGGATCAGGTCAGTCCACATAGTCCAAACAGGCTCAAACAGCAGAGATCATAACCGTCATTACCTCCGGGGAGGTCAAGATGGCACCTACACCCAGAGATGATTGTTCAGCAGGCATACGCAGCATGGCATCACCACATTCAGGGGGATGGGGGTGAAAAGGAGAGCAAAGGCAACAAACGCCACAGGGGGAAAACCCCTCAGTCATAGTCCAGCTCTCCCCAACCCCTCCCAGATCTTCCTTGCGACCATGCTGCTCGCCTCGCCCAGCCTCGCCCAGCCTCCATAAATCCTCATGGAGGTCTCTGGGACGACCAAGGGGCCAAATAACGCCCCACGGTCACCCAGGGGATCCAACACAGCAAGCGAGCAACTGCCAACCTCTCCGACGCTCCCACACACCAAACTGTGGCGGCTTCTTCCTTGTCCCGGCGGGCGCCATTTCCATGCCGCCAGCATCGCCGCCGCCGCCGCTGCCAGCCTCCCTGCCTTCACCTCGCCCCCCCCTCCGCCCCTAGCACATGTCCAGGGCGGATTGGGCTGGCGAGGATCCCGGCGAGGGTGCTGCATCGCCGCCACCGCCGCGGCGCTGATGCTGTCATCCTGGCTCTGCCGCCTTCGCATAGGGAGTCTGCCGCCGCCCCTCCTCCTTCGGGCCCCAACTACCTCCCAGCCCCCTGAGATCAAACACAACCCTGATACGGCCTTCAATGAAATTGAGTTTGACATCCCTGGTCTAGGACCTTGGTTCAGAGGTACCAAAATGGCTTATTATGATTTGGATTGCTTTGTAGAAAATCCGGTTTATAGAATAGAATCCAGAAATTAGAATAGAATAGAATAGAATAGAATAGAATAGAATAGAATAGAATAGAATAGAATAGAATAAGGATAGGATAGAATAAGGATAGGATAGAATTAGAATAGGATAGGATAGGATAGGATAGGATAGGATAGAATAGAATAGAATAGAATAGAATAGAATAGAATAGAATAGAATAGAATAGAATAGAATAGAATAGAATAGAATAGAATAGAATAGAATAGAATAAGAACAGGACAGGACAGGACAGGACAGGACAGGATAAGAACAGAACAGGACAGGACAGGACAGGATAGAATTAGGATAGGATAGGATAGGATAGGATAGGATAGGATAGGATAGGATAGGATAGGATAGGATAGGATAGGATAGAACAGAACAGAACAGAACAGAATTAAACTGGACTGGACTAGAATTAGAATTAGAATAGGACAGGACAGGACAGGACAGGATAAGAACAGAACAGAACAGGACAGGACAGGATAGAATTAGGATAGGATAGGATAGGATAGGATAGGATAGGATAGGATAGGATAGGATAGGATAGGATAGGATAGGATAGGACAGAACAGAACAGAACAGAACAGAATTAAACTGGACTGGACTAGAATTAGAATTAGAATAGGACAGAACAGGACAGGACAGAATAGAATAGAATAGACTAACAGAGTTGGAAGGGAGTTTGGAGGTCTTCTAGTCCAACCCCCTGCTTAGGCAGGAAACCCTACACCTACACTTATTCCCTGGATGCAGAGTTCTGTTTTTCCATAAATCTGGCATCTGGGATAGAAGCGATAAGACCTTTCATTCTTTAACACGCTGGAATGAGTTTTCAGAAAAGCTACAATTTTATGAAGGGAAGAGAAGGCTCAGTGCAATGGTTTATGAGAAATGCTCTGGATTCTTTAAAAAGAAAGATTCCCATAATATTGTTCGTTTGGAATGAAATTGAGAGCCAGAGAAGGATGTTTATGGAACTGGTTCCATAAGAAATAGTAATGCCTCTTTCTGAATGCAATAAAACTGACTATTATGGATTGAATCAGAAGTTGAAGAAGTAGCTCACTATCTTTTCTGTAAAATAAATTATTTACGAGTCAGGTCAAGTAGGTACAGCAACTGAAAAAGTACCTTGATATTATTGCCTAGGACAGTGGTGGCGAACCTTCTAGGCACCGAGTGCCCAAATTGAGCATGCGCGCATGCCCAAACTGAAAGGTGTGAGTGTGCACGAGTGTGTGCATATGTGGACATGTGCAAACATGCGTGTGCGTGCATGCACAGCAGTGTTGTGACCCAGGCCCAAGTAGGTAGCATTAGATACAAACCGTTCCAAAACAGACAGACTTTATTAGAACAGCTGAGAATTAACTCATTCTCAGCGTAGTCCAAACTAAATTAAAACAAATTCTTCATAACAATAATTCTTCAGTCTAATCACCAACCTTGGTATAATTAGGCAAACTGCCAAAGGCTTCTCTTGGCAAAAGTTCAGAAGCAGAAGACGCCGACCAGAGATAAGTGCAGCAAGACAAGAACAAGTCTATCAACGTTGTTTTCCGACAAAGAGCCCAAGAGCCGTTGCTGGTCTTTTTAGCCTTATGGGAGGGGCCAATCATCTCTTGGCCCTACTCCCAAGTTGTCCTCTTTGCTTTAGCTGCTCTTGCCTTCTGGCAGCTCTTCTCATACGTGCACTAGAAACAGGCTCCTCCTGTTCCTCTGCCTCTCTGCTGTCAGCCTCTGGAGGCTCCAGAGTCCGCACATCACTCCCCGATGGCCCTGGCCCCATCTCTGCCTCCGACGCAGAGCCCTCATCCGGGCCTTCTCCAGCCTCCAGGACTGGCCCATGTTCTTCCTCAGCCTCATCGCTGTCCAACTCCGCTGCCAGCTCCGCAGGCTGCTGGCGGACCACAAGTAGAGACCCGAAGACCAGCTGGATGCCAGGAGGTGGGGCATCCCAACACCGGCAGCACGGCAAGAGGTAAGATCTTTTTCTTTCATGAGCTTCTGTTTTGCCTAGGATAAGAGGGACATCTGGTGAAAATAAAAATTTCTCTCCATCTTTCCTAGATCATGGTGACTCATAGCAATCTGATTACCAAGCACTTTCTGATCTGAGGATAGATCTATCTGTCTTTGAATTAAATACTCTCCTTTTTCTCCATCTCATCATTTTACGTAAGCTCTGAACCTTTGCACCAGCTATTTACTGTAGGAGAGTCTTTTGCAACACACTGAAAAAAAGTGAAGAGAATAGGAGCTAAG
Source organism: Arizona elegans (assembly GCA_022577455.1). NCBI lineage: Eukaryota > Metazoa > Chordata > Lepidosauria > Squamata > Colubridae > Arizona > Arizona elegans. The sequence goes on from JAKOOJ010000009.1 coordinate 70,685,303, forward strand.
TTGGGATCTAGAGTCAGAAAAGAGCTGTCTTATTCAGTCAAGATAAATAATATCAGAGCCCATCTTCTGATCTGGGCTTTAGTTAAATCTGATGCATCTTCTTACCACCTATCTGACCTTGAAAATTACAAAATTAACACATACTGCTAACATGATGCTATGAAACTTTATCGAATCTTCTAGAGAAGATATACCATATTTTTTGGAGTATAAGACACACTTTTCCTCCCCTAAAAGAGGGTGAAAATTTGGGTCCGTCTTATACACCAAATGTAGCCCAGCCCACAAGGCTAATAACACGAGGCACGGAGGTGGCGATGGTCTGTGGCAATCCTTGCAGCCTGGAACAGCTGATTGGGGGTATTCCGGGAGGCCGATCCACCCGCCAATCAGCTGTTCATGCTGAATCAGGCTGTAATAATGTGCTGAAGCTGACCTGGCTGTTTGCTATTCGCTGCAGGGACATGTCAGAGTTTGCAGCAGCAATCACATCCAGAAAGCACACACAAGTAACTAATTCAGCAGGATTCAATAACTTCTCTTTGTATATAATATAACACATGAAGTAAATATACAATACCAAAAGTGGGTTTTCCAACATGATAGTAGATACAAGCAAAACTCAAGCAGAGGAGAGGAGTTTCAGTTTCAGTTTCAGAGATCAGCATAGCATGCAGCTTTAGAACAGTTTAGCTAAGCCACGCCCAGGCTCCTTGCTGTCTCCTTCCTTGTTGCTCACACAGCAAATACTGTTTCAGTTTCTGAACAGCCCTCAACTCTCTCACACAGTGACAGGATGCTAGCCAGATGAATACCGATGGATGCTGGTAGGAAGAGGCAGATTTTTTCCCCTTATTTTCCTCCCCAAAAACTAAGGTGAGTCTTATACTCTGGAGCGTCTTATACTCCGAAAAATACAGTACCTAAAATTGCCATCTAAGCAAACCTATGTGGAAAAAAGCCTCAATGAAGAGGCATTAAGCTAGCCAGCCCATGGTTCCTCCAATTTGTTGCAGTCACTTCAGATGAAGTTCTGTCTTAGCCTTTCTGCCAGAGACATCTTTCTTTCTCTTTCTTTCTTTCTTTCTTTCTTTCTTTCTTTCTTTCTTTCTTTCTTTCTTTCTTTCTTTCTTTCCTTCCTTCCTTCCTTCCTTCCTTCCTTCTTTCTTTCTTTCTTTCTTTCTTTCTTTCTTTCTTTCTTTCCTTCCTTCCTTCCTTCCTTCTTTCTTTCTTTCTTTCTTTCTTTCTTTCTTTCTTTCTTTCTTTATTTCCCCCCTCTCTCCCTCTCCCTTTCTCTCCCTTTCTCTCCCTCCCTCTCTTTCTCCCTTTCTCCCTTCCTCCCCTCCCTCCCTCCCTCCCCTCCTCTCCAAATAATAGGATATATCTCCAGCATAGAATACATATAGGAACTTATTCCATGGGGAGAAACCAAATCTATTTTTTCTCTTAAGGGTTTTTGATTTCTATGTACAAAAAATTAACTGTCACATTGTAGAGAATACAGCCAGTCTTCTACATTTAGGCAAGAAAAAAAACCAAAATGCACAGGTACAGTATATGTGGTACCTCGCTCAATATAGTAGTAACTGTGACAGAGATCTTGGAGTTCTAGTGGACAACCATTTAAATAGGAGCCAGCCATGTGCTGCAGCTGCCAAAAAAGCCAACACAGTTCTGGGCTGCATAAACAGAGGGAGAGAATCAAGATCACGTGAAGTGTTACTACCACTTTATAATGCCTTGGTAAGGACACAGTTGGAATACTGCATTCAGTTTTGGTCGCCACGATGTAAAAAAAGATGTGGAGACTCTAGAAAGTGTAGAGAAGAGCAACAAAGATGATTAGGGGAATGGAGGCTAAAACATATAAAGAACGATTGCTGGAACTGGGTATGTCTACTTTGATGAAAAGGAGGTCTAGGGGAGACATGATAGCAGTGTTCCAATATCTCAGGGGTTGCCACAAAGAAGAAGGAGTCAAGCTATTCTCCAAAGCACCTGAGGGTAGGACAAGGAAGCAACGGATGGGAACTAATCAAGGAGAGAAGCAACTTAGAACTAAGGAGAAATTTACTGATAGTTAGAACAATTAACCAGTGGGACAACTTGCCTCCAGAGGCTGTGAATGCTCCAACACTGGAAGTCTTTAAGAAGAGATTAGATAACCATTTGTCTGAAGTTGTGTCGGGTTTCCTGCCTAAGCAGGGGGTTGGACTAGAAGACCTCCAAGGTCCCTTCCAACTCTGTTATTCTATTCTAATTCTATTCTATTCTAAAGCAGAGGTCCCCAACCCCTAGTTCATGGACCGGCACCGGGCTATGGCATGTCAGAAACCCTGGTGCACAAACAAGCAAAACCCCATCCATGGGATTCAGATAGCATGTGAAACAACGCTCCCTCCACTATGTGGAAAAACCTCTCTCCACGGAACCAGTCCCTGGTGCCCAAAAGATTGGGGGGGGGTTCCCCCTGTTCTAAAGAAATACTTTAGGGGTCTTCCATTTGCATTAACTCTAAAGAACATCTCTGTGAGTTTGTGTCTTCAAAGATAAAGGTAAAGGTTCCCCTCGCACATATGTGCTAGTCGTTCCTGACTCTAGGGGGCGGTGCTCATCTCCGTTTCAAAGCCGAAGAGCCAGCGCCATCCGAAGACGTCTCCGTGGTCATGTGGCCGGCATGACTCAACGCCAAAGTCACATGGAATGCTGTTACCTTCCCACCAAAGGTGGTCCCTATTTTTCTACTTGCATTTTTTTACTTTGCTTTTGAACTGCTAGGTTGGCAGAAGCTGGGACAAGTAACGGGAGCTCACCCCGTTACGCGGCACCAGGGATTCGAACGGCTGAACTGCCGACCTTTCGGTTGACAAGCTCAGCATCTTAGCCGCTGAGCCACCACATCCCTTGTGTTTTTGGAAGTAATTAATCAATCCCATTAAAAGGCTCCATTTAAACAACGCCATGGCCAGATTTGAGGTGTGTGATTTTAGCTTCGTTTTTGGAAAAAAAAAAAAAATGGGAACTATTTTCTGCCTGAGGCCTTCTGTTATTTTCCGCAGCCCTAGCCACTCATAGCGAAAACATGATCCTATAACCCAGCTATGTTCCTTCCAGTAACTTTGCATCTTAACTAAATTATCTCCTGTGACCCTTTAGAAAGCAAGGAGACTAAGCAATTTTAATGTTTAATCACAACTTGGTGTATTATTTATGCTAACAAGTGTTATGGTAGGAGGTTGATAAAGAGGCATCTCCCCGGGCAGCGTTTCCAACTGGGCGACATTATCTTTCCATTCCTTTGAGTTAAAAAAGTACCCCAGGTGTATGTTTCTGATCAGTTTCACCTTAACCCTAGGGCCTCAAAAGCCGATGAGCTCATTTGAATATTTTAACCAGCAGAACGTAAACTGGATTTCTCACACAAAATGGCCTCGTTTCAGAGATTTTAGAGCCCAGGCAGCGATGCCATAGGTCACACTTGCGTCACTATGTGTATCAGAAATGTCACACAATGATAGGCATGGGTTGGTGATTGCTTATGAGGGAAGTCACCCTCTCCTAGAAGAATTAAATATTTTGAGAAATATTTAAAACAGCAGATTATTATATTTTCCCTAAAGGAGAAGCATGTTTCTAAAGACAGAAGCTCAGAGCTTCATCTCTCTGCCGTCAGCAGATATTTAAGTGCCCATTGAGAAGGACTGGGCCAGCCTTGGTTTTTCTTTAGTTTTTCCTCGAAGAGGTTTCACTTCTCATCCAGGAAGCTTCTTCAGTTCTGAGTCCTTCTTCAGTTCCGAACTGAAGAGAAGCTCCTTGGATGAGAAACGAAATGTCTTCGAGGGAAAAACAAGAAAGAAAACCCAGTTGCCTTTTGACAAAAGCTCCTTTGGGACAACCTGAGCATCTCCACAGACAGAGGCAGGGAAAAATAAGAAAGGGAAATGGGTTAGCAGAGTGATGAAATCCAATTTTTTTTAACTACCGGTTCTGTGGACGTGGCTTGGTGGGCGTGTCAGGGGAAGGATACTGCAAAATCTCCATTTCTACCACACTCCAGGACAAGGATACTGCAAAATCCCCATTCCCTCCCCACTCCTGGGGAAGGATACTGCAAAATCTCCATTTCCACCCCACTCCAGGGGAAGGATACTGCAAAATCTCCATTCCTACCCCACTCCAGGGGAAGGATACTGCAAAATCTCCATTCCCTCCCCATTCCTGGAGGAAGGATATTGCAAAATCTCTATTCCCACCCCACTCTGGGGCCAGCCAGAGGTGGTATTTGCCAGTTCTCCGAACTACTCAAAATTTCTGCTACCGGTTCTCTGAACTACTCAAAATTTCTGCTACCAGTTCTCCGAACTGCTCAAAATTTCCACTACTGGTTCTCCAGAACCTGTCAGAACCAGCTGGATTTCACCCCTGGGTTTGCAGCGTGGGAAGGCACCCACCCCTCTCCTAGAAGAATGAAATATTTTGAGAAATATTAAAAGGGCAGAATATTATATTTCCCTGGATGAGAACTGGAGAAACATTTTTTTAAAGACAGAAAGCAGACTCAATCTCCCTCCCGCCCAGTAGATTTTTGTGCCCATTGAGAAAGATTGAGCCAGCCTATCTACAAAACAAAAAACCTTTGGCTCCAGAATGATGGGATTAAGGCATGACCCTCCAGGACATAATAGGATTAACCCTCTACCATCTAGCAGCAGAGCTCACCGCATTGCACAATCTCCTAAGGGCATTGCATCACCCTCCAGGCTTCAACCAAACTTCTCAGACTACCTACAACCAGAGGTGGGTTTCAGCAGGTTCTGACCAGCTCTGGAGAACTGGTAGTAGAAATTTTGAGTAGTTTGGAGAACCGGTAGTAAAAATTCTGATGGGCCCCGCCCCCATCTATTCTCTGCCTCCTAAGTCCCAGCTGATTGGGAAGAAATGGGGATTTTGCAGTATCCTTCCCCTGCGACACCCACCAAGCCATGCCACACACCACCAAGCCACGCCCACAGAACCGGTAGTAAAAAAATTTGAAACCCACCCCTGCCTACAACGTTAGCTATGACCCCTACAAACAGCCAATAGAACACATGTTCTTGCACAGGAACAGGAAGCTCAAGAGCAAGGCCCAAGAGAAGGCATAAATAACCCTCATTCTCAACTCCATGTGGTCAACTACCCAGAATCACATGTGCTTGGTGGTTCTGCTTCACCATTAAACCATCTTTCCAATCAGCCTCCATGTTTCCGGCGTCTTTCTACTCCGCTTGGAACTGAATCAGTTGGATATTTCTTCCAATACTTGCAAAAAAAAAAAAAATTGCTGTTATGGAATAATGAGACTGAACAACATTCCTGGTCAGCCAAAGACAGTTTATTGCGCAGTTTCAGAACTAGATTTGTATCTGCAATTCTGAACCAAGAAGAGCTCTGATACAACTGCTTTTATACATATCCAAGACAAAGGAGCACAGCAGTTTTCCATATATTGTTAACATACATTTGTTACATAATAATTGATACTTTCTAAATTACTAAATTCCTACATTATTTTCTAGTTCATAAGATTATCTTAGTTAAACAACCTTCCTCAGTTCTGTGATTGCTGATGCGTAGATTCATGGCTGCTTTGGATAATAAGTAACTTTTGTTTCATATGGATGTCCTTGCACTCTTGACAACTAGGCCCCTCAGAAGATATATATATATTACCAAGAATGGAATTTAGCTGATTTAGTGTAATCTCTAAACAAGCACATTTCTTTCTTATAATAATGTGAATAAAGAGGGTCCTTCAGTGTTCATATAGATGACCCTGTACTATTCCTACATCAGTCACATTATTGCAGTGTTGGTCTCAGATGGCTTCCATGCTATTTCCCCATTTGCAACATGCTGAATAGAGAAACATAAGTGGAACGGACGAGGAAATGAATTGTGGGAATGTTATAAGACTCCGTCTATGGAATTAAAAGGAAACGAGAATAAAAATGCAGCTGATATTCAGTGGGTTTTTGTTTCAGGATAGAAGTAAAACACTATTCCAGATACACAGGTAGTCCTTAACTTTGGAATTGGAACCAGACCTTCCATCGCTTAGTGTGGCAGTTGTACAGCGGTTTGAAACTATTGCTAGCTTGGATTCTCTGAGAGCCGGCTAATATTGACATAAGGAAAAAAGAGAGAGAGAGAGGTTTGCTTATAAAATTGTGAATTCCACACAACGGCATGTTATGTTTCTTAGAATGGTGGGAAACCGGCTTACCTTGAAGATGAGATTGGCTGTCACAGCTTTTCCCCAAAAGCTTCTTCTGATTACTTTCACCTGACTGTTCCATTTTCCTGAACGGATGGCTGGTGGGGGGGGGGGGGGGATAATGTTGGTTTGTTGCTGATTTGGATGGCCGAGTTTTCTTTTCCTGACCCAAGTCAGCATCATTCCAGCAGATTGATTATCTGGTTGCACAGGAATGGATTACCATGGTTGTTTGATATATTACCCTGGTTCAGGGTGTCAAACTTGGTTTCCTTGAGGGCCGCATCAGAGTTGTGCTTGACCTTGTAGGGCCTGGGGTCATGGCCATGGTGGGCATGACATGGGACATGTGTCGGGGGGCACCTGTTGTGGCCAAGTACTAATGCAGGACTTTCCTGAGACTCTCCCTCACTCTCATTATAATTTCCTTCCTTCCTTCCTTCCTTCCTTCCTTCCTTCCTTCCTTCCTTCCTTCCTTCCTTCCTTCCTTCCTCCCTCCCTCCCTCCCTCCCTCCCTCCCTCCTTCTCTTCTCTTCTCTTCTCTTCTCTTCTCTTCTCTTCTCTTCTCTTCTCTTCTCTTCTCTTCCCTTCCCTTCCCTTCCCTTCCCTTCCCTTCCCTTCCCTTCCCTTCTTTTTCCTTCCCTCTTCCTTCCCCTTTCTTCTTTCTCCCCCTCTTCCCTTATGTTTTCCTTCCTTGCTCTCTTCCCATCTTTTTTTTTTTTTGGTCTTTCCTCTTTCCTTTTCTCCTTTCCTATCCCTTCTTTCATGCTCAAATGCAAAAGGGGAAACATTTATCTTTTTGTTTTGTCTTCGGTTTGTTTTGATAGCCCTCTGCCAGCAAAAATGGAGCCGGGGGGGCGCGCATGCCCCCCCGAGCTCCGTTTTCACTGACAGAGGCACCGTGGGCCAATCCTTTGCTGTTTCCAGGCTGGATCTAAGGACCCTTCAGGCCAGATCCAGCCCGCAGGCCTTGAGTTTGACCCCCACTACCCTAAGTTCCATGAAGCTATGTGATGTTGTGAATTTAGACAGTTTTTTTTATCTAGTTTGTCAAACATGTACGAGATAACAGTTATAAGTATGAACATGATTATGAATACAGGAAATGGATACAAATAAATGGGGACAGTAGGACAGGGACGGTAGGCACGCTGGTGCGCTTATGCACGCCCCCTTTATGGACCTCTTAGAAATGGGGTGAGGTCCATGGTAGACAGTTTGAGGTTGAGGCTCTGGGGGTTTGAGGATGTAACAAATGAGTCAGGTAGAGCATTCCAGGCATTGACCACTCTGTTGCTGAAGTCGTATTTTCTAGAATCGAGTTTAGAGCGGTTTACCTTGAGTTTGTATCTATTGTTTGCCCCTGTATTATTGTGGTCGAAGCTGAAGTAGTCGTTGACAGGTAGGATGTTGTAGCAGACAATTTTGTGTACTATACTTAGGTCAGACCATAGGCGGCATAGTTCCAGGTTATCCAAGCCCAAAATTTCAATCCTGGTGGCATAAGGGATTCTATTGTGAGCAGAGGAGTGGAGTACTCTTCTCATGAAATACCTCTGGACCCGGTCAGTTGTATTAATGTCCGATATACAGTGTGGATTCCAGGCAGACGAGCTGTATTCGAGAATTGGTCTGGGAAAGGTTTTGCATGCCCTAGTTTGCAGTTCGATGTTACCGGAGAAGAAGCTTCGCAAAATTAGGTTAACAACTCTTAATGCCTTTTTGGCGATGCTGTTACAGTGAGCTCTGGGGCTTAGATCATTTGAGATGAGTACTCCTAGGTCCTTGAGAGACCTTAAGAGGTCATATCCGCCCAGCTTGTAGTTGGTGTTCTGATTTTTGTTGCCAATGTGTAAGACAGAGCATTTGTTGGTTGAGATTTGGAGCTGCCAATTGTGCGACCATTCTGACACATAGGTCTCAAGGTCTCTTTGTAGGGCAGAGCAGCATAACAGTTTAAGGGCAATCATTTTTATCTCGTACCAATCTGTGTCATTACTCTAAGCAGGTATTTTACTGTGGCAATGGAAGAATGAGGAAAATATTGCAAGTAGATTGAGATCAGTAAGGCGAGCGTGAGCCTCGCCTCAGGCTGCAAATTGCAGAAGGACAAGGACTGAGGACCAGAATGGAGAGAAATGAGAAGATAATGGACTGGAATATCAACAGTCATGTAAAACCCACTGAGAGCAGCATCCATCAGTTCATGGATGACCAAAGGGAATCAATCAGAAGGAAGATCATTTGGTACAGACACAGCATGTCCCCTTTGTGGCTGTTAGTAGACTATGAAATGGATAAAATGTCACACAAGTGGACAAGGAAACAGAAACAAAGAACCATCTTGATATCTCCCAGAAAAATTCAATAGGAAAAACACACGGTGGAAAATAACGCTACTACTTAATTACTAAAATTATAACTCCGCTCCATGGCATAGGACCCGGGTACCTTCGAGACCGTCTTCTGCCACCAATAGCCTCCCACCGGCCGGTCCGCTCCCACAGAGAGGGTCTCCTCAGGGTGCCATCGGCCAAGTTATGTCGGCTGGCGACACCCAGGGGGAGGGTCTTCTCTGTGGGAGCCCCAGCCCTGTGGAATGAACTGCCCCCGGAAATACGTAAGATCTCCGACCTCCGGGTGTTTCGCTGTGCACTGAAGACCCTGTTGTTCTGCCAGGCCGGGCTATCAACATAATAATTTTAAATTGGGGTATTTTAAATTTCTGGGGTTTTAAACTGAGCCAAATCTATTTAATCATTTTAAATTTTTAATCGTTGTTTTGTCTTGTGTTTTTAAATAGGCTGTACACAGCCCTGAGTCCTTCGGGAGAAGGGCGGTATAGAAATAAAATTATTATTATTATTATTATTATTATTATTATTATTATTATTATTAACAGTCTGAACAAATAAGGACGGGGTATCCCTCTTTACAGGAGCCTAACCAATAAGGAGAGAGTATAATTTATATTCTGTGTGAAATTGCATAAAAAAGAAAGATAAAGGAGGTGGACATGAGAGGCGAAGAGGGGCAGGGAAACATGTCCTTGAGACAACTCAACTACATCAATAAGCTCTTGAATTGTCGGCCAATCTGGCAACAGTGTCTAAGTAGGGAGCATCAGTTCACCTTTATGTTAAGCAATCTATCATATTAAGCCACTTCATTTATATCTTGTAACAATAGAATTGTGTTGCCTTGTATCTGGTGTCGGCCTGCTATTAAACTCATCCCAATGCAAGTAGCCTTTAACTTGTGACCATCATGAAGCCTGCCTAATGCTCTCACAAGTCGTGATGCTCATGACCAACCCGGTTTTATGACCTTTTGGTTGTTAAGTGAACAGTACAGTTATTAAATGAAACGATTGTCCACTATGGAGCATTTTTGCCAAAAACTGGAATTAATGCGAAGTTTCCCACCCATGATTTCCGCTACTGGTTTAGGTAAACTGGTCCGAATTGGCTGAATACCACCCCAGGTCTAGCCTAGTGAAAAGAAGGATTAGGGGTGACATAATAGCAATTTTCCAATATTTGAGGGGCTGCTACAAAGAAGAACGGATCAACCTATTCTCCAAAGCACCAGAAGATAAGACAAGAAAGAATGGATGGAAACTAATCAAGGAGAGAAGCAACCTAGAACTAAGAAGAAATTTCCTAACGATGAAAACAATTAACCAGTGGCTGCTCCATCACTGGAGGCTTTTAAAAAGAGACTGGACAGCTGTTTGTCTGAAATGGTATAGGGTCTTCTGCTCGAGCAGGGGTTGGACTAGAAGACCTCCAAGGTGTTGTGGCTCCGACCCCCGAGCCTGTATTATCGGAGGAAGAAGGCTCCGAAAGGGAAGGAGAGGAGTTGGCTGGACCTCCCTCTCCAGGACCCTCCTCTCTGGCAATGCCTCAGGTGTCTCCCGACAGAGAAGAGATTGGCCAGGAGCCAGGTATCCCCACGCAGGCACAGTTGGACAGTGATGGGGATGAGTCTTGGCTGGATCCACGCCAGCGTCGGAGAGATAAGTGCACGCAACAGAAGAGGAGGCGTGCCAGAGATTAGGCTGAGTCACTGGACCACACCCCACAGGGTATAAAAGGGAGCGTGGTGGCCAGTCAAGCCTTGTGATGAACAAAGCTGAAAGCTTCCATGCCATTCTGCATTGCTGGACTTTTGCTATAGACTTTGCTGGATTATATTTGGACTTGATTGACTCTGTAATTATTGAGCTGTTTACTTTGATGTACCAAAAGCGGAGAGAAGTTATCTCTTCCTTTCGTGAGTAATAAACTCTTGGCAGGCAGCCACTAGGTTGCTGCCAAGTTCCGTTATCATAAGGATAAGGATTTTGTCGGCTGGTTTGGTTTTTAACTCTTGGACGTCTGTTGGTGTGTGTGCGTGTGGGACGGGGACAGAACACAAGGTTCCTTCCAACTCTGTTATTCTATGTTCTAAATTGGAGAACATCAAAGTAAGGTTTTAGAGGACTGTAGACATACTGTAGTTAGAAATTTTTGCCAACCAGATTTTGAGATGATCAATTGAGGAAGTCACTGAGATGATCTACTTCGCTGTTCTATAAACAAAAATCAATTTAGTATTAATGCGTCATGGCCCCACATAGTGATGGAAGTGCTGTCAGATTTCTGTGTTCATAATGTTGATCATATTATCTAGATATTTAGGGACTATGAGCAACCTATAATTTTCTTTCCTATTACATTTTAGGTTCAGGACCTTTGAGGCTATAAAGTGAGTATCCTCAGCAGAAAAATAATTAGCAGCTATTTTGTGCTCCATGGTGATTGTTTTTTAGTGACTCTCTTGTGAATATTCAAATTTCTTCTTCATGATTATGATTGCTTGAAATCCAAAAAACAAAACAAAACAAAACAAAACAAAACAAAACATGTTGTTGCTCAGATGTGACAGTATTACAATCCTTACAATATCCAAAACACCTTATTTTCTCCAAGGAGAAAGGGCATTGCAAGTCAGTACAAATTGGCCAGGAAATCAGTCTAGTTACAATTTAATCTCAGGTAAAGAGCGTGTTATGGATTAACTACGTTCAGGCGTCAACACCTGAGTTGAGACAACTGACTGCAAAGTTTATGATTTTAAAGAACATTCTGATTTAATTACAGATCTACAGATCACTGAATCCAATTCTTGTCTCCCTTTCTATGGTATCCACTAGGGCCGTGATGGTGAACCTATGGCACGCGTGCCACAAGCAGCACACGGAGCCGTAACTGTAAGCATGCAAACGTTGCCCTAGCTCAGTTCCAGCGTACCTGTGTGCACCGGCCAGCTGAGTTTTGGGCCTTTCAGGCCCACCAGAAGTCGGGAAACTGGCCGTTTCTGGCCTCCGGATGGCTTCCAGCAGGGGTGGAAGGCCGTTTTCGCCCTCCCCAGGCTCCTAGAAAGCTTCTGGAGCCTGGGGAGGGCAAAAAAAACAGTCCTACCAGGCCCACCGGACCATCATGTGCCAAAAGTGGGTGGAGCGCAGGGGGAGCGCGCGTGCATGCATGGGGGCAGGGCACATTGAATTATGGGTGTAGGGACATACGTGTGTGACCCCCCCCCGCACTCTCCCCTCCACTTTTGGCATGCAACGGCAAAAAGGTTAGCCATCACTGCACTAGGGCATTCTTGCTATAAGAGCTGTGGTGGCGCAGTGGTTAGAATGCAGTATTGCAGGCTAATTCTGCTGACTGCCAGCAGTTCAATTCTCACTGGCTCAAGGTTGACTCAGCCTTCCATCCTTCCAAGGTGGGTAAAATGAGGACCCAGATTGTTGGGGGCAGTAGGCTGACTCTGTAAAAGGCTTAGAGAGGGCTGTAAAGCACCGTGAAGCGGTATATAAGTGCTATTGTTAATAAATTCAGTTCACCTTCCAATTTTGGCAATGCTGTTTCTCCTGTGTTTTGTCTGAAGCCCAGTTTCAGAGCCACAACTTAACGTCTGATGCAAAAAGTCAGGTCCAGGACAGAGTTCAAGAGTGCTGCATGTTTATTTGATGCTACCTAGGCACAAGAATCTTAACTACTAAAGGTCAAAGCAAATTGGCACCAGATAAGAGTCAATGGGTTTCAAGGAGGATTGGACTTCGGTTTCTTATGGGTATGCAGAGATTCCAAACTGATAATACATTTGACTCCACCTTCAGGCTCAGCCTTGTTCTCTCTTACAGCTTCACGGTATATTTTGACTAGGCACAAAACAAATCAGAGCTATCCATTCCTGATAAATAATAATCTGATCCAATCCTTCCTGGAATTTGGATTTAATTCCAACACGAAGAACAGATGCATGTTTCAGGGTAGGGCAGGTGGAAGAAAAGACCAATGAAATGTGTTAGGAAATGACTATTACCTAACTTCTTGGGTTGGCAATATATAAACCCTCAATATAGCTTTAAGACTGCTGTATTGCATCATACTGTGTCCTGATTGGTTAGCTCTGTAGCCAATGTCCTTAAGTGGGAGCTAGAAACATGGTTTGTTTCTCTTTGCTGTTCTTGCTCTCTGATATCTCTGTATGCTACTGTTTGCAAATCCAGAAGAACTGGTTATTGTAAATGGCTGCGACAACTGGTAAGAAGACTTTGTTATTGGATTATCCCTGGACTGGATAATCCAATAACAAAGTCTTCTTACCAGTTGTTTTGGACTGTTGTTTTGCTATCTCCTGCTTTATATGTGTATGACCTGGACTGTTTATTGGACTGTGCCTTACTATTTCTTGAAAGTAAACACAACTCAGTGTATCTGTGTGTTGGCTGTGTTTATTCGTAACTATTTTCAATTGTTTTCAAATGCACCACCCTTGCTACTCAAGGGTTACTCTGCGAATTCCTTAACAAAATTTATGCTACCCTATCAGGTTGAAATATTCCCTTACGGATGAGCAATAAAAAGTCGCCTATGATAATTTGCACGGCAGAATAATTTGGCCAGGCTCATCTGCAAACTCTCCTTTTGAGTTTGGGTTATCTTACGTTAGGAGTAGGTCTCCAATAAAATATCCCACAATCCCCCATCCCCAGGGAGAATGGTATGCAATTAGAGACAGTGTAGAACAGGGGTATCAAACTCAAGGCCCGTGGGCCGGATCCGGCCCACGGGGGTACTTAGATCTGGCCTGTGGGGCCACCCTGGAAACAGCAAAGGACTGGCCCGTGCTGCCTCTACCAGTGAAAATGGAGCTGAGTGCCCCCTTGGGTCCTGTTTTTGATCGTGACGGCCTCCTGCATCCCTCTGCAAGCAAAAACGGAGCTCGGGGGGCCCACGAGGGCTCCTTTTTCCCTGGCAGAAGGCTATCAAAACAAACTAAAAACAAAACAAAAGGAGAAATGTTTCCCTTTTTGCATTTGAGCATGCAAGAAAGGACAGGAAAGGAGAAAGGGAACAAAGGGGAAAGAGAAAGAAAAAGAAGGGAAGTTGGGAAGAGAGCAAGGAAGGCAAAATAAGGAAAGAGGGGGAGGAAGAAGAAAGGAGAAGGAAGAGGGAAGGAAAAAGAAGAGAAGGAAGGAATGAGATTATAATGAGAGTGAGGGAGGGTTTGCAGAAAGTCCTGTCTTGGCTACCACAGGTGCCCTGGAGACGAGTGACATCAAGTTGGCCACTCCCACCCCAGCCACTCCCCCCCTACCCCCTCCAGGTCAAACACAACCTTGATGCAGTCCTCAATGAAATTGAGTTTGACACCCCTGGAATGGAGCATATAAAGGCATCTCCAAATATCTCACAGGGCTTCAGTTTGTTGCAACTTCTCAAGAGGATCCAGGTCAGAGGTGGTATTCAGCCGATTCAGACCGGTTCGCCTGAACCGGTAGCGGAAATCGTGGGTGGGCCGTCCATCCACCCCGGCTCTATGCCATCCTATTTAGGCACATTTTTGAGGCTCGCGGAAGGCGCGAGCGCGAGCAAAGCGCATGCGTGGAAGGCCAGGCGCAAGCACGGAAGGCAGGCACATGCGCGAACCGGGCGCGCACACGCATGAAACGATCGTGCGCATGGGTGGGCAAACTGGTAGCAACACAATGTGAAGCTCACCGCTGATCTAGGCCAAGTTTAAACTGTTGCTCTGCCATTGCCCAGTGTGGCATATATTAATTATGGGGCCTTAATTGTGTTCTCCAACCTTTTACAGCTTGACAGCCTTGACTTATGCACTTAGTCGAGGTCTTGAGTTGAGACTCAATGCAGCTTCTCCCTGTCAAATGAAACAGTGGTTTATTGTGACATTCGAACCAGCTCCTTGTTTCTCGCATTTTATTTTCTATTTCTGGAAATGCCTTTTTCTCTCTTCTCCTGCTCTCTGTTTTTGCTATCTTATGTATTATTTTCTTTTCTTCCCCCCCCCAGTGATGATGTTATTCAAATACAGTTGTTAAACAGTTTTGCTCAGCACATTTGAATGCGAAATCCCATTAAATCCTCTCCTCTCCCTTGTTCTTCCTGCTGAGCTGACATCAAGAGTTTCTCTGCCTTAAATGTGGATGTAATATCACAGGTCGGTTCGGGGTGATGTAATTCCTGCACTGAATTATGAGTCGCTGGGCAAAACGCTTCATTTCCCCCTTCGTGGAAATCTGGTTCCCGCAACGTATTTTTTTTCCTCCAACATTTGCAAAATATATGATTAGCCCGACTGCCTTGTGTAATTGCTGCATAACTTGGCTTCCTTTTAAAATTTTTCTAACCTTATCACTGGAACGGTGATGAAAATGGTAAGAACTGCTAAGATTCTTCAACTCCAAGAGAGGAAGGGCAAGAAGAGGTTGCGGAGGGGGAAAAAAGGCAGCAAAAAAAAGGAGAGGATTAATTTGTTTTCAAGACCTGATCTAAATTGCATGTATCTAATTTTAAATCTCCCATACCTTTCTGTAAATTTATTTCATTTTTATTTTTTATTTTATTTTGAATTTGTATACCGCCCTTCTCCCTGAGGACTCAGGGCGGTGAACAGCCAAGGAAAAACATGGTTTTTAACAAAGGCTAACAAAGGTTAGCCATCACTGTCCTAGAAGGAGAATTCAACCACTGTTGATCCTTCCCCATAGGATAACTCCTGCCAAACGGGCTCCTTTAAAAATATATTGGATTTCACTTTTATTAGCTTTATCCAACAGGAAAAGTGATGAGTGAATTTTTAAGATACGCTTTTAATTTGTACAATGCCATATGAGACTCCATCTGCCTTCAGACATCATGCAACTCTACTTGCTTCCATGGGGTTCTTCAGCTGACAGCTCAAAGAAATAACTCAGGAAAGTAAAATATCTGTTCTCTCGGTGTTTTGAAGCAGAACAAAGAACGTTTACATTGAGGTTCCCCTATTTCCTGCTTGCTTTTATGCCCTACGTGATAATGTCTGGGTTGTTTAAATGATAAAAAAAATAATAATAAAAGACCCTGTGATAGCAGGAATCTTGGAGAAATCAGGTGCTTGAAAAAGCTTTTGCATTTTCTCTTTATAAGTGATTAGCATACAGGGCGCTCTGTGGAATTCAGGCACCGAGCTCTAAGCAGTGTTTAAAAAGAGATTCTCAAATGACACTTAATGAAAAATAGTTTCGGGCAAAATACATTAGGAATCCAGACTTCAGGTTTATCCTCTTCATTGCCGAATGGAAATTAAGTCATACAAGTGACTGTTAGAACAAGACAACCTTGCAATTGCTAACTCGAGCAGTTAGCAGAAAATAATAAGCCATATATTCTTACCGATGATCTTATTTAGTTATTTATTTTCGTTATTTGTATCCCGCCTTTATTATTTTGACAAATAACTCAAGGCTCCACACCTATCCAATATATCTTTCCTCTCTTATTTTCCCCACAATAACAACAACCCTGTAAGGTGAGAATGAGAGAGAGTGAGAGAAGGACTGACTCAAAGACACCTACTGCAGTGGTGAAGTTCAAATATTTTTACTTCTGGTTCTGTGGGCGTGGCTTGGTGGACGTGGCAGGGGAAGGAGACTGTAAAATCTCCAATCCCACCCCACTCCAGGGAAATGTTACTGCAAAATCCCCATTTCTTCCCAATCAGCTGTGACTTGGGAGGCACAGAATAGATGGGGGTGGGGCCATTCAGAGGTGGTATTTACCGGTTCTCCGAACTACTCAGAATTTCCGCTACCAGTTCTCCAGAACTGGACAGAACCTGTTGAATAGCACCTCTGACCCATTGGCTTTCATGGCTAAGGCGGGACTTGAACCCATGGTTCTCCTGCTTTTTAGCCTGGTGTTGTGAATAAGAATGGTGTACAGCAGGGGTGAGTTCTACTTACCTTTACTACCGGTTTGCAATGGGGCCATGAGCGTGCGCTCTTCTGCGCATGTGCAGAAGCATTTTGATGATGTCGGGGTCGGTGGGTGGAGCAGCCTGAGGAGCTGACAGCAGAGTCGGACAGCGATGAGGCTGAGGAAGAACATGGGCCAGTCCTGGAGGCTGGGGAAGGCCCAGATGAGGGCTCTGGGTCAGAGGCAGAAATGGGGCCAGGGCCATTGGGGAGTGAGGTGCGGACTGCAGAGCCTCCAGAGGCTGACAGTAGAGAGGCAGAGGAACAGGAGGAGCCTGTTCCTAGTGCATGTATGAGAAGAGCTGCCAGAAGACAGGAGTAGATAAAGTAGAGAAGACGACTCGGGAGTAGGGCCAAGAGATGATTGGCCCCTCCCATAAGGCTTAAAAGACCAGCAACAGCTCTTGGCCTCTTTGCCAGAAAAAAATGTTGATAAACTTGGTTCTTATCTTGCTCGGAGTCCTCTGCTTCTGAACTTTTGCCAAGAAAACCTTTGGCAGTTTGCCTAATTATCCCAAGGTCGGTGATAAACTGTGGAATGGTGTTTTGAAGAATTTGCTTTAATTTAGTTTGGACTATGCTGTGAATGAGTTAATTCTCAGCTGTTCTAATAAAGTCTCTTTGTTTTCAAACTGTTTGTATTTAATACTAACTACTTAGGCCTGGGTCACAACAGCACCTGCATAAAGAAGGCGATAGAGAATAACATGTTCCATTGATTCAATTATTCCTTCACTGCATGGATGCAGTCTCTGTTCAAAAGAGATTTGGGGGGGTATCTTCCTTCCGTAACATCTGTTGGGAAGGTGTTGAACCTGGCTAAGGATAAGGCCCTTCCAAATTTTGGGATTGTTACGTGCTGAGATATCTAGCTAGGTTCGAGATGCAGAGGGGCTCCAGAAGTTGTTTTTGGGTAGATCTTTTAGCTCTAACTCAATGGCCCACTGTTTGAGGTGAGCTAGTGCAGGAGTCCCCAACCTTGGCAACTTTAAGACTTGTAGACTTCAACTCCCAGAATTCCCAGCCAGCATGGCTTCTGGGAGTTGAAGTCCACAAGTCTTAAAGTTGCCAAGGTTGGAGACCCCCTGAGCTAGTGCATGTTCATAGCTCATTAAGACGGTGGCTGACCATGAAATTGCCATGAAGTTGCAATTTGACATGTGCTGTCTGGCTCTAGGAACACTGGATGGTCTAAATCTCTTGATTTGTTAGATGAAAGCAGCTCAAGATGGAATCATTTCTTCTAAAATTGAATTGTGTTGCCCAGTTAACAGGACTCCTTTTCAGTTTCACTGAAGATGAGAGCAATCAAATTGTCATTTTTAAATGTAGTTTGAGCACGAAGGCAATTTGAGTGTCTAGACTTGGCAACAAACTGAGATTTGTTTACTTTGTTCTCATATTTACCGCAACAGCAATGTCACAGGCCCCGATAAGCACAACTCAGGATTAGAGGTGCCTTCAGGTGCTTTTCCTCCAATTTGATATCTTCTTTATTTTTATTTATTTTATTTTATTTTATTTTTCAATTTATATACCGCCCTTCTCCCTGAGGACTCAGGGCGGTGCACAGCCAGAATTAAAAACATGAAATACAAATATTAAAAACAATTAATATATATATAAATTTGGCACAAAAATTTAAAAATCACAAACCAATTAAAACATTTAAAAAATTTAAAAATTTCTTCCTAAGCCAGCCCGGCTTGCTGGAAAAAGTAGGTTTTAAGGGCACGGCGGAAGGCACTGAGGTCTTGGATTCTCCTTATCTCTGGGGGCAACTGATTCCAGAGGGTAGGTGCCCCCACGGAGAAGACTCTGCCAGCCAATGCCTCTCTGGATACTACGATTTTTAATAATGTACTCATTTTATGCATACACCAATAACAAAACAATCTTTAAACCTTTTTTTAAAATAAAAATTAGAACAAAGACAACCCCAGATAAATTAAAAATACAATCTAAGAAAGGGGAACAAAAAGAAAGAAAGAAAATTATATTTTAGATTGATCTCTTATCGGGTGCAAGAAAACCAAATCCACATGAGTAAAGTTCAAACTAGCTACTTTATTGTTCTATGCCTGTTTCACAAGAATCTTTCTGGACTGGCAACTTTTACCTGGGAAAGACTAGATACAGCTCAAAGGCATTCAAGGGGGAGCAAACTTCGCTCTTTTTTGATTCCATAGCAAGTCCAGACTAATTCCCTGCTTGACTCCTCCTCCTGGCTGGGATGGTTGCTTTCCAACATCTCTGGATTCTAGGTAGGGCAAACTTTGCACAAAAAAATTAATAGACACAAAGTTGACATTGCACTCAAAGCAAGGACAAAATAATATCAGAACGTTTCCAGCTTCCCAGGGGACCACACAGTGGTTGAAAAATTGGGAGCAACAGCACCGTCGAGTGAGAAATTGTTGAATCTTCTCTCTTAAAATTTACGCTTGAAGAAGACCTCAACAAACACAAAGGGTTTTTAATTCATTACGGTTGTTAATTGATGAAGTACTTGCAATCTGTATCACATATAACCAGAGGTGGGTTTCAGCAGGTTCTAACCGATTCTGGAGAACTGGTAGCGGAAATTTTGAGTAGTTCAGAGAACCGGTAGTAAAAATTCTGACTAGGCCCGCCCCCATCTATTCTCTGCCTCCCAAGTCCCAGCTGATCGGGAGGAAATGGGGATTTTGCAGTAACCTTCCCCTGGAGTGGAAAGGGAATGGAGATTTTACAGTATCCTTCCCCTGCCATGCCCACCAAGCCACACCCACCAAGCCATGCCACACCCACCAAGCCACGCCCACAGAGCCGGTAGTAAAAAAATTTGAAACCCACCACTACATATAACCTCCCACGTGGAAGCTTATAAACATTAACCAACTTAGAAATAAGGACAAATTTTTTGACAGTAGGAATAATTAATCAGTGGAACAGCTTGCCTCCAGAAGTTATGGGTGTTCCATCAATGCAGGTTTTCAAAAATAGACTGCAAAACCATTTGACCAGGATCGAATAAGATCTCCTGCCTTCAGCAGGAGGTAGGATTAGAAGATATGCAAGATCCTTTCCAGCCCTATGCTTCAGTGGTGGGTTTCAACATTTTTTATTACCGGTTCTGTGGGTGTGGCTTTGTGGGCATGGCAGGGGAAGAATACTGTAAAATCTCCATTCCCACCCACTCCAGGGGAAGGATACTGCAAAATCCCCATTTCTTCCCTATCAGCTGGGACTTGGGAGGCGGAGAATAGATGGGGGCAGGGTCAGTCAGAATTTTTACTACTGGTTCTGCGAACTACTCAGAATTTCCACTACCGGTTCTCCAGAACTGGTCAGAACCTGCTGAAACCCACCTCTGCTATGCTTCTATGTTCTAGAGACAGTGATTGTCCCAAGGTAACACAATTGATTTCCTGGTTTATAGTATGGTGCCTTTAACCACTACCATGTTTTCCCCAAAATAAGACCTCCCCTGAAAATAAGGCCAAGCGCTTATTTCGGGGGTCAAAAGAAAATAAGACCCTGTCTTATTTTTGGGGAAACATGGTACATAAATTACTCGGTAATTTAAATGTACACCCAACTTAATCTGAACAGAATTGGTGCATTTAAATTGTTGCAAAACTTGAGTGTGTAACTCAAACCTCAACCCCTTACTTTTTGCCTACTTTGTGGCTTCTGTGGAAAGGCTTTCTGAGAGAAGTCTGCAGAAAACACATTTCTCCCCATCTGGTCCTTAAATTTATTTTAGGAGCTGATGATCCACCTTTTAATAATTGCTCGGATCTCTCTGAAGAATAAGGTGCATCATTAAAAGCACATTCGAAAGGTTTACCACCCTTGCATCACCAGAAGGTGCCAAAATCGGTGTGTGACCCATTTAAAAACAATTAAAAAGGGTTATCTACATAAGAACTAATGCGTTCAACTACACTTTTAATAGAACTGATGTCAGCGCTGAAATTAGGCAAAACGAAAAGGGCACCGTCGTCGCTTTCATTGTCCAAAAAAAAGCTCTTTAACGGTGATTTCTTAAATTACCTAATTACTGTAGCTAAGAGCAATATGTAGACATCAAGACTGGGATGATGAAAAGTGGGGAGAGGGAATTTAATGGCCTTTAACTGTAGCTGTGCCACACAAATTAAAGGATTAAAAAACTGGCAGCTTCACCACTGCCCAGAGGAGAATATTCGTGCTTAGACTAACATTGAATTCCAGATGCTGCCTACAAAATCCCAGGATGGCAGAGTCAACCGATGTCAACGATTGCTGGAAGATCTAATGCAATAAGAACAGGAAATAGGAAGTCCCAGAAGAAAGGAGGCGATTACGGATTCTTGGCCAGGTAGCCTCTCTTGCTATAAACAATTCAGCTCGCCTGAAGGAAGTTTCTTTGCAAAGGAGGAGAAAATAATAATAATAATAATAATAATAATAATAATAATAATAATAATAATAATAATAATAATAATAATAATGTTACCTTGGATTCCATTTGATTTGAAGCTCCACCAACAGAGTTCATCAACGCTGTGCTTGACAGTGTTTTAAAGATAAGTTCAAGCAAGTGAGCTCCTTCTGTCTTGAAGGAGTTTATGATTCTGGTGGAAGAGGTGACGAATGAAGAACAGAGCAAATGAATGAATATGAAGAACGAATGTTTTCAAGTCTGAATGCGCCTAAAACGGCAACAGATGTAGAATGCATGAAATATTTAACAACAACAAACAAAGCCAACACCTCTGGATGGCTGTTCTGTCCCCATCCCACATGCACACACACCAACAGACGTTCAGGAGTTAAAGACCAAACCAGCCGGCAAAATCCTTTTCCTTATGATAACGGAACTTGGCAACAACCTAGTGGCTGCCTGCCAAGAGTTTATTACTTACGAAGAGGAGAGATAGCTTCTCTCCGCTTCTGGTACATCAAAGGAAACAGCTCAATAATTACAGAGTCAATCAAGTCCAAAGATAATCCAGCAAAGTCTATAGCAAAAAGTCCGGCAATGCAGAATGGCGTGGAAGCTTTCAGCTTTGTTCGTCACAAGGTTTGACTGGCCACCACGCTCCCTTTTATACCTTGTGGGGTGTGGTCCAGTGACTCAGCCTAAACTCAGACACGCCTTTTCTTCTGTTACATGCGCTTATCTCTGCGACGCTGGCATGGATCCAGCCAAGACTCATTACTCTCATCACTGTCCACCTGTGGCTGCGTGGACGTGCTTGGCCCCGGCCCTATCTCTTGCCCTTCGGCGGACAACGAAGGCATTGCCAGAGAGGAGGGTCCTGGGGAGGGAGGCCTTGCCAACTCCTCTCCTTCACTCTCGGAGTCCTCTCCTGCTGATGACACAGGCTCAGGTAATGGAGCCACAACATTGGTGTTGTCTGAATGAACACATTTCTTGGCTGCAGTCCCCATCTGCGGTGATCTTGGAGCCCAGGAAAATAAAATCTGTTACTACCTCCATTTCTTCTCCAACAATTTGCCAGGAATTGAGAGGGCCGGATGACATGATCTTAGTTTTCTTAATGTTGAGTTTCAAGCCAACTTTTGCACTCTTTTCCTTCACCCGCATCAAGAGGCTCTTTAGTTCCTTATCATTACCTATTGCTACGAAAAAAACCTGTAAACTTTAAGCTCAATTTAAAGGCGTTACTTTCTTTAATTCTGATTTTTTCCCCCCCTCTAAAGCACAGACTCCAGAATTCCTGTAGACGATGACTAACTTAGCACGAAATAAAACTTTCTCCTGACTTGAAAACAATGCTTCGGCTAATGAACCTAAAATTGTATCAGTACATTTTGTAGCCATTATCATATTTTTGATTGATGTTCATCTGAAGAGACTTGGGAGTTGTTAAAACATATAGGATTTCTTTCAAAGCTGCCATGACTCTCAAGGGTATTGTTTCCATTTCTTACAGTACTTTTTTTTTTTTTTTAAATAGATGAAGCACTTTTTTTTAAAGAATCAGTCACAGATAGCTGAACGGTAGATATACATTTCCGAGTTCAGACATTCAGTTAGCAAAAACCTCAAGGACATTCTGAACGATGGAGTTTTTTCCTCATAATTAAATATTACTTACCAAGGATGGTATTCATTTACTTTCCCTACTGGTTTGCAAATGTGAGCATGCGTGCCAGGGGTGAAATCCAGCAGGTTCTGACAGGTTCTGGAGAACCGGTAGCGGAAATTTTGAGTAGTTCGGAGAACCGGCAAATACCACCTCTGGCTGGCCCCAGAGTGGGGTGGGAATGGAGATTTTGCAGTATCCTTCCCATGCCATGCCCATCAAGCCACGCCCACCAAGCTACCCCATGCCCATCAAGCCACTCCCACAGAACTGGTAGTAAAAAAAATTGAATTTCACCATTGATGAATGCCCATTTGCTTCGCTCGCACACGCCCCATCCACGCATGTGCCCTGTCTTCTGTGCATGCACTTTGCTGGTGCCTGCACTTTCTGTGCATGCGCCCAGCCCAGGGGTGGGTTCTACTTACCTTTACTACCGGTTTGCAATGTGACCGTGTGCACGCATACGCAGAAACTTCCTGATGATGTCCGGGTCGGTGGGTGGAGCCTCCCGCCAGTTTTACTACCAGTTCTTGCGAACCGGTCCGAACCAGGGGCAACCCACCACTGGCCGAGCCTCAAAAACATGCTTAAATAGGATGGCATAGAGCCAGGGTGATTTACATTACTGGTTTGCGTGAACCGGTCCAAACCATCTGAATACCACCTCTGTTACTTACCACGATTGTGTAACTAATATTAATGCAAATGGTAAGGATCCCAAATGTCAAGTTTGTTGCACATGTTAAGATTGCAGAGAAGAGCAACAAGAATTATTAGAGGACTGGTGGCTAAAAGATATGAAGAACGGTTGCAAGGAATTGGGTATGTCTACTTTAATGAAAAGAAAGACTAGAGGAGATATGATGGCAGTGTTCCAGTATTTGAGAAGCTCCGTCAAAGATGAGGGTGTCAAACTATTTTCCAAAGGACCAAAAGGCAATACAAGAAGCAACAGTTGGAAACCCACCAAGGATGGAGGCAACCTTGAACTAAGGAGAAATTTCCAAATGGTGAGAGCAATCAACCAATGGAATAGCTTGCCTACAGAAGTTGTGGCTGCTCTATCACTGGAGGCTTTTAAAAAGAGACTGGACAATCATTCATCTGAAATATTACAGGTTCTCCTGCTTGAACAGGATTAGAAGATCTACAAGGTCCCTTTCAATGCTTGTTATTCTATGTTCTATGTTTTAAATGTCCTCCCTACATGCTATCTGAGATTATTTGTCCCATAATGTTATTATATTGTGGGAAAAGGAGTGGTAGACTCCAGGGGCAGAGTCAAAAGAGTAATGAGCTTAGAATCCTTACATAGTCACAAATGGACTAAATTCAACTCCTTTTTTTTTTTTAATTTGATTTATATGCCGCCCTTCTCCGGAGACTCAGGGCGGCTTACAATGCATTAAGCAATAGCCTTCATACTTTCATATATTTATACAAAGTCAGCTTATTGCCCCCACAAACTGGGTCCTCATTTAACCTACCTTAGAAAGGATGGAAGGCTGAGTCAACCTTGAGCCTGGTAAGATTTGAACCTGCAGAAATTGCAGGCAGCTGTGTTAATTACAGGGTGCATTAAACCACTGTACTACCAAGGCTCCTTTGAACTTTGTTGAACCTTTTCTAGCTCTAAAATAGTGCTAACCATTAGTCGAGTATATGCTTATACATAGGTATGAGTAAATAATACATTAGTTTAATTGGAACTTCACATGTGATATTTTACTCCCAGATCATTACCTTTTGAAAGTGAACTCAGGAACAGGAGGTGCAATTAAAGGCAAGTGGCTGACAGGACAGAAGGAGAAGACAGACGTATCCCATTCTTGTCCTTTGAGCATGAGTGAGATTTTTTTACTGCTCTTTGAGGAAGCACCTAATGAAGGAAGCAGTATTTTGTGCTCTCTTGAAAATGCATTTTCTGAATCTGGCCATTTTTTGTGAATTGCGCAGCCTCCAGCCTTCATCTGAAGGGATTTTGTCAGGAAAGTGATAGGGAATCAGTTATCTATGATCCTAGAACTGTGATGGGAAACCTATGGCACATGTGCCACAGGTGGCATGTGGACATGAAAGCTGTTGCCGTAGCTCAGCTCCAGGATGCATGCATGTGCCGGCCAGCTGATTTTCAGCTGGACCTGCCCATGCCACCCCTTCCCTCCCAGGAGTTTCCACGCAGCCCATTTTGGATGCCAGGTAAGTACAGGGCTCGCGCAGAGGCTCTGGGAGGCCATTTCTGGGGGGTGGGGAGGCTGTTTTCACCCTCCCCAGGCTCCAGGAAAGCCTCTGGAGCCTGGGGAGGGTGAAAAACAGGCCTACCAGAACTCAGGAAACATTTCTGGCCTCTGTAGGCTTCCTGGAGGCCTGTTAGGCCCAAAACAGGGCATGGAGGGGTGGGCGCACATCTGCGGGGGAGTGCGGGGGGGCGCATGCGCAGGGGGACAGGCACGGGGGGGATTAAATTATGGGTGTGGGCACGCGCGTTATCACACGTGCATGATTTTGGCACCCGAGGGAAAAAAGGTTCCCCATCACTGTCCTAGAAGAAATGGGATTTATTTAGATTTCTTCCAGTCAGGATTCAGGTCAGTCATGAATCAGAAACAGAATTAGACTCTTTAGATGTAGATGATCATCAGTGGTTCTCTTATGAAGGAAAAGGACTCTACTTGGCTCTATTAGATCACTCGGTGGCATTTTATACCCACCAAGTGTTATTTTATAGAATCGTTCTGGATTCTTTGCAAGAGTTGGGACTCAAGACATTAGAGTACAGTGGTCCATATTCAACCCAAGTGGACTATTACAATTATGGGGTGAAATGCTTGAGTCAATAGTATGGCAGTATGAAGTCTCACACAACTCAACGCTTTCCTCTATATAACATCCTCATGAAATCTCTGGGACAGATCATTCCAGGCCATATTGATCTCATTAATCTGCCAATAACTGTAGTTATTTAACACCATCCTGAGCTGAGGTGAATTTATGAATGTGGGTGTATCCTACTGAGATAGAGTCGCTACTCCATGATTAATGACTGGGCAACTTTATCTTCATTCATTGTGTGAGACAGACGGCAAATACATCCAAATTTGAATGTTCCTTTGGCCCTAAGTCAGGGGTGTCAAACTGGATTTCTTTGAGGGCTGGAGCAGCATTGTAGTTCTCCTCTGTGGGCCGGCGGGGGATAGGGGGAGAGTGGGGGGGAGACAGGATGGACACTTCCTGCAGCACTTTACTGGCCAAAATGAGGCATGGGGACCCATGTGCGGCCTCCCCCTTGTGCCTCGTTTTTGACCTCTGTGGCCTACAGCAGCACTCTGCTGGCCAAAAAGGGGCCATGTGGAGGCCTCCCGGAGCCTCCGTATGGCCCATTTGCGGCCAGCAGAGTGCTGAAGGAAGCTGAGGAGGCCAAAAACGGGCCACCGGGGTGGGCTACATGTGGGCCATTTTGGCTTGCAGAGGCACCGTGGGCTGCTTTTTTGATATTTCCAAGCTGGCCCAGTGGACTGGAGGAACACTGGGGGCCAGGGGGACTTTTCATCAGGTTCGCCTGATTCGCCAGTTGCATCCCTTTCTGGATTGGGACTCCTTATACACAGTCACTCACGCCCTCATCACTTCCTGCCTGGACTACTGCAATGCTCTCTACATGGGGCTCCCCTTGAGGAGCACCCGGAGGCTCCAGCTGGTCCAGAATGCGGCCGCGCGGGTGGTTATGGGAGCGACATGGCATTCCCATGTAACACCTCTCCTGCGCGAGTTGCACTGGCTCCCGGTGGTCTTCCAGGTGCGTTTCAAGGTATTGGTTACCACCTTTAGAGTGCTCCATGGCTCAGGACCTGGATATCTACGAGACCGCCTTTTGCCACCGGTAGCCTCCCACCGGCCAGTACGCTCCCACAGAGAGGGACTCCTCAGGGTGCCGTCGGCCAAACAGTGTCGACTGGCAGCCCCCAGGGGAGAGTCTTCTCTGTGGGGGCACCTGTCCTGTGGAACGAACTCCCCCCAGAGATACGGAGGATCCTGGATTTACGCACCTTCCGCTGCGCCCTCAAGACTTTCCTATTTCAACAAGCTGGGCTGGCTTAACTCTTTTTAATTGTCTAATTTTAATTTGTTTGTAAAAACAAGGGTATTTTAATTAGTATGGGCCAAATTTATTTAATACGTTTTAAATTGTTTTTTTAAATTTTGTACTGTATGTGTTTTATCTTGGCTGTTCACCGCCCTGAGTCCTTCGGGAGTAGGGCGGTATATAAATCTAAATAAACTGAAACTGAAACTGAAACTGAAACTGGATTTAAGCACCCCGCTGGCCGGATTTGGGCCCTCGGGCCTTGAGTTCGATACCCCTGCCCTAGGTGATTATAAGCATCCATCAGAAAAATTCTCATGATTTGCAATTGTAAATTTTTTGAATGCTGTTATGTAATTTGTTTTTACGCTTCGTTGTTCGCTGCCCAGAGTCCATCAGGAGGAGCGTAATCTACAAACATTGTTAAATCAATAAAGTGGTAACTATTTGATTTTTTGAGGGGTGTTAATTTGACACTTAATTTGAGAAGGCGAAAGGAAGGGAGGTGACATACCAGCCTTTATCCCACCCTCATTTGATCTTCTTCTTTTCGAGAATTGAAATTAAATTCAGGGTTGTATTTCAGGTAAAGACATATAAACAACTGATCAAAGGCTGATTCAGTCTATAGCAGAAATAATGGTGTGAGATTCATGTAATTAGATGCTCGATGCTATTTATTCTCTGCCTTAAAAAAAAAACACGTATTTCCTTCCATTAGAATATTCTGGGCAATTGAGACGGAGGTTTTTGTTCTCACTTCACTAAGTGATCACGTTTGAGGTTTGCTTTCTATCATTTATTTCATCTTCCAATCTATTTTTCTTAACAAATATATGTCTTTTCAAAAAAAAGAAAAGAAAAGAAAAGAAAAAAGGTGAGCTATAGTTAAGGTAATTACATGCTATTCGTTTTAGAAGGCACTGATTTTTTGCTTTGTTTTTTAGCTTCAAGTATCTCCTTGGCATTGTGCAATGAGAAAGAGAAGAGGTGAATTAGCTTTTATGTTAATATTGAGGATTGGTACTTGCTGTCCATTAAGGGAATGACGTTTCAATGCATGACAGCTGCATCGCAGGCATCTCAGGCTAAGCCATGTTGGAAAGGCCACTTAGGTGGGACTAGATTAGGAGAGATCCCCTATGTACGCCATTTTGAACTCTCAGAGGAAAGAAATGAACTTGGTGGGATCACAGAAGTGAGTAATAGGTGCTGCTTGTGACTTTTAAAGTCCTTCATGGCTTGGGACCAGGTTATCTGAGGGACTATCTCTGTGTTGTGGATTTAATAAGACAAACACAACTTTTAGATTAATCAGAGACAGATTTATATATATTGCGCAATAGGTTCAAGGCTCTGTACATGAAGCGTTGAACAAAGACAGAAATTAGGTACAATGGTCTTATACCCTTCTAGACAAAGGATTCTGTTAACTCAGCAATTCATATGGTCATATACATTTATCATTTTTAATTGACGTTTCCTTATTACAGAGTTTCTTTGCAAACAGTTATAATTCTTTTTGTAGATTACTGAAGCATAGATTCAAATCATCTTTTGACGATGGACAATTTTTAACTCATGTGGATCCCCTTGACCTAACCAACCTTTAAGCTGTATGTCATTAGAATGTTCCTTTCTTCTGACAACTTAGAGGCCTCCTAGAGGAACCAAAAGGATTTTGGCTGAGTTTGTACTTTTTCCAACCAGATGCATTGCTTTTTAGAATAGAGTGAATAGAAAGTTATCTAGTGGTCATCTATCAGAGCCCACTTCATTACATTATCTGGGTGTTGTGACCAAGGCCCAAGTAGTGATTACCAAACACAATTCAGTCCTCAACGAACTTATTTTATTAAAACAGCTGAGAATTAATTCATTCTCAGCTTAGTCCAAAACAAAATTCTTAATAACCAGTCCGTTCGGCCTTGTCACCAACCTTTGATGTCTTTGGCAACCTGCCAAAGGCTTTTCTTGGCAAAACCCCCACAAAGTTCAAGAGACGCTGACAAGAAGCACTGGAATCAACGTTGCTTTTCTACAAAGAACCCAACGGCTCGTTGCTGCTCTCTTAAGCCTTATGGGAGTGGCCAATCATCTTCTGGCCTTACTCCAAAGTCGTCCTTTTTGCTTTAGCTGCTCTTGCCTTCTGGCAGCTCTTCGCTTGTGTGCACTAGGAACAGGCTCCTCCTGTTCCTTTGCCTCTCTGCTGTCAGCCTCTGGAGGCTTTGGAATCCATGCATTATTCCCCGATGGCTCCAGCCCCATCTCTGCCTACAATGCAGAGCCCTTGTCCGGGCCTTCCCCTGACTCCAGGACTGGACCATTGTCCTCCCCAGCCTCCTCACTGTCTGACTCTGCTGCCAGCTCTGCAGGCTGCTGGCGGACCACAACACGTGCCAGTCACATTCACCTGACCCACTAGAGCAGGGGTGTCAAACTTGATTTCACTGAGGGCTGCATCAGGGTTATGTTTGACCTCAGGAGGGGATCAAGGGGTGTGTGTGGTCAGGTGAGGGGGACAGGACATGGCCAGCTCGACATCTGTTTTTGGCCGTGATGCCTTCCTGCAGCTCTCTGCCAGCAAAAATGGAGCTTGGGGGCCATGTGCGACCCCCCTGAGCTCTATTTTCTCTGGCAGAGGCACCATGGGCCAATCCTTTACTTTCTTCAATTTAAGCCTACATTTTGCAACGAGAAGCTCATGATCTGAACCACAGTCATCTCCTGGTCTTGTTTTTACTGACTATATAGAGCTTCTCCATCTTTGGATGCAGAGCACATAGTCAATCTGATTTCTGTGTTGACCGTCTGATAATATCCATGCGTAGAGTCGTCTCTTGGGTTGTTGGAAAAGAGTGTTTGCTATGGCCATCATATTCTCTTGACAAAATTCTATCAGCCTGTGCCCTGCTTCATTTTGTACTCCAAGGCCAAACTTGCCTGTTATTCTGGTTATCTTTTGGCTTCCTACTTTAGCATTCTAATCCTCCATGATGATAAGGACATCATTTTTTGGTGTTAATTCTATAAGGTGCTGAAGGGCTTAGTCATCCCACAGTGGGATGCAGCCATTCAAATGGCTCAATTGACTGTAGTTATCACCCGGGGATAGTGGTGGGGGTGTATTGTTTTTCATTTTTCATTTTCATTTTATTTTCTGTACTGTGTTTTTATTGCTTGTAAACTGCCTAGAGTCGCTGTGAGCAAATAGGCAGTCATATAAATTTCCTAGATAGATGATAGATAGATAGATAGATAGATAGATAGATAGATAGATAGATAGATAGATAGATTGGATGGATGGATGGATGGATGGATGGATGGATGGATGGATAGATGAAAGATTGGATGGATGGATGGATGGATGGATGGATGGATGGATGGATGGATAGATAGATGAAAGATTGGATGGATGGATGGATGGATGGATGGATGGATGGATAGATGATAGATAGATAGATAGATGATAGATATGTTGGATGAAACGATGGATGGATAGATAGACAGACAGACAGACAGACAGATAGATAGATATGATGGACGGATGGATGGACGGACGGACGGACAGACAGACAGACAGACAACCTGGCTTACGACAATTTTTAAAGGAATCACTGCAGTTATTAACATGCAGGTTATTACTTAATAACCTGCACGTTAAATGAATCTGGCTTCCCCATTGTCTTTGCTTGTCAGGAAATTGCAAAAGATGATTGCATAAATCTGGGACCATCCCATAAATATATGCCAATTGTCAAGCATCCAACAATTTTGATCACATGACCAAGGGGAGGCTGCAACAATGCTAAGTGTCAAAAACATCATAAGTCCCTTTTATCAGTGCCGCTGTCACTTTGAATGGTCACTCAATGAACGTCATTTGAAGACTACCTCAATATTCAGAAGGTCTTCTTCAATATTCGGAAACATTGAATTTATCAGACTGAACACCCTAATTTTAGAAAAACCCATCCTGCTTGGAACTGCCTGTATTCTTATACTAATTCTTAGGTCCTTGATTAGGAACTGAATTGTGAAAATTCCACCAGTCTTAGACTGTGAATCGAACTATAGTTTACCCGCACATAATAAAGGCACTTAGAAAATCTGCGCGTTGACAGAATTTCCATCTGTCAATTGCAAAGGGCCAACACCAGCTGAAGAACTGGCATCTGTGATTTCACCTTGTTGTGTGTAAGAATAGTAATAGTATTATTGTGGCTTGGTTACTTCTGCTGCAACTTAGAAGCCAGTGCTGGGTTTGGGAGCTGAAATTCTTCCAAGTCCCTGCCTAATTTTATAATAATAATAATAATAATAATAATAATAATAATAATAATAATAATAATAATAATAATAATAATAATAATAATAATTTTATTTCTATACCGCCCTTCTCCCGAAGGACTCAGGGCGGTGTACAGCCTATTTAAAAACACAGAAACAAAACAACAATTTAAAATTTAAAATCATTAAATAATTAGGCTCCAATTAAAATCCCAGAAATTTAAAATACCCCCAATTTAAAACGTTATGTTGATAGCCCTGCCTGGCGGAACAACAGGGTCTTCAGAGCGCAGCGGAACACCCGGAGGTCGGAGATCCTATGTATTTCGGGGGGCAGTTCATTCCAAAGGGCAGGGCCTCCCACAGAGAAGGCCCTCCCCCTGGGTGTCGCCAGCCGACATAACTTGGCCAATGGCACCCTGAGGAGGCCCTCTCTGTGGGAGCGGACTGGTCGGTGGGAGGCTACTGGTGGCAGAAGTCGGTCTCGAAGGTACCCGGGTCCTATGCCATGGAGCGCTTTAAAGGTGGTAACCAACACCTTGAATCGCACCCGGAAGACCACTGGGAGCCAGTGCAGCTCGCGCAGGAGGGGTGTCACGTGGGCGCAACGAGTTGCACCCATAACCACCCGCGCGGCCGCATTCTGGACCAGTTGGAGCCTCCGAGTGCTCTTCAAGGGGAGCCCCATGTAGAGAGCATTGCAATAGTCCAACCGGGAGGTGACAAGGGCGTGAGTGACCGTGCGCAAGGCGTCCCGATCCAGAAAGGGCTGCAACTGGCGAATCAGGCGAACCTGATAAAAGGCCCCCCTGGCCACGGCCGTCATGTGCTCTTCTAAAGACAGCCATGTGTCCAGGAGGACACCCAGATTGCGAGCCCTCTCTGTGGGGGGCAAAGATTCACCTCCAATAGACAGCGATGGCACCTGCTGACTATATCGGGGCGCCGGAAGCCACAGCCACTCGGTCTTGGAGGGGTTGAGTCTGAGCCTGTTCCTCCCCATCCAGGCCCGCACGGCCTCCAGGCAGCGGGACATGACATCAAGGGCATCGTTGGGGTGGTCTGGGGTGGAGATGTACAGCTGAGTATCATCAGCGTACAGATGGCACTTCACCCCAAAACCACGGATGATCTCACCCAGCGGCTTCACATAAATGTTGAACAGGAGAGGCGAGAGGACCGACCCTTGCGGCACTCCCCATGCGAGATGCCTCGAGGTCGACCTCTGCCCCCCTGCCAACACAAACTGCAAGCGGTCGGAGAGGAAGGAAGAGAACCACCGCAAAACGGTGCCCCCTATTCCTAACCCCCTCAACCGCTGCAGCATGATACCATGGTCGATGGTATCAAAAGCCGCTGAGAGGTCTAATAGGACTAGGACAGAGGAGCAACCCCTGTCCCGAGCCCTCCAGAGATCATCCACCAACGCGACCAATGCCGTTTCTGTGCTGTACCCCTGCCTGAAGCCCGACTGGTACGGGTCCAGATAGATAGCTTCATCCAGGTGCCGGGGAAGTTGTCGTGCCACCACGCTCTCAACAACCTTCGCCACAAAACGAAGGTTGGAGACTGGACGATAGTTGGCTAATTCAGCCGGGTCCAGGGAAGGCTTCTTGAGGAGGGGCCTCACTACCGCCTCTTTCAAGGCGGCAGGAAAGGCACCCTCACTCAGAGAAGCACCTATAATCCCCTGGAGCCAGCCTCGTGTAACCTCCCGGGAGGCCAGCACCAACCAGGAGGGACACGGGTCCAATAAACACGTGGCGGCACTAATCTTACCCAGAACCCTGTCCACATCCTCGGGAGTCACAGGATCAAACTCCTCCCAGATAACATTCTCAAGACCTGCCCTCGTCTCCTCCCGTGGACTCATCCAGTCGGAGTCCAAGCCATCCCGAATCCGAGCGACTTTATCGTGCAGGAATTGCACAAAATCCTCAGCACGACCCTGCGTGTCGCAAAATCTCTTCTAGTTTCTATAGAATTTATTCTCACCAAAACCTGCTGTCCGCCTTGCCAGAAGTGGTATTCAGCCGGTTCAGATCGGTTTGAGTGAACCAGTAATGGCGACCTGAAGTAGGGTCGGCCCGCTCACCTGCCCACCTGCCCACCTGCCCAGGTGGTTTGGTTTATGGTTTATGGTTTATTTGGATTTATATACCAGCGATATACCACAGCGATATACCACGGGTAGAATCCTGTGGTATATCGCTGTGTATATCAATCCAATCTTTGCCCGCCTGCTCGCCGGCTTGCCACTCAACCCACCTACCCGGTCGCCACTCACCCCGCCTGCTCGCCCCCCGCCTCCCCTTTCCTGCCTGCCCCGCCCTACCCCGCCCTATATATGCATGTGCGTATGTGCACACACACATTTTCAGCCAACCGGTGGTGGAATTATTTGAATCCCACCACTGATGCGTTCATGACCAGATTCAAAAAATGATCGTAAGCCGATTTAGTTGTGGTCAGAAGTGTATGTGACCAGAGTTTCTACTGTAGAAGGGATGAGATACTTTGTCCAGAGGAATCAAAAGAGTCTTTATTTTTCATCTGATGATTTTTTAAAATAGTCGTTAGTCTGTAAATAGGATGCCCAAAAGTTTTGGATTTAAAAAAAAAAAAAAATTCTCCATTGCTGAATAAAGTTTCAGATCCTGGATGTTTTGAGCAAAAGCTTTTTCTTCTGGCAAGTGAGCAGAGTCTATGCATTTTGCTCCTTCAGTACCTAGCAGCATCCTACAATAAATTTTTATTACTTATTCTATTTATATCTTGCCTTTCTGCAAAGTAGTTGTTCAAGGTCAATTTACTGACAAATTGAAAACAAGCAAATCGCTGAGTCCAGATGGTATCCAACTGAGGATTCTTGAGGAACTCAAATGTGAAATTTCTGAGTTCTAACAAAAATATGTTACGTGTCTCAAAGATTGGCCTCTGCAGAAGAAGACTGGAAAATGACCAATGTAAGAGTTATTAAAAAAAAAAAACCCACTGGAGATGCACCATTAATTGGAAGAAAAAAGTATAACGAAGAGAAAATATATTTCCTCCCGCTTCTTTCTCCTAAAACTTTGGGTCATCTAGTGGAGTTAAATTGTGGAGGCTGTGGCACACGTGAGCGAAACGAATGTATGCTCACATTTGCGAACCGGTAGGGAAAGTAAGTGAATACCATTCCTGATGGACAGCCATTTGACTAGAATAGCATGAGGATTCCTGCCTTGAGTAGCGGGTTGGACTGGAAGACCTCCAAGATCCCTTTCGGCCCTTTGGTCCTATGTTCTATATTGATGTCAGAACATCAGAATTGGGTAAAACAGGGTAAACTGTCTTCCTTTTCTTCTTGACTGGCCTGGTGGCATATGATTGTTCTCACAGCCTTATGGAATATCACCAGATGCACTGCTTTCAACTACAGCAGTGGCCAAAATTGTGGAAACCTTTTGGGGGGGGGGGGAAGTGTATTTTCTAAAACTAGCTAATAACACCACTTTTTTTTTTTTTGGAGTAGTACCATACAATTATATATCAATGGAAAGATAATTTAATCAAGAATGTAATGCCATGACTTTCATGAAGGATTTGCTATTAGAATAGCAGTTACAGTATAAAGAAGAAAAGTGAAACACATAGAAAAAACGAGATATACAAAAATGATCCCCATGTCAGTTAATCCTTAGTTGGGTAACCTTTAGCATGAATGACGGCCTTGCAACGTCTTCCCATGGAGTGAACCAAGCCTTTTAGTTCTGCAGCTGTTATGATGTGAAACCAAGATTGAATGATGGCTTCTATTAACTGGGTTTTATTGCTGGTTTGCTTCTGACTAACAAGTTTCTTTGGTCGGCTCCATCTATTTTCAATTGGGTTAAGGTCTGGGCTGTTCCCAGGCCCTTCCAGCAGTGCAGAGGTGGGTTTCAGCCGGTTCTGACCAGTTCTGGAGAACCGGTAGTGGACATTTTGAGTAGTTCAGAGAACTGGTAGTAAAAATTCTGACTGGCCTCGCCCCCATCTATTCTCTGCCTCCTGAGTCCCAGCTGATTGGGAGGAAATGGGTATTTTGCAGTAACCTTCCCCTGGATTGGGGTGGGAATAGTATCCTTCCTCTGCCACGCCCACCATGCCACGCCCACCAAGCCATGCCACGCCCACCATGCCACACCCACATTGCAGCAGTGGAATATGATTATCTTGAAACTCCAAAAAAAAAAAAAAGTGTTATTAGCCATCAAACCTCAAAAATACACTTTTCCCTAAAGGTTTCCACAATTTTGGCCACTACTGTAGGTGTGCATATGAAGGGAAACCAAAATATCTTTCTGCATGAAGACATGTCAGGTTGGCAACTTCTTTGGCAGACTTCTAGGAGAGTGGATTACAACGAGTGGAGAAGCAGCTTCAAGCGGAGGTAAACTTTTACAAAATTGCTGTGCTATCGCATTGTGATATTGTATAAATTCGTGATCTGTGTATCCATCAAAACTCATCCAAATTCCTTTTTTTTATAGTCAAGTTTTTATTTTTTACAAACATATCAATGTGTGAAGAGGGTGGCACCTGGGTATCATACATTTTGATACAAATAAAATAATATTAATCATATTTGCTTCATTTAACAAGCTTATAGAATTCTAGTAATAATATACATATTTTTATTAAACTATCATCTTTCCTTATTTCGTTATTCAATATTTCAACGTATCATTTTTATGTCAGTCACCCTATTCTAAGTGTCATACTTAGAACATCAGGTTCGCCTGATTCGTCAGTTGCGTCCCTTTCTGGATCAGGATTCCCTACACACAGTCACTCATGCCCTTGTCACCTCCCACCTGGACTATTGTAATGCTCTCTACATGGGGCTCCCCTTGAGGAGCAGCTGGAGGCTCCAACTGGCGCAGTGTGGCTGCGTGGGTGGTTATGGGAGCAACATGGTGCTCCCGTGTGACACCTGTCCTGCACGAGCTGCACTGGCTCCCAGTGGTCTTCCGGGTGTGCTTCAAGGTTTTGGTTACCACCTTTAGAGCGCTCCATGGCTTAGGACTGGTTATTTACAGGACCGCCTACTACACGAACAGCCTCCCACCGGCCGGTACGCTCTCATAGAGAGGGGCTCCTCTGGGAGCTGTCAGCCAAGCAGTGTCGACTGGAGGCCCCCAGGGTGAGGGCCTTCTCTGTGGGGGCATCCACTATCTGGAATGAGCTCCCCCCCGGAGATACGGAGGATCCTGGATCTGCGCACTTTCCGCCGTGCTCTTAAGACCTCCTATTCCAGCAAACCGGCCTGGCCTAACTTTTTCCCCTTTCTTTTAAATTTTTAAACTGAAATTTTGATTTGTTTTAAATTATTGGGATTTTTAATTGTCTTGGGCTAAATTATTTAATTTGGTTTTAAATTGTTTCCAACTTTTGTGTTTATGTATTTTATTCTGTGCCTGTTCACTGCCCTGAGTCCTTTGGGAGTAGGGCGGTATATAAATTTAATAAAACATAAACATAAAACATAAATATACCTTTTAATGCAAATAGAATATCATTAATCATATTTATTACATTTATCAAGCGTATATAATTCTAATAATAATACAAACATTTATGTTAAATTAAAATCTTCCATTATTTGCTTGTTCAATTTATAATCCTTCATTATTTAGTTATTCAATATTTCAAATATGTTATTTTTATGTCACTCGCCATATTCTGCATGTCATACATTTTAATGCAAATAAAATATTTTAATCATATTTGTTACGTTTAGCAAACATACACATATTCATATTGAATTATAATCTTTCATTATTTAATCAATAGTTCAATATATTATTTTTATGCCAGTCGCCATATTATTTAAGTATATTTAGTTAATACCGCCATTCAAATTCTAATTTCCCCTCTTATTATTAATTACTTCTCTTTATTATATAAGAATGTGTATTCTATTAATTCCCCTCTCTCTAGTTTCCATCCCTATTCTAACTTTGATTATGTTACTGCTGTATTTAAACATATTCCCTTTCTAACCACTATCATCAAAACCCGTCCAAATTCCTTAGCTGTCTTACCATTGGGTGGGCAAACTTAAATAGATTTTTCTGAGAATGACTACTTCTATTTTTTTTTTTTTGAAAGCTCCATGCAGATGATGTGTCAGTTCATTCTAAGGCTTGCAAACCTTGCTAGTAGGAAGACGTAGCCAGTGCCGATGCCCACTTTCCACTATTTGGGAGTTTTGACATCTCCTCATATCTATTTATCAATATTACTCAGCATCTGCTAGGAATAGACAACCTATTTATTTATTTATTTCATCAAGCATGTATTTTATGACAGATACAAGTATAAAAATAATTATAAATACATGAAAAGGATACGAATAAAAGAAAACATTAGGACAGGGACGGTAGGCACTCTATGGGGTAAGGTCTACGGTAGACAGTCTAAGGTTAAAGTTTTGGGGATTTGGGGAAGAGACCACAGAGTCAGGTAGAGCATTCCAGACGTTGACCACTCTGTTACTGAAGTCGTATTTTCTGCAGTCTAGTTTGGATCGGTTTACCATGAGTTTGTAACTATTGTGTGCTCTTGTATTGTTTTGGTTGAAGCTGAAGTAGTCATTGACAGGTAGGACAATTTTGTGTACTATGCTTAGGTCAGACCGAAGACGGACAAGTTCTAAATTGTCTAAGCCCAAAATTTCAAGTCTGATGGCATAAGGTATTTTGTTGCGAGCAGAGGAGTGGAGGACTCTTCTTGTGAAATATCTCTGGACTCGTTCGATTGTATTAATGTCCGATATGCAGTGCGGGTTCCAGCCAGATGAGCTGTATTCAAGAATTGGTCTGGCAAAAGTTTTGTATGCCCTAGTTTGCAGTTCAATATTACCGGAGAAGAAGCTACGCAAGATTAGGTTAACAATTCTTAATGCTTTTTTAGGAATGCTGTTACAGTGAGCTCTAGTGAACTTCCTGTAAAAAGCGTATGAATGAACCCGGCTTACTGAGTTTTTATAAGCCAAATTTAGCAGCTGTCTCCAGCTACTGGCAGAAAGAATTTAGGAGCAGATCTTGATTGAGAAGATAACTGTGTGGGGGATCAAAGGACTTCCCAGAAGTGCAGAGCTTCACTCATGCAGTTCTCCCTGGTTATTGGAGAGGTATATTTCTCAGAGCTGTTCTTCAACTAATAAGCTATCGTAGAAACAATTCTAAAAGGAATAACTGGATATTTAATGTATAATAGTGGAATTTGAAATGTTGACTGGCATCGCTTCAGGTTTTAATCTTTCCACTTGTTAAAATGTTCATGTGGCCCAGGGATGCAGGATGATCCTTTGCAAAATTCAAACCTAGCCGAATATACCGTCAATATTTTATGCATGCTGTATACATCGATATGACTTTTACGGGAAGGTCATAATAGAGAAATCAATTGTGCCTATTAGTCAGATTCGAGAAGAAGGTGTGATGAGCATCTCGCAGAGGTTATTAAATTCAAAATCTTAGCTCTTCTCTTGAATGCCAGTGATAAAAGTTGCCAGATCTGTTATCAAGCATTTCCTTTCCCTTGGCTAGGTGAGGAGCTTAATTAAGCGATTAACTGCATGAATGTTGTTGATTAAACGCTTTTTAGTTTTTATAGATCCCAATAACACCAGCAGTTCAGAAGTAAGAAGTTCACCACTAAATATCAACTTGTTTCCTGTACTGATGTTCTACTGTAATGGCCTGTAGGCTGATATCTTACACAAACGATGCTTGTTTCACTGTCTCACATGCATTAGTGTAAAATCATTTCACCAATATTCTTGATTTGCTTGCCTGAACTTTTTGTCTGGCTTAATCTAAGAAAAGAGCAAGTTTTAACAATGGATGTTTAGCACTAAAGGCAGATAAATAGTAGGATGGAGGTAGAGCACTAAGGAGACCTCAGCTATACCTTGAAGTCCGTTCTGATCAAAGTTTCAGGAAAAAAGCTGGGACTAGCAATAGGCTTTATTGCAGGGGTGAAATCCAGCAGGTTCTGACAGGTTCTGGAGAACCGGTAGCGGAAAGTTTGAGCAGTTTGGAGAACCGGTAGTGGAAATTTTGAGTACTGTGGAGAACCGGCAAATACCACCTCTGGCTGGTCCCAGAATGGGGTAGGAATGGAGATTTTGCAATATCCTTCCCTCAGGAGTGGGGAGGGAATGGGGATTTTGCAGTATCCTTCCCCTGGAGTGGGGTGGGAATGGAGATTTTGCAGTATCCTTTCCCTGCCACGCCCACCAAGCCACACCATGCCCACCAAGCCACGCCCACAGAACCAGTAGTAAAAAAATTTGGAGTTTCACCACTGCTTTATTGTTTGAATTTTAATTGACCAATCACAGTTTTCCCTATTGTGACTATAACTCTAGCTCCTTTAAGACAGGAATGTTATTTATTTGCTTATCATTTAACATTACTTTAAATTATAATTTGCCCCAGCTGTTCAGTAATGATCCCAAAGGATCATTAATATTAGAGGACTTGAAAGGCAAATAGATTTAGAATATTATATGCTGCTTTGTATATTTTCTGTGAAATTCTCCAGATTTCCAGATAAAAGATTAATTCTATTCCTTTATATCAGTGAGCTGATATATAAATATGTTCCTCTGTTGTGATATATTTTCACTTTTCCAGAGTCCTGTGACATACATAGAATGGATGGAAGAAGAACTGAAGGAAGTCATTGGAGCAGAAGTTTGTGTAAGTCTTGGCATAGTTGCAAATGCCTTTGTGTTTTGCAATTTCTTCTTGGAAAGATGCACCTTCAATTGCTCCTGGACCCCCCTTTCGTGTCGCATTCCTTCCATCCATCAAGTAGCAAAGTTTCCCTTGGCAGTCACTTATGGCCTGATAACTGGATTAAATCCAAGCCGAACTGAATTATTTAATATCCCAGGAGTTTTAGGGGAAGCCTTTCATTTCTCCATTTCATACTGAAATAAATTAGATTAAGAAGAAATTATCTTCATGTTAATACTGTGTGTATTCACTGTTATTTGTATCTCTGAGTAGAGGATGCTCCATATCATCAATAATAAAATATATCTAAATCTGATATTATTATTGGTAGCATCCTAAAAGCAAAATTAATCTTTGCTAAAATCTTCATTTTTACTAAAGCAATTCTTCCAAACCATGATAAATTCAACCTTTCAAACTTTCCAAAATCTCCTTCTTTAAGCTGCCTAGATTTTCCTTTTCTAACTTCTCCAATTTTTTTGTAATTCTAACTCCCAGGTATTTAATATGATCTTTAATTCTCATTTCGCTTCGCTTCGCTTCCCTTCCCAATCCTTCTCTTCCCTTCTAGTATAATTAAACAACATCAACTCAGATTTTGACCAATTTATTCTTAAGCCAGTTATTTCTTCAAATTCTTTTAGATGCCATCCAATTCTTTCCATCTTATCTACTATGTTCTTAACTGTTAACAATGTATCATCAGCAAACATACTTAGTTTTATTTTACCTATCCCTTCTATCTCCCTGTCATCTCTCAATGCATTGGCCAATAGTTCCATAACCAATACAAATAGGACAGGTGAGAGTGGGCCTTGTTCCTCTGGCGAGTCATATCTTGTCTGTAACTCCATCATTCACTACCACTAAGGCAGAGTTCTGAGAATATAATTGATCTATTACAATAATACTGTGTGTATTCATTGTTATTTGTATATCTGAGTAGAGGATACTCCATATCATCAATAATAAAATATATAATGATACTAAATAATTGTATATTGAAATATAAGACATGAATACGGTAAATGTAATCATGTTATACACACCTCAGAAACATTTAAGGTACCCTCTCCAGAATGACTTCTGCAAAGTATTTTGTAATCATTTCGGCTATAAATTAACATCAGCAATGGAGTTTCAGAAAGTTTGGCACTTTTTACAACACAATCTGGTTGACTATGTGGCTCAGTGGCTAAGACACTGAGCTTGTCGATCAGAAAGGTTGGCAGTTTGGCGGTTTGAATCCCTAGTATAGGTCTCCTGCGTGAGCAGGGGGTTGGACTAGATGACCTCCAAAGTCCCTTCCAACTCTTGTTACTGTTACTTGAAAGTCATGCAATAATTCCTGGAATCTTTGTGCATGGGAAACCATTACAACTAAACAATGTTTTCAGTTTGGGGTGGGGTGGAGTGAACTGTGCTGGTAAGATAGATAGAACAGTGGGATAATTTATCTACGAAAGCTATGAATTTTGGGTGTCCTTTTCAGCAGATCTGGGATCAATAAGCAATGTATTATTTTCATTGATGTTACCCAAACTTATGACTGATTTTACAAAGATAAAAAGGGGTGTGGGGACAGAAGACGGCATCTTGAGAGTGGGGAGAGGCAAAAGTTGTTTGTTGTTGTTGTGTGCTCCATCACTGGAGGTTTTCAAGAAAGGATTGGACAACCATTTGTCTGGGACAGGGGTCAGCAACCTGCGGCTCTGGAGCCACGTGTGGCTCTTTTATCCCTTTGCTGCGGCTCCCTGTTGCTGGTCGGCTCCACAATTGATAGGGCTTTCGGTTAGGAAAGATAGAGGAAAAAGGATGCCACTCTAGGAGGAGACTCTATGGTGGGGAGAACCAGACTTCTGGTCAGCAGAGGAAAAAGGACGCTGCGCTAGGAGGAGACTATGATGGGGGAACCGGACTTCCGGTTGGCTCCAGAATTGAACGGGGGCTCCCAGTTAGGACCTTTGTGGCTCTTTGAGTGTTTAAGGTTGCCGACCCCTGGTCTGAGATGAGATAAGGTCTCCTGCCTTGGGTCCCTTCCAACTTTATCATTCTACAAAAAGCACTGGTAAATTGTCACTTTTGATGCAACTTGGCAAACTTAAACAGCTGGTCAATTTCACCTGGTTTTGAGAATAAGCTTACTCCATCCTTGGGTGAAGTACCTCCTGGGAATGCCAGGTTATAAGCTGTCCCCAGAAGTCAAAGATGCATTTCAGAAGGAGGCAATAGCAAACATGTCCACTATTGTTGCCAAGACAACAAGTTGCCTCGAAGTTATGGTTGAGTTAGACGTGATGGAAACATAGGGTGACTCATTACTGTTCTACGTGGTTTAAATTTTGCAAGAGTTCTTTCATTACAGTCTCAATATCTGAAAGAGCTTACCAGGCCCCTTCCCTTCAAAGGTTCTGGACTGCTCACTTTATTGATAATTGATTGGTTTTATGGAACACTATCTGTTCTAACATCAATCCCTAGTCATTTGTGGGATCACCTCCTTTCACTTATTTTCTTTTTTTTAAATTTCACTTTTTAAATTTTATTCATAAGCATTTTGAATTCAGTGTATTGTCAGGGTATACCATTTAAAAAAAAGAAAAAGGACCAGAGAAAAGATAGTAATAAATATTAACACATGTATTAATAACAGTAGTAATAATATATTAACTCATGTGTGGCAGTGGTGAAATCCAATTTTTTTTACTACCAGTTCTGTGGGCATGGCTTGGTGGGCGTGGCAGGGGAAGGATACTGCAAAATCTCCATTCCCACCCCACTCTGAGGTCAGCCAGAGGTGATATTTGCCAGTTCTCCGAACTACTCAACATTTCTGCTACCGGTTCTCTGAACTGCTCAAAATTTCCACTACCGGTTCTCTAGAACCTGTCAGAACCTGTTGGATTTCACCCTTGATGTGCTGATAACAATAATAAGAATATTCTTATTCTTATAATAATAGGAGCCTGGATAGCTCTGCAGACAAAGCACTGTAATTTAACACCAGCTGCCTGCAATTACTGTGAGTTCAATTCTCCCCAGGCTCAAGGTTGACTCAGCCTTCCATCCTTTCTAAGGTAGGTGAAATGAGGACTCAGTTTGTGGGGGCAATAAGCTGACTTTGTATAAAATATACAAAAGTATGAAGGCTATTGCTTAACGCACTGTAAGCCGCCCTGAGAATCCGGAGAAGGGCGGCATATAAATCAAAATTAAAAAAAAAAAGAATATAACCAAGTAATTTTAACTAAGTTTCTTTATATTGGCTTATTTACATTTTTGTTAATTATATTGGCATGATTGTAATTATAAACCATTTCTATTTTTAATACATACATTTCAGGGGTGAAATCTACTTACCTTCCTTACCGGTTCGGAAGTGCATGCACCGCACATGGGCGCTCACTTTGGTCATGCTCACATGACCGTCACATGCACATTAAACACATGCATGTGTTAAAAAACACATGACTTCCTGGTTAAAACCAGGAAGTAACGACACCCGGGCAGGTGGGGGGAGCTTTGCTCCGCCATCGCTACCAGATCATTGAACCACCGGCCAAGATCGCTACTGAATCAGGTCTGATACAAGTCTGATCCGGGAGCATTTCACCCCTGATACATTCAGTGTCTTTCTTCCTCGAATTTCTACCTCTTGTCTCTAGCCACTCATAAAATCTATTCCATATCAAGTAATATTCTGTGTCTTCCTAATCTTTTATTTTTAAAGTTAGTCTGTCCATTTCAGCAGTCTAAAATTTTTCAAATTACATCCTCATGTAGGCTCCAGCTGGCGCAGAGTGCGGCCGCGCAGGTGGTTATGGGAGCAACATGGCACTCCCATGTAACACTCTCCTGCGCGAGCTGCACTGGCTCCCGGTGGTCTTCCGGGTGCGCTTCAAGGTTTTGGTTACCACCTTTAGAGCGCTCCATGGCTTAGAGCCTGGTTATTTACGGGACCGCCTCCTGCCGCAAATGGCCTCCCACCGGCCTGTATGCTCTCACAGAGAGGGACTCCTCCAGGGGCCGTCGGCCAAACAATGTTGGCTGGCGGCCCCCAGGGGGAGAGTCTTCTCTGTGGGGCCACCTACTATCTGGAACGAGCTCCCCCCGGAAATACGGAGGATCCCGGATCTACGCACCTTCCGCCGCACTCTCAAGACCTTTTTATTTCACCAGGCTGGTCTGGCCTAACCTCTCCCATTCTCTTTTTAATGTAAATTTTAATGTAAATTTTAATTTGTTCTTAACCTGGGGTTTTAAATTTGTCTTGGGCTAAATTGATTTAATTTGAATTTTACTTCTGCTCTTAAATTTTTGTATTCTACATGTTTTATCTTGTGCCTATTCACCGCCCTGAGTCCTTTGGGAGTAGGGCGGTATATAAATCAAATGAAATAAAATGAAATGAAATCTGGCAGGGTGTTCTCATTTTTCCAGTATTTTGCAAGTATAATCCTTGCTGCTATCAGTATATGCAAAACTGAATATGTGCTCCCTTTATCAGAACCCTCTGGCATTATGCCCAACAAATATACGTCTGGTTTCAGATCTAT
Source organism: Arizona elegans (assembly GCA_022577455.1). NCBI lineage: Eukaryota > Metazoa > Chordata > Lepidosauria > Squamata > Colubridae > Arizona > Arizona elegans. The sequence goes on from JAKOOJ010000009.1 coordinate 70,729,655, forward strand.
ATTCTGTTTAATTATCTTTAATTCACTTATTTTCTTAAGCCTTTGTTGCCTTTCTAATCGGAAAAATGTAGCCATTAAAAATGAACAACAACAACAACAAATGTATTGATTGTTTGGAAAACTAGAAACTGATTAAATTTAGCTGCCTAGATATGGTGAACCAATTTAGCAATCTTTCTGGAAAACCTTGGAGAACTTCTGTATAATATCTCAAGTTAATTAAGGATGCATCTGAAGCACGTTCTCAATTTTTCTGCAGTTTTAAGTAGTAATTTCTTACTGCGTTTCTTGCTTGATTATCAGAACAATTGATCCCCAAGCCTGTTCCATTAGATTGTGAGGCCATTAAATTTGAGCAAACCTCCATTTTGGAGTTTAGTAGAACTCTTCAGCTATGACACTGGATGATTAATTCTTGGAGGCATCTATTTGGTCTTCTGGCATTAATCACTGCCACCAGGACCTGTCATTTAGAGGCATTCCAAACAATATTATATAGTATTTCACCCAAACAAAGGCTTTGAGGCATTGGTCCTCATTTTAATTTAAATTTAAAACAAAAAAGCCAAAGCCAAAAAGCAAAAGCCACCTTATATGGAACATCACTTTTAATTCTTCTCTATAAACAACTTGGAAATGAAATCTTCCCCAAGTTTTTCTTTTGCTTGGACAGCTGATAATAACCTTTGTTCTTTCTTTCTATTAATTTTAGCCCTGCACTCTTCCTTTTCATCAGCAATTGAGATTACTGGGTTCCATGCAGGTTTATTAGTGAGTTTCCAATTATAAAAGAATCATTCCTCAAATTAGAAGTGTAAAAAAAAAAGGTTTGTGGGTGCATTTTTATTTATCAGCATATGGTTTCTGCATATTCATATAAAAATTAGGGGCCATCCCTAGGAACCAAAGGTATGGAAAATTCTACAGTACTTATTATAATACCAGTTCAAAATGAGTTTTATTAGCGTGGGTTTTTAATCTAGGCAAATGGACCTGTAAGAAATGGAATAATACATTGCAAAACTTTCTGTAGTGGAATTAGGTGACATACAAATGATAGCACAGTCTTCCAATATTTAAAAATGTTCTGTCCCTGTCTCACACACGCACCCCCACAGACAGGCAACAGTTAAAGAACTCAGCCAACAACAGTTTATCAGGTATCAGAATTGGCAGCAACTCAGTGGCTGGCTGCCAGGTATTCTTTACTCACAAGGGGGGAGTTTCTCCCTTTGTCCGGGAACAAAGCCAATACACAATAATCAACAAAGTCCAGTAAATACAAAGAAGGTCGTCTGATATCCGTTTTTTGCTTGTCACAGAGCTGAACCGGCCACCACACACTCTTTTATACCTTGTGGGGTGTGATCCAGTGACTCAGCCTAATCCCTGGCACGCCTCTTCTTCTGCTGCATGCGCTTATCTCTGTGACGCTGCCAAGGGTCCAGCCAAGACTCATCTTCCTCATCACTGTCCACCTGTGGCTGCATGGATGTGCTTGGCCCCGGGCCTATCTCTTGACTTTCGGAGGACACTGAAGGCATTGCCAGAGAGGAGGGTCCTGGAGAGGGAGGCCTTGCCAACTCCTCTCCTTCACTCTCAGAGTCCTCTCCTGCCGATAACACAGGCTCAGGTAACGGAGCCACAACAAAAAAGCAGTGGATGGAAACTTACGAATAACAGAATAACAGAGTGGGAAGGAACATTGCAGGTCTTCTAGTCCAACCCCCTGCCCAAGAAGGAAACTTTATTCCATTTCATCCAGTCTCTTCTTGAAAACCTTCAGGGATGGAACATTTACAACTTGTTGTGGTCCGCCAGCAGCCTGCGGAGCTAGCAGCGGAGTCAGACAGTGATGAGGCTGAGGAAGAACATGGGCCAGTCCTGGAGGCTGGGGAAGACCTGGATGAGGGATCTGCATTGGAGGCAGAGCTGGGGCCAGGGCCATCGGGGAGTGATGTGAGGACTCCGGAGCCTCCAGAGGCTGACAGTCGAGAGGCAGAGGAACAGGAGGAGCCTGTTCCTAGTGCACGTATGAGAAGAGCTGCCAGAAGGCAGGAGCAGATAAAGCAGACAGGACGACTCGGGAGTAGGGCCAAGAGATGATTGGCCCCTCCCATAAGGCTTAAAAGACCAGCAACAGCTCTTGGCCTCTTTGCCGGAAAACAATGTTGAGAGAATTGGTTCTTGTTTCACTGTATTCACTTCTTGTCAGCGTCTTCTGCTTCTGAACTTTTGCCAAGAAAAGCCTTTGGCAGTTTGCCTAATTATCCCAAGGTTGGTGATAAACTGTGGAATGGTGTTTTGAAGAATTTGCTTTAATTTAGTTCGGGCTATGCTGAGAATGAGTTAATTCTCAGCTGTTCTAATAAAGTCTGTTGGTTTTCGAACTATTAGTATTTAATACTAACTACTTGGGCCTGGTCACAACAGTCTATAGTTCAGTGATGGCTAACCTTTTACATCATCATCCTGCCTGGACCATGTGACCTCTCTGGCCTTCACACACGCTGGCCTCTTTGCCAGAAAACAACTGTTGAGAGAATTGCTTCGTGTTTCACTGTATTTCTTTCTTGTCAGCATCTTCTGTTCCTGAACTGTTGCCAAGAAAAGCCTTTGGCAGTTTGCCTAATTATCCCAAGGTCAGAGATAAACTGAAGAATGGTGTTTTGAGGACTTTGAGGATTTAATTTGGAATATGCTGAGAATGAGTTAATTCTCAGCTGTTTTTAATAAAATCTGTTTGTTTTTTGGAACTGTTTTGCATTTAATATTAACTACGTGGGCCTGGGTCACAACACAACTTCTGGAGGCAAGTTGTTCCACTGGTGAATTGTTCTGTCAGGAAATTTCTCCTTAATTCTAGGTTTTCTAGAATTTTCTAGAAATTTCTCTGCTTGATTAGTTTCCATCCACTGTTTCCTGTGTTGCCTTCTGGTGCTTTGGAGAATAAGTTGAGCCCCACTTCTTTGTAGCAGCCCCTCAAATGTTAGAAGACTGCTATCATGTCACCCAAGTCCTGTTCATTAAACTAGACATATTCAATTCCTGCAACCATTCTGTATAAGTTTTAGTCCCCTAATCATCTTTGTTGCTCTTCTCTGCAATTCTGAACTATGAAGGAGAGAACCAAACTAGAACTAAGGAGAAATTTCCTGACAGAACAATGAATTAGTGGAACAGCTTACCTTCAGAATTTGTGGGAGCTCCAAAACTGGAGGTTTTCAAAAAGAGATTGTACAGCTATTTGTCTAGAATTGTATAAAAAGGTAAAGGTAAAGGTTCCCCTCGCACATATGTGCTATTCGTTTCTGACTCTAGGGGGTGGTGCTCTTCTCCGTTTCAAAGCCAAAGAGCCAGCGCTGTCCGAAGATGTCTCCATGGTCATGTGGCCGGCATGACTAAATGCCAAAGGTGCACAGAACGCTGTTACCTTCCCACCAAAGGTGGTCCCTATTTTTCTACTTGCATATTTTACGTGCTTTCGAACTGCTTGGTTGGCAGAAGCTGAGACAAGTAACGGGAGCTCACCCCGTTACGCGGCACTTAGGGATTCGAACCACAGAACTGTCAACCTTTCTATTGACAAGCTCAGTGTCTTAGCCACTGAGCCACTGAATATATATTGTATAGTATAGTATATTATAGTATATTATATAGTATATTGCATTGTATAGGGTCTCCTATTTGAGCTGGGGATTGGACTGGAAGACCTCCACAGTCCCTTCCAAGCAGGGGTGGTTCTAAAATTTTTTACCACTGGTTCTGTGGGCGTGGCTTATTTTGTGGGCGTGGTTTGATGGTCATGTGACAATTCTTTAGGATTTAGCAGAGGTACTGGTCTACCAGGCTTTTAACTGCTTGCAGAGCTGTACCGATCTATCCATTTGTTCTTGGAGCGTTCCGGTCTACCTATTTGTTTTTGGAGGCACCGGTCTACCCATTTGTTTTTGGAGGCACTGGTCTACCCATTTGTTTTTGGAGGCACCAGTCTACTCATTTGTTGTTTTTGGAGGCACCGGTCTACCCATTTGTTTTTCGAGCACATTGGTCTACCACCGCACTGCCTTTTAACACTGATCAGCTGTAGGGCGGCCCTTTGAAGCTCCGTGGCAAGAGTTTAAACTTGTTTTTCCTTCTAGCCGATCAGCTGGGACTCAGGAGGCAGCGAATAGATTGGGGGCAGGGCCAAATAAAAGGTAAGAATAACACGGGGGGGGCGGGGGGGGAAGGACCCAGCTCCCAAACAAAGAGAGCTCGGCCGAACCGGGCCAAACTGGGAGGAACTCACCACTGCTTCCAAGTCTGTTCTTCTGTATTCCATAATACTGCAAAAGCAGAAGAAGAGGAATGTGGAATGATTAACTGTTGACAAGTATTGCCAATGACAGCCTTGGTAGTTAGTTGCACATGCCTGCTATAATGCAAATTTCCTTTACTTCAGAGTTATTTATTCACACTCTTCTTATTGATTTGTCTGGCCATTAATTCTTAATTTCATAAATTTGCTTTCTCCATTACTATTGTATTCAACATGCTATTTCTCTGTCAAAATAGGTTTGGGTAGCATTTGTGAGTCACTGGATCAATGGGAGAGGGACATAATGACCTAGCTTGTCTGTGGACATTCAGAAATGATTTCCTTGCTTAGTTTAAATCAGGATCTGGAGGGGATCTTGGGGTTAAAGACACAGCAAAACAGTGTGTCGAACGTCACCTGGCTGGTCCATTCTCTTTGTTAGATAAAACTGTGTCGGGACACAGTTGGCTTACACGGTTGTCCTTGGCTTACAACTGCAATTGACAACTTGGCTTACAACTGCAATTGACAACTTGGCTTACAACTGCAATTGACCCCACAATTTCTACTGATCAATGAGACCGTTTTTGGTGACTTTTGCCCATTTTATGACCTTTCTTGCCACAGTGTTTAAGTGTATCCCCGCAGTTAGATAGCCTCACGGTTGTGAAGTGAATCTGCCTTCCCCATTGACTCACAACAGCTGATCACATGACTCCGGGATGCTGCAATAGTCATAAATATGAACCTGTTAGCGAGCATCCCCATTTTAATCATGTGACCATGGGGGATGTTGTAAATGTGAAAAATTTATTTGTTTGTTTGTTTGTTTGTTTATTTATTTATTTATTTATTTTTATATGCCACCCTTCTCCGGAGACTCAGGGTGGCTTACAATTGCGTTAAGCAATAGCCTTCATACTTTTGTATATTTATACAAAGTCAGCTTATTGCCCCCACAAACCAGGTCCTTATTTTACCTACCTTAGAAAGGATGGAAGGCTGAGTCGACCTTGAGCCTGGTGAGAATTGAACTCGCAGTAATTGCAGGCAGCTGGATGTTAAATGCTGCCTTAGTAGGAGGCATTAGCCTCCTACGCCTCTCAGGCTCCTGGTGGATGGTCATAAGTCACTTTTTTCAGTACCGTTTTAATGGTTGTAAGTCCAGGACTACCTGTAAGACCAGTTTCTGGAAGCATCATCCATGTAGGTCAAGGGAGTCAAACTCAATTTCATAGAGGCCACATCAGGGTTGTGTTTGACCTCAGGGATGGTGGTGGCTGGGAGGGGGGAGCGTGGCCAACACAACATCACTTGTGTCAGGGGCACCTAGGCGGGACTGGGGGGATCCATTGACCCTCCTTCCCTCTCATTATAATTCCTTCCTTCCTTCCTTCCTTCCTTCCTTCCTTCCTTCCTTCCTTCCTTCCTTCCTTCCTTCCTTCCTTTTCCCCTTTTCTTCTTTTTCATTCCCTCTTCATTCTCCTTTCTTCTTCCTTCCCCTCTTTCCTTCTTTTTTCCTTCCTTGCTCTCTTCTCATCTTCCCTTCTTTTTCTTTGCCTTTCCTCTTTCTCCTTTCCTGTCCTTTCTTGCATGCTCAAATGCAAAAGGGGAAACATTTGCCGATGCCTCCTTGCCTTGTGATCAAATGCCACTTTTGATAGTAGTTTGTTTTGCTAGCACTCTGCCACACCTTCCTGAACTCCTTTTTTTGGCCGCAACGGTCTCCTGAAGCCTCTGCCAGCGAAACGAGAGCTGAGGTGAGCATAACTGGCTTCCTCTTCCTATCCCCAAAAATAGAATATGGGAAAACAATTAGAAGAGCTTGATATGGCCTAGGAAATTTGGATTCCACAGAGCAGTTTTTGCTGTTGTAACTCTGTATTCCTTCCTTCCTTCCTTCCTTCCTTCCTTCCTTCCTTCCTTCCTTCCCTCACTCACTCCTTTCCTTCCTTCCTTCCTTCCTTCCTTCCTTCCTTCCTTCCTTCCTTCCTTCCTTCCTCCCTCCCTCCTTTCCTTCCTTCCTTCCCTCAGTCACTCACTCACTCACTCACTCCTTTCCTTCCTCCCTCCCTCCCTCCCTCCTTTCCTTCCTTCCTTCCTTCCCTCCTTCCCTCCCTCCCTCCTTCCTCCCTCCCTCCCCCCTTCTTCTTTTGATAAATAACTCAACTAGTTAATACTTCTTTATCCTCCTATTTTCCCCACAACAACCCTATGAGGCAAATTGGGTTGAGATACAGCCTGAGGTGGGACTAGAACTCACATTCACCTGATTTCCAGCTTAGTACCCTGCTCCTATTCTGCTTAAAGTCTACAGATTTGGTAGCCTACAAATTGAAATACAAACAAACAAACAAACAAACAAACAAACAAACAAACAGACCAAGGATTCACGGGCTTAAATTTAGAATTCCTTGGATCACCCAACCAAAATTACAGCATGCTTTATAAAACCAAAATATAATTAGCTAAATTTTGATTCCGTGAAAGCAATTAATCCAGCTAGCCCAGAATCTCTGAAGCTATGCCGGGTGATACTGTATTCATTAATTCCCTGTTTTGATATTTTTTTAGTACTGAAAGAAAACCCCTGTCAAAATATACACTGTCGCTGAACAAAAGATATCAAATATATTGAAAGGTAAAGGTGCCAAAGAAAATACTTCAAACAGTTCCAAGAACATGTGGAGATATTTTCTTTCTTTCTTTCTTTCTTTTTGGACATAGTCATGGTAATTAGTGAGTTTCAATTGCAACAACTAGTCTGTAATTAAACCTGACCTTTCAGTTAATTACGTCGTGACATTTTTTATTTTCAACGAACCTTCCCTTGTGCTGGGGATGTGCTATGTGCAAATGTAAATAAGCACTTTTGGTAATGAAAGCAAAAAGGTTGAGAAGCTGTTGAGAGCACGGTGCAATCTATTGTCAGGGGTTTGAAACAAGGAATCTCAAGAGGATCTAAGACGAGGTTGTAATTTAATGAAAGTCCTTGCAGTCCTCTTCAGGCATCAAAGAAACCATATATAAAATTAGTTCTAGTGACTGGCAGGTACTGGAAAGTCTCTAGATTAGCCAGGCCTGGTGCAAATAATTGGGTAGTACCGTAGTTTCTCTTTGTTGGCTCCCCGGGCAAGCATTTGCTTTGTGAGTAAACAAGAAAGCACCAGATATTCCTTGGCATCTATGACTGAACAGAGCAAATCCTTCTTAGAAAATATGATTTAGAGATTGGGCCGACTCTTTCAAATTTAGCCCAAGATCGTAGCAAAAAATGGAGAAAGAGAAATCTGAAATCGACGCATGATACCACTCAATGAAAGATGATCCGGCAGAGATCTGATTGGAGATTTCGCGAACTTCATGCTATTCCTTGAAGCCATATTGAGATGATAAGAACTCCCTAAGGAAGACATATCACATCTTGAAGATCCCAAAGGAGCAGATGGAATTGGTAACTAGCAATGAAATATGAAAGTTACTCTTGATCTAAATCCCTGGCCATAGGCCAGGGGAGATGGGAAACTGGTGAAATGGCATGGCAGCCAAAGACAGATGCACATTCCATGCTTATCTCTCTCAAGGCTGTATCCCAGGGTTACCCACAGCAGTTGGAGGGGAGTGACCTCTACAATCTGTGAAATTGCTTCATTGGCTAATGTGATTGATGACACACCCTGGGGGGAGGGGGAAAACAGGGTTATAATTGGGGCGTAAATTACATGAGGTCAGAGCTGGCTTCACTTGGAAATGGATCGACATGAAGAACTGGATTTCTTTTGAAGCTTGGCTCGAGGCTCATGATTTAATTAGGGCACCCTGACACTAGATATCAAATGGTAGACCATGAGAAGTGCATTGGTGACTTTATGGTTAGAATTTACTACACTTGGTATCTAACTGATATAAAAACTAAAAAGCGCAGAGGTCTTCTCTGATCAATATAAAACATGAATCCCATATAATAACAGCTGAAAAAGCACTTCTGGGACACAAATCTGAAAGTTGCCAAGTTTGGAGACCCCCTGAACTAAACTAACCAGGTGGATTGTTTGCCCAATAAAGGAAATCCCAAAACTGAACCAGCTATTGTGACATCTGAATTCAGTAATGAGCTCCATACTTATGTGGCCAAGTTTTGAGAAAAATGAGAAGATTTAGGAAAGGAGAGATTTTTTCCCTAAACCAATTTCTTCAACATTGTCTTCATGGCTGTAAAAGTCACCATATTTTTGTTTTCATTGCTTCCTTGAAAATACACATCTATTTTTTTTTTTTGACCCATTCTTACAGGAAGACCCATCTTTGATGAGAAAGAGATCAAATCTTGTGTAGCCAGAACAGCTGTGTCTTACTGAGACTATTGATACCACTGTTGGTTGACTTCTTCATTGATTTGAGCTTTCTAATTGGTAATGCTTTTCAACCCAGAGCATAAAGCTTCAATCCAAGCACTTGTTTAAATTGGCACATGAAAATCAATCTGCCCAAATCTATTCTAAAACAGAGATAGCAAATACCAACCCTTGCACGGTTTGGCTCCGGCATTTAGCAGATGTTTGAACTTTTGCTGCAGTTGTGTTCTAGATGCTTTGCAGATTATTAAGGGCTTCTGGTTTTGTAGCGAGCAGATTTCCACCCCCCCCCCCCGTTTCATTTCATCCGGTGAAGCGGTGGAATGAAAAAGTAAATAAGCAACTTTCCAAATCAGAAGTTGTTGACAAACCAATTACAAGTAGCACTTCATGGCTTTTATGTGAGATCAGCTGTGGGCTACCATCAGGCCTCTGATCAGGGGTGAAATCCAGCAGGTTCTGACAGGTTCTGGAGAACCAATAGCGGAAATTTTGAGTAGGTCGGAGAACCAGTACCAGAAATTGTGAGTAGTTTAGAGAACTGGCAAATGCCACCTCTGGCTAGCCCCAGAGTGAGGTGGGAATGGGAATTTTTCTGTATCCTTCCCCTGGAGTGGGGTGGGAATGGAGATTTTGCAGTATCCTTCCCCTGCCAAGCCCGCCAAGCCACACCCACAGAACCAGTAGTAAAAAAAAATTGGATTTCACCACTGCCTCTGATCGGTGGCTTTTTATTCTTACTGTCACCAATATTAGATAATCTTGGAGAAGAAGAAAAAGAGGTGGAGGAGGAGGAGGAGAAGGAGAAGAAGGAGAAAGAAGGAGAAAGAAGGAAAAGGAGGAGAAAAAGAAGGAGAAGGAAGAGATAGAGCAGGAAGGAGGAGAAGGAGGAGGAGGTGGAGAAAAAGAAGGAGGAGGAGAAGGAGAAGAAGAAGAAAGAAGAAGGAGGAGAAAAAGAAGGAGGAGGAGGAGGAGGAGAAGAAGAAGAAGAAGAGGAGGAGGAGGAGGAGAAGAAGAAGAAGAGGAGGAGGAGGAGGAGAAAGAAGATGAAAGAAGGAGAAAAAGAAGGAGGAGGAGGAGGAGGAAGAAGAGGAGGAGGAAGAAGAGGAGGAGGAAGAGGAGGAGGAGAAAGAAGAAAGGAGAAGGAGAAAAAGAAGAAGAAAGAGGAGGAGGAAGAGGAGGAGGGAGGAAGAAGAAGAGGAGAAGGAGGAGGAAGAGGAGAAGAAGAAGAAGAGAAAGAGGAGGAGGAGAAAGAAGGAGAAAGAAGGAGAAGGAGAAAAAGGAGAAGAAGGAGGAGGAGGAGGAAGAGGAAGAGGAGAAGAAGGAGAAGGAGAAGGAGAAGGAGAAGGAGGAGAAGGAGAAGGAGAAGGAGAAGGAGAAGGAGAAGGAGAAGGAGAAGGAGAGGGGGAAGGGGAGGGGGAGGGGGAGGGGGAGGAGGGGAAGATGAAGAAGGAGGAGCCCCAGGTTTATTTATAATATTAGAAAATTATATATAAGTGTGCTGGAATACACACAAGATCATTACAAAAAAGATTATTGAGTTCAAGAGAGGAAGGAAGTATGAGTGTCACGTTCCAGACGTCACGTAGACAGCCTGAGGGCTGACAATGAGATGAAGCCCCAGAATACCTCTGCCTTAATTACGCTAGGTATAAGTTTAGTAGGCTTTTAAGATCCAGTTACGCTACCCTACTTGGCAATCAACATCTTTCCAGAATTCCAGTGGGTTCTTCTTTTCTGATCTTGATAGCATCTGATGGAAAGCATTTTTAATCTATTCACAATGTCAGCTTTTCTTTCCTCAGAACGTGTTTCCATATTTAAAGACTCAAGCGGGTGGCAGCGTTGAATTAACCTGGTATGGTTTTGGAACCTAAAGCAGAGTTGGGTCTAAATGGGAACCATCCATACATGTCAGCTAAGATTTTTACATAGTGCTGGCAAGAAAGATGCAGAGATGTAACCACCGGAATCAGACTTTGCCTCGAAGAGAACTTTTTCCTTATCGAGATTTTTTAAACTGGCCTGATTAACTTGTGATCTATCAGGGTTGTTTTCAGTGGACTGAATATCTGTGGAGCGGTGTTGGGTTTCAAATTTTTTTTTACTACCGGTTCTGTTGGTGTGGCTTGGTGGGCGTGGCGTGGCTTGGTGGGCATGGCAGGGGAAAGATACTGTAAAATCCCCATTCCCACCCCATTCCAGGGGAAGGATACTGTAAAATCTCCATTCCCTCCCCACTCCAGGGGAAGGTTACTGCAAAATCCCCATTTCCTCCCATTCAGCTGGGACTTGTGAGGCAGAGAATAGATGGGGGCAGGGCCAGTCAGAGGTGGCATTTGCTGGTTCTCTGAACTACTCAAAATTTCCGCTACCAGTTCTCCGAACTACTCATAATTTCCACTACCAGTTCTCCAGAACTACTCAAAATTTCCACTAACGGTTCTCCAGAACTACTTAAAATTTCTGCTACTGGTTCTCCAGAACTACTCAAAATTTCTGCTACCGGTTCTCCAGAACTACTCAAAATTTCCGCTACCGGTTCTCCAGAACTACTCAAAATTTCCGCTACCGGTTCTCCAGAACTACTCAAAATTTCCGCTACTGGTTCTCCAGAACTACTCAAAATTTCCGCTACCGGTTCTCCAGAACTGGTCAGAATCTGCTTAAACCCACCTCTGCTGTGGAGACCCTCAATCATCCAAGTCGTGGTTGTCCCAAAGGGGATTTTCAAAAGACAACTGGATTCTCTTGATTATTGTTTTCCTTGATTCCTGCCGTTCAGTCAGAACTGAAGACGCTTCTTAGATGAGAAGCGAAACATTTTCAAGGAAAACAAAAAACAAAAAATCAATAAAAGTCAGTTGCCTTTTGAAAAACATCTTTGGGACAATTTGCAGTGGACTCTTCTAAATCATTTGGCAGAGTTAGGAAAACAAAATTGTAAGATGTCCGATGAGTTTCGAGGGGCAGATATGTTGCAGGGGTAGGTTCTACTTACCTTTACTACCAGTTTGCAACAGGGCTGCATGTGCAGAAGCATTTTGATGATGTCAGAGTCAGTGGGAGGAGCCTCCCGCCAGTTTTACTACCGGTTCTGTAGAACTGGTGCGAACCGGGGGCAACCAACCACTGATATGTTGCCTCTTTTATAGTTTTTTCTTCTTCCCCTGTGGAGAAATAAGTATGAATTTTCAGACTTTTTTTTTTAGAAAGTATTGACCAACATGTTGAGGAAATGGGCTGAAATAAATATGATATTTTTTAAAAAAGAGAAACTGAACTGAGCCAAAAGGGACAGATTTTTCTCTCACGTGAGATAAAAGCAAAAGAAAATATTCCTACAGCTGATAAGGGGCAAACATCATTTAATTTATTTCTCTTCAGTGTACTTTTGCCTTTTCAATTTATGCTCATGAATTGGCAACTGATTGTTGAGAATAATAATATAAAAACTATGCCGCAGCAGGAGCAATAAACAACTTTAAATGGCTGACAGATGGGTGAAGAATTCTGGTATGGGTGTCTGTTTGCAGATGTATCTTGACAAACGTGACTAGCAGCTAGAATTATAATTCTTCTTTAATGTAATAATTTCTTCCACCAGCTAGTCTTCAACATCTGTTTCCACCCAATTTTATTTCAGATTGCTTCCTATTTATTTATGACGCAGTCTTTCAGTGGGCTGTCATAATTTTAAGTGATTTCCTACTCAGTTGCTTAAATAATACAATTTCTGTCACACTCAATTCCTAATACTTTCATGGAAATGGCCATATAATTTTCTCGATAGCAATGCGGAAGTGACTTGCCACTGAGCTGTTCCTGTTTGTGGTATTGGCTTCCCAGTCTAGTTTTCATATCTGGAATTTTCTGGTGGATTCCCACCAAAATATTAACCAGGAGTCTCCATAAAGTTAATCACTGCCATCAAAATAATAGACACAGTTGAGAAATCAAAACTCTCCTCTTTTATTGCCATCTGTGTGTGTGACACACATTAAAATGGTAACCATGTTGGATTACCTGGCCAGGTCTGAGGTAGCTTGTGGTTCAAGGTCAGCTAAGATTGGCTAAGTGCTATCATCAACTGGGACACTTAAATAATAGTAGTAACAACATGAGGGATCTAGGAGTCCTAGTAGAAAACCACTTCAATATGAGCCAACAATAAAAAACCCGGGCTGGGTTAAAAAAATTTTAATTGGGGAATTTTATGGGTAAGGGGTTTTAAATTGGAGAAGCCAAAGATAATTTAATTTCGTTTTAATGTATTTTAATATTTGTATTGTGTGTTTTTAATTTTGGCTGTTCACCGCCCCGAGTCCTTCGGGAGAGGGGGCGGTATAAAAATTAATTAATTAATTAATTAATTAATTAAATAAATAAATAAATAAATAAATAAAATACACTGCCTGCAGCCATCAAAAAAGCCAATGCAATCCCTAGGCTGCATTAACAGAAGGATAGAATCAAGATCATGTGACGTGTTAGTACCACTTTATAACGCCTTGGTAAGACCACACTTAGAATACTACATCCAGTTTTGGTCACCACAATATAGAAAAGATGTTGAAACTCTGCAAAGAGTGCAGAGAAGAGCAACAAAGATGATGAAGGGGCTGGAAGCTAAAACATATGAGGAACGGTGGTGGGAATTGGGTATGTCTAGTCTAACAAAGAGAAGGACCAAGGTTGACATTTAGTGGTGTCCCAACATTTGAAGGGTTGTTACAGAAAAGAGGAGGTCAACCTATTCTCCAAAACACCTGAAGGCAGGACAAGAAGCAATGGATGGAAATGAATCAAGGAGAAATCCAACGTAGCACTAAGAAAAAAATCTTGACAATGAGAACAATTAACCAGTGGAAGTTGGTTGCCTCCAGAAGTTGTGAATGCTCCATCACTGGAGGTTTTTAAGAAGAGATTGGACAACCGTTTGTCTGAAATGGTATAAGCTCTCCTGTTTGAGCAGGGGGTTGGACTAGAAGACCTCCAAGATCCCTTCAAACTCTGTTATTCAACAGAGTGTGTGCAATGCATTTGAAGGAAGCTTCATGGAGCAGACAGGTCTAAACCAAACCACCTTTACAAAGCTTCCTCAAGTCACACGCAAACCACACTTCTACTGTGGATGTTGGCAATGCAAACATGCCCCCCTCCCACACAGGCTGCCCGTCACCCCTGGGAAATCCCTCAGAGCATTTGGCTTGATACCTTCAGATAACAATGTGATTGCCTCCATATTTGATTGACTTGTCCCAACCAGGATTGCAAAGCATCCCTTTAAACCCTATGAAATAGCACAACCTTCCCCTTGGCTTTGATATAGTAATCGCTATAATCTTTTTGAAATATTGCAACAATAAATGAATATCGCTGATTTTATCAGATCAGATTGCTCCTCAGTGGGAGTCCTGTGTAGGGGAACACTGGATCCTTAATTCTTCTTGTGAGATTGCGTGACTTTTGTCACATCGACAACAAGGATATTTTACATCGCTGGAAAATGCTTTGGTTCCAGAACAGTCGAGTATTTTTCTGACTTTCCTTTCTCCGTGTCAATAATCTACAGGGTGCCTTGCCTTCTTTGACACATACTTATCTAACCCTCATTGCTCACTGATTTGTAAAGAACTGAAGTAGACATTTATTGTTCGATTTACACATCCACCTCTTAAAGATCATCATCTCCTTTGTTTAAAACTCAGTTGCCCTGTTGGTTCTTGTTTTTACCACAGGAAGAAAAAATGTTGTCTAAATACCTTGAAATACAATCTGGATTTCGAAGGGCTGTAACCAGGTAACCTGGATCATGACAAATGCTGTCGACCACTATCCACTGTGTGGAGGAAAAAATTGCTGTTGTTAGTTGCAAAGTCGTGTCCAACCCATCGCGACCCCATGGACAACGTTCCTCCAGGCCTTCCTGTCCTCTACCATCCTTTGGAGTCCATTTAAGCTCACGCCGACTGCTTCAGTGACTCCATCCAGCCACCTCACTTTCTGTCATCCCCTTCTTCTTTTGCCCTCAAGCATTAGGCTCTTCTCCAGTGAGTCCTTCCTTCTTATTTGGTGGCCAAAGTATTTGAGTTTCATCTTCAGGATCTGGCCTTCTAAAGAGCAGTCAGGGTTGATCTCCTCTAGGACTGACCGGTTGGATCTCCCTGAAGTCCAAGGGACTCGCAGGAGTCTTCTCCAGCACCAGAGTTCAAAGGCCTCAATCTTTCTTATGCTCAGTCTTTCTTATGGTCCAACTTGGAGGAAAAATATAGGAAGCCAAATAATAAATTTCATATTCTTACTCTTATAATAGTAGTTATGTTGGTTATGTTAAAAAAAAAACAACTTGAAAAATAAATAAAATATTCAGCTAGGAATCTGACTTAAAGCTCTCTAAATTACAAATACAGACAAATATTTTGTCCAGTTCCCTGCTATCACTAACTCCAGTTGAATGTGAGCATGTGTTACACGTGTCTACATGTGTGTATACCTAGACACTTGTCAGAAGCCACACAGCCTGAAAAGGGCTGTGACAACCCCATTAATTAATGATGATATCATATGTAAGCCATACTTTATTATTCATTTATTAATTAGATTAATTGTCTCTAAAGCAGACTAACCCATTAATGAAATTAATTTATTCCCAGTGACATATACAAAGTGTTCTCTGATATACCTATCACACCATGTATAGTAACACACACACACACACACACACACACACAGATTAACCCATGTCCTTTTGGGTCAGCTTTTCAGAGATAGTTCCTTATTTAAAGAGATCAAAAGAATGACCAAGGCAGGTGAAAAAACAATGGGAGCAGGAATGACTTCCAACTTCCTTCTTCTTCCCAATTGAATTTCCTTGTGTGAATTTAGCAAGGAACTTCCTTTCCTTTCCTTTCCTTTCCTTTCCTTTCCTTTCCTTTCCTTTCCTTTCCTTTCCTTTCCTTTCCTTTTCCTTTTCCTTTTCCTTTTCCTTTTCCTTTCTTTTCCTCTCCTCTCCTTTCTTTTGCTTTCTTTTCCCCTCCTCTCCTCTCCTCTCCTCTCCTCTCCCCTCCCCTCCCCTCCCCTCCCCTCCTCTCCTCTCCTGGTCCTGTCCTGTCCCGTCCCTTCCCTTCCCTTCCCTTCCCTTCCCTTCCCTTCCCTTCCCTTCCCTTCCCTTCCCTTCCCTTCCCTTCCCTTCCCTTCCCTTCCCTTCCCTTCCTCTCCTCTCCTTTCCTCTCCTCTCCTCCCCTCTCCTCCCCGTCGCTTCCCTTGTGGCCGCTGCTGGGTAGGGAAGGGACAAAGGGATTGCGAGAGTGACTGGGAAACTGTCACAGAGTGTTAAAAATGAAGATGACGTGACCACAGCAGCAGACCAAAACCTGTCCAGCAGCAGCCAACAGAACTGAAGCAGCCAAAATCTCAATGCCCTGGGAATTTCCTGATTTAGAAGATGTACTAATAGAAACTGCAGGCTGCTTATGTGCCTGAGAAGACACTTCTTCCAGCTTGTTAAAAAAGGGGAGAGAGATTGACACCGAGATTGACACCGAGCAAACAAAACATCGATCAAAAATAAGGAGGAAATAAGGAGCTCATTAATTATGACTCTGTTTTGAATAAGGAAATAGGCCACCTTTGTCACGTAGTTCAGCTGATAGACGTTGTATAATTGCTAACATAATTTGAAATGAAGTTGGACAAGCCTTTCATTATAATCATGCCAAATTAATATTCCTGTCAATGGATTCCTGTAAGATGTATGTCATAAGAGCAATGTTTTTTTTTTTTACAGCAATGCATATATGACGGAATACATCCCACACCAGTGGTGAAATCCAATTTTTTAAATATTTCTGTGGGCGTGGCTTAATGGGTGTGGTGTAGCTTGGTGGGCGTGGCTTGACAGGCATGGCAGGGGAAGGAAATTGCAAAATCCCTATTCCCTCCCCACTCCTGGGGGAAAGATATTGCAAAATCTCCATTCCCACCCCACTCGGGGGCCAGCCAGAGGTAGTATTTGCCTGTTCTCTGAACTGCTCAAATATTCTGCTACCGGTTCTCCAGAACCTGTCAGAACCTGCTGGATTTCACCCCTGCCCCTCACTACAAAAAAAATAAAAAAAATAAAAATAAAAAATACCCACCCCAAAGCTTTGCGAGATGTTTTTTCCTAAATGGTTCATTCAAATTATGCTGCCACAGGGGTGAAATCCAGCAGGTTCTGACAGGTTCTGGAGAACCAGTAGCGGAAATTTTGAGCAGTTCGGAGAACCAGTAGCTGAAATTTTGAATAGTTCGGAGAACCGGAAAATAACACCTTTGTCGGCCCCAGAGTTGGGTGGGAATGGAGATTTTGCAATATCCTTCTCCCAGAAGTGGGGAGGGAGTGGGGATTTTGCAGTATCCTTCCCCTGCCATGCCCACAAAGCCACGCCATGCCCACAAGAAAAAAAATGGATTTCACCACTTTGCTGCCATGAAAATAGAGAAACAAGAATCCTACAACTCTGAGGACACAGATAAACCTCCAAGTGACCTCAATAACTCTCTAAAAGGATGCAAATGTTCAGCTGTCTGCAAAGAGTATAAATCCTTCCATTCCCCACCATCCAGTCAGAGCTGAAGAAGCTTCTTGGATGAGAAGCAAAACGTCTTCAAAGATAAAAACCAGAAAGTCCAGTTGCCTCCTGGAAAAAGTGCCTTTGGGACAAGAATCCCACAACATTTTTGCATTCCCCCCCCCCCCCCCCCGACACCAGCTTAACTTGCAGTAGTAGACGAAGATGGAAAATACTAGGGTCGGCCAACACTGTTAATTGCTAGCTTCGAAACTGGCAATCATGAAAGCTTAATCAATTTGCTTTCAAGATGCAATCTCAAATTAGGGTTGAAATTGTATCGTTAAGCAGTTGTCAAAAGCACTGAAATAACGCCAGTGAGCTTCCAGATTGTTTTATGCAGAACAAAAGATCAGTTTAAGATACTTCATCGTGGAACTATTATAAACCAGGAATGGGGCTGGTTTTTTTTAAAAAAAACATGGAAATGGGGTATTATATTAAACAGTTACAATGGTTTACTTTCAACACTCTCCTAAAATATATCATCGTGTTCTGTCATCTACCTTGACATATTCATTCATTCATTCTGTGTTTTTCTACGGAAGCAGGCATGGCTTGTTTATTTAATAAATTTTAAACTTTATTTAATAAATATGTCTTTTAACGGATGAATAACTAAGGATCAGGAGATCATTCTTTTCTTCTGGAATATCATGGGCACCCAATATTTTGTTCTAATTCCAGTCTTTTTTTTTACAGTTTTTTTAAAATTGTAATTTATTATAATACAATACAATACAATCAGTCAGACAGTGTTACTTTTTCAGACAGGTTAGATCAATTCTTCCTTTATGTTTCATAGTTCCAGATACATACATACATACATACATACATACATACATACATACATACATACATATCTTAAAATTTGTATTAACTTTCATCTATTTTTTATTCGGTTGTCAATCCACTTGTACCAAACATCCCACACCATATAGTATTCCGAATCCTCTTTATCATTTAATTCTAACGTTAATTCGTTCATTTCGGCACACTCTTAAACTTTCTGAATAATAAGTTCCTCTGGTGGTGTATCTTTTCCTTTCCAATATTGGGCGTATGCTATTCTTGCTGCAGTGAGTATATGTATAATTAAATATCTTCTTTTTCCCCTATATTTAATTGTTAGTATTCCCAGGAGAAATGGTTCAGGTATCAATTCATTTTTTTCATTAGTTGATTCTTGTAGCCAATTTTGTATTTTCCTCCAATACCTCTTTGCTTCGGGACAGGACCACCACATATGAAAGAAGGTACCTTGGTGATATACACACTTCCAACATTTGGGGCTTACATTTGGATAGATTTTTGCTAATCTTGCAGGTGCTAGCTAATTCCGGTCTTGAACCATGCTGTGTCAAACTGCAAATCCAATTTCCCACTGTTTTTTCCCCCCTTCCTCTCATAAAATCTTTTGGTTCTTCTGCTTCCTTCTCGGGAAACTTGAGAATTTCTTCATAATTCCCTTTTGTGATTTTGAAGGCTTCGCTTCCTAGAGACGGGGAAGCAGAGTGTGCCACAGCAATGGCTCTGTTTTCTGTTCTTCACCTTTTCAACCCCACAGTCTCTTTGGTTTTCCGAACCTAAAAAGGCCTTGCGGGAAACATTCCTCTCAAGGCCCTCCGTTAAACTTATTTGTGAGAGTCGGCTGAAACTTATAGGCCCGTGATGACAAACCTATGCCACGCGTGCCGGAAGTGGCACACAGAACCATCTCTCCGAGCATGTGAGCCGTCGACTGTTGCTCTTCTAGGTTCTGGCGTGCCGGCCATCTGATCTTCACGTGCATGAGAGCACCGGAAACTGGAAGAGCAGCCGCCTGATGCACATGCGCGTGCCGGGAAGATGATCTTCTGATTTCTGGCATGTGCATGCGCACCGGCCACCTGGTCTTCTAGGTGGCCAGTGTGCAGACGTTTCATTACCAAACTAGGTAACATCATCAGTACTGGTAATGAAACGTCTGCAGAAAAACCATCAGGCTCAGAGAGCCCCAAAGACCCCACGGAAGATTTTATAAGTACAGCAAACTTTTGGGTTTTGTAGTCAGCAAGGCTGCTTCCTCATCATTGGAGTGCCCATGAGGACCCAAATTGTTGTGGGGGGGGGCAATATACTGACTCTGTAAACCGCTTAGAGTGGGCTGTAAACAGTGGTGGGATTCAAATAATTTAACAACTGGTTCTCTGCCGTAATGACCGGCTGGGTGGGTGTGGCCATGGTGGGCATGTGACAGGCAGCACTCAGCCTCCAGTACCCTCCTGGGAGCAAAAACGGGTTGCAGGGGGGATATGCCACCCCCCGTGCACTGTTTTGGGCCTAGTAGGCCTCCCTGAAGCCTCCTGGGAGCAAAAACGGGCCTAGGAAGCCTCCCTGAAGCCTCCTGGGAGGTGAAAATGGACTGCAGGGGGCGCAAGCCATCCCCACACCCCATTTTGGGCTTAGAAGGCCTCCCTACACTTAGAAGCCAAAGTGCTCCTGGGAGCCAAAATGGGGCACCTGGGAACTCCTGGAAGGGGCGTGGCCAGCCAGAAATTTAACTACCAGTTCGCCTGAACCGGTCTGAACCAGCCCGAACTGGCTGAATCCCACCACTTACTATACTGTAAAACGGTATATAAGTCTAAGTGCTATTGCTATTGGAAAGTCAGCAGTGATTTCTGTGGACAAGGGATGTGTTGTCAGATCATCACAGTGGCTCAATTAAACTCGGCTGTCACTGAATCTTTTAACATACGCAATTTGATCTATGATGCATAAACGTCTCTAAATGACCCTTATTATTTTCTTTCGCGGATGCCTAATGAGACAGTACAAATGAACGCGTTAACCCCATCAAGGATGCAGTGTTCCTTTGTCGAGTGCCATTAACTGAACTTCAGACTTGCATTAAGAATAAGAGCCTTCTGGAGTAGTTATTTGAGACTTTATGTTCTGCTGCTCCGTGGACATCAGGTTAAAAAAAAAAGAAAAGTCCCCATTTTATTATTTTTTTTGCAGGATCTGAAACATTTCTATTGGTAAACCTAGTTAAAAGAAATCCCTTTATAAGTAGAAATTTGATACACTAAACTTCACAGTAACGGGAGGGAAAAGGATTAAAAAGCTGCCAATAAAACGAAGTGTAGGTCAACAATATTTGAAAGAGAATAACAGATTTGGAGGGTGGCTCGGTGGCTAAGACACTGAGCTTGTGGATCGAAAGGTCGGCAGTTCAACGGTTCGAATCCCTAGTGCCGCGTAACGGGGTGAGTTCCCGTTTACTTGTCTCAGCTTCTGTCAACCTAGCAGTTCGAAAGCACGTAAAAAATGCAAGTAGAAAAATAGGGGCCACCCTTGGTGGGAAGGTAACAGTGTTACGTGCTCCTTTGGCATTTAGTCATGGCGGCCACATGACCACGGAGATGACTTTGGACAGGCTCTTCGGCTTTGAAACGGAGATGAGCACCGCCCCTAGATTTGGGAATGACTAGCTCATATGTGCAAGGGGAACCTTTACCTTTACCTTTAACAGATTTGGAAGGGACCTTGGAGGTCTTCTAGTCCAGCCCCCTGCTTAGGCAGAAAACCTATACTACTTCAGACTAATGGTCATCCAATCTCTTCTTAAAAACTTCCAGTGTTGGAGCATTCACAACTTCTGGAGGCAAGTTGTTCCACTGATTAATTGTCCTCACTGTCAGGAAACTTCTCCTTAGTTCTAAGTTGCTTTTCTCCTTGATTAGTTTCCATCCATTGCTTCTTGCCCTGCCTTCAGGTGCTTTGGAGAATAGGTTGAACCCCCCCTCTTCTTTGTGGCAGCCTCTCAAATATTGAAACACTGCCATTATTATGTCGGCCCCTAGTCCTTCTTTTCATTAAACTAGAGTAAACATAGCTGTAAAACCAGATTTCACATCAATTACAGTACTTAGTCCAGCTTTTACAGTAAATAGAATCTGAGCTTTCTGTTCACATGGAGTTGCTCTCTGTATTTTTTCCTTGTTCGACATTACTTTGTTACCTTGTTCCAAGCTTCCATATAGTTCTATAAAAGCATTTAAGAAGAAGCTTGAGGGTCTTGCTAGGAACAAGCGTCGTAAGTTAGCCATTATATCCTAATGGGTGCAGTAGAGTAAGACATATGCTGCTAAGAATACTGTAGTTTTATGTGCTTCCTCCACTGATTAAGTTAAGGAGAGATACTTGCTCTTCAATTAATTAAATTGGGTGCCCCCAGGGAGGTGCCAGCGCCTAGCTATGACTATTTGATGTCCATTGCCATCAACCAGTAAATTTATAAAAATGGGCCTGCAGATTGTTATGAAGAAGAAAACATAGCCAAAGAAGAGTGATAAGAATGTAATGCCAGTGCTTTCCCCACAGATTAAAAGAAACGTACCTCCTCCATTAGATTAAAAGAAATGTACCTCCTCCATTGATCTGGGGCAAGAGAACTGTTTACAGAACAGAGTTGAAATAGGAATACAGATAGTCCTTGTTCTGTCCCCACTCCTACGTTAGTCTGCGTGCAGCTCAACATGCAGCTAAACCCACCTATCCTCTGATAAAACAGACCCTGTGTGCATAGATCTGAATGCTTTATTGAAAGAACAGGATATGGTGAAACTGGGGAAAACAGGGATACATACAATGAGAACCAAGTACAAGATAGGTAGTATTGAGTTACTGCTAAACGTAACAATGAATAAATACAAGCAATTTAAATCTCACCAGTGATGCTCTGTGCCTCTCCCTCCCTCCCTCCTCTTCTCCATTTCCCTCCCTCTCCCACCCTCTTTCTCTCTCCCTCTCCCTCCCTCTTTTTCCCATTCTCCATTTCCCTCTCCCTCCCTCTTTCTCTCTCTCTTTCCCCTTCTCCATTTCCCTCTCCCTCCCTCCATCCCTCCCTTCCCCTACAATCAATAGGTCACAATATGTCCTCTTAAAATATGACATCCGAAAAAAGAATCCACCCATTTTCTAAATACCGGCCTTAATTTTCTTGGAGACGGTCTCTTTCTAAATGATACATTAAAATAAATTTAAATAAATATAGAGTGGATTCTCCGAGTCAAACCTCCGGGGGTTCAACACAGAAAATGGAAGCGTTTGTTGAACGCTCTTGTTTAAATTACCGCGACTCCACCTGCTGCTTTCCCTTTGCTAGCCTACCAGTTTGTTCCTTCGAAATAGCCTGGAACTCTGAGTTGAACAGGTCCAGCAAATAAACCGTTTTTTTTTAAAAAAACAAATTTTATTGGTTCCCCCCCAAAAATCTTTTTTCCTCTTTTCTTTTATCATGTCTCATTATTTCTATGCTTGCTTACATAAACAACATCTTCATTTGCCCTTAAATTCTAATTATTGCTATTTATTCATATTTGTTCTCTTTTATTCTTTAAATAATTCATTATTTATCTTAATATCTTTATATTTGTTCGGGGTTGCCTTTCTTCCATTTCATCTTTTTTTATTGTACAGCAATCTTTCTCTTCAAACCTTCCATCTCTCTCTTTTCTTTCTTTCTTTCTTTCTTTCTTTCTTTCTTTCTTTCTTTCTTTCTTTCTTTCTTTCTTTCTTTCTTTCTCTTCCCCTCCTCTTCCTCTCCTCTCTACTTCCCCTTCCTTTCTCCTTCTCCTCCTCTCTTCCTCCCTCTCTTACCCTCACTCCTACTCTAATTTCCCTTCCCTTCCTCCCTCCCTCCCTTCCCTTCCTTCCCTCTCTCTCCTTCCTTCTTTCATCTCTCTTCCTTCCTTCATCCCTCTCTATTGCTGTATTCATTTTCAATTTTATATTTTCCACTATGGAGTCCCCGGTCTTTCTTTCATTTATCAAGTATATTTCTCAAAATTTCCCCTCATCTTTTTAATTATTAGCAGTATATTTCATCTTATTCCATTTTTTCCTTTTAAATCTTTACTCAAACAATCTTCCAATCCTTAGACTTTTTACTTTACTAAATAAACCGGTTTATCCGCAGCATTCCTGCTCTTTTTTTTTGATTTCCTCCTGATCACAAAACGATGTTGCCATCCCTTCCTATTTACCAATTAAGATCACCTCAAGTTTTCAGGTTTTTGAAAGAGCACAAAGCAGGAGAGAAGACTGAGAAACTTTATAATTGTCAGTATTTGGCTCTGTCACAAGACTGGTTTCCAACTTTTCAATGAAGGGCATTGCTCTCGTCCTGTATGATGATGTCTAACTTCAACTGGTCTTTTTTTTTTTTTTTTTTTTTTTGCAGTTCATACTATAAATGTCTTAAAATTGCTTGCATCTTTCCATTAGGATTTGTTTTGAACACATGCGTGGACACCTGCTCTGTCAGCATGGAGTTCTTGTAGATAAGGAACACACACGGAGTTTTATTTGGAAATGGCAGGTTGTCACCCATGAAGGTGAAAACCTGATTTCAAACTTGAAGCGATTTCCCATCCTTGTACCTTTTTTTTTTTTTTTTGCTGGTGTAAATTGGGAATTAAGGAATGCTACAGCTGCCATCTCTTTAGAAAAATCCATACATTCTCTTCCATTTAGATACCATAATGTCTTCATAAAACTCTCTTTCTCTCTTTCCTCATTCTCCTCCTCCTCTCCTCCTCCTCCTCTTCCTTCTCCCTTTCTTCTTCTTCTTCTTCTTCTTCTTCTTCTTCTTCTTCTTCTTCTTCTTCTTCTTCTTCTTCTTCTTCTTCTTCTTCTTCTTCTTCTTCCTCTTCTCCTCCTCCTCCTCTCCTCCTCCTCTTCCTCCTCTTCCTCCTCCCCTTCTTCTTCTTCTCCTCCTCCCCTCCCCCTCCCCGTCTTCTTCTTCTTCCTCCTCTTCTTCTTCCTGCTCCTCTTCTTCTTTCTCTTCCTCCTCCTCTTCCTCATCCCACTCCTCCTCCTTCTTCCTCTTCCTCCTCCTCTTCTTCCTCTTCCTCTTCCTCCTCCACCCCTCTCCCTTCTTCTTCCTCCTCCTCTTCTTCCTCCTCCTCTTCTTCTTCTTCCTCCTCTTCTTCCTCCTCCTCCTGTTCCTCCTCCTCCTCCTCCTCTTTTTCCTCCTCCTCCTCTTCTTCTTCTTCCTCCTCTTCCTCCTCCTCCTCCCATGCCTCCCCCCCCCAGAAAATTAGGAAGTCCCAGTTAATTATACAAGACATAAGCTGTGACAGCCTTGTTGTGGATTAGCAAAGGTTCTTCTGCATGGTAGCTTTTCGCTTCTTATTTCCCCCATGCTGAAATTGGCTGGAAATGAAACTGGCTTGCAAAAATTGCTGTCCTGATTTCAATCTTTTCTTCTTCTTCTTTGGCAACAATGCCGGCCAGCTGTTTTGTTCAGTTACCATGAGCTCCAATGCATGGCGCCTCCTGCTTTTTATCTCTCTCCCTCAGGCTGGGAAAAAGAAGGAACAATTGCCTACTTTTCCATGGATCTGGAAAAACATACGACTCCATTGATTGATTGCTCTCTCTCTCTCCCCCATGAACCGCTCTCTATTCACTCCTCCTTGTGTATCAGTGGATTAGGAAGGGGTGGATTTACTAACATTCACTTGGGTGGAAGAGGAAACTGGCAAGGGTTCTTGTCAGTTTCAAAAGTTTTAAGTAAATAAATCAAGGTCCATATAACTGTTTCCCTTGGAAGTATGTGAAAAAAAAAGGGAGGGTGTGGAAATCCAGGGGTTTACTGATTCCTCTCTTACTAAATCCTGTTTTCCCTAAGATATGAACATGGTGGCTCACATGGTTAGGATGCTGAGCTGGAGATTAGCAAGCCTGCGTTCGAGACCCGTGTGTTGCTCCATAGTGGGGTGAACTCCCGTCATTTGCTCTAGCTCAGGGGTGAAATCTACTTACTTTCCCTACCGGAAGTGGGGAAGTATGCGCATCAGGTCCAATTTTTGACCCTGCGCATTTGCATAGCCTTCTGCGCATGTGCGTCCAGGTGGGTGGATGGAGCTTTGTGCTGCTGCCGCTACCGGTTTGCCAAACCATGCGCCATCGCTGCTACCGGTTCATGCGAGCCGGATAGAACCGACAGGATTTCACCACTGCTCTAGCTCTTTGACAAGGACATGAAAGGAGCCCCAACAGGCATCCCCTGGGCAACGAAGATGTCACCGGCTCACCCTTTCAACCCGGAAGCACTTTAAATGGTGCCCCTGACATGAATGAAGCAGAAACAGACCAGAGGTGAAATCCAGCAGGTTCCGACAGGTTCTGGAGAACTGGTAGCGGAACCTTTGAGCAGTTTGGTGAACCGGCAAATACCACCTCTGGTTGGCCCCAGAGTGGGATGGGAATGGAGATTTTGCAATATCCTTCCCCCAGGAGTGGGGAAGGAATGGGGATTTTGCAGTATCCTTCCCCTGGAGTGGGGTGGGAATGGAGATTTTGCAGTATCCTTCACCTGTCATGCCCACCAAGCCATACCACACCCACCAAGCCACACCCACAGAACCGGTAGTAAAAAAATTTGGATTTTACCATTGAAACAGACGCATTACTTGCACATGTAGATAAACTCCCAATCCCATGTTCTAAGTATGTGGAAAGCAGTTTATTATTTATTATAACATTCCAATTATTTGTTGCACATCAGTTGGATGTTCAGATTGGATTTGGCATTTTTGTCTATGATCGAGTCCTTCCAAGGACCTGGGATAGGCATGTGGGAAGCCCCTCCTAGAAGAATGAAATATTTTGAGGAATATTTAAACAGCAGAATATTGAGAAATGAGAAATGGAGAAACATGTTTTTTTTAGAGGCAGAAAGCAGACTCACTCTTAATAGCCAATCCTCCCTTGCCCATTAAGAAAGACTGGGCCAGCCTATTTACAAAACAAAAGACTTTCAGCTCCAGGGTGATGGACAGTATATGATCCTTCAGGACAGAATAGGATTTACAGAATATTTAGCAGAAGACACAGAGCTCACTACACTGCAAATCTCCTCAGGGTATTTCGGTCATTGCATCATCTCAGAGCAGCCCAAACTTCAACCAAACGTAGCTCAGACAAACATCTAGGATTTGTACTTTGCCTAGAGAGCCAGCTATGACACCTACATTGCACAATCTCCTCAGGGTATTTCGGTCATTGCATCATCTCAGAGCAATCCAAACTTCAACCAAACGTAGCTCAGACAAACATCTAAAATTTGTACTTTGCCTATAGAGCCAGCTATGACACCTACATAACCCCTACAGGGCCCCATGGGAGTCTGACAGCAACCAATACAATACATGTTCTTGAACAGGAACAGGAAGTTCAAGTGCAAAGCCCAAGAGAAGTTATAACCCCCCCACTCTCAACTCGATGTGGTCAGCTGCACCAGAACCATGTTCATCATTAAACCTTCTTTCCAATCACTTCCATATTTCCAGTGTTGTTCTCCCAGTTTGGAACTGAACCAGATAGACATTTCTTCCCACAGGCAGATGTGGATGTTTGATGGTGTTACAGATATTGCCACAGGATGGAAGTAAGGCTGTCTTCTGCAATTAACTGATGGAAATGATAGGTCAGTGTTTTTGAGACCTGGCAACTTTAACATGGGTGGACTTCAGTTCCCATAATTCCCCAGCCAGCAGCTGGAGTTTAAACATCTTAACAGTGGCAAATTTCAAAAATGCAGGTCTAGGTTATTGCTTTTTATTCTTCGCCTTGAATAAAGGTACTTTCAGATAGAATACTGCATTTTAAATTGCTGACAAGAGGGGACAGTCACCTCCTTGCAGGCAAGAAATTTGCATGAATTCTAGGAACAAGTAAGAGCAACAACACTAACGCTTATATACCGTCTCACAGTAATTTACATGTTCTGCCCCAGCTACGGACCCCAAAGAACGCAGCACACACAAAGTCTGTACAAACCTTAGTTTACTAAATTAAATCAGTCTTTTTCAAACAAAGGCTGTTAATTAGCTTTCTTAACAGCCTACAAGAATCCAAAGAATAAATAATCGTAATCTTACTAGGATTGGCAGAAAGCCCAGAAGCAATTTGCAGGACACTGATAAAAGAACTAAGATCCAGAAGCGAAGGAGAGTGAACTAAGTTGTTCCCTGCAAATTGTCTCAGTTGTCGTCCTTCCTTAAATAGGCTAAGGGAGTGGCCAATTAGCTTCAAGCTTACTCTCGAGGAGACCTCCTGAGGAGCCACTCCTGTCTTTTGGCAGCTCTGTGCGCCCATGCATCGAGAAGAGGCTCCTCCTCCTCTTCTTCTTCTTCACTTTTGGAAGCTTCTGGAGGTTCTGAAGGCCCTGGCTGAATCCCGACCTCTGGCACCACATTTTCTCCAGCCTCCTCATTGTCTGACTCGAGTGCCAGCTGCACAGGCTGCTGGCCCAGCACCACACCAGCCTCCTCGCTGTCGGAATCAGCTACTAGCTGCACAGGCCACTGACGGGCCACAACATTACAGCCCTCTGTAAGCAGTTTACAGAGTCAGCCTCTTGCCCCCAACAATCTGGGTCCTCATTTTACCGACCTTGGAAGGATGGAAGGCTGAGTCAACCTTGAGCCGGTCAGAATCAAACTGCTGGCAGTCAGCAGAGTTAGTCTGCAGTACTGCACTCTAACCACTGCGCTACTATATATGAAACACAGAATGTACATCATTATGGGGTGACATATGATTGCCAAACGTATTAATAGTCTACTGAAAAGTATTCATTGCTTGTGTCCCTTGGAAAATTATTACTTTCTGTAGTTTTGCCAGAGGGCAAAATAATCATCTTGAGTTTGTGGCAAGATGTCGCTTCAACTTGAAGAAAAATGCTATGAATAAGATCTTTGAATATGAATGCTTACGTCATTACTTTCAGAGACAACACAAAATGGACAGCCAAAAAAATGTCTAGGCAACCAATCCTGTGGCCTGAGCAGCTGCTGATTATTCATTGGTCAGATATAGCACTAGCCTTTATATATATATCGCTTCACAGTGCTTTGCAGCCCTTTCTAAGCAGTTTATGGAGTCAGCATTTTGCCTCCAATAATATGTGTCCTCATTTTATCAACCTCAGAAGGATGGAAGGCTGAGCCAACCTTGAGCCAGTCAGAATCGAACTGTTGGCAGTCGGCAGAGTTAGCCTGCAATAGTGCACCCTAACCACTGCACCACCACAGCATCATAATAAATCTTAATCTATAATGGAAATACAAAACTTTTGGGGGCAAAATAGATTGGATTTCGAATTTTGAATAACACAGAAGAGTCAAGGCGAGAGTCAATTTAAAATTTAAATTGATTAAAATGAGTACATTAAACTAAATTGAAAAAAAAAAACATCAGCCCATGTAAACATTTAATGATGAGCAATTAAGTGCAGACCCCCCCCTTATATTTAATAATTTTTCACTAGTATTAAATTTTTTTTGCGGAAAAAAACCCAGATGCGTTGGTTGAAGATTTTGTAGACTCCCAAAGGCAGTGGCAATGTGGGTAAAATTTGAATTGGGCCAAGAATAGTTCAGAAAACCGAGAGAGTCATCCGAATCTGTTCATATATTAAGAGTTCTTCTCTATCAATCAGTGCTCTTCAGTTGCCTTAATTAGCTGCTCGTCTTCTTAATTGTCTTAATGGGCCATTCATCTGCTAGCAATAAAGCTCAGTCCTTACCTGCGGCTTGAGTTCCTAAGAAAGAAGACTATGGATAAGGTATGGAATCCCATTTCTTTCATCCAGCACACGAGAAATAGAAGAAAATTTCTAAACAAGACCATCAACAAAATCATAGTCACGAGGGTCACGAAAATGCTTCTGGGGAGTTTAGATGTGTGTGAATGAATTTGACGGCTTAGCAGAAGTTCCTTCAGGGCGCACAAATTGCACATTCACCGAAAACTGTTCGTTAAGGCATTTCCCCGTCTAGATGAAGATAGATTTGCAAACTAAATGCTAATGAATGTAAATCAGTCATCATCAAATGTTAAACACGGTTGTATACGAATACCAAAAATGCCATTTAATATCAAATAATGCTTTCAAAATACCAGATGTCAAAAATAGGTTTTCAATATTAGTCATTTGTTGGGAGAATTGTTGCTGAAAGTTTGCGAAAACAGCTCGCCATTTTGGGATAGATGATCCAATCGTCCTTACAATTCCCCCCCACCCCCCGTCTCCTCACCAAACATACTAATTTAACCAGTCTGGAAATGTTTGTTTTCTGGAGTAGGTTTAGCAGAATAAGAAGTAGGTTGCAGAGTTCTGAATTGATGCCAGTGCTATTCACATAATGTAATAGAATAGGGTGGGGACGTGGTGACTCAGTGGGTAAGATGCTGAGCTTGTTGATCGAAAGGTTGGCAGTTCAGTGGTTCGAATCCCTAGTGTCACGTAACAGGGTGAGCTCCCGTTACTTGTCCCAGCTTCTGCCAACCTAGCAGTTCGAAAGCATGTAAAAAATGCAAGTAGAAAAATAGGGAGCATCTTTGGTGGGAAGGTAACAGCGTTCCGTCCGCCTTTGGTGTTTAGTCATGCCGGCCACACGACCACGGAGACGTCTTCAGACAGTGCTGGCTCTTTGGCTTTGAAATGGAGATGAGCACTGCCCCCTAGAGTCGGGAACGACTAGCACATATGTGCGAGGGGAACCTTTACGTTTAATAGAACAGGGGTGTCAAACTCAAGGTTGATGGGCCTGATTTGACCAATGGGGTGCTTAGATCTGGCCTGCGGGCCCACCATGGAAACAGCGAAGGACCGGTCCATGGTGCCTCTGCCAACAAAAACGGAGCTTGGGGAGGTCGTGTGTGGCCTGCACGGGCTCTATTTTCGGCCACAACAGCCTCCTGCAACCACCTGCCAGTGAAAATGGAGTTCGGAGAGGTCACACATGGCTTGCTCAGACTCGGTTTATGGTCTTCCTGAGCTCCATTTCCACTGAGAGAGAGCTGCAGGAGGCCGTTGCAGGAAAAACGGAGCCCAGGCAGGCGTACGGCCTCTCTGAGCTCCATTTTTGCTGGTAGAGGGCTGCAGGAAGCCATAGTGGCCAAAAATGGAGCCTCGAGGAGTGATGTCGAGCTGGCCATGCCCACCCTGGCCATGCCCCCCCACCGCCCCTCAAGGTCAAGCACAAACCTGATGAGGCCGTCAAAGTAATCGAGTTTGACATCCCTGTTATAGACTGTAGAATAACAGTTGGAAGGGACTTTATTTATTTATTTATTTATTTATTTATTTATTTATTTATTTATTTATTTATTTATTTATCTTATACTTATATGCCGCCCTTCTCCCAAAGGACTCAGGGCGGCTCACAGAAATTAAAACGATGAAAACAATAAAAATAACTACTAAAATAATCAATTAAAATCTCTCTATTAAAAATCACCCATCAGATCAGCAAATTTGTTGGAAAAGCCATGTCTTCAGGTCACGGCAGAAAGAGAGGAGGTCAGGGGCCGTCCGGAGCCCCGTGGGTAACCCATTCCAGAGGGGCGGTGCGCCCACAGAGAATGCCCTCATCCTGGGCGCCACCAGCCAACATTGTCTGGCCGATGGCACCCGGAGGAGGGCAGTCCTATGTGAGCGCACTGGGCGGTGGGAGGCAGGCAGAAGGTGGTCCTGCAGGTACCCCGGGCCCATGCCATGAAGGGCTTTATAGGTAAGTACCAGGACCTTGAAGCGGATCCGAAGGACCACCGGTAACCAGTGCAGCTCGCGCAGGAGAGGTTGAAGATCTAGTTCAATCTCCTGTTTGAATAGGAGACCCTATACCAAATTTGGGCATTTTAAAACTCTTGGGTCACAGCTAGACAGGAATTGCTTTTATTTTGACAGTGACTGCCATTTTTTTTCCAATTTACATATATATGGGTGTGTATGCCTAGATACCATCAACGCCTATTGGTTTGGCTTTCCACAAGAATCCCAGTTTCTCAAGGGTCCCCTTGGAAAAATGGATTGCCTGGCCCTTGCCCTATATCCTTCCAGATTGTCGAATCTTTTCTTTAAAACCTCCAGTGATGGAGCACTCACAAGTTCTGGAAGCAAACTCTCACACTGGTGGTGTGAGCCATTTCTAGAAGGTTTTCCTTCCAGAAAATGACTGAATCATGAGAACAAGCAAATCTACCAGGCATTCCTAAATGCTTCTCTGCTTGGAATGGTGCCATAGATTCTGTGATGATTCCCCTGGATGCTTCCCCGGATAACTCTTCAGATGCTCGAATACCATTCTAGACTGAACTGAAAAGGGAAACAACAAGAGAGAGGGGAAGGAGTAGAGAGAGAGGAAGGGAGAAGAAAGGAGAGGAGAGGCAGAGAAAGAAGAAAGGGGAAAGAAGAAGAAGAAAAGGGAGGGGAAAGAGGAGTAGAAGAGAAGGCTAGAAGGGGGGAAGAAGAGAGGAGTGGGGGAAGGGAAGGGGAAGTAGAAAAGAGAAGGAGAGGAAGAACGAAGGAAGTAGGAGGAGAAAGAGGAAGGAAGAGAAGGGGAGGAGAAGAAGAAAGGTTGTGGTAAGGGTAAATGGTAAAAGAGCAGCCCCGAAAAAGTAAAAATAAAAAATAAAAGTTAAAAGATCAGATGAATGAAAAATGATGGATAAATGACAGTACATGTAAATGTGTTTATGAGAAATAAAAATAAAAAAAAATTGAAAAAAAAAGATGTCATTTTGGAGGAGGATGAACCAGTCCTAGTCATGACAGGATGGGAGTTGGTCAATGGATCCGAGCAGCAGGCCGAGAGTGATTTGACTGAAGGACAGTTTCAGCAGGACAGCCATGAGGCTTCAGATGGGGAAAGCACACAGCTGGTGAAGAGGAAGAGGAACTGCCTTCTGCAATGGATCCAAGAACACGTGGGACAGAGAAAAGGCAGGAGCAGTGAAGGTCATCCTGATTACTTTTGAGGAGGCAGCCTCGCCCCTCTTCATGGGATGCATCAAACACTGGCTATTTAGCACAGCAGACAGATAGCAATAAGCAATAGCACTTAGACTTATATACCACTTTACGGTGATTTACAGCCCTCTCTAAGCAGTTTAAACAGTCAGCATAACAATTTGGGTCCTCATTTTACCTACCTCGGAAGGATGGAAGGCCGAGTCAACCTTGAGCCTGGTGAGATTTGAACTGCCAAATTGCAGTCAGCCAGCAGTCAGAAAGAAGTAGTCTGCAGTACTGCACTCTAACCACTGCGCCATTGTGGCAGATGGACATGATGCTGGGAACAACGTGTTCATTTCCTAGCTGTGTTGTTCCTGGTCGTAGTGATCCCTGCCTTGCTTTGGCTCATGCCTTGTGAACTCTAAACTTTTATTGCCTCATGAACCCTCTTGTACTGTGGATTTAATTTTGCCTGGTGGATTTATCTTGTTTGGGAACTTTTCAAGTGCCTTGTAGACTCATTGGCCATTGACCTGTGGACTAGCATCGGTCTGCTTTTGGCTGGACTTAATTGGGACAGTTCTGGGTTTTTGGTGAAGGGAACTGTTGGGGAATATTAATAAACTCACTAAACCATCCAGTGGTGGGATTCAAATAATTAAACAACTCTGCCCTAATGACTGGCTGAGTGGGCGTGGCCATGGTGGGCATGGACAGAGAGTGGGACAGGCAGCACTCAGCCTCTTGCACCCCCTGGGAGCAGAGATGGGCCACGGGGGGGACGTGCTGCCCTCCTGTGCCCCATTTTGGGCCTAGTAGGCCTCCCTGAAGCCTTCTGGGAGTGAAAACAAGCCGTGGGGAGGCGCGCTGCACCCCACACCCCATTTTGGGTTTGGTAGGCCTCCCTGAAGCCTCCTGGGAGTGAAAACAGGCCACGGGGAGGCGCGTTGCACCCAACCCCATTTTGGGCCTAGTAGGCCTCCCTGCACTTACTTGTGAGCCAAAATGGGGTGTGTGGGGACTCCTGGAAGGGGCGGGGCAGGGAGAGGCTGGGCAGCCAGAAATTTAACTACTGGTTCGCCCGAACCGGCACAATCCCACCATTGAAACCACCACTGCATGTGTGTGTGTGAGTGAGCAGAACAGCACCAATTCACCAAAATCAGGAGCCTGGTGGTACAGTGGACTAAACTACTGTTAAAGTAGTATTTAGCTGCCAGCTGCCTGCAATTACTGCGAGTTCAATTCTCACCAGGCTCAAGGTTGACTCAGCCTTCCATCCATCCGAGGTAGGTAAAATGAGGACCCGGTTTGTGGGGCCAATAAGGTGACTTTGTATAAATTAGAGCACTGCTTAGGAGGGGCCAAAAGCCCTACTAAGCAGGTATATACAAAATTATTAAGGCTATTGCTTAAAAGCATTGTAAGCTGCCCTGAGTCTCCGGAGAAGGGCGGCATATAAATCAAACTAATAAATAAATAATAAAATAAATAAGTGTTCCAAGAAAATTTGTTTTGACGCTGTACTGAGCCTCCTTCCTCTGTAACCACAGGAAGCTGGACCAATATTTCTGGTGGAGAAGCAGGAATGAGGAAATGCCCTCACCATGGACACCATATTCCAGCTCTCAGCGTACGGAGTCTTCACGCTGATGTTTAATGGTTTTTCGAATGGCACCCCAAGAGAAGCTGGAGAAATGTGTGTTTTGTCGTGGCTTAATAATAGGCCAGCGTGCCTGCAGATGGTTAGTTCCCTACTCAGAATCCTTCGGAAAAAATTGCCTAGGATTCCTAAAGGCTTGATCTGAAATGACTTATCTAAGGAGCTTATAATCACTTCATTGACATTCTTCGGCTAGAATTAATATGCACCTAGAGCAACCCTGGCAGTTTTCAGAAAGCAAATTAAAGAGTTTTCCTTCCACACCTCCTGCAGCTCATTGACATATAAAGTGGATGTTATTAAACCAAGACAGACATCTTTGAACTCTAAATCCCAGTCAAGGCAGATGTCATGAGTTCTCCTCTGAGAAAGTAAGAGTCTTCTGCTTCTAACTTTTTTTTTTTTGGTTTGTTATTGCTAATTTTTAATTTCTCCTCCTCCTTTTCCTTTTTGGAAATAAAACTGGGAGGAAATGCGATTTTGGGCAAATCTAAAAATCAATCTCTTAGCTTTTCAGTTTCAGCAAAGAATTGGCTATAGCAGTGACGGCTAACCTTTTCAGCACCGAGTGCCAAAACCGGAACACGTATGCCGGAGTGCCTGAACCTGGAAGAGAGCAGCTGTCCAGCGCACACGCATGTGACAGAACCTGGAAGAGCAGCTGGCAACAGCATGCGTGGCCACAGAGAGGGCTGTGCATGCCACCTCTGTGTTGTGACCCACGCACAAGTATTTAGTATTAAATACAAACAGTTCGAAAACAAACAGACTTTATTAGAACAGCTGAGAATTAACTCAGTCTCAGCGTAGTCCAAACTAAATTAAAGCAAATTCTTCAAAACACCATTCCACAGTTTATCACCGACCTTGGGATAATTAGGCAAACTGCCAAAGGCTTTTCTTGGCAAAAGTTCAGAAGCAGAAGATGCTGACAAGAAATGAATACAGTGAAACAAGAACCAATTCTCTCAACGGTTGTTTTCCCGCAAAGAGTTCAAGAGCCGTTGCTGGTTTTTTAAGCCTTATGGGAGAGGCCAATCATCTCTTGGCCCTACTCCCGAGTTGTCCTCTCTGCTTTATCTGCTCTTGCCTTCTGGCAGCTCTTCAAATTTTTTGAATTTTCATAGAGCTGCAGGCCAAACACAGTTTTCATTTTTCTTTTGCTCAGATGCATTTGTTGGATAGTATACATATCCTTTCACCAGCATTTAATTATTTGATATTCATGGTACCTGCATTCTTAGTAAACCAGAGTTGATTGTCCTGCAACTATTTTGCACTGCAGATTTAACTGTGCAAACAAACTCCGTCCCATTCCTTGATCACAGCTGTAATAGGAGAAGTATAGAAGATAGAGGGAACAGCTTCGATGAACAGGAGAAAAGAGCTACTACCAGGACAATGGCCAGATAAAAGAGGATTAAGTCTGGGGCACGAATGTAACCTACCTGAATAAACGTCTCAGAGAAAGACCCTTCCTAGTCCTCATGAAGGTAAAGAGGGAGAGAGAGAAGCACATTCAGATTTGCAAGGTTCTGTTAACATCATGGTACACTGCATTAGTTTTCTTATCTGGTCTACCTGGAAGGGCTAGTGTCCTCTCCTTCCCCCTTTGCATGTGTTGACAGTCATGGCATCAGCTAAGAGGAGAAGACAAGGGCACCCTGGCATTTCCTACAATAGCTCGGAGTCTCAGCCATCTCACTATAGCCCAGAAATTCACCAACTGTTGTGGCCCTTCAGCGGCCTGTGCAGATTGTAGCTGATTCCGACAACGAGGAGGCTGGTGTGCTGTGCCAGCATCCTGTGCAGCTGGCGCTTGAGTCGGATAGTGAGGAGGCTGGAGAAGATATGGTGCCAGAGGCAGGGATTCAGCCAGGGCCTTTAGAACCTCCAAAAGCTCCTTTAAGTGAAGAGGAGGAGCCTCTTCTCAATGCACGGGCGTGCACAGCTGCCAAAAGGCAGCAGTGGCTCCTCAGGAGGAGGTCTCCTTGAGAGTAAGGCTTGGTGCTAATTGGCCACTCCCTTAGCCTATTTAAGGAGGAACGCTGATTGCAGCAAGCTGTAGGGAACAACTTTAGTTCACTCTCCTTCGCGTCTGGATTCTCTGCAAAATTGCTTCTGGGCTTTCTGCCAACCCTAGTAAGACTGTGATTACCTTATCTTAGAATTCTTGTAGGCTGTTAAGCACATTTATTAACAGCCTTTGGTTGAAAAAAACTGAGTTATTTGAGAAAAATAAGCTCTGTATAGATTTTGTGTGTGCTGCGTTCTTTGGGGTCCATAGCTGGGACAGAACACCAACTGATGTCAGATAGATATCCCATAAATGCAGGCAGTTCTCACCTAATCTCTCCAGATGCATTGGAGTTAACTCCCAGTATTCCTAAATAGCACCAATGGCATTCAGAAAGGTGCCCGAAAAGACAAGATGGTAGAAGCAATGATGCAAAGCAAGCCTTGAATGTATTAAAAAAAATAGAAAAAGGATGAGGCTTGTATCATGATCCTGCTTTCTCTATGTTGGCCTATTATTTACATTCAGATATGGATACCAGTGTTCAACATCTCTTTAGGTCTTCTAAATTCAATTCTAAGAGTCTTAGAATTGAGGCATTTCAATAGGAGAGAATATCTGTAGCTCAGGGTTGAATTGTGAGCTGGCTTGTTGGCTTGTTGTGGATGTTTCATTGGTAACGTCGTCATTGTGAGTGTGGGTTTTAAGCCTTGATTATATAGAGCATATATTTACATACTAATCAAAAGAGACAATAAAAAAATCTAAGAAGCAATCAGACACTTCCTCTCCAGCAGCAACACCCAGATAAGCAGGGATTAACACCAGACAAATAATAAAGCAGAAAACAATACCCAAATCAAGATGCTACCAATGAGAGAACTACCCTTCCAAGAACACTGGCAGGGCGAGCTATTCTTTATAAACAGGGAGAAAACATCACACTCACTAGCACTCATGGTGCTACCCTTTAGTAAGATACAAAATGTCTGCAAATCAACAACCTAGCTCTGAGAACATTAAGGACTCCACAATTGAGGCATTATCCTGGGAGGCATGTGTGTATATTTAAAATTTCAAATTTTATGTAGGAAAAGATCATCTCTATTTGTGGAATAATTCTAAGAAAAGAAAGATCAGTAAGATTGCTGAATTCCCCTTCCAGTTTTTGGAGAGGATTTGGACAAGTGAGGAAAAGACCACAACATCTCTCAGTAGAGATGTTGTGGTCTGTCGGCCACGGCCCCTCCAGCAGCCAAATCAGATGAGGAGGAGGCGTGGGAGTCAGGGTTGGCATCGAGGCAACGTGAGAGCTCCAAGGGGGAAGAAGGAATGGAGCTGGCAGAGAGAGAGAGAAAGAGACAGAGGCGGAGCCTGGGCCATCCGTCAGCCCTTAGATGGAAAATCAACAGCCCCCAGGTCTGGAGGTGGCTGATGAGGAAGAGGAAGAACATTTGGCGGACCATCTGTGGCCAGCGACAGCTCCCCGTCGCCCGGTGCATTCCCACAGGGAGGGCCTCCTTCGGGTGCCGTCGGCCAGACAATGTCGGCTGGCGACCCCTAGGGAGTGGGCCTTCTCTGTGGGCTCACCTACCTTGTGGAATCAGCTCCCCCTGGGGCTCCAGGTGGCCCCTGACCTTCGCTTTTTCTGCCGTGGCCTTAAAACATGGCTATTTCGCCTGGCCGGCTTGGACTGAAGGGGTTTTAGAGGGGATTTTAATGGTTTTTATATTTTTATTGGGTATTTTTAAAGGAAAAATTGAACTTTGTGTGTTTTATTGTTGTGAGCCGCCCTGAGTCCTTTTGGAGATAGGGCGGCATATAAGTCCAAAAAATAAATAAATAAATAAATAAATAAATAAATAAATAAATAAATAAGTAAGAACAGTTGGATCCAATGCCTAATGTGTGGATGTGCAGAAGGCAGAGAGGAGAGGAGAGCAGTGGAAATCTATGGGCTGGTCCTTGGGATGGAAGAGCCACCGCTGCTAATAAAGGCCCACCCTAACTCTGGGGATAAAGGGCAGGGGGTGGAGATGAATAGGTGTGGCAGACAACTATTCATCTCCCTGCCAGACAGACTTGTTAGCCTGTGGTGAGAGAGAAACGTTTTGCCAGGGCTGCTGGCACTCCTAGTAAAGGAAGCATTGCTTCAACTACAGAGGGTTTGTTGTGTTTGGGGAGCTGGGTCAGAACAGCGATAGCATGAAACGACTTATCCAAACCATGATAAAATAATTATGAGGAAGAATGGGGCAGTTTTCACTGGCTACGCCACTGTTCAGTTGCCTAAAGAGTGGCAGAAATATCCTTCCCATCAGTAGTGGGTTGCCTCCGGTTCGGACCGGTTCGCAAGAACCGTTAGTAAAATCAGCGGGAGGCTCTGCCCACTGACCTGGACGTCATCAGGAAGCTTCTGCGCACATGGAAAAGAGCATGTGCACGCAGCCCTGTTGCAAACCAGTAGTAAAGGGAAGTGGAACCCACCCCTGCTTCCCATGGCATTGCCTTGATGTGAACCCAGCCCAAGGCAACTGGTATAAGACATCTTCAGCTGAACTATTATTAGGGTCGTCCTTTCCCCCCATCCTCTATGGTGACACGATCGGAGAGCAGCATCAAGGTGTGAAACAAACTGCGAGAATTTGTCACCCATTAATTTAGCAGGAAGCTGGCTGACGTGGAGCTAAAAAGAGGCAGGAAGTGAATCAGCAATTGAGATGGGAGAAGATTAATGGGCTGACATAGTTTTCCCGCTAACTTAAGGATAAAAGGAGGAGACTGTCATTTTTAACAAAGTTCTTTGCTGACTTCTTATAAAGCACCTTGTTATTTCCATCACCATTGGGATTTATTTATCAGGGTTTCTATTTATATTTAGGAGCCCAGCGGAATAACGGAAGCAAAACAAAATCAGCATAGAGTTGGAAGGGACCTTGGAGGTCTTCTAGTCCAAACCCCTGCTCAAGCAGGAGAACCTATACCCGTAATGGTGAACCTATGGAACGTGTGCCACAGGTGGCACACGGAGCCATATCTGCAGGCACACGAGCCGTTTCCTTAGCTCAGCTCCAGCGCGTATGCATGTGTCGGTCAGCTGATTTTTGGCTGGCCCCACCCATGCTGCCCCTCCCCTCCCAGGAGTCTCCACACGGCCCGTTTTGGATGACAGATAAGTACAGGCCTTGCGCGGAGGCTCTGGGTGGGCATTTTCGGCCTCTGGAGGGCCTCCAGAGTGGCGGGAGAGGTTGTTTTCTCCCTCAATAGGCTCCAAGAAAGCCTCTGGAGCCTGGGGAGGGTGAAAAACAGGCCTACCAGGCCCACTGGAAGTCGAGAAATGGGCAATTTCCAGCCTCCGGAGGCTTCAGGGAGGCCTGCTAGGCCCAAAACGGGGTGTGTGTGTGTGTGGGGGGGTTGTGGGTGCCTGCATGGGAGGGGTTTGTGCGCACATGTGTGGGGGACGGGGCACAAGAGGGCATTGAATTTTGGGTGTGCGTATGCGCGATCCCCCTGTGCGACCCCCGCTTTTGGCACACAATGGCAAAAAGGTTAGCTATCACTGACCTATTAAATTTCAGATAAGTGGCTGTCTAGTCTCTTCTTAAAAGCCTCCGGTGATAGAGCGTACACTGATTAATTGTCCTCACTGTAAGGAAGTTTCTCCTTAATTGCAGGTTGCTTCTCTCTTTGGTTTGTTTCCAACCATTTCATGACCCAAACTAGGTAACATCATTCGTACTAGTGTCTAGCACCAAGGACCGCTCCCCCTCTTTTCAACCCTGTGCTACAAATATTCTCCTTTATTAATTATATAGTTAAGAGTTGTGGTGGCACAGTGGATAGAATGCAGTACTGCAAGCTACTTGTGGTGATTGCTGACTGCCAGCAGTTCGATCCTGTTCAGCTCAAGGTTGACTCCGCCTTCCATCCTTCCGAGGCCAGTAAAATGAGGACCCAGATTGTTGGGGGCAATATGCTGACTCTATAAAGCGCTTAGAGAGAGCTGTAAAGCACCGTGAAGCGGTATGTAAGTCTAAATGCCATTGCTACATCTTCCCATTGCTATGTCTGTCCATTGCATAAGCAGAAGCTGCTCAAGCCACAGGATTCAGGGGTGAAATCCAGCAGGTTTTGATAGGTTCTGGAGAACCGATAGCGGAAATTTTGAGTAGTTCAGAGAACCGGTAGCGGAAATTTTGAGCAGTTCAGAGAACCAGCAGCAGAAATTTTGAGTAGTTTGGAGAACCGTTAGCAGAAATTTTGAGCAGTTCGGAGAACCGTTAGCAGAAATTTTGAGCAGTTCGGAGAACCGGTAGCAGAAATTTTGAGCAGTTCGAAGAACCGGTAGCGGAAATTTTGAGCAGTTCGGAGAACTGGTAGCAGAAATTTTGAGTAGTTCAGAGAACCGGCAAAAACCACTTCTGGCTGGCTCCAGAGTGGAGTGGGAATGGAGATTTTGCAACATCCTTCCCCTGGAGTAAGGTGGGAATGGAGATTTTGCAGTATCCTTCCCCGCCACGCCCACCAAGGCACACCCATCAAGCCACACCTCACCTACCAAGCCACGCCCACAGAACCGGTAACAAAAAAAAATGGATTTCATCCTTGACAGGATTGGTTGCCTAGATATTTTTTTGGCTGTCCATTTTGTGTTGTCTCATATTCCAAGATTTTATTCATAGCATTTTTCTTCAGGTTGGAGCGACATCTTGCCACAAAATCGAGATGGACATAGCAATGATTACTTTGCCCTTTGGCAAAACTACAGAAAGTAATAATTTTCCAAGGGACACAAGCAGTGAATACTTTTCAGTAGAACGTTAATATGTTTGGCAATCATATGTCACCCCATCATGAAGTACACTCCGCGTTTCAATTTATAAGTTTAGAAACACGACACTGTATGAATTCCCTCTGCTTCTGAAGCCGGTGTGCATGTTGCTGTGACTTCAAAATCCCTCCTTTCTAGCAGGAATAAAGGTAGCCCTCGACTTCCGACCCCAACTGAAACTAAAAATGTAGTTATTAAGTGAGACAGTTAACTGAGTCGTCCCCCCACCCCAATTTTGCAACCTTTCTTGCCACAGTTGTTAAGTGAATCACTGCAGCTATTAACTTGGTGATTAAGGTTGCAGAAGGAGATTGCATGACCTCGGAACACTGCAACCGTCATAAATCTGAAGCAGTTGTTAAGTGCCTGAGGATGCTGCAACAGTGGGCACGCTGCAACAGTCGTAAGTGTGAAAAAACGGTCATAAGCCCCCCTTTTTTTCAGTGCCATTGTAACTCTGGATGGTCATAAATGAATGTAACTTCAGGACTAACTGTACTGCATACAACCTTCTTATCGAACAAGCAGGAATTATGTTACACTGAAAATGGCAAGTTTATTCTACATTAGTAGTATATTGTACATCATTGTACTGCAAGTTCAATTCTCACCAGGCTCAAGGTCGACTCAGCCTTCCATCCTTTCTAAGGTGGGTAAAATGAGGACCCGGTTTGTGGGGGCAATAAGCTGACTTTGTATAAAATATACAAAAGTATGAAGGCTATTGCTTAATGCATTGTAAATCGCCCCGAGTCTCCGAAGAAGGGCGGCATATAAAAATAATAATAATAATAATAAAAAAAATGTCACTGTACATCATGTATAGAATGTATACAATGAAATTAGTCAGGCACACACAACCAGACTCGCTCGTGT
The DNA here is from genome assembly GCA_022577455.1 of Arizona elegans. Taxonomy (NCBI): domain Eukaryota; kingdom Metazoa; phylum Chordata; class Lepidosauria; order Squamata; family Colubridae; genus Arizona; species Arizona elegans. The sequence continues at coordinate 70,771,109 of JAKOOJ010000009.1, forward strand.
AGAGTTTCAAACTAGCTACTTTATTGTTGTATGCCTATTTCGCAGGAATCTTCCTAGATCAGGGGTCCCCAACCTTTTGGACCTCAGGAACCACTAAATTCATAATTTTAAATCCCACGGACCACTAATATCATCTGTCTAATGACTGGCTGGGTGGACGTGGCTAGGTGGGCATGTGACTAGGTGGTCATGGCCAACTTGATGGCCAACTAAATGTCACTCACATTGAGGGGCGTTTCATCAGCCTCTACTCACCCCTTCCCTACCAGCCACTTCTCGCCTCCCTGCCCGGGCTCCTTAGGGCCCCAACAGGAAGCAGTTGTTGGAGCTAAGCAGCCACCACGAGAAAGAGTTGGCAAAACAGCTCAGTTCAAATTGGATCTGACCGAGAAGGAGGCTCAGCAGAAGCACCTCACTGAGGACTACAAGCATAGGCTTTCCAAGCAGAGGGAAGACCTGCGGGAGTGCAAGGCCAGGTACCGATGCCTGGAGGCTCAGCTGGCTGAGATGGTTAGCTAGTTCCAGGTCATGAGGCAGTCCCACTGGAACAAGGCCCTCTGGCTCTTTGCCACCAGTGGCACTTCCCTCCTGCCTTCACCCAAAACCCTGCACCAGGAAGCTGAAGCAGATCCAAAGTCGGAATTTCTGCCCCCCTCCAACCCACACAAAAGGACCCCAAAGGGGGAGACTCTCTGCAGTAACACAAACATTCATTGCACATATCTTGGCCCAGGGGCCGTAGTTTGAGGACCCCTGATTTAGTGCAATTAAAAAAATGCAAATAATTTTTCTGCAGAACACCAAAATTTTTTCGCGGACCATCAGTGGTCCACAGACTACCAGTTGGTGACTGCTGTCCTAGATGGCAGATTTCACCTGGGAGAAACCAGGTAAGATTCTAAGGCATTCAAGAGGATCAGGCTTTGCTCTCTTATGTTTATGTAATGAGTCCAGGCTAATACCCTGCATGAGGCCAACTGAGTCAGTTGCTCTCCAACAATTAATACAGGCATTCCAGCTCCCTAAGGACTCTTCCTTAGGAGAAAGTGCCTTATTTCCTAACTAGCTCGTGGAAACTTCTCAACTGTTGTAGGAGCAGAATTAGATACTGTTGAGGAAAGTAGAGTGCAGTCTAATTGTATATGAGCTTATATCAGTGGTGAAATCCATTTTTTTTTAAGACCGGTTCTGTGGGTGTGGCTTGGTGGCAGGGGAAGGATACTGCAAAATCTCCATTCCCACCCCACTCCTGGGAGAAGGATATTGCAAAATCTCCATTCCCACCCCACTCCTGGGGGAAAGATATTGCAAAATCCCCATTCTCTCCCCACTTCTTGGGAAGGATATTGCAAAATCTCCATTTCCTCCCCACTCCGAAGGAAAGATATTGCAAAATCCCCATTCTCTTCCCACTCCTCAGGGAAGGATATTGCAAAATCTCCATTCCCACCCCACTCTGGGGCCAGCCAGAGGTGGTATTTGCCGGTTCTCCAAACTGCTCAAAATTTCCGCTACCGGTTCTCCAGAACCTGTCAGAACCTGCTGGATTTCACCCCTGGCTTTGAGATGGGAGGAGAATGGGACAATTCTCCATAGTCAAGTCGCCCTGGCCAACTCGCCAAGGGAGAACTCATTGCAGGACAATTTAACAATAAAATTTAATTATTTAAAATAAATAAAAAAATCATTTTAATTTTTGCCATTCACATTTTATTCTGTCCCTCCTTTTGAATCTTTTCTTTAACGATTCTATTCTACCATTTCTTTGATATCCGTGTAACACTTGGTTGTCCTGTAGTAAATTGGCCATAGTGAGTTGACCATGGCAACTTGACCATGGCAAGTTGACTATGGCAAGTTGACTGTGGCAAGTTGACTATGGTGAGTTGACTATGGCAAGTTGACAAACACTTGGAAACACCAGTATTCAAATGTGGGCGCATAAGAAGAATACATTCTTAACAATTGTGTTTTCCCACAGAAGGCACATACACCAATAGAGACTTCCTCAAAACTCTTTCAATTAATTCTGAATTAACTGAAGCTTCTGAATAGTCTTCAAGGGCAGTCCTATGTGGAGCGCATTACAGTAGTCCAGATGGAGTGGTTAAATGGTTGTTCCTTGTTATCTGTACTAGGCTTTTTAAAAAGAATATTTTAAATAATATTGGTTGAAAGAAGTTTTGAAACACAATCAGAGACTGGAAAGTTTAGGTAGTCTGTTTAGGTAGTCTTCAAGGGCAGTCCTATGTGGAGCACATTACCGTAGTCCAGGTGGAGTGGTTAAATGGTTGTTCCTTGTTATCTGTACTAGGCCTTTTAAAAAGAATATTTTAAATAATATTGGTTGAAAGAAGTTTTGAAATACAATCAGGGACTGGAAAATTTAGGTAGTCTGTTTAGGTAGTCTTCAAGGGCAGTCCTATGTGGAGCACATTACCGTAGTCCAGGTGGAGATGGTTAAATGGTTGTTCCTTGTTATCTGTACTAGGCTTTATTTAAAAAAGATATTTTAAATAATATCAGTTGAAAGAAGTTTTGAAACACAGCCAGAGACTGGAAAGTTTAGGTAGTCTGTGATTTATTCCCTCTGAAATAAGATACAAGGAAATATCGGGTCACTGTGGCAAATATATGACAATCTTGTTGCTATAGGGGTTTTTTCTTCTTCTTATTTGTTGGCTCCAAAAGAACTTGAAACATATGGAAGCCTTTGGAGAATATTGTACTGCAGTTCTCAAAGCAACACAATGAAGATGCGTTAGAGGAAATATGGGAAAAGATCATACAGTGCTTCAGTTTGCAGATGCTATGCACAAAAGGAAAATACAATTGTTAAGAATGTATTCTTCTTACGCTCCCACATTTGAATTCCAAGTATTTGTCGAGAATATATATATATATATATTGGTTCGGACCGGATCGCCCGATCCGGTAGTGATGGTGGCGGGTGGTTCGGAGAACCAATAGCAAAAATTCCTGCCTCCCCCGCCATGCCCAGCTGAGCTGCGCAATCATCAGAGGCTTTTTAAAAAATTTTAAAAGCATTTATTCTACAACCTCTTCAGCCGAAAAAATGCTTTTAAAAGTAAAAAAAAAGCCTCTGATGATCGTACGGCTCAGCTGGGATCGTCAGAGGCTTTTAAAAGCGTTTTTTCTACAATCTCTTCAAAGAGGTTGTAGAAAAAAATGTTTTTAAAAGAAAAAAAAGCCTCTGCCAATCAGACAACTCAGCTGGGATCATCAGAGGCTTAAAAAAAAAAAGAAAAAGCCTCTGCCAATCAGGCAAATCAGCTGCGAACTTCAGAGGCTAAAAAAAAAAGAAAAAGAAAAAGCCTCTGCCGATCAGGCAAGTCAGCTGGGATCGTCAGAGGCTTTTAAAAGCATTTTTTCTACAATCTCTTCGGATGAAGAGGTTGTAGAAAAAAATGTTTTTAAAAGAAAAAAAAGCCTCTGCCAATCAGACAACTCAGCTGGGATCGTCAGAGGCTTAAAAAAAAAGAAAAAGCCTCTGCCGATCAGGCAAGTCAGCTGGGAACTTCAGAGGCTAAAAAAAAAAGAAAAAGAAAAAGCCTCTGCCGATCAGGCAAGTCAGCTGGGATCGTCAGAGGCTTTTAAAAGCATTTTTTCTACAATCTCTTCGGATGAAGAGGTTGTAGAAAAGAATGTTTTAAAAGAAAAAAAAGCCTCTGCCAATCAGACAACTCAGCTGGGATCGTCAGAGGCTTAAAAAAAAAAAAAAAGCCTCTGCCGATCAGGCAAGTCAGCTGGGAACTTCAGAGGCTAAAAAAAAAAAAGAAAAAGCCTCAGCCGAAGAGGTTGTAGAAAAAATGGTTTTAAAAGTAAAAAAAAAAAAGTTGGCCATGCCCACCCAGTCATATTACCCCGCCCCCACCAAGCCACGCCCACAGAACTGGTAGTAACAAATTTTACATTTCACTACTGATTTTAAAATTTTAAAATCAAAATTCAGACCCTTGGCAACTGACTGATATTTATGACGGTTGCCATATCCCGGGGTCAATCTTTACAACCTTTTACAATCTTCTGACAAGGGAAGTCAATGGGGAAACCAGATTCACTTAACAGATTCACATGTTACCAACTTAACAAGCGCAATGATTCACTTAACAGTGGAAAGAAAGGAGGGGCAAAATTCACTTAGCGACAGAAATTTGGAGCTCAATTGCGGTCGTAAGTCAAGGACCACCTGTAGTATGGACGTTCTGCTTAACTCAGAAGGTTTTTTGTTTGTTGTTGTTCTTTTCCCAAAACAATTGTGTAACTACAATAGTGTGTGCCTCCTTCATCACAGGCTGGGTTTGCCAATTTGAAACTGATAGTTCAGCTGAGCTACCCTCCATATTATTATAATTTTTTTTGTAAGTACGCAAAAAGAAATTCTTCTAATTGCTCTCTGAGATTTATCATCTTTACTTCTTTCTTAGTTTTTAAAACCTCAGCCAGGTTTTTCTTTTATACATATACATATACATACATACACACACATACATACATACATATATACTGCAACTCAGACAACTCAACTGGGATCGCCAGAGGCTTTTAAAGGCATTTTTTTTCTACAACCTGCTTCTGCTTTTAAAAGCCTCTGACGATCCCAGCTGAGCTGCACGATCATCAGAGGCTTTTTTTTTAACTTTTAAAAGCATTTTTTCGGCGGAAGAGCTTGTAGAAAAAATGCTTTTAAAAGTTAAAAAAACAGCCTCTGATGATCGCGTGGCTCAGCTGGGCATGGGAGGGGGGGTACGCAGGGACTTTTGCTACCGGTTCTCCGAATCACCCTCCGCCAACACTACCGGATCCGGTCTGAACCGGGAGCATTTCACCCCTGATACATACATACATATATATAGAGGGACGTGGTGGTTCAGTGGCTAAGATGTTGAGCTTGTTGTTTGAAAGGTTGGCAGTTCAGTGGTTCGAATCCCTAGTGCCGCGTAACGGGGTGAGCTCCCATTACTTGTCCCAGCTTCTGCCAACCTAGCAGTTCGAAAGCACGTAAAAAATGCAAGTAGAAAAATAGGGACCACCTTTGGTGGGAAGGTAACAGCGTTCTTTGCACCTTTGGCATTTAGTCATGTCAGCCACATGACCATGGAGACGTCTTCGGACAGCGCTGGCTCTTCAGCTTTGAAACAGAGATGAGCACCACCCCCTAGGTCTGGAACGACTAGCACATATGTGCGAGGGGAACCTTTACCTTATATATATATATATATATATATATATATATATATATATATATATACACATACATACATAGATACACACACATACATACATACATACATACATACTGTGTGTATATATATATATATATATATATATATATATATATATATATATATATATATATATATATACCTGGCTAGAGGATATATATATATATATATATATATATATATATATATATATATATATATATATATATATATATATATATATATATATATAATATAATATATATATAGGCAAATGTATGTTCAAATTCTTGTTTATTTTGTCTTCAGATACACTCTTTTTCTCTAACTTCTTCTGGGAGCACAATGTTCCCAAGAAGACACAACATAACTGGCATTATTGATTCAAAGTCCCAATGCGGTTCGTGAAAATATCTCTGAACACTTTATAAGTTAGTTGTTTTGTTATGTCTCCAGTGTCAAAAGCAGTTTTTCTTTCCCACAACAATGCATTTGAAAAAAAAAAAATTCAAAAACTTAAGGTCCAGAGTCCAACATTCCACCATTTTCTGAACCTTTAATATATTTAAAACTTTCAGAAGCCAATATCTTGTCTTGCTTTTTGCTGTTGATTTTAAATTGGTAACAGTTGGAAAAATGCAATCTTTATTTCTTAAGGATTGAAGGAACTCGCCTGGCGTTCCCAGGCTTGTCAATTGAAGATCTCTTAACTTCAATTTTATTTATTTTACTTGTTTATCTATTTATCAAATTTATCTTACCTCAGGGTAGCTCTTAGCATCAATTCAAAGGCTCTGTTTATGGCTGCAACCAGTATGGTAAATTTGCTCCTCTCTTAAACCTTCCATACTCTTGCTTTGCAGTCTCCTCATGAGAATCAACTGCATGGGTGATCTCATGTCCTATTTTGATCTAGAGAGGATTGAAGAAGTCAATCTATTTGTCGGCTTCCTGCCAGCTGCAAACGTCAGCTTCATTTTTTTGTGGATGTGTCCCTGCAAGATCTCAACTGTGAGCAAGTTGGGTTTTTGGTTTGTTTTTAAAAAGCTTGTTTCAATACATGGATGTCAAACTCAAGGCCTGTGGGCCGGATCCATCCCACGAGGTGCTTAGATCTGGCTCACGGGGCCTCCCTGAAAACAGCGAAGGTCCAGCTTGTGGCCCTCCCGAACTCCCTTTTCACTGGCGGAGGGTTGCAGGAGGTCATCACAGCTGAAAATGGAGCTCGGGAGTCCATTTTCACTGGCAGAGCACTCAGGCCACAGGCATCCCTGACCTGGGTACCTTCGAGACCGACTTCTGCCACCAATTGCCTCCCACCGGCCAGTTCGCTCCCACAGAGAGGGTCTCCTCAGGGTGCCATCGGCCAAGTTATGTCGGCTGGCGACACCCAGGGGGAGGGCCTTCTCTATGGGAGCCCCAGCCCTGTGGAATGAACTGCCCCCGGAAATACGTAAGATCCCCGACCTCCGGGTATTTCGCTGTGCACTGAAGACCCTGTTGTTCCACCAGGCCGGGCTATCGACATGATAATTTTAAATTGGGGTATTTTAAATTTCTAGGATTTTAAATGGAGCCAAATTTATTTAATAATTTTAAATTTTAAATTGAGGTTTGTCTTGTGTTTTTAAATAGGTTGTACACCACCCTGAGTCCTTTGGGAGAAGGGCGGTATAGAAATAAAATTATTATTATTATTATTATTATTATTATTATTATTATTATTATTAGTTAATCTTTAGTGAGATTCACAGCCTTTGAGGCTGGTTAATAGCTCAGCAGCTCGAGTCTAACCAAGGACCTAGGAACTGTTAAGGTATCGTCGGAGGATGTAAGCTGTTCCGAGTATTATTATTATTATTATTATTATTATTATTATTATTATTATTATTATTATTATTATTGACGTCAAGCTGGCCACACCCACCCCGGCCCCCAGAGGTCAAATAAAACCCTGATGCGTCCCTCAACTAAATTGAGTTTGACACGCCTGTTTTAATAGCAGCTCTATATTCCCAAGAGAGGAAACTAGTGTGACTATCCTTCTCCTACATTTTGAGCTGAAGGTCTTGCAAGGAAAGGATTGTTTGATGGCAATGTGTCTTCCTCTCAGGAGCTACGCAGCAAAGTGAAATGAGAGGGCTTCCAAATGGACAGTCATTTACATATGAGCTATCAGCATGTGGCGGCAGCCCAGAAAAGCCAATGCAATTCTAAATTGCATTAACTGAGGGATACAATCAAGGTCAAGTGAGGTACTAATACCACTTATAAAACCTTAGTAAGACCATACTTGGAATACTGCATCCAGTTGTGGTCACCACAATATAAAAAAGATGTCGAGACTCTGGAAAGTGTGTAGAGAAGAGCAACAAGGATGATTAGGGACCTCAAGGCTAAAACATATGAAGAGCTGGAATTAGGTATGTCTAGTTTGATGAAGAGAAGGACTAGGGGAGACATGATAGCAGTGTTCCAATATCTCAGGGGCTGCCACAAAGAAGAGGGAGTCAAGCTATTTTCCAAAGCACCTGAGGGCAGGACAAGAAGCAATGGATGGAAACTCATCAAGGAGAGAAGCAACCTAGAACTAAGGAGAAATTTCCTAACAGTTAGAACAGTTAACCAGTGGAACAGAAGTTGCCTTCAGAAGCTGTGGGTGCTTCATCACTGGTGGCTTTTAAGAAGAGATTGGAGAGCCATATGTCTGAAATAGTATAGGAACTCCTGCTTCAGGAGCAGGTTGGACTGGAATATTTCCAAGATCCTCTCCAGTTCTGTTATTCTGTGCTCTAAATTGATTAATATTCATTTTCTTTCAAAAGCATTAAACTATTAGTTTTTCTCCTCCCTGATAATTTTTTTTTGGTTTCCATTTTGTATGGAGGAGGAGTGACTCCTTTCCTTTCCTTTCCTTTCCTTTCCTTTCCTTTCCTTTCCTTTCCTTTCCTTTCCTTTCCTTTCCTTTCCTTTCCTTTCCTTTCCTTTCCTTTCCTTTCCTTTCCTTTCCTTTCTTTCCTCTCCTCTCCTCTCCTCTCCTCTCCTCTCCTCTCCTCTCCTCTCCTCTCCTCTCCTCTCCCTTTCCCTTTCCCTTTCGCTCTCCTCTCCCTTTCCCTTTCCCTTTCCCCTCCCCACCCCTCCTCTCCCTTTCTTTTTCCCTCTCCTCTCCCTTTCCCTTTCCCTTTCCTCTCCTCTCTCTCCCCTCCTTCCTTTTCTTCCTTTTCTTCCTTTCTTTTTTCCTCCCGCAGCATGATGATTAATCATTTAAAGCAGCAGAAGAGGTTGCAATCATGTATCATTATCAAACTGATTCTGAGACTTGGGCCATATATTGAACACATGTTTCCAATGCCACTATCCTGTTTCTCTCCTCCTGCACAGAATTTCAGAATGTTCTAAGGTAAGAAAATTATTTGGGAATTTAATGGATGTGCTTCAAGAGGAGAAGGCAGTGATAGCCAGGCGGAAATTATCCTGTTTCATTGATCCTACATCTTGAATTTCTCTCTCTCTCCCCCCTCCCTCTCCCCTCTCTCCCTCCCTCCCCCTCCATCCACCCACCCACCCATCCATCCATCCATCCATCCATCCATCCATCTATCTATCTATCTATCTATCTATCTATCTATCTATCTATCTATCTATCTATCTATGTTTTATTTGGAATTTTCCTTTAATATTCACCCATACTTTGTGGACAATGCATTGACTGGGTCAATATACTTTTTACACAATGCTAACAATAACAATGCAATTAAATATATATATAATCCTTGTTTTCCAACTTTTAACCTTGACATACCACATTATATTTGTAATAAATTCTTTTATATATCCGTGTGTATGATAGAATATCATACACACGAATTTCTTTTTTTTTTTTAACGCTCTGATTTCAACTCTTAAAAAAGAGTGTGATTAACATATGCCCTTAAAAGAATTAATAGAACAGATTGGAGGTGATATTTAGGCCACATGTGTAATATCAAACTTTATTCAGGCATAAACACTCTCCCTAGCAGTGAAGGATCCTGGCCAGACTCTAAACAGAGGCTCCTGACCTCCACACTTTCTGCAGCGACCTGAAGACATGGCTGTTTCAGCAATTTCCCTGATCTGCTACGAGATTTTATTCTGTTTGGGGTTTTATATTGGCTGTTTTTAGGATTTCTTACTATTACATGTTTTTATTCTGTGCTCCGGCCCGAGTCCTATGGGAGAAGGGCAGCATATAAATTTAATAAAATAAACAGTTCAATTTGCAGTGATTTTACAGCATAAAATTTAGGACCATTAGAAATAATTTTCTCTTTTTACAATTTAAAGTGATATATTATATAGCTGTCACCTCTTCTATCTGTTTTAGCTGCTCTGGGCGGGTTTGGTTAAGGAGCCCACTCTGGAGCAGATAAGTTAAATAAAGCCTGAACAATATATGGAGTGTGGGTTTATGAAAACAACAAATACAATCCCAAAATTTAATAAACGGTGTGTATAAATGCAGAGCTGACAAATTTTTTAAAAGTCAGATGCAATCAAGAGGATTACAGAACAGTGAGCTGTGTTTCCTTTTCTGGGAAATTAATTATGAGCCTAATTAAGAAAATAATTGTACAACATTTTAAAAGGAACTTTGATAGGTCATAACAACAATATACCCACAAAGAGAGGAGATTGCCTCTATTAAGGAAAAGTTGAATATTAGTAAAAGAACACTGAATACAAGTTGCTGAAATCTTTTTTTTTAATATATACATTTGACTGAAATTGGGTCTTTGACCTGATGTTTGAAGGGGAAAAAACCCCACAGAATCATTTAATCCACTTAATAAAAATAAATACAATTAGTTAGCATTTTGGTCCTATACTGATCCATACAACATTAAAAACTTTCAGCAGAGGGATGGGTCCAGAGGTGGGTTTCAGCAGGTTCTGACCAGTTCTGGAGAACCGGTAGCGGAAATTTTAAGTAGTTCGGAGAACCGGTAGTAAAAATTCTGACTGGCCCCGCCCCCATCTATTCTCTGCCTCCTGAGTCCCAGCTGATCGGGAGAAAATGGGGATTTAACAGTATCCTTCCCATACCACGCCCACCAAGCCATGCCACGCCCACCAAGCCACACCCACAGAACCCTTAGTAAAAAATTTTGAAACCCACCACTGGATGGGTTCACTTTTTGTTTGAACCTAACCATGATCTAACCACAGTTAGAACAATTAGTGCAACAACTTGCCTCCAGAAGTTGTGGGTGCTCCAACATTGAAGGTTTTTAAGAGGAGATTGGACAGCTATTTGTCTGAAAATGGTATAGGATTTCCCGCTTGAGCAGGGGGTTGGTCTAGAACTGTGATGGCGAACCTATGGCACGCGTGCCACAGGTGGCACGCAAAGCCATATCTTCAGGCATGCGAGCTGTTGCCTTAGCTCAGCTCCAGCACGCATGCGTGTGTCGGCCACCTGACTTTCCAGCATTCCCACCGGACGTTGGGAAACAGGCAGTTTCTGGCCTCTGGGGGGGTGGAGAAGGCCATTTTTGCCCTCCCCAGGCTCCTAGAAAGGCTCTGGAGCCTGGGGAGAGTGAAAAATGGGCCTTCCGGTCCCACTGGAAGTTGGGAAATGGGCCATTTCCGGTCTCAGGAGGGTCTCTGAGGGGGGGCTGGGGAAAGCCGTTTTTGCCCTCCCCAAGCTCCTAGAAAGGCTCTGGAGCCTGGGGAGAGTGAAAAAATGGGCCTTACGGTCCCACCATGCTATCGTGTGCCAATAGCAGGGGGAGCGTGGGAGAGGTCGCACATGCATGGGGGGGGTGGGCACGTTGAATTATGAGTGTGGGCACGCGCGTGTGCAACCCCCCTGCGCTCCTCCCGCTTTTGGCACATGATGGCAAAAAGGTTAGCCATCGCTGGTCTAGAAGATCTCCAAGGTCCCTTCTGTTATTCTGTTGTGATGCAGCCAAGCTACCAGCTCAGGAGGTTGCCTCCATTTCATTCTCAACCAACAGACGATAAGAGCCTTAAGTTGTCTTTACTGTAATATTTTCTTCTTCCTTCAAGCAATATTTCGAAGGCAACCAATGAAGTATAAGATCTGTTAGGTCTTGCTATTATTTGGGGGGTGGGAATGAGGGGAATCAGGCAGCGGTGGGTTTCAGATATTGTTCGCCACGCGTGCATACATTTACTTCACCTTCCACACATACGCCTGCCCTTTCGCGCATGTGCTTTGCTCGTTCTCTTGCCTTCCGTGCATGCGCCCAGCTTCGAAAACGTGGCTAAATAGAACGACATAGCACCAGGGTGGGTAAACAGGGCCATCCGCGATCTCAGCTACCGGTTCGTGTGAACCGGTCTGAACTGGCTGAATACCACTTCTGGAATCAGGCAATCTCAGTGATTGAAACAGAGAACATAGATGCAATCAGCGGTGAAATGTAAAATTTGTTACTACCGGTTCTGTGGGCATGGCTTGGTGCGGGGAGGGGGTTAATGTGACTGGATGGGCGTGGCCAACTTTTTAAAAAAAACTTTTAAAAGCATTTTTTCTACAACCTCTTTGGCCGAAGAGGTTGTAGAAAAAGATGCTTTTAAAAGGCTCTGACTATCCCAGCTGAGCCACACGATTATCAGAGGCTTTTTAAAAAAAACTTTTAAAAGCATTTTTTTGGCCGAAGACAAAATGCTTTTAAAAGAAAAAAAAAAAGCCTCTGATGATCGCGCAGCTCAGCTGGGATCGTCAGAGGCTTTTAAAAGCATTTTTTCGGCCGAAGAGGTTGTAGAAAAAAATGCTTTTAAAAGGCTCTGACAATCCCAGCTGAGCCGCACGATCATCAGAGGCCTTTTTTTTTAACTTTTAAAACCATTTTTTCAGCTGAAGAAAAAATGCTTTTAAAAATTAAAAAAAAAGCCTCTGATGATCGCGTGGCTCAGCTTGGCATGGGGGGCAGGGATTTTTGCTACTGGTTCTCTGAACCACCTGCTGCCATCCCTACCAGATCGGGCGATCCGGTCCAAACCGGGAGCATTTCACCCCTGGATGCAATGTAAGAAACCCAGAATTTTCAGGTCACAGAGAACTCCCAAAGTGGATTTTAGAATGTGCTGATTTTAGGTTCCAAATGGCTGGAAAAAATGGAGCTTCCACATCAAAAGATTGATGTAGAGCACTGTGTCAATCATTTCAGTTGCTTTATCCAATAGTCTATTCTAATGAAGGAGCTAGACTAAAATTGAAGCGATTCAGATTCTGGATTATTCTTAGAATAAAGATAGGATATAAAAATGAATCACAATTGTAGAGATCCTGTGGGTACCTATGATTTCTAATTTATAGAAACTGTTGGCGCTTTTGTGCATGTGTGTATGTGCTTGCAGATTTCTGTTGCTGAGTTGGGGCAAAATAATGTGTATTAACTTCTTTTAAGAGCTCATGGATGCCAGCTCTCTCGACTATTTATCATCCCAGTTGTCACTGGCATATTAAATACATCAGTTTTGATGACTTACTGTGTGGAAGGTTGGCAGATTGTATATAAGTGACAATTTAGGAAGCTTTAGTTAATTTATTTGAGTAATGCTTGCAGCATGAAGTATAGGCTAGTATTTGTGTACTCTCATACTGAGGTTCATTTAAATCAGTGTTTTTTTCCGACTTGGCAACTTTAAGATGTGTGGACTTCAACTCCCAGAATTCTCCAGCCAGCAATCTGATTTAAATCTACCTGCAAACTTGTCTGAGTCTATCTTTGAACTTAGCAGAAATTAATTATCTCAATTCTGGGATTCTTACTCTAATGTCTATAGGAGACATGGTCCCTGCTAAGTGATATATTTTGTCTCTGGATTGTTGACCAAATACTCTTGTTTGTGAAGCCCAATTTTTAGTTTCTTGCTTCCCAGTCACTCTTGGTGTCCTTCACGGAATCTGTTCCAAGTTCCCCAAACTCTTTTTGGTTTATCAAACCTAAAATTTGATACAATAGTTGAATTGTGGCACGTCTACCACAATAAACTGGAAGTGGGTAGACTATTTGAAGATGCTTTTCTTCTGATGAATAATCAATGACAGCTATTGCTTGTCCCTCTCCCAAGACACAGTTCTTCCATTGAAAGCCAATGTTTTATGAAGGCCAGATTGCTTATGTAAGTGAACTGTAGCTGCCCCAAAAATGGAGATATTGAGGGAAGGGGGGAAGCCGGCCTATTTTGAATATTGTGATTAATTATACTGGAAAAGTTGGCATAAAACCTGTTCAAAATGAGAGTTTGGAGCAAGCAAAGATAACTAGGCGATTAAAGTGTGGTTGTCAGTACCTTTTGCAATTGGTAAACTGCCTTTTATTTATCTATTTTTAATAAATCACGAGACTCATCAAGTTCTATTATGCAAAATTGGCATTGACATGAAAAATATCGGAGGACTTAGACAAATTTGTCTTGGTCGAAACTATCCGGTTCTGAAATTCGGTTTTATGAATTCTTCATGGCCATGATTTTGTGAGAACATTCAGAAAACCTTCTTCGTTTTCTGGCTTTGCTTGGTAGCTTCACCTGGTGGGTGTTTTGTGAGAAACAATCAATCAAAGCCTTGATACCATGTTTCCCCGAAAATAAGAACCTGTCTTATATTTTTTTGAACCCTGAAATAAGCGCTTGGCCTTATTGCCATGCGCTCAAAAGCCCGATTGGGCTTATTATCAGGGGATGTCTTATTTTGGGGAAAACATGGTAGGTTCATATGTAAGCACAAAGACTGTCAATAGAAGCAAGTGACTGCAACTTCTTTTAGGACTACAGTCCTAAACAGTATGTACAATTGACTCCATAAGAGTTTATTTATTTATTTATTTATTGGTTCGATTTATATGCCGCCCTTCTCCGGAGACTCAGGGCGGCTTACAATGCGTTAAGCAATAGCCTTCATACTTTTGTATATATCTGCTTAGTAGGGCTTTCGGCCTCCCCAAGCGGTGTTCTTTTTTATACAAAGTCAGCTTATTGCCCCCACAATCCAGGTCCTCATTTTACCTACCTCTAAAGGATGGAAGGCTGAGTCAACCTTGAGCCTGGTGAGATTTGAACTTGCAGTAATTGCAGGCAGCTGGTGCTACTTAACAGCACTTTAGTCTGCTGCGCCACCAAGGCTCTTCATGTCAGACTAAGGATATGTAAAGTCATTCTGGATGGCCCGTTATGTGTTAAGATGTCTTTATCTTAGCTTACTTCACATCCTGAAGTTACCAAGAAGCGAGATGCCTGCAATAGAAATAGAAAAATTTCAAACAGAATAGTTTCAATGTAGTATCTGGGAAATTTCTTTATTAAATTATTTGCACTTTCCATCCTTGACCCTCTCTCTTTTTTTTTGTTAAATATTTTTTATTGTTTTATATCACATATTCCATTTCTATGTTGAACAGTGTGTTTTCTAGGTGTCCAAAGAGTTAACATATAAACATCATCATCATAATCATTATAATCATATATACATAAACATATATGTGACAATATCAATCGTTATTGAAAAGTATACTGTCTTTCATTATGGTGTCGATTATATAACCATCAAAATATTTACACATCAGTTTTTCTTTTTTTTTTTCTTTTTTCTTTTATTAAAAAGTCTTTTATTAATAGTTCAAAATTAAAAACATTGGACACAGATATGACATCACTGGTCCCAAGCATCTTCCAACACTTTAAACTAATACATAATATACTAATGATAATATAATAATATATTCCTTACACCTTATACGTTATTTAAACATAGTATAATAATAGTAATTTATACCTTATTCCTATACAATTTTACATATCTATACCTACATATATCTTTCTATACAATTCACATACATATATATTTATCTATAATAACGTATATAATTCTAGTCTAGTTTTTTTTCTCATGTAGTCCATGTTTCACATAAATCCATTCCTCTAACCTCAGTATCTGTCACTTAACCATCTATAGAATAGTTTCCATGTTATATAATATTCTGAGCCTTCTTTTCCTTTGATTTTTAGGGTTAGCCTATCCATTTCTGCACATTTCAGAATTTTTTTGATTATAATGTCATCTGTAGGGGTTTTCCCAGTATTGTGCATATACAATCCTGGCTGCTGTTAGGATATGTAAAATTAAACATGTGTTACCCTTATTATAAGTTTCCTGGAAGCATGCCCAACAAGAATGTCTCAGGTTTCAACTCTATGTGTTGTTTTGTCACAATTTCCAGCCACGTGTGTATTTTCTTCCAGTATTTTTTTGCCTTGGGACAGTTCCACCACATATGATAATATGAGCCTGGTATTTCCAACCAGGCATTGTTGGAAATGTTGCATTTCCAACATTTAACAGATTTATTGTTATGCGTAATATATTTATTGACCCTGAATGTCTTGATCTATTTATATCTAATGGATTAAAAAAAGTTAAAAAATGATCGACTAAAATGTCTGCCAATTTGGAAAGAGCATTTTTCCAGAAACCAAAAATCATGTGTTTGTTTCGAAGGCCGTGAGAATTATTTTATATGTTTGAATTTCACTCAGTGAGGCTATGAAGCTGAAGAACAAGATATGTAGCTGTCAAGATTCTTTTTGGGGCCAGTAGTGGGTTTCACATATTTTTACCACTGGTTCGCCATATGTGCGCACATTGCTTTGCACGCGCATCTTCTGCGCATACCCCCTACCTCAAAAACGTGGCTAAATAGGACAACATAGTGCTAGGGTGGGTAGACGGACCCACTCTTGGTCATCGCTACCGATTCACTCGAACCAGCTGAATACCACCACTGCACCTCCACCACTTAAAATCACCCAAGAATCCTGCTACCTTTTGATGTTTCAGGATATCATCAGGGTTGTTAAGGAATTCGCAGAGAAACCCTTGAGTAGCAAGGGTGTGCACATGAAAGCGATTGAAAGTAGTTAGGAAATAACACAGCCAACACAGAGATACACTGAGTTGTGTTTACTTTCAGGAAATAGTAATAAGGCACAGTCCAATAAACAGTCCAGGTCATACACAGATAAAATAGTATATAGTAGGATAGGATAGGATAATTTTATTTCTATGCTGCCCCTCTCCTGAAGGACTCGGGGTGGTATACAGCCAGGTAAAAACACAATACAAATATCACAATTTAAATTTAAAAATTATTAAAAGTATTACATACAAGGCCAATTAGCTAAAAAACCCAAAAATGTAAGAATTCCGAATTTAAAACTCAATTATGAAGCTAGCCCTGCCTGTCGGAAGAGCAGGGTCTTAAGAGCACAGCGGAAAACTCGGAGGTCAGAGATCTTGCGTATGTCCGGGGGCAGTTCATTCCAAAGGGCAGGGGCTCCCACAGAGAAGGCTCTCCCCCGGGTGTCGCCAGCCGACATAATTTGGCCGAATATAGTAAAACAATAATCCAGGGATAATCCAAATAACAAAGTTTTCTTATCAGTCGTTGTAGTCATACACATTAACAGTTGCAAACAGTAGCAAACACAGCAAAGAGCAGTAACGAGCAGTAAAGAGGTGTCAAAGAGAAACAAGCCATGTTTCTAGCTCCCTCTTAAGGAGATTGGCTACAGAGCTAACCAATCAGGACACAGTATGATGCAATACAGCAGTCTTAAAGCTATATTGATGGTTTATATATTGCCAACCCAACAAGTTAGGTAAAATAATTTCCTAACAAGAGTAAAAAAAAAAGGCGGTCACAAAGTTCCACTTGTCATCATGGGCTCATCTCTCCATTGACGTTCCTGCCTTATCGGATGAAGCCTTCCTACAACGGTATGTCCTTCAAAACTAGCTGTGTGTGTTTAACCACAACAACATGGGAAGACGGAACAATTAAGCTGCCAAAAATCACCTCTTGGGAGGCTATGTTAATCTCTAAACAGGACACAGATTTCTACGGTATGAATTAGAAGCCTCCAGCGAAACTTTTCTTGTACAATCATGTTTCTGCAGAGGAAACAAACAAACAAACAAACAAACAAACAAACAAGCAAAAGCTTTTCTTTCTTCAAGGTTATCTTTGCAAGGCATTGTTCTATGAAGCCTGAAAAAGACCTCATGCGTCTCTTTGTTGTTTTAAAAACCACAATGGTTTGTGCTGGATATGCACAAACGTTTCTACAATAAAATCAGATATTACCCTCCAGAATCTGCAAAATGTTTTGGAACCAATTCATTTGGCTTCATATTTATTGCTCTTTCCCTCCAATGAATAGATCTCCATTTTTTTTAAAAAAAAAATCCCCCTAGATGGCACTGCAGAATGTATTATTTAAAGGTTCTCTCTAAATGGGCCCAGTGAAAGAAATTGCTCCCTTAGCCCTCCGCGTCTCTTCAAAAGAATGATGAGGGAATGGTTTAATAACAGAAGATAGCGGAAGCTGCTAGCGATTCGGTTGAATACATTTGAAACAATTTATATAGGAATCGTTCTGTTTGGAGCAACAGTTTGTGCTCGGGAGCTCAGAAACGCGATGCCGCTGTTCTTTCCCTCAAGTTCTGAATTAAAATTATCTTAGTATCTTAGTTCGCACAGCCTCAACATTTCACTTTAGGCAATCGCAGTAAAAAGCATGCAAGAGAGCAAAACCTCTGTGGAGATTCTCAGTCATCCAGGTCATGGTTATCCCAAAGGTGCTTTTTCAAGAGGCAACTGGATTTTCTTTGGGTTTTTTCCCTGAAGAACAGGGGTGGGATTCAGCCAGTTCAGACCAGTTCGGACAAACCGGATGTTAGTTTTAATCTGGTTCGCCGAACTGGTTGTTTCAAGAACTGGCTGACCCCACCCACTCCACCCCACCCCTCCCAGGAGTCTCCACACAGCCCATTTTAGATGCCAGGTAAGTGCAGGGCTCACATGGAGGGTCTGGGAGGGTGAAAAACAGGCCTACCAGAAGTCTGGAAACGGGCCTGTTTCTGCCTCCAGAGGGCCTCTGGAGCCCAGGGGAGGCAGTTTTCATCCTCCCAGAGGCTTGAGGAAAGCCTGAGGAGCCTGAGGAGGGTGAAAAATGGGCCTACCAGAACTACCAGAAGTTGAAAAATGGGCCCATTTCTGGCCTCCTGAGGGCCTCCGGAGCCCAGTGGAGGCCGTTTTTGCCCTTGCGGAGGCTTGAGAAAAGCCTTGGGAGTCTGGGAAGGGTGAAAATGCCCCACCTGTGGTGCAGGACGCCAAGTAGTCCACACCCACTATGGTCACGCCCACCCGGCAACCGGGCAGAGAACCGGTTGCTAAAATTTCTGAATCCCATCCCTGCTGAAGAGGTTTCACTCCTTATCCAAGAAGCTTCTTCAGTTCTGGCTGAATGGTATTATGACTTCTATGCAGTCAGAACCGAAGATGCTTCTTGGATGAGAAGTCTTCAAGGAAAAGACAAAGTCCAGTTGCCTTTTGAAAAAGCACCTTGGGGACTGCAATAGAGCAGGCCTCATGTTTTGGGACATACTTTTCATCCAAAGACATCCAAATGAAAAGGAATGTCACAGGTATCACGATGTCAACAAAAATGACCTGAACTGTACACTTGTGTCAACTTGCCTCATGCAAAACGAGGCAAGCAAGTAATTCCCATTTTGGGGGATGAGAGGAAGCATGCCAAGATATTTGGACATCGCTATGGATTCTCCCAGCTTCCACATTCAGATAAGGGAGAGATAATTCTGCTGGAAGATTAGTCTGGGCATTGTCCAGATGCGCTGAATGTTAAGATAAGGATGAATTATACAACATGGACAGGAGAAGGAAAGACGAACAGAGAAAGGGACCATGCCGAGATTTGACAACTCCATCATGGTTAAGTTTTTTTTTTTTTGGGAGATCGTAGGAGTTTTTAATTCATTCATTCATTCACACGCCGTGCAACAGTTGTTCATTGAAGGACAGTTTGCTAACTACCCTTCTAAACACAGTTTGTCCAAAAAGTTCAAGAGAACAGAGCAGAAAAACTTGGCAGACTTTTTTGTATTGTTTCCTCATAACAAGTGAATTGAGAAAAGGATGGTAAACTGGAAAAATGTCATTATATATACTGTTATATGATAGAAGCAGGGGTGAAATGCTACCAGTTCAGACTGGATTGCCCGATCCGGTAGCGATGGTGGTGGGTGGTTCGGAGAACTGGTAGCAAAAATCTCTGCCCCCTCCCCCCATGCCCAGCTGAGCCGCAGGATCATCAGAGGCTTTTTTTTTTAATTTTTAAAAGCATTTTTTCTACAACTTCTTTGGCCGAAAAAATGCTTTTAAAAGTAAAAAAAAAAAAGCCTCTGATGATCGTGCGGCTCAGCTGGGATCGTCAAAGGCTTTTAAAAGCATTTTTTTCTACAACCTCTTCAGAGGTTGTAGAAAAAATGCTTTTAAAAGCCTCTGATGATCCAAGCTGAGTTGCCTGATTGGCAGAGGCTTTTTTTCCTTTAAATGCCTCTGACGATCCAAACTGAGTTGCCTGATCGACAAAGGCTTTTAAAAGAAAAAGAAAACCTCTGCCAATCAAACAATTCAGCTGGGATTGTCAGAGCCTTTTGAAAGCATTTTTTAACAGCCTCTTCACTGAAGAGGTTGTAGAAAAAATGGTTTTAAAAGTTAAAAAAAAGGTTGGCCACGCCCACCCAGTCACATTACCCCACCACCACCAAGCCACGCCCACAGAACCGGTAGTAACAAATTTTAGATTTCACCACTGCATTATATATACTGTTATATGATAGAAGTTACTATAGTTACTATGTATATGTGAATGCTAGAAGTTAAGACTACTATTATGTATGCTCAACAAGTAAAAAATAAGAGATGATGGATAGATACATAATACTTTTTAATATGGGAATTGTTGTATTAGGGATTAGAAATAAGAGATAGAAAGCAGAAATTGAAAAGATAATATCATGTCTATTGCTACAAAATATAATACATCATAATTACAAGGTATAGGTAAATCTGAGAAGCAAAAATAAAAGACTATTATTATATATATCAAAATAATACTATTATTGTTACCAGCATTTTATATAGAACAAATTAACCCAGACAATGTATTGTTCACTAAATATGTTGAAGAAAAAACCAATAACCCACAAATAAAATTACAAATAAAAGAGAAAAGGATGGTACATTCGCTCACGCTCAGCCACAAAGAGACTAGGACTATTTTTCAACAACACTTTAAAGGGCATCAGCTTCCATGAGCATCTGATGAGCTGAGCTGCAAGTCACAAAAACGATACCTTTTAATAAAATTGGTAAAAGAGAAAAGCGGCTACCAAATTCCTTCTGATTTTTTGCTTTTTTTTTAGCCACCATGGACTAACATGGTTCTAGTTCTGTCATGTCGCTGGTTACCCAGTGCAACCTTTCCCTAGAAGCTGTATTTATTTATTTTAAATTATATTAAAATTTATACGGCCACCCAATTCACTCTCAGTGACTCTAGGCAGTTTACAAGGATAAAGTGAGGATACAAAAAGAGGTTGGAAGCTGAAGAGACAAGAGGATGATCAGGGGTGGGTTCTACTTATCTTTACTACTGGTTTGCAACGAGGCCGTGGGTACGCGCTTACTCTGCTTGCTTTGCTTGCTTCGCTCTTCAGCGCATGCGCAGAAGTGTTCTGATGATGTTGGGGTCAGTGGCCGGAGCCTCCCGCTGGTTTTACTACCGATTCTATAGAACCGGTGTGAACTGGGGACAACCCTCCACTGAGGATGATTAGGGGACTCCATTCTCACTTTGCTCGCTCGTGTATGCTTTTGGCACATGCACTTTGCTCACCTGTGTGCCTTCCACATATGTGCCCGGCCTCGAAAATGTGGCTAAATAGGACGGCATTACATCCACCCACAGTCGCCTCTACAGGTTCGCCTGAACTGGTCCGAACTGGCTGAATACCACCTTTGCTCTTAATGTAGCATTTAAGTAGCCTTCATGATATTCATTTCCCCATAAATGTGTTGCCCCATTGTGTCTAAAAGGCTGGATTTCAAAAATAGTAAGACAATTTCCTGTTTCTAATCTCTCATTTTCCACTTCGTGTTTGTTAAAGCGGGTATCTCACAAAGTGGATCTGAGAACTGTTTTTTATTTTTAATTTTTTTTTAAATATTATTTTTTAGAAAATGTTTTCTTCATAACACAACACAATATAACAAACACAAAACACAAAACACATAATTTATATTCTCTTCTTACAATTGTTTCGTAATGGTCATCTTCTAATATTTACCTTTTCTAATATTTACCTTTACCTTTTACCTTCAGTGGTGGGTTGCTACCGGTTCTCCCCGGTTCTTGCGAACTGGTAGTGGAAATTTTGAGTAGTTCGGAGAACCGGTAAATACCACCTCTGCCTGGCCCCGCCCCAAATCTATTCGCTGCCTCTTGAGTCCCAGCTGATCGGCTAGAAGGAAAAAAATCAGAGCTCACTTGACAAAGAAGAGGAAAGAAAAATAAGACACCGTAGCTTTAAATTGAGAAGCCAAGAAGCCTCCCAACTGATCGGCTAGAATTGATCCGCTCCTTGTAAACCACTCGGTGGTGGTAGATTGGCAATTGAGGCCAAGCTGCCTGAAAGTGGTTTCCGATACTCTTGGTGGTGGCAGAGCGGCAAAAAACTGTTTAAACTCTTGCCGCGGTGCTTCAAAGGGCTGCCCTACAGCTGATCAGTGGTAAAAGGCAGTGTGGTGGTAGACCAGTGCACTCCAAAGACAGATGGGTAGACCGGAGCATTCCAAAAACAAATGGGTAGACCGGTACGGCTCTGCAAGCAGTTAAAAGACTGGTATCTCTGCTAAATCCTAAAGAATTGTTTGTCACATGACCATCAAACCACGCCCACAAAATAAGCCACACCCACAGAACCGTTAGTAAAAAAATTTAGAACCCACCCCTGCCCCAGTTCCCTTTATACTATTCATTTACTTCTTAACCCTTTCTCTCTTATTTACGGTATAATTCCTAATAATCATAATATTAATTTTTGTACATTTTACACATTGTCCTATAGACATTTTACATTTATAACTTCTACCCTGTCATTATTGTTCACTATTTCTGGTCTCCAGCCAATTGCACCATTTGTTCCATATTACATAATATTCTGTATCTTCCTTTTCTTTAAATTCTTTTGTTAATTTGTCCATCTCGGCACACTCTAGAATTTTTTTTATCAATTCTTCCTCTCTTGGTATGTTTTTCCCTTTCCAATTTTGTGCATATGATATTCGTGCACAATATGTAATATGTAAAACATATAATATGTAAAATATTATATGTAAAATCAAATATTTTATTTCTTTAGTATATTTTCTGTTGAAGAGTTGAGATTTTGTATGTGTATATATATATATTCATTATCTGATATTCCTCTCGCAAATCCTAGGCCAGGGGTCTGCAACCTTAAATACTCAAAGAGCCATTTGAACCCATTTCCCACAGAAAAGAAAACACCGGGAGCCACAAAACTCCCGGGTGGGCATGGCCAACTCGATGTCACTTACTTCTATCAGTCACATGATTGGAGCCACGCCTACCCAGACGGTCATTAGGACAGAGAACCAGTTGTTAAAAAACACCGGGAACCACACAATCCTTTTGACATCTCTCTCTCTCCCCACCTTCCCTCTCTCCCTCTCTCTTTGTATCTCTCTATGTCTCCCTCTCTCTCCCCCTCTCTCTGTATCTCTCTGTCCTGGCCACTTCTCCATCCCCCGCCGTCATCCTTACCTTCTCAGGCCAGGCAAGGAGTGACTCGGAGGGGAGAGCGAGGGCCGGGGCCAGCCAATGGTGGGATCACCTGACAGGGAGCCACAGCCAAGGGCCCCAAAGAGCCCCATGCAGCTCCGGAGCCGCAGGTTGCTGACCCCTGCCCTAGGCTGTTGCGAAGGAAAGGAGAACCCTAGAAAACATTGCCATATGCAACTACAGCTTGAATTTTCCATCCATTAAATAAAGATCCATTTACTAATGTTTGGGCTTTTGAATTAGCAATTGTGTTCGCAAGGTGTTATCTTTTTCCCCTAATTATATTTTCGTCTGCAATGTTGGCAAACCTATATATTTAACACGTTTTTTTTTCTCTTAAACACTTTTGTTTGTTATTTTTGTTCATTATAGCTAAGGCAATTAGACTTATATTCTGCTTCACAGTGCTTTACATCCCTCTCTAAGCAGTTTACAAAGTCAGTATACTGCCCTCAACAATCTGGGTCTTCATTTTACCCGACCTTGGAAGGATGGAAGACTAAGTCAACCTTTTTTTTTTTTAATTTGAATTATATGCCGCCCTTCTCTGGAGACTCAGGGCGGCTTACAATGCATTAAGCAATAGCCTTCATATTTTTGTATATTTATACAAAGTCAGCTTATTGCCCCCACAAACTGGGTCCTCATTTCACCTACCTTAGAAAGGATGGAAGGCTGAGTCAACCTTGAGCCTTGGAGAGATTCGAACCAGCAGTAATTGCAGGCAGCTGTGTTAATAACAGGGTGCTTAGACCACTGTACTATCAAGGCTCTTTGAACCTTGAGCCAGTCAGGATCAAACTCCTGGCACTGAGCAGTGAGTCAGCCTGCAATCCTGCATTCTAACCACTGCACCACCATGGGTCCTTCCCAGAGGTGGTATTCAGCTAGTTCATACCGGTTCGGGCAAACCGGTAGAGCCAACAATCAGCTGGCCCCACCCACCCACCCACCCGTACCCACCCTATCCTGTCCTATATTTCCTTCTTTCTGGGTCAGTTGATTCATGCGGAACAGCTGATTTCCACACCTCCGCTTCTACTTACCTGGGCTGCCTTAGAAGGTAAGCAGCTGAGCTTCAAATTGCTGTATTTTGAATTCTGTGTGCAAGCGTGGTAGGTGTGTGTGCACCAGAGGTGGGTTTCAGCAGGTTCTGACCAGTTCTGGAGAACCGGTAGCGGAAATTTTGAGTAGTTCAGAGAACCGGTAAATACCACCTCTGACTGGCCCCGCCCCCATCTATTCTCTGCCTCCCGAGTCCCAGCTGATTGGGAGGAAATGAGGATTTTGTAGTAATCTTCTCTTGGAGTGGGGAGGGAATGGAGATTTTACAGTATCCTTCCTCTGCAGTAGGGAGGGAATGGAGATTTTACAGTATCCTTCCCCTGCCATGCCCACCAAGCCACACCCACAGAACTGGTAGTAAAAAATTTTGAAACCCACCACTGGTGTGCACACAAAGCACGCACTCTCCGAGCCAGTTATTAAATCGGTTGCATCCCATCACAGGTCCTTCCTTTATATAGACACGTTCAGTTTTCCACAGATTTCCTGCAACTGTGTCATTGTATTTTTTATAATGAAAAATAACTCTATTGAAAAATGTATAGACCTGGGAAATTTCAAAGGATGCAATATTTGGTTTGCATCTTAAGATAAAAAAAAATTGCAATGTACATATAGCTTCCTTAAAATATACTCCAAAAATATTTCACTCTGCTCCCTAGCTGGAGTTTGCAGAATCTATCCAACTCCAGTGCAACTTCATGAAGATCTTCCTATTCTGAGGAAGGAGGAGGGACCCATGGAAACAGGATGAGTTTTTATTTCCAAAATTACATTCTAACAGGGAGAATGTCAGTGTGTGAGAGTTCATGAATTGGAATAGACATGGTAACAGGTCAGCCAATGAGGACTGTTTGGTGACCCAGACGGTTCAGAGCCTGGGCATGGCTTAGGTTCACTGATCTGTATATGTATGAGTGTCTCTGTATTATGTAGCTTCTGTGATTATTGATTCTATACTTCTGGATTCTGAATTCTGGTTCTGGCTTCTGCTGTACGGTATTGTATATAAAGAAGTTTCTTATTTTAAATTAATCTTGCTGAAATGTTTACCTGTGTGCTGGTTGGATTGCTGCAAACTCTAACAGAGAATAGAATAGAATGGAATGGAATGGAATGGAGTGGGGTGGGGTGGGGTGGGGTGGGGTGGGGTGGGTGGGACAGGATGGAATGGAACGGAACAGAACAGAACAGAATAGAAAAATAGAATAGATAAATCGAAGAGTAGAGTAGAGTAGAGTAGAGTAGAGTAGAGTAGAGTAGACGAGTTAAAAGGAAATTTGGACTCTTGTAGTCCAACTTCTGCCCAGGCAGGCAGAATAGGACAATTTGCCATGGTCATCTGGCCACAGCCAGTTCACCATGGCTATTTCATTGTGGCCAACCAACCATAGCCATTTGCCGTAGCCAACTCGCCATGGACAAGTCCACATGGGATAATTCAAAGAGATAGATGTAAATAATAAAAAAAGAGAATAGAATAGAATTTTTTATTAGCCAAGTGTGATTGGACACACAAGGAATTTGTCTTGGTGCATATGCTCTCAGTGTACATAAAAGAAAAGATATGTTCGTCAAGAATCATAAGGTACGAATCCTTAATTAATTCATAAGAATCCTATGGCACTTCAATAATTATTGTGATTAAGAACGGAGTTTATTAAAACAGCCCGATTCCTAGTTGTTGTTGTTTGGTGAGTCATCCTGCCTATTGCAAGGTTGAATTTGATTATAATCTCTTGAGGTAGCTAGGGGCTCCTTGGTTTTCTGGAATAATGCAGTTATATTAAGCTTTTTTTCCTCTCTGCAGCTTAAGGAAGAGATCTCCCAGCATATTCGGAATAGCATCTAGTAACCTGGATTTATCCATGCTAAAGGGCATAATTTCAAACTGTCTTCGCGTTATCATCCACGGCATTTTCCAGTTGCGGTGTTGCGGTGAAAACCACTTGAGGTTACAATTCATGTAAGTCTGCAAATTTGGTTAGTCAAACAAGTTCACTCCAAAGACCTCCAACCTTTGTTCTGTGAATTCTTAAAATTAAGAATGGAATATATTGCCATTTGTTTTAGAATTAAAATTCCCGGATGCTGGGTGATAGGTCAACTTTATATATCTCAGCACAGAGAAGTTGGGGGAGATAGCATTTCCCAAGGACCGGTTCCTTTAAAATGACAGCATAGGTCCCTTATTGATATTTTGTGTTACAGTAGTGGCCAAAATTGTGGAAACCTTTTGGGAAAAGTGTGTTTAGATAATAACACCACTTTTTTTTTTTTTTTGGAGTAATACCATAAAATTATATATCAATGGAAAGATCATTTAATCAAGAATGTAATGCAATAACCTTTATGAAGGATTTGCTATTAGAATAGCAGTTACAGTATAGAGAAGAAAAGTGAAACACGTAGAAAAAAACGAGATACACAAAAATGATCCCCATGTCAGCTAATACTTAGTTGGGTAACCTTCAGCATGAATGACGGCCTTACAACATTTTCCCATGGAGTGAACCAAGTCTTTGAGTTCTGCTGCTGTTCTAATGTGAAACCAAGATTGAATGATGGCTTCTATTAACTGGGTTTTATCACTGGGTCGCTTCTGACTAACAAGTTTCTTTAGTCGGCTCCGTAGATTTTCAATTGGGTTAAGGTCTGGGCTATTCCCAGGCCATTCCAGCAGTGGAATAGGATTATCTTGAAACTCCCCCCAAAAAAGTGGTGTTATTAGCCATCAAACTTCAAAAGCACACTTTTCCCAGAGGTTTCCACAATTTTGGTCACTACTGTATTTATCTCAAAACCACAATTTGCTATTTTTATTTACATGTTGGACACAGTAGGTATAGTACTTGGGTCTTAAAGGGAAACTGCCCACATCTTAAAGCAAAATTAACATATATGAAGCAAACAGATACCAAGGCTTACTCAGTTGAGATAGACTTTTTCTCATGGTTTGCAAAAATTGGAAATCTTTTCTTTACATCCAGCTACTCCGATCACATTATCCTTAGTTGTGGTGGGTGAGGAAGATGCTTCTGTTCTGACCTAGGCTTACTGAGTCAGTAAAATGCACAAGTAGTCCCCAAAACCTGTTTTATTTTAACAGCTGTGAATTCTGTTCATTCACAAATGAATCAAAGATAGTTGTAAAGAGTCCTAATTGGCAAAGCCACATGGAGTCCAGAATCAAACAGACCTTCAGACTTTAAACTGCACAGAAGTAACAACGTTGCTTCCTGCAAAGGCCCACGTGCGTTTGCTCCTCTTTTAAGTCTTATGGGCGGAGCCAATCATCTCCAGGCCCTACTCCTGAGTCGTCCCTTTTGTTTCAACTGTTCTTGCCTTCTGGCAGCTCTGCATATGCGCGCACTGGGAACAGGCTGTCCCTGTTCCTCTGCCTTGCTGATGTCTGACTCTGGAGGCACCGGAGACCGCACATAACTCCCAGATGGCCCTGGCCCTATCTCTGCCTCCAATGCAGAGCCCTCGTCTGAACCTTCCCCAGACTCCAGAACTGGCCCATGTTCCTCCCCAGCCTCCTCACTGTCTGACTCTGCTGCCAGCTCCACAGGCTGCTGGTGGACCACAATAGCTTCTTCTTTCCAGATATTTCCTAGCAATTTGGCAAAGAATCTCCAATTATAAGGAGTCTTTGGTGCTTTCTGAGCTGGGTTGTTTTCTTGCAGATGTTTCACTAGCCAAACTAGGTAACATTTTATTTATTATTTTATTTTATTTTATTATTCATATTTCTATGCCGCCCACTCTCTGAGAACTTTGGGCGGCTTACACCAAAGACAGCATACTAAATAGTATACTACCCCCAACAATCTGGGTCCTCATTTTACCCACCTCGGAAGGATGGAAGGCTGAGTCAACCTTGAGCCGGTGAGATTTGATCCGCTGATCTGCTGAACTAGCAATCAACTGAAGTAGCTGCAGTACTGCACCCTAACCACTGCGCCACCTCGGTTCAAGGCTGGTAAGGAATGGAGTTTGCTCTCAATTTATATTCTTGTGGCATGCCCTGTCAATGTTGATGGTAGTGGTCTTAGTAGTTCTTTGGTTGGACTGTTTGCTGTTAGCTTGTTTGGCAGTTCCTTGATGGGGGTATTGTTTACTTCTTGATTGTTGGTCTGATGTCAATCTTAGTGGTCGTCTAAGCTCATCGGAATATTGATTGATGGTAGGGAGGTGTTTTGTCTTTTTGTCCCCTTTTTGGCTTGTTGATTGTCTCTTTTGCACAGTGTGTAGTTGTTGTTTATGTCTATGTGCCTGTTGATGGCCGATTTGTCAGAGTGACAGGCTTCCAGGAATTCTCTAATATTCTAATAACGTTCCTTGATTGGGGTAAACAATGCCCCAATCAAGGAACTGCCAAACAAGTTAACAATAAACAGCCCAAGCAAAGAAACTCCAAGAACATCTCCATCAACACTGCCAGACAAGCCACTAGAATATAAATGGAGAGCAAACTCCATTCCTTATTAGCGTTGATGATGTTGCCTAATTTGGGCAGTGAAACATCTACAAGAAAAAACAACCAAACACAAGGACCTCTCATTGCAACCCTGGGTTACAAATATTCTCCTTTATTGGAATATCTTGTTAAAATAATCAACTAACCAAAGACAGCATAACTATTAAGACATCTTGTAGCAGAACCACTAAGTTCTGTTTATCTGTAACCTTGCAATGATTGTTCTTTGTTAATTAAACGAAGTGGGTTATTAGTAAGGTGACCAATCGTCCTCCTTTAGGGAGGACAAGTCCTTCTTTTGTAAATTCTGTCCTCTCTCGAAAAGTGTCCTCCAAATGTCCTCCTTTTCGATATTTGAAGACTAATCTGTAAATCTCCGTATTCGATTGATGCTGATCCTGTCACAAGTAAATGCTTTATTCTCCATCATGTAAATAGTATCTGTACAGTATATCAAGAGTTAACTTATTTCCATTGCTTAATGTATGTATGTCTAACCACTCCCATATCTAGCTCCTCCCCTTGTATATATAAGGAGCTGTATGCCATTTTTCAGTGCTTCTATTTGTGAATATTCAGTGAATATAGAATGCCATCTGTGATTAAACAGAGCTTTATTTAAACATACTATTCTTACTTTAATTATTGAGTCTGATCCTGAAGATATTGCAACAATTTGGTAGCAGAGGATGGTTAATTGACTCAATAAAAAATTCAACAATGTCTGAGAGAGAAAAAGCAAAAAGCAAAAAAATAAGACCCAACACCAGGGCATACACTAAAGAAATGGAAGCAGAACAAGAAATAATTGATGAATACGCAACTGAAATATCGAGAGAATCTGAAGACTGTACTACAGACAACGAAGAAATAATAGATGAGAACAATGATCAAAAAGAAAACGAAATAGAAAATAACAAACTCAGGTCAGAAATACTAAAACTTTTAAAAGATCAAAAGAACGATGAAAACCTCATCGCGAACCTCCAAGACTTACTGAAAAAAAGCGGAGCAGCGAGAGAAAAGCACATCGTTACAGATGAAAATAAAGACTCAAAAAAGGTGAGCGATTTGTCTACAGACAAAAATGCAACAAAGGAGAAGAACAACGGTCCCGCGCAAAATTTTGAATGGCAGCCATCTTGGTTTCAACGAACCTTCAGTCTAAGCGATGAAGAGCCAATCAGAAGACAAGATTCAAAATATCTGGCGCGAAAGGACTTACTTGATGCAAAAAACAAAAGAGAAAAGATCCATACATCAGAAGAGTCTGACACAGAGACTGAAGAAGAATCAATAGAAAATCAAGTAGAGTCTGCAATGAAAACGCTTTTTGCAACTTTTGGGTCAAAATTGAAAATAACTAAAGAATCAGCGAAAAACTGCAGTAAAAAAACAAAAGGAAGAACAGTGAGTAAACGAACTTCCCGAAGATCGCACACCTCTATGCAGACAGCGAAAGCATCGACGCCTGAACCCAGAGAGCCCTGCAGATACCAACCTACGCCGCAAACAATTCCAGAGACCAGCGCTCTCAATAAAAGGACTCCCATC
The DNA here is from genome assembly GCA_022577455.1 of Arizona elegans. Lineage (NCBI taxonomy): Eukaryota > Metazoa > Chordata > Lepidosauria > Squamata > Colubridae > Arizona > Arizona elegans. The sequence goes on from JAKOOJ010000009.1 coordinate 70,801,178, forward strand.
GCCACCAGGACTCCCAAGGCTGAACCAGAGACCGAGTCTTCCGAAGAAGAACAATGCGAGGGAGCTGCAGCGACGAGAACCTTTCACCATGACTTCAGGAGCGAAATGGACAATGCGCATGTGCAAAGCTACACAGACAGCTTCGAAGCAAGAGAAAGACAGAGACTGCCATTTAAAGTCGTCGCTAGCATCCCCATGCCATTCTGCGGTTACCAACACTTAGAAGACCATGGACTTCCTCCAGTTGTAAGTAATGGAGCTAACAACATTGGGAATTTACCCAATGATTTCCCAAAACTGAGGGTAGATGGTGTTAATTTACAAGAGTGGTGCCAACAGCTCCAAGTTGTCTTTATGAAAGAAAATTTATTGTTTTTCATTACTAACCCTCCAAAAAGACCTTGGACTTTAAGATTGGACTGCCTACACCATAGAGCATTTTTCTTACTAATATCCAGTATATCTCCTGCTATGTATCATAGTATTAAGTCAAATCTAACTGTATCAGAAATTGTTCAATACATGTTTAAGCTGTTTCACAGTGATAGTGTAGCCACTACAACAAGAATGTCTAAGGATTTCTTTTCAGCCAGGTGAAAACCATAAGTGAACATTTAATATACTTAAACAAAGTCAGAGCAGAATTACAACTAAGAGGAGAAATAATTTCAGATCAAACAATGAAAAGTGTTATTATCAATTCATTAGACCCATCTTGGAATAATTATATATCCCATTTAGATACAATCAATTTAGGGTATTTATCCATAGAAAACCTTTCTAATAGGTTGATAGCTGAAGACAATTCGAGAAGAAATCGTTATAATAATCACATAGAGCATAAGCAATATAAGAAAGTGGCATTTCAAGAAAGGTACCATGAACCAATCAAATGCCATAATTGTGGGTCCAAAGAGCATAATAGAAGAGATTGTCCTAAATTCCTCAGAGATAAACATAGGACAGATCATAGAGATAGATATCACAACAGACAGTCATCCACTGACAGACATAGATATAGAAGTCCACCCATCTATAAGGAACATAGAGGGGGTAGAGATGATTCAAGAGATAGAAAATCTGGTTCATTGAATGGACTGAACAAACACAACAACAACAACATACATAGACCAGAAGATAACGATTGGCTCATTGACTCTGGTGCAACAAATCACACTACACACAACAAAAATATATTATCTTCGTTTGTTGAAGATAAATTTATAATCAAAGTAGCTAATCAAGAGAAGGTCCAAGTCATAGGTAGAGGAAATATAATCTTACCTGGCCTAGGAAAAATAGAGGGGGTATTGTTAATACCTGAAATACCTCATAACATACTTAGTGCAATAAAACTAAGCAGAGAATCTGGCATAAACATAGTCTTTTCAAAAGGGAATGCAGCTTTAAAGAAAAATGAAACAAGCGTAGGTACTGTCATTATAAAAGGAGGCTTACCTTACTTAATAACAAATGAAAGATGTTTACACAATATTGATTCCAACATAGAGGATGACAATGACATAAATAACGAAGAAAATAGTAATAGTGATAATGAGGAACATGAGGTAGTTCATAACAACAAAAACTCATCCAATGATAAAAGACCTAATATAGGCAAACCTATTCATGATGAATGTGCCCATATCTTACATAGAAAATTAGGACATGCTAGTTTTCCTGTAGTACAAAAAATGATTGAACATGCTGATGGTGTTAAAATAAAAAACTGTAAAAACTATCTAGAATGCTCAGTGTGTAAATCCACAAAACTCAAAACTAGCCCCAGGCCCAAAAAATCAACCAGGTCAACCAAACAAATCTTTGAATTAGTACACATGGACTTAGTTGGTCCATTGACACCATCAATCACATATAAAAAACGCTATTTTCTAACCATTGTGGATGACTATAGTCGTTATGGGTTTGTCTACACATTAAGACATAAGGATGAAATATTTCAGAAATTCAAAGAATTTTACAAACGCATAGAGACACAACACAACATTAGAATAAAACAAATTATGACAGATAGAGGATGTGAGTTCATGTCAAACAAATTCTCACGATGGCTAAAAGATAAAGGGATGTTGCATTACACATCTAGTCCTTTCTCTGCATTCCAGAACGGAGTGGTAGAGAGAAAGAACTCAACACTACAAACCATGATTAGATCCACATTAGAAGATGCTGGTTTAGGTAAACAATTCTGGTCAGAAGCTTTACAATTTTCCAATTACACCCAAAATAGGACTTGGTCCAGCATAGTGAATAAAACACCATATGAAGTAATGTACGGTAGGAAACCTAAGTTAACACACATGCATATATTTGGAGTCACTGCAGATGTATATATACGTAAACAATTAAGGCGTAAAGGTGAAAACGTATCCAGAAGACTTAAATTCATGGGATACGAAACAGGCACAAAAGGATACAGATTTATTGATAACAATAACAGATTCATAATTTCAAGAACAGCAGTATTTCATGAACAGGCCAATTGGTCCAAAATACACCTTAATGAAATATTCCCAAACACCAATTCAGACACTGAACATCAAAATAAGAATATTGAAAAGAAAAACAATAACAGCACACGCAAAAACAAAGTTAGAACATGGACGAATAGTCAACACAAAATAAAAACTGATTCAGTAACAAAAAAGGAAGCAAGGTATTTGCATGACAATGATAGTATACCAGTGAGAACAACCAGAAGTAACAGAAATCAGGTGCCTAATAAATACAAAGATTATGTAATGTGTATGAATGGAGAAATAGTAACACCAAACACTTATGAAGAAGTGCTGAAACTTCCCCCCAAAGAAAGAGAAAAGTGGGAATCAGCAATGACCAAGGAGATGAATAGCTTACAAGAATGGAATGTTTTTACACCCACACAAGCCCCAAGGGATAAGACTATTATTGGTACCAGGTGGATATATAAAATTAAAAATTTGGAAGGAGGTAACACACTGTATAAAGCCAGACTAGTCGCACAAGGTTATGCTCAAAGATATCCTGAGGATTATACAGACACTTACTCTCCTACTGTAAGAACTGAGAGTGTTAAAACAGCTCTAGTTATAGCATCAGCACTTAATCTCGAGGTATTTCAATATGATATACAAACTGCATATTTACATGCCAAATTAGATAAAGATATATATGTAAGAGCTCCTCATAGTCAATATACAAACAAAAATGATATATGGCTATTAAACAAAAGTCTATACGGATTGAAACAATCTGGCAAGCGATGGTATGAATGTTTAGTCAAAGTACTTAAAACTATGAACTTTGTTGCCACTACTGTTGACAATTGTTTCTTTGTTAAGACTGAAGGTGATTCTCCAGAATTTGTATTGATTTATGTTGATGATATTCTATATATAGGCAAAGATACAAAAAGGAGAGAAACTTTTGTAACAAAACTCAATGAACACTTTTCCTTAAAATCATTAGGGAAAGTAAACAAATATCTTGGTGTTCAAATCAGCAAAACAAAGAAGGGATTCAAACTTTCCCAAAGGGATAAAATTATAGAACTCTTAAACAAATGTAACCTAAATGATGCCAAACCACGTGATACTCCCATGCAGACTGATTTTCTAAGAAACACTGATGAGTCATCTCCAGAATTTAAAGATAACACATTGTATAGGTCTGTTATCGGATCTCTTCTCTATATCTCTAACTGGACTAGACCTGATATTGCTTTACCCCTTAACTTATTATCCAGACATGTCAGTAAACCATTATCATACCATTGGGAAGCTGTCAAGAGGATATTAAGATACTTAAAAAGTAGCTTAGACTTCTGCTTGTTATTAGAACCCAATAATACAAATGAACCCATTCTCACATGTTATGCAGATGCAGATTGGGCTGGTGATGTCACTTGTAGAAAAAGTACATCTGGCTATATATTTTTCCTTAACGGCTGCCCAGTTTACTGGTACACTGATAAACAAGATTTGGTAGCTACATCAACTACTGAGGCAGAATATGTCTGTCTGTCTAAAGCATCAAATAACCTAGTATGGTTTAATGATTTATTGTCTAATATTTGGAAAAAACCTTCATTGCCTTATATCATACATGAAGATAACAAAGCTGCCATCGAAATATCTAGATCTGATGCTATTGGACAGCGATCTAGACATATAGATATAAAATTCAAACATGTAAGGCAATTATCACAAGACGGATTTATTAAAGCTATTCATTGTGAAACATCAGAGCAAATAGCTGACATCTTGACAAAACCTTTACCTTCTAAACAACACAAATACTTAACTACCAAGCTACAAGTTTTATATTGTTCTGAATCTGAATGTAATTATTGTCATATGTCGAATCAGCATTTAGAGGGGGATTTGTCACAAGTAAATGCTTTATTCTCCATCATGTAAATAGTATCTGTACAGTATATCAAGAGTTAACTTATTTCCATTGCTTAATGTATGTATGTCTAACCACTCCCATATCTAGCTCCTCCCTTTGTATATATAAGGAGCTGTATGCCATTTTTCAGTGCTTCTATTTGTGAATATTCAGTGAATATAGAATGCCATCTGTGATTAAACAGAGCTTTATTTAAACATACTATTCTTACTTTAATTATTGAGTCTGATCCTGAAGATATTGCAACAGATCCGATCTGTTACATGTGATGTGACATATTTGTATTTGACATGACAATTCGTCAAGGCTCGGTACAGTGCGGTGAGACGCGATTATTTTTATTTTTTATTTATTTTATTATTCATATTTCTATGCCGCCCACTCTCCGAGGACTCTGGGCGGCTTACTCCAAAGACAGTATACTAAATAGCATATTGCCCCCAACAATCTGGGTCCTCATTTTACCCACCTCGGAAGGATGGAAGGCTGAGTCAACCTTGAGCCAGTGAGATTTGATCCGCTGATCAAATGCATGCATTAGACTCACTTCTTTTTCAATGAATATTCAATCATACACAGGTGAGCACAATCATTCATAATATAAAATGTTATTGTTACAAATATTTTTTATTATGCATTTGTCATATTATAGCGTATTCTGTATTATTGTTGCAATGAATGAAATGTTTCTTTTATTTACAATATTTTTTTTTCTTCAATTTATTATAAGAGCCTGGTGGCGCAGTGGACTAAGTGCTGTTAAAGTAGCGCTTAGTTGCCAGCTGCCTGCAATTACTGCAAGTTCAAATCTCACCAGGCTCAAGGTTGACTCAGCCTTCCATCCTTCCGAGGTGGGTAAAATGAGGATCCGGATTGTGGGGGCAATAAGCTGACTTTGTATAAAAAAGAACACCACTTGGGGGCCCCCCGAAAGCCCTACTAAGTAGGTATATACAAAAGTATGAAGGCTATTGCTTAACGCATTGTAAGCCACCTGAGTCTCCGGAGAACGGCGGCATGTAAATCGTATAAATAAATAAATAAATAAATAAATAAATAAATAAATAAATAAATAAATAAATAAATGTATGTATGTATGTATGTATGTATGTATGTATGTATGTATGTATGTATGTATGTGTCTGGTGACAAATAGTATCTCCTCTTTCTACTTTGTGATTTAAGACCAGACATCATTTTCTGGTTGCCCCAAAGACGGAATTCTGCATTTACAAAATGAAATGTGTTGCTGACAATGGAAACTCACAATGAGGCCCCGGAGTGTAAGAGACTGAATTTATTAAAAATTCAGAAGCATTTGCACTAAATTGAGAGAAGGAAGTGGCTTGTTGTTCGGAAGATCTCCACAGCAGGATTTTTCCACATTGCAAACTTCACTCCCTGAAAGGAAGCTGTTTGTGAAATCTGTTTTCCAGATTTGAGTGTCTCCACTTTAGCTAGAAGAGATGATCATGCATTCTGTCTAGATGGCAATTAACATAGCTCCCAATTGACAGAGGTCCCTGCTTCTTTTCTCTCTTCACCCATGCCAGGAAAGCAGGTGCTCAATTGGGAAAGAAAGAAAGAAAGAAAGAAAGAAAGAAAGAAAGAAAGAAAGAAAGAAAGAAAGAAAGAAAGAAAGAGAAAGAGAGAAAAAAAGAGAAGGAAGGAAGGAAGGAAGGAAGGAAAAGGAAGGAAGGAAGGAAAAGGAAGGAAGAAAGAAAGAGGGAAGGAAGTGTTAGACTGTTGTGGCCAGCCAGCGGCCTGTGCGGATTGTTGCTGATCCCGACGAGGAGGCTGGTGTGGTGCTGCACCAGCAGCCTGTACAGCTGGCACTTGTGTTGGACAGCGAGGAGGCTGAAGAAGATGTGGTGCCAGAGGCAGGGATTCAGCCAGGGCCTTCAAAACCTCCAGAGGCTCCTTTAAGTGAAGAGGATGAAGAGGAGGAGCCTCTTCTCAATGCACGGGCACGCAGAGCTGCCAAAAGGCAGGAGTGGTTCCTCAGGAGGAGGTCTCCTCGAGAATAAGGCTTGGGGCTAATTGGCCATGCCCTTAGCCTATTTAAGAAAGACGCAGCTTGTAACAAGCTGCAGGAAACAACTTTAGTTCGCTAATCATCACATTGGGATTTCTCTGCAACCTTGCTTCTGGGCTTTCTGCCAACTCCAGTAAGACTCTGACTATTTTATCTGTGGAATTCTGGCAGGCTGTTAAAAACGCTTATTAACAGCCGGCATTTGCTAAAACTAAGTTATTTGAGTAAACTAAGATTTGTTCAGAGTTTGTGTGTGCTGTGTGTCTTTGGGATCCGTAGCTAGGGCAGAACATAGACTGACAATGATATCACCCACATCTGCCTTTCCAAAATAGCACTAGCACTAGCACTTAGACTTAATATACCACTTCACAGCCCTTTCTAAGCATTTTACAGAGTCAGCCTATTGTCCCCAACATTCTGGGTCCTCATTTTACTGACCTCGGAAGGATGGAACGCTGAGTCAACCTTGAGCTGGTAAGGATTGAACGCCTGGAGTGAGTAGTGAGTTAGTCTGCAATCCTGCATTCTAACCAATGCACCACCATGGCAGGGGTGAAATCGACTTACCTTTCCAACCGGTTCAGAGGTGCACACACCACGGACCAGGAGTGGGTTCTAAAATTTTTTACTACTGGTTCTGTGGGCATGGCTTGTTTTATGGGCGTGGCTTGATGGACATGTGACAATTCTTTAGGATTTAGCAGAGATACTGGTCTACCAGGCTTTTAACTGCTTGCAGAGCTGTACCGATCTACCCATTTATTTTTGCAGGCACTGGTCTACTCATGTATTTTTGCAGGCACCAATCTACTCATGTATTTTTGCAGGCACCGGTCTACTCATGTATTTTTGCAGGCACTGGTCTACCTATTTATTTTTGCAGGCACTGGTCTACTCATTTGTTTTCTTTTAACATTGATCAACTATAGGGCGGCTCTTTGAAGCCCGGCGGCAAGAGTTTAAACAGTTTTTTTTCCCTCTAGCCATCAGCTGGGACTCAGGAGGCAGCAATAGATTGGGGGTGGGGCCAAATAAAAGATAAGAATAACACGGGTTGTGCGGGAGGTGAGTGGGGGGGTTGTGGGGTGTGTGGGAGAAGGTGCGGGTGGGGGGGCAGAACCGGTTCGGTGACATCATATTGTCACCGCTACCGGCTCGGGAGAACTGGGCCGAACCGGGAGGAACCCACCACTGCCACGGACCCTCTGCACAGAGAGTAAAAAACAGGTTACGACCGGGCGGGTGGGCAGAGCCTCAGGCCACCATCACTACCGGTTCTCCAAACCACCGGCCGCCATTGCTACCAGTTTGGCTGAACCGGTCCGAACCGGGAGCATTTCACCCCTGCACCATGGCTTAGGTATGGTAGTGGGTAGCCTGTTCTCACTCTGTAGTATTTGCATAAAATGCAAATCAACCTTCACCATTGCCACCTCTTCTCTCACCTGGGCCCAGGTGATAAATGGTAAATTAAAATGAAATACAAAATTGGAAAACAATGACCTGGTTGACGAATGATGAACCTAGCCAGAAAAGGGGGGGGGGGACAATACAAGCCATCTCCCTGTGCTTTACAGTCTATACTTGTTCGTTCTTTATTAACAGATTAACAGAGTTGGAAGGCACCTTGTAGGTCATTTCATCCAACCCCCCCACTGAACTGGGAGCCCTTACACCATTTCTGACAGATGGCAGTTCAGTCTCTTCTTGAAAGCTTCCAGTGATGAAGCTCCCACAACTTCTGAAGGCAACTTCTGTTCCATTGGTTGATTGCTTTCACTGTCAGAAAATTTCTCCTTATTTCCAGGTTGAATTTCTCCTTGATTGGTTTCTATCCATTGTTCCTTGTCTGGCGTTCGGGTGCTTTAGAAAATAGCTTGACCTCCCTCCTCTCTGTGGCAGCCCCTCAAATATTGGAGCACTGCTATCATGTCTCCCCTGGTCCTTCTCTTCACTAGACTAGCCATGCCCAGTTCCTTTAACCATTCTTCATATGTTTTAGCCTCCAGTCCCCTAATCATCTTAGTTGCTCTTCTCTGCACTCTTTCTAGAGTCTCGACATCTTTTTTTATAGCGTGGTGACTAAAACTGGATGCAGTATTCTAGGTGTGGTCCTACTAGGGCTTTATAGAGTGGTATTAGAAATGTAAGGTCCGGCGATACGCTTAAGCCAACATTTTAGCCAAATAGAAGAACTTAAGCAGAGGCTTGAGAAGAATCAGTGTTGAATTTGATCAAAGTAAAGGCTGGGTAAACCATTCCGAACGTATACAAAAGAGACATGTAAGGAAGGCCACACCTCAGAGAAGGAATGGCATTCTTTTTATACTGTTAGAAACGTCAGCTTGGTCCCTAATTCCGGCCTCCTAATTTAGGTTTGTATATTCCTCGTAGTCCTGAAAAAGATAGATGCCTCCCAATTAGTCTTATCTCATCCTTGAGTATTCCTTTGTTCTCCTCCACCCCTTTTTGCCACTAGGTACCCTGGTGTTACAGGGAACGGAATCGGGAGCCTATCAACATAGATCAAAAGTGTAAGTGAGGTGTGAACTGTGTCCGCTGTGTGAATCCTGATGATGTATACAGCTCTAATCTGAGATAGGTGCCAGGCTCCGAATAGCACAAGAAAACAGAGATAATTGCAAATTTCTCCATTACTCCAGGCCTATTTCAAATTGTTTTTTCAGTTTATGATAATTGTCTTCCTTGAGCATGGCACATCTTGATGTCAGATAAATGCCCAAATATTTCACTTTCTTCACAATTTGGATGTCCAGTTTCTTCATCATCTCCTTTTTTTTTTTACTTTTCTCTCATATTTTTAACTAATGTTTTTGTCTTATCTTTATTAATTTTCAGACCTGCTACTTTCCCATATTCTTCTATTTGTTCTAATAGTTTTGGCGCTGTCTCTCTTGGGTCTTCCATGATAAATACCAAATCTTCTGCAAATGCTTGTAGTTTGTATTCTTCTTTTTTAAACTCTCATTCCTTTTATTTCCTTTTCCTGCCTCACTTTTCTATTTAAAATCTCTAATGTCAATATAAATAATAATGGAGATAAAGGGCATCCTTGTCTTGTTCCTTTTCTAATATCTATTTTCTCTGTCATTTCACCATTTACCATCACCTTTGCTGCTTGGTCTTGGGAAGAATAGCATTAATAAAAATGAATGTATTACCAAAAATATTATTTTTATTTCAAAGAAAACATAGAATATGTTTGATGTGGGATTCAGATTGATAGCAGGAACATATGTTTGACAAATACTAGATACTTTACAGAGGCCTAATACAGCATATGCGTGTTACAGGAAGTTAATTACAGGAAATAGAAATACAAAGGTATAATAGAGCATATATGTGTTAGAAAGGTATAATACAGCATGTATGTGTTGCAGGAAACAAATGTTGACAGAATAACAAGTTTCTACTAATTCTAGTAATCCAGTATACTATATTCTACTATTATTTATTATATCCTTATTACCATTTTATTTATTTATTTATTGGTTCGATTTATACGCCGCCCTTCTCCGGAGACTCAAGGCGGCTTACAATGCGTTAAGCAATAGCCTTCATACTTTTGTATATACCTGCTTAGTAGGGCTTTCGCGGCCCCCCCAAGCGGTGTTCTATTTTATACAAAGTCAGCTTATTGCCCCCACAAACCGGGTCCTCATTTTACCTACCTCGAAAGGATAGAAGGCTGAGTCAACCTTGAGCCTGGTGAGATTTGAACTTGCAGTAATTGAAGGCAGCTGGTGTTACTTAACAGCACTTTAACAGTACTAAGTCTGCTGCTCCACCAAGCCTCTCTCATTTCCCTTTAGTACCTCACTTGATCTTGATTGCATCCCTCTGTTAATGCAATTTAGGATTGCATTGGCTTTTTTGGGCCGCCGCTGCACGCTGTTGCCTCATATTTAATTGGTTATCCACTATTCTACCACCTCAGCACAGGAAAGACCTTGATTTTGATTGCAACTGCTCACAATCTAAATAGGAGCAAAAAAAAAAAAAAAAAAAAAAAAATTAAGCTGATTTGATGGTGACTAGTGCTCATTCAACTCATTTAAGGAGCACAATGGCTATCAGAGTGAAGCCAAAGGAATACATCATTTTGAACAGGATCTGAAAGCGAGCCAGCAGCCTATGATTTCTGGAATACTGTGGAGACCCGTTGTGATATTTTGAGCTAGCCAAAGTTTTATTCAAAGTCAGCTCTTAAGTGGAGTGAGTTACAATAGCTGCCGTAAACCTGCAGGTTGTAAGTGTAAATCAGTAGGATCTTCTCTGTCCAAGAGTGGATGAAGTCTGTTTATGGAGTGAAAGAGATGAAGAGTCTCCTGGCTATATTATTTATTTATTTATTTATTTATTATTAATTAAATTTCTATACCGCCCTTCTCCAAATAGGACTCAGGGCGGTGCACAGCCAAGGTAAAAACAGAGCATACAAAATTTAAAAACAGTATTAAAATAATTAAATATTTGGCCGTAAATTAAAACAACCCAATTTAAAATCAATTTAAAATTTAACTCAAGCCAGCCCAGCTAGTTGAAATAAATAGGTTTTCAGGGCCCGACGAAAAATCCGGAGGTCTGTTATTGTACGTAACTCTGGGGGAAGGTTGTTCCAGAGGGTGGGCGCCGTCACAGAGAAGGCTCTCCCCCTGGGGGTCGCCAGCTGACATTGTCTGGCGGACGGCACTCTGAGGAGGCCCACTCTGTGTGAGCGTACTGGCTGGTGGGAGGCTATTGGTGGCAGAAGGCGGTCTCGTAAGTACCCCGGCCCTAAGCCATGGAGCGCTTTAAAGGTGGTCACCAACACCTTGAAGCGCACCCGGAAGACCACCGGAAGCCAGTGCAGCTCGCGCAGGAGAGGTGTCACATGGGAGCGCCTCGTCGCCCCCATAATCCCCTGCATGGCTGCGATCTGGACCAGCTGGAGCCTCCGGGTGCACCCCAGGGGGAGCCCCATGTAGAGAGCGTTGCAGTAGTCCAGGCGGGAAGTGACTAGTGCCTGAGTGACTGTGCGTAGAGAGTCCCGATCTAGAAAGGGACGTAACTGGCGTATCAGGCGAACCTGATAAAAAGCCCCCCTGGCCACGGCCGTCAAATGATCTTAACACTCTGCTTATTAAAAAGAAGAGTTTCAAGTACGTAGGCCTTGCTTGGCCTATGTTATGACCTCCTGAATCACAGGGCAATCCATCTTCTCAAGGACCTGAAGAAACTCTTGACTAGCAGCTGCAATTATGCATCTAGATATTAATGTAGCATAAAACAAAGGGAAACATTACCCCAGTGATGAAATCCAATTTCTTTTACTACCAGTTCTGTAGGCGTGGCATGGTGGGTGTGGTGTGATGTGGTGGGCGTGGCTTGGTGGATGCGGCAGGGGAAGGATACTGCAAAATCTCCATCCCCACCCCACTCCAGGGGAAGGATACTGCCAAATCCCCATTCCCTCCCCACTCCCGGGGGAAGGATAATGCAAAATCCCCATTCTCTCCCCACTCCTGGGGGAAGGATACTGCAAAATCCCCATTCCTTCCCCACTCCTGGGGGAAGGATACTGCAAAATCCTGATTCTCTCCCCACTCCAGGGGAAGGATACTGCAAAATCCCCATTCCCTTCCCACTCCTGGGGGAAGGATAATGCAAAATCCCCATTCTCTCCCCACTCCTGGGGGAAGGATACTGCAAAATCCCCATTCCCTCCCCACTCCTGGGGGAAGGATACTGCAAAATCCCCATTCCCTCCCCACTCCTGGGGGAAGGATACTGCAAAATCCCCATTCCTTCCCCACTCCTGGGGGAAGGATACTGCAAAATCCCCATTCCCTCCCCACTCCTGGGGGAAGGATAATGCAAAATCCCCATTCTCTCCCCACTCCTGGGGGAAGGATACTGCAAAATCCCCATTCCCTCCCCACTCCTGGGGGAAGGATACTGCAAAATCTCCATTCCCACTCCACTCCTGGGGAAAGATACTGCAAAATCCCCATTCCCACCCCACTCTGGGGCCAGCCAGAGGTGGTATTTGCCAGTTCTCCGAACTGCTCAAACTTTCCTCTACCGGTTCTCCAGAACCTGTCAGAACCTGCTGGATTTCACTCCTGCATTACCCCCTTCCTCGACTCTGAATTTTGGAAAAGGTCTTTCCCAGCATTTTCAAACAAATGTGAATGATGGTACTGACTCCCAAGGATCTGAGGTCAACCCCTGGGATTTGGAGCTGCACCATTTGTGCCACCATGAAGAAGCGGCTGGGGAAGCCTCCCAGCCTTTTAAAGGCTGTGGTAAACTCCATCCAACCATGGGAGAAACTGGGCCTGGACTTCATTGTTTCCCCCCCCCCCCCCATTTTTTATTTGTTTTATTTATATAACACTCAATTTTTATTGAACAGTGTGTGGTCTGGGTACAATTACTTTTAAACAATCATAATACACATATTTGTTGTGGTATTCATCACCATAATACTGATAATATAATAATATAATAACAATAATGTTTAACGTCATCTTCTTTAACAGCTTTCCACATCAACATTCCTCTTTTTGCTTCTCTTCCTTTCTAACTTCTGTTTCTATTGTCTAGCCATTGATAAAATATGTCCCATACATAAGTCATAAGTTTATTTTGTCAAGCATATATAAGATAACAGGTAAAAGTATAAACATAATTTGAATACATAAAAAAAGTAAGTAAAAAAAGGAATATTAGGACAGGGACGGTAGGCACGCTGGTGTACTTATGCACACCCCTTACAGACCTCTTAGGAATGGGGTGAGGTCAACAGTAGACAGTTTAAGGTTAAAGTTTTGGGGGTTTGGGGAAGAAACTAGAGTCAGGTACAACTACAGATTCCATTGTTGAACTTTGCCACGCTTGCCGACTAGTGGTGGGTTTCAAATTTTTTTACTACTGGTTCTATGGGTGTGGCTTGGTGGGCGTGGCATGGCTTGGTGGGTGTGGCTTGGTGGGCGTGGCAGGGGAAGGTGACTGCAAAATCCCCATTTCCTCCCGATCAGCTGGGACTCAGGAGGCAGAGAATAGATGGGGGCGGGGCCAGCCAGAGGTGGTATTTACCAGTTCTCCGAACTACTCAAAATTTCAGCTACCAGTTCTCCAGAACTGATCGGAACCTGCTGAAACCTACCTCTGTTGCCGACAGCCCGTAGGCTGCACAGCTGAGCTGGGCTGCCGGTATACATACCGAGGGCCCCCTGCTGGACTGTGGGGGTGGGGGGCAGGCACAGCCACGAGATGCCTGCCGCAGCTACGGATCCCACAAATGGCCAGATAGGCCGCAGGCTTCAAAAACAGCTGATAAGCAGTAGGCCAGGTGGGTGGCGGAGTGCACACAGGCACAGGGAGACTGGCATTTCGAAAATAAGCCAGGTGTGCCAGATGGAAAGCTCTGAAGATGCAAGAACGGCAGCAAAGTGGTGGCACGTGAGGGGTGGTGGTAATTATATGGGGCAGGGGCTCAGGCAGTGGGACCATGGGGGTGAGGTAAAGGGTACTTAAGGGGTGTTGGGTGTTACATCACAGTAGCACTGACTTTATTTTTGTTGCTATTCGTCACTCTGTGCCGGATAGAATAGAATAGAACAGAATGGAATGGAATGGAATGGAATGGAATGGAATAGAATAGAATAGAATAGAATAGAATAGAATAGAATAGAATAGAATAGAATAGAATAGAATAGAATAGAATAGAATAAAATAGAAGATAGGATAGGATAGGATAGGATAGGATAGGATAGGATAGGATAGGATAGGATAGGATAGGATAGGATAGGATAGAATAGAACAGAATTCTTTATTGGCCAAGTGTGATTGGACACACAAGGAATTTGTCTTGGTGCATACGCTCTCAGTGTACATAAAAGAAAAGATACGTTCGTCAAGAATCTACATGGGGCTCCCCTTGAGAAGCACCCGAAGGCTCCAGCTGGTCCAGAATGCGGCCGCGTGGGTGGTAATGGGAGCAATGTGGCGCTCTCATGTAACCCCCCTCCTGCGCGAGCTGCACTGGCTCCCAGTGGTCTTCCGGGTGCGCTTCAAGATTTTGGTTACTATCTTTAGAGCGCTCCATGGCTCAGGACCAGGGTACTTACGAGACTGCCTCCTGCCACCAATAGCCTCTCACCGACCAGTTCGCTCCCATAGAGAGGGACTCCTCAGGGTGCCGTCGGCCAAACAATGTCGACTGACGGCCCCCAGGGGGAGAGCCTTTTCTGTGGGGCACCTACCATCTGGAACGGGCTTCCCCCGGAGTTACGAAACATCCAAGACTTACGCATATTCCGCCGTGCCCTGAAAACGTTTCTATTCCAACAAGCTGGTCTGGCCTAACTCTCCCTTTTAAATTGGCTTTTAAATTGGCTTTTAAATCAGGTTTTAGACCTCTTTTAGATAAATTTGGATGTTTTAATCTTTGAGCCAAATTACTTAATCTGTTTTTAATAGTTTTTTAACTTCTATATGTATTTGTAATTTATTATGGCTGTTCACCGCCCTGAGTCCTTCGGGAGTAGGGCGGTATACAAATATGAAAAATAAATAAATAAATATAAATAAGAATCCTAAGGTACAACACTTACTGATAGTCATGGGGTACAAATAAGCAATCAGGAAACATTTGCTGTTTGCAGGATAAAAGAATACCCACTTATCTTTCTTGTCCACGTTTCTTGTCTCTGCTAAAACTCTGGAACGTGACATCTGAATCTTCCCAGTAAAGGAACTCCTTTATGGATCCAATAAATAAATAAATTGAACTTACGCAGAGTCAAATTCCACCTGACAATTCAACATGCCATAAGCAAGTGGTGTGATAGAGCATCAAACTGCCAAGGGAGTCATCGCCAGTGTCTTTGTTCTGCCAGTTATGGAGGTTATCCTTTTAGTTTTGGCTTTGTGGGTCATGCATTTTATAGACTCATGTTTCTTAAATTTACTTTGCAAAGTTCTTAAGTCTGATCATGACTCATTTGCTCTCTAAAGCCAAAAAAAGAGAAGGCACAGCTGGCTGATTTATGGGTTGCTGAATGTACAAAATTGTAGTGCTCTTGAGAATACACCTTTCCAACTGGTTGCTAAATTTATTTACACCAAAGAACAGACCTTATGTTGAGCCTTACTTTCTACATTCTATTATATAAAGTGGGTTTCATGACACATTTGAAGTACCTAATTCCTATATATATATCTGCCAACAGGCAGTAAAGCAAACTTCTCAAACATATTGTCCAGTGAGATTTATCTGTCCTTAGAGTGGAAAGTAAAAAAAAAAAGTCCTTCAAATACAGGTACCGAATATTTCAAACATATGAGACTCAACTCATCTGGTGCCCACCAGTAATCTACCATCTGTTCCCTGCGGACAGCTTTTCAGTGGCGGTAATATCTGTCCATCACTACGTTTGTTTTTCTATAACATCAAAAGGCAAATAGATTGAAAGAACATCAAGAAAAACTGTAGCTGCTGCCATGGCTTATTCCCAACAGGTATTAAAAGCTGAACGTGTCTCCCCCCCCCCATGTGGCCGGTTTTCACTCCCAGGAGGCTTCAGGGAGGCCTCCTGGGCCCAAAATGGGGGGGGGAGGTGGCGCGTCTTCCCCACATCCCATTTTTGCTCCCAAGGGGGTACAGGAGGCCAAGGGCTGCCTGTCACACCCCCTGGACACGCCCACCATGGCCACACCCACCCAGCCGGTCATTAGGGCAGACAACCGGTTGTTAAATTATTTGAATCCCACCACTGATAAGATATGTAGGTAGATCAGATTTGAGCCTTTTTCTTCCTGGATGGTTAAATGAACTAAGTTGAGACTGACCCCATGATGAAGAGAGGTGATCAATACCATCTTTGAATGTGAGACTTGTACCCATTTGCTGATAAGAGTCCCTCGGGAGTTGGGCGCCATAGAAATGCGACAAAATAAATAAAATAAATAATAAGTGGCAGTTACTGGGAAGAAAAAAAACACCCTCCCTTGACTTTGAAATTGTAAATCACTCTCAAATTTTGTTCTTGGGTAATGTGATTAAGAAAGGGGTGACCTCATTGCTCCATACTTACGGGATGAAAATTATTTCCTGGACTTATGGGATTCATGGTTTCATCGATGTTTCTGAAGTTGGTTTGGTCGTCTTGTTAAATAATTTGTACTGAAATTAGATGAAGGGAGTACAACTCTGCTTTTTTCTTCTGGGTCTTTAGCAGATTCAGACACCATCAATCAGTATATCCTTCGGAGCTGTTTGGTAGATTGTGCTCTTGTGGGCACTCTATACCGTATTTTTCAGAGTATAAGACGCACCTTTCCCCCCCTAAAAGGAGGTGAAAATTTAGGTGCGTGTTATACACCGAATGTATCCCCGCCCACCCACTGGCCCCACCCTTTGGCCTCTGCCTCCCAGCAGTTTAACTCCTTGCAGCAAGCAGCAAGAAGAAACAGCTCCTTTCAGCTTTAGTACAGCCTAATTAGCAGAAGTCGATTAGATCTGCCTCCTGACTCTCAGCTGTTTTGCTCTCAGCTGTTTTGTGCAGGCCTCTGCTGCTTGCTGCAAGGAAGAAAATTGCTGAAGCAGATTTTTTTCCCCTTGTGCTAATCAAGCTATGCTGTACATGAAAATGAAAGTAAAGCATGCTGTTTGCTGTTTGCTGCAAGGAGGCAAAATTGCTCAGAGGCAGAGAGAGATTTCTTTTTCTTCTTTTCCTCACCAAAAAAGGTAGGTGCGTCTTATAGTCCGGTGCATCTTATACACCTAAAAATACGGTAGTTCTGCTGAAGAAGGCATGCAATTGCTGCTAGACGTTCACTTTGAGATATGTTGAATACCCCTCTCAGAATACGGCTATGGAAAGAATTCCCTAAGGAGATGGGTTTGGCTCAGTGTCTCCCCAAAAAAACTTGCTCTCACTGTCAGAAAATGTCTCCTTATTTCCAGGTTAAATTTTTCCTTGACTAGTTTCCATCCATTGTTCCTTGCCTGGTGTTTGGGTGCTTTGAAAAATAGCTGGACTCCCTCCTCTCTGTGGCAGCCCCACAAATATTGGAGCACTGCTATCATATCTCCCTTAGTCCTTCTTTTCACTAGACTAGCCATGCCCAGTTCCTGCAACCGTTCATTGTATATTTTAGCCTTCAGTCCCCTAATCCTCTTTCTCTGCACTTTCTAGAGTCCCCTAATCCTCTTTCTCTGCACTTTCTAGAGTCTCAACATTTTTTTTTTATAGTGGGGTGACCAAAATTGGATGCAGTACTCTAGGTGTGGTCCTACTAAGGCTTTATAGAGTGGTATTAGTATCTCACTTTATCTTTATTGTATCCCTCTGTTAATGCAATTTAGGATTGTATTGGCTGTTTTGACTGCTGCCACACACTGTTGGCTCATATTTAATTAGTTGGTCCACTAAGACTCAAAGATCCCTGTCACAGTTATTGCTATTAAGCCTGGTTTCACCCAGTCTATATGTGTACTTTTGGTTTTTCTTCCCAAGTGTAAGACTTTACTTTTCCCCATGTTCAAGTGATGTATCTGCTGATCTCTAGATATTTAGATCTTTATGATAATCAATACAAGGAAACCAGAACTTCCTCGCAACCTTAAGAGGAAACCAAGCTTACCAACTTTGATTGCTTTAGAGAAGACTTATATACTCTATGGCAGGGGTCTGCAATCTTAAATACTCAAAGAGCCATTTGGACCCGTTTCCCACAGAAAAGAAAACACCGGGAGCCACAAAACCTGGGTGGGCGTGGCCATTTCAATGTCACTCACTTCCACCAGTCACATGACCACCTAGCCACGCCTACCCAGCCAGCCATTAGGGCAGAGAACCAGTTGTTAAAAAACACCGGGAACCACACAATCCTTTTGACATCTCTCTCTCTCCCCTCCCTCCCTCTCTCCCTCCCCTCTCTGTATCTCTCTATGTCTCTCTCTCTCTCTCCTGCTCTCTCTGTATCTCTCTGTCTCTGCCCTGCCCACTTCTCCCATCCCCTGCCGTCATCTTTACCTTCTCAGGTCAGGCGAGGAGTGACTGGGAGGGGGAGAGCGAGGGGCGGGACCAGTCAGTGGTGGGATCACCTGACAGGGAGCCACAGCAGAGGGCCCAAAGAGCCATATGCAACTCCGGAGCCGCAGGTTGCTGACCCCTGCCCTATGGGATGAAAATTGGAAAGGCTGTTTAAACTTGACTATTACTGGCATATTGTACTGTTGATGGGATATAGGCCCCTTACCTTTTAAATTGATGCTGGTGCTGACGAATAATCTCTTTCTCCTGTCGTGATGCCTTTTCACTCCTTTGGAGAAGATAACATGGTAGGCTGAATTATCTAGTAGAAAATTGCCTAGGATTATTTTCTCAATGACAGCTATTGTTAGCGACCTGTGACAGTTTCTGAAAAACCGATGAGCTTTATGCAGTGAGTAGGAACACTGTTGCAAAGCAGGAATTAGGCGAGCTATGCCATTTGCAAACTCGGCTGATGGTCTGAAGGAGAGCTCTAATACCACGTTTTGTGAGCCATGCACCTCCGGTGGCATTGTCATGATTGTCTTACAGAGAAACATTACGTCACAATTCACAATTAGGTCCAATTCAGGTGTGTCCTTTTGCTTAACTTTGAATGATATGTACCCGGTTGTAAGAACTAAGAAAGGTTAGGTGAGCAATCGTTTACGACTTGCACCTTAGCACCACTTCATTTTTTCTTACATATACATATACAAATTAACAGAGTTGGAAGGGACCTTTTAGGTCATCTAGTCCAACCCCTTGACCAAGCAGGAGACATTATACCAATTCTGATAGATGGCAGTCCAGTCTCTTCTTGAAAGCTTCCAGTGATGAGGCTCCCACAACTTCCGAAGGCATCTTCTGTTCCATTGGTTGATTGTTCTCACTATCAGAAAATTTCTCCTTATTTCCAGGTTGAATCTCTCCTTGTTCAGTTTCCATCCATTATTCCTTGTCTGGCCTTCGGGTGCTTTGGAAAATAGCTTGACCCCCCTCCTCTCTGGGGCAGCCCCTCAAATATTGGAAGACTGCTATCATGTCTCCCCTGGTCCTTCTCTTCATTAGATTAGCCATGCCCAGTTCCTGCAACCGTTCTTTATATGTTTTAGCCTCCAGTCCAGGGGTGAAATCTAAAAATTTTTGCTACTGGTTCTGTGGGTGTGGCTTAATTAGTGGGCATGGCTTGGTGGTCAGGTGACTGGGTGGGTGTGGCTTGTTGGTCAGGTGGGCGTGGCCAAGTCGACGTCACTTCTTTGCCCTTTTTTAACCTACAAAACAACACAACACAACTGGCTCACCCAATGTAAAAGCAGCTGTGCTAGACCCAAAATGGCCCCTGCAACAAGCAGGAACCTCACACAGCCACAAAAAGCCCAAAACAATAACTTTCACACTTTACACACACAAAATTCCACATACAGCTTTGTGAGATTTTGTGTGTTTGTGTAGTTAGAATGAAACACTACTAAATCACAGAAAATCTCAGAAAGCTGCACAAATATTATTTTGTTTTATTTTATTTTTATTTTTATATAAAAGCAGCTAAATTTAAAACTTCCTAAACTTTAAATGGCTAGGTCTAAAAAAAGAACAACTAAAAAAACAAAAACCCAATTAACTATTTTTTTTAAAGCTTCCAAAGGGGAAAAAATCTTACAAGCAGTCAGGCAGGCAGATAGAGCTGCTCACCGATGAGCTTGATTGCAGGCAGGGAGATTCAGTTGCTTGCTGATGCAATGGATTGCAGGGCTTACAGCAAGCAAAGCAAGGCAGGCGTGTGAAGGTAAGCAAGCTGGAGGCTGTGGGGGAAGGGATTTTTGCTACCGGTTCTCCGAACTGCCCGCCGCCATCGTTACCTACGGTCCGAACCGGGAGCATTTCACCCCTGCTCCAGTCCCCTAATCATTTTGGTTGCTCTTCTCTGCACTCTTTCTAGAGTCTCAACATCTTTTTCACAGTGTGGTGCCCAAAACTGGATGCAGTATTCTAGGTGTGGTCTTACTAAGGCCGACTTCATCGTCAAGCTTGCAAAGATGATGCCCCTTCCTGAATTAAAATTATACAAATTCCATGTATTTGGAGGCTTTCGTTCTCAAATGCTCACTGCTTGCAAAAAAAAAGGCCTTACAAGGGCTTGTTGCGTTAACTGCTAAGTCAAACTTACCCAGTGCTGTTCTTTGCAGGCAGACTTACTCCAAAGCCAGTTACAGTAAGTACAAAAGAAACTCAGCTGACTTCAATCATCACTGATTTCCCCGCAGCTGTCAATGTGACTCTTTTCCCTATTGCAGTTCACTGAAAAATTCCTCATACAGAGGAAGGATTTGCCTCAAACACAGTTACATACGAGATACTTTCATCCACTGCCATTCTGTTAGAAGTCACGTCGCATCCCAGATAATGTATTACTGTTCAAAATAAGCAAATAGGCTTGTTAGCGATAGAATTAGCGTGACATTTCATTCGATTCCTTATCACTGGTCCAAAGGTGACAACTGTGGAAGAAGCTAGAGAAGAATGAAAGGAAAAAAAAATTCCCTTCTCCATCCATGTTCGACTCTAGGGAATGGTGATCATCTCCATGTCCTAGCTGGAGGGAGCCAGCTTTATTTGAAGACATTCCTATGGTCATGTGGCCACCATGACTATATGCTGAGGTCAGTGGTGGGATTCAAATAATTTAACAACCAGTTCTCTGCCATAATGACCGGCTGAGTGGGCGTGGCTTACGGGCAATCATAATGCAAAATCCTCACTTCAATTGTGGTTGCTGTAGGATTTTTCAGGAGGCCGTCCAGGCCAAAAACAGGCCATGGGAGAGGGAAGGCAGCCTCCCAGCTGATTGGTGTGGCTGGTCCATTTGCTGCCTCCCAGCTGATCAGTGTGGCTCCCAGCCATGGCCCTGCAGCTTCCCCACCCTGAATGTCAACTCCGGTGGCTGGGACGGGGCCAGCCAGTGGTGAGATCAACTGGTTCGCCAAACTATACAAAACATTAACAACCGGTTTGTGTGAACCGGTGCAAACCGGATGAATCCCACCACTGGTGAGGAGCATGGAATGCTGTTACCGAAGTAATACCTATTTATCTACTCGCATTTGCATGCTTTTAAACTGCTAAGTTGGCAGGAACTGTTTTAGGTCAAGGACTGCTTGTAATTGTTCCTGATCCCTTTGGTGGGATTAGTTCACAATTTGTATACTTATCCATCTTTTCAAAAGAAAGGAGAAAAGAGCCCAAGCTATATATTTCTTTTAATTTTTTTTCCCCTCTGGATGGCTCTAAAGAATCCTGCATGTCAACTGTACTGTACTTACAAGCAAATATAATAAAATAATTGAGAACCATCCCTGAGATTTAAATAAGACCTCTCCAGATGCTTTCATGTGTGATCTGGTTAGCATAAAGATCAGCCTCCTGTGTTTTCTAATTTGCAGAAAATCAAACTCCTTATTCATCCTGCCTTCTTTTTCCCTCTGACTCCTGGTTCATTTCATTAAAATCTTTTCTTCTCTATATTCATGAACTGTTTGCAGAGAAACGTCATGCTTTATAACATTGCCCCCAAAAAAGGAGTGATCCAAATTGTCACTTGCTATTTATTCATAACCCATGCATTATTGAAGAGATAATATATCTACACTGTTCTGACAATAATATATGCATTCTTATTCCCCCCTCACACACAATCATTGGTCAAAATGTTTGCTGTCTGTTTTGGTAGCCAGCCAAGAGTGTAGATTTGGGATTGCCAAAAGAAATGTGACAGATTTATTTTATTTAGGAAGCCAGAATTCAAAGAGGAATGCTGGGTTAGTGTTAACAAAATACCTTCGACAATTATCCTGTGTGTGTGTGTGTGTGTGTGTGTGTGTGTGTGTGTGTGTGCTTGCTTTTAAACAGTGAGCCGGTAAAATAAATTTAGGCATCATTTCTAATCCAAGAACAGACACAAATCAGAATCTGTGTTATTTTCCCTTTCTGATTATCAATTTGGGAGGGGGACTAATGAGGGATAAGGGCAAACTATTTTAATGCTAGCTGTTGTCAGGTAAAAGGTAAAGGTAAAAGTTCCCCTTGCACATATGTGCTAGTCGTTCCCGACTCTAGGGGGCAGTGCTCATCTCCGTTTCAAAGCCGAAGAGCCAGCGCTGTCCGAAGACATCTCTATGGTCATGTGGCCGGCATGACTCAAATTGGGCCTGGTGGCTCAGCAGACTGATAGCACTGCGATTAACACCAGCTGCCTGCAATTACTGCAAGTTCGAATCTCGCCAGGCTCAAGGTTGACTCAGCCTTCCATCCTTTCTAAGGTAGGTAAATTGAGGACCCAGTTGTGGGGGCAATAAGCTGACTTTGTATAAATATATACAAAAAGGATGAAGGCTATTGCTTAATGCATTGTAAGCCGCCTTGAGTCTCCGGAGAAGAGCGGCATATAAATTAAAAGCAAAAAAAAAAAAAAAATGTTGAAGGCGCACGGAACGCTGTTACCTTCCCACCAAAGGTGGTCCCTATTTTTCTACTTGCATTTTTTACGTGCTTTCGAACTGCTAGGTTGGCAGAAGCTGGGACAAGTCACGGGAGCTCACTCTGTTATGCGGCACTAGGGATTTGAACCGCTGAACTGCCGACCTTTTGATCGACAGGCCCAGCGTCTTAGCCACTGAACCACAGTGTCCCTTACCTGTCAGGACAATCACTTAAATAGGAGCCAGCAGTGTGCTGCAGCTGCCAAAAAAGCCAACACATTTCTAGGCTGCATCAACAAAGGGATAGAATCAAGATCACATGAAGTGTTAATACCACTTTATAATGCCTTGGTAAGGCCACCCTTGGAATGCTGCATTCAGCTTTGGTTGCCACGATATTAGAAAAGATATTGAGACTCTGGAAAGAGTGCAGAGAAGAGCAACAAAGATGATTAGGGAGCCGAAGGCTAAAACACACGAAGAAGAGTTGCAGGAATTGGCTGTGTCTAGTTTAATGAAAAGAAAGGCTAGTAGGGACATGATAGTACTCTTCCAATATTTGAGGTTGCCATAAAGAAGAGTGAGTCAATCTACTGTCCAAAGCATCAGAAGGCAGTATAAGAAACCATGGATGGAAACTATTCAAGGAGAGAAGCAACCTAGAACTAAGGAGATTTATTTATTTTTTTAATAGTGAGAACAATCAGTGAAACAGCTTGCTTTCAGAAGTTGTGAGTGTGCCATCACTGGAAGCTTTTAAGAAGAGACTGGACAGCCACTTGTCTGAAATGGCATATGGTCTCCTGTTACTCTGTTATTCTGTTATTCTGTTAAATACTAGCTCTGTCTTTATTGTAAGGTTACGTTCGCAGAAACTTGCAAGGATGGACGTATTTCTCTTCTCCTTTCCTTTTATTGTCTGTAAAACTAGGCAGCGTCCCTTCTCTACTATTTCCCACACTCTCTTCTCCTTCTGTCAACGAAGACATTTTTAAAAATATGCTCGCTGTCCAGTCTGCGATTCTCCCTCCTGTCTCCCAAGGTCATTCCCATATACCACCACAGCTGCTACTTCCCAGCTTCAGGCAGTTGGAAAATGATGTGGTTCCGTCAATAATAAATCAGCTCCAGCATGACGCTGTGAGGTGATCTCATTTTCCCTTCGGTAAGCTCTGTAACTTTTCCCTCAGCCTCTCCATCACGGGCTGCTTTTGGAGGGAAAGGCCTGCATGAAGTTGACCCCGAGGGACAGTGGGAGTGGGGTTTGTGTCACGTCTCTTGAATGTTTACGACCTACGTGAATTTTCACAACAGGATGGAGCTGATCTTTATGTTACCATGCAGGGAAGGTAATCAGAATTGACAGCTGACACAAATGGTCATAGCAGGATTTTGTAAGAAGCCAGACTCCAATGGGCAAGAGCCAACTTTGCTCTGAGAGGGGAATCCTTTCCTTTCCTTTCCTTTCCTTTCCTTTCCTTTCCTTTCCTTTCCTTTCCTTTCCTTTCCTTTCCTTTCCTTTCCTTTCCTTTCCTTTCCTTCCTTCCCTTCCCTTCCCTTCCCTTCCCTTCCCTTCCCTTCCCTTCCCTTTCCTTTCCTTTCCTTTCCTTTCCTTCCCTTCCCTTCCCTTCCCTTCCCTTCCCTTCCCTTCCCTTTCTCTTTCCTTTCCTTTCCTTCCCTTCCCTTCCCTTCCCTTTCTCTTTCCTTTCCTTTCCTTTCCTTTCCTTTCCTTTCCTTTCCTTTCCTTCCCTTCCCTTCCCTTCCCTTCCCTTCCCTTCCCTTCCCTTCCTTTTCTCTTTCCTTTCCTTTCCTTCCCTTCCCTTCCCTTCCCTTTCCTTTCTTTTCCTTTCTTTTCCTTTCCTTTCCTTTCTCTTCCCTTCCCTTTCTCTTTTCTTTCTTTCTTTCTTCCTTTTCTTTCCTTTCCTTTCCTTCCCTTCCCTTCCCTTTCTCTTTCCTTTCCTTTCCTTTCCTTTCCTTTCCTTTCCTTTCCTTTCCTTTCCTTTCCTTTCCTTCCCTTCCCTTCCCTTCCCTTCCCTTCCCTTCCCTTCCTTTTCTCTTTCCTTTCCTTTCCTTCCCTTCCCTTCCCTTCCCTTTCCTTTCTTTTCCTTTCTTTTCCTTTCCTTTCCTTTCCTTTCTCTTCCCTTCCCTTTCTCTTTTCTTTCTTTCTTTCTTCCTTTCCTTTCCTTCCCTTCCCTTTCCCTTTCCTGTCCTGTCCTGTCCTGTCCTGTCCTGTCCTGTCCTTCCCTTCCCTTCCCTTCCCTTCCCTTCCCTTCCCTTCCCTTCCCTTCCCTTCCCTTCCCTTCCCTTCCCTTCCTCTTCCCTTCCCTGCCCTGCACTTTCTCTTTTCTTTTCTTTCCCTTCCCTTCCCTTTCTCTTTTCTTTCTTTCTTCCCTTCCCCTTCCTTTCCTCCCTTCCCCCCTCCCCTCCTCTCTCCTCCTTTCCTCTCCTTTCCTCCATCTCCCATCTCCTCCCATCTTCTCCCTCCCCTCCCCTCTGTGCCCACTGAAGGCAAATTAGTAATATCCGCCCCCTCCAACTCTTTAAAAGACAAGGACAAAGGATAACGGTGTGCGTAGTTCAGGAATGAGAGCCTGCTTGGTATAGTGGTTAGAGGCGTTAGGATAGAAGCCAGTAGACTATGAATCCTCCCCTGACTTAGACACCGAGCCAACTGCGTGATACTGATAGAGGGAAATATTTGTACATATCTGGATAATAATACATCTTTACTCTTTGCCTCATGTCATTTATAGTATTCGCAGAGTATTTATTTATTAAAGAAATTTATATGACTGCCCAACTCAAATGACTCTGGCTATAACATTTATGCCATTTCATAACCTTGGCTTTTTTCCTTGTTTCTTTACTAAATTAGCTATAAGCATATCTGCTGCTGTTCAACTCTATGCATTGAGATTTTGAAAATAAGGGAAGCGCAGGCTGAAAATAATTCAAAGGCACAAAGTCATATTGTATTGGTTGGCAACCAGGATGGCTCGCCCGTTATTATTGGCTTCACACCATGCTCTTTTTTTACCTTTTGCTATCAATAATTAAAAAAGATATTTATTTACCATTAAATGGAATGACTCTTAAGTATCATGCAGGTTAAGCCTAATGGAGAATTATCTGTTCTATTAGGTTGCAAAAAATAAAAATACCAGCAGCTCATACAGCCTCATTAATTTGCTGAGTGCACAGCATATATTGTGCCACAGGATCAAATGTTATATTTATTGTAGCATTAATAAATATAAAATAGATGGCGTGAATACCTCTGAACTGCAGTAACTTTAGTTTTTGCATCCATCAGCCATATTCTAGTAAACAGAAGAAATCTGAACGCTGAAATTGAAATCTTTGACTCTAATTAGTAGTGCTGCCAATGCAGAATTTTTGCATACTGTATATTTGCTTTTTAATGGTTAACCTGGAAACCTTCCTGCTGACGAGCTACCTTTCTATATGCAGGGACTTCATGGACAATGAAATATCATACATGTCCATTTTCATCCGGTTTCTGATGGATAGATGTCTGTGTGCCAAGAATGTGACATTAATGTTCTTTAAACACTAAAGACATATAAGGGACACAGTGGCTCAGTGGCTAAGATGCTGAACTTGTCAATCGAAAGGTCAGCAGTTCAGCGGTTTGAATCCCTAGTGCTGTGTAACGGGGTGAGCTCCCGTTACTTGTCCCAGCTTCTGCCAACCTAGCAGTCTGAAAGCACGTAAAAAATGCCAGTAGAAAAATAGGGACCACCTTTGGTGGGAAGGTAACAGCATTCCATGTGTCTTTGGCATTTAGTCATGCTGGCCACATGACCATGGAGACGTTTTCGGACACCGCTGGCTCTTCGGCTTTGAAACGGAAATGAGCACCGCCCCCTAGAGTTGGGAATGACTAGCAGGCATACGTGAACCTTTACCTTTAAACACTAAAAATGTTGTTTCAACTGTCTCTTTTTGTTTTCATCCAACTTTATATTAGCGTAGCAAATGAAAAATAATTATGCATAATTTGATAGCACAGTTTGTGCCGTTACACTATAGTACTTGAGGAATATAATGTTCTATAGGCTTGAAACTCAAAATCACCGTTGCAGAAATTAGTTTTGTTTCTACTTTTAGATATATTTATGCAGTCATTTTCATTTTTTCTTTTATTCTCGTCAAATAAATTAGTTTCCCTAGTTGCATCTATTTATGTCATCTTTCAAAACTCTAACAAGCAAAAATTAGCTGTTTTTTTCCCTAGCTGTTTCTTATTCTTTCTAGCTCTGGGCATGGTTGAATACGATTTAAGAGATCTGTAGCTTCAGTCTCCCTAGACTAAACGGAGACTAGTAACTTCATTATTACAATTGTGAAAGTAAACCTGCCAAATTTTGGCTGACCTTGGAAAAAAGCTAAATAAAGTTTGGTTTGGATAATAGGTGAATGGAAAATCCCAGGACTAAAGGGGGAAAAAATATCCATCGGTCAACAACTTTTGTTCCTCTGTGAAGAAACTAAAGAGCCAGTGAGCAAGATGGGTCTTTGAAACCTCTCTGGACCATCAGGGGACTTGAGATTTCTCACAAATGCCCCAGACAGCTTCTTTTTTTAAAAAAAAACACCTTCTCAAAGATGCCTTGAAAAAGCCTTTGTCACGAGACAAAAAAAGAAAAGAAATGAAGAGCATTCAAATATTGCTTAATGCATTGTAAGCCGCCCTGAGTCTCCAGAGAAGGGCGGCATATAAATCATTTTTTTTTAAAAAAATTCAAATGTTTGAATGAATTAATGATTATGATTTTCAGAAGTAAAAGTAAAAGAATATTTCCTTCCTTCCTTCCTTCCTTCCTTCCTTCCTTCCTTCCTTCCTTCCTTCCTTCTTTCCTTCCTTCCTCTTTAGCTTGCATTAATTTTATTACTGTAATTAAAATCTTCAATAAAAGTGACACACACACAATTTAAACAATTTTTTTGGCAAGGCAGTTTAGCATTCAGCAAAGTAGAGAATAAAATTTACTAACGAATGTTGAATTGGAATATGGGCTTTTAAAATCTAAATGCAATATAGTATGATCATAACCCATTTTTCCTTTTCAGCTTCTATCAGACCCATCCAATGCTAAGTAAGCAGCTCCCTACTATTTACTATCAAGTTTTTTTCCCTAGGCTTATACTGAAAGCATTGAAAATGACATTAACTTTAATTGATTGACTCTTTAAAATAGCCACATTGTCTTCCAGGTGCTCATAGCGGATTGAAAAAAGTTGGGCTGCTTTAATGAAAGATAAGGAGGTTACAGGCTTAGCCTCAAGTGAACCCCAAAGGACTTCTTCCAAATCGTATAAAGGCATAACCCTTATTTCTATGAATTCCCAGTGTAGTGGGTATTTATGAGGGTCTATGACAGCTCACCACAGCCAATTCACTGTGGCCAACTCGCCATAGCCAACCTGCCACTGAAAACTTGCTGTGGCCAACTCGCCAGAGGACAACTCACTATGGCCAATTGTGGGATAACTCGCTGCGGGACAAGAGTTACACTAATATCAAAGAAATGGTAGAATAGAATCATTAAAGACAGGATGCAAAAGGAGGGAGAGAATGAAATGTGAATGACAAAAATTAAACTAATTTTTAATTTATTTTAAAGAATTAAATTGTTCCATGGGAAGCTGGCCATGATCAGTTGTCTCATTCCGATTCAAGTCAAGTCAAGTCAAGTCAAGTCAAGTCAAATCAAACCAAAACTTTATTGTCAATGCACAACATGTGTACAATGAAATTGAATGAGCCTCTCTTGGGTGGGTGGCCCACCCACGATTTCTGCTACCGGTTCGGGTGAACCGGTCCAAACTGTCCGAATACCACCTCTGAGTGAGGTGTCAATCAGGTGTCACACATAAGAAATGGAAGTATCTTCAATTGTGGATGACATCTTGACCTCCTTGGAAACATGCCCTACAGATACCCTTGAAGGAGAACTTGTTCCTCTGCCACAGATAATATTTTTTTTTTACTTTTATGATTGTGTAGTATGACATTTCATTGCTGATTCTCTAATGCTGCTGTTGGCCAATCTGGTTTTTGTTTTTTTGCTTCTCCATGAATGGCAAACATAGAATTAATCGCACAAAGGGAATAAACAAACCTGATTTGAATGTCACTTTGGTTGGTGGAAGAGGTGAAAGAATCCGAACTGGCTTTCAAGACTGATTGGCTTGCTCTAATTTATTTTGAAAAGGAAGCTTATTAAAAATAACACCAAGGATTTCTGTGCTCAGCAGCAGCGTCATATACAAGGCACTGTAGATGGCACTGTTGGTTTAGCACAATTTATAATGCAAGCTGATAGAGCACATATCAACTAAAATTGTACATTATGAATTGCTGAAATATTTGCATCCTGCCACATACCACCTCCTTGCTCAAAGCTCCACTAGGAAAACATTCCTTCATTGCTAACAATAACAGCACATTTAGAATTAAGCAACGAGGGTCGCAAGAGAGATGGTGACTTTCTCGGACCTCAAACCAAATCTCCATGTTTCCATGTCTTGAATGAATGATTGTTAAGGCTGGACTTCGTTTGGCACATTCAAAGTCTAAAGACAAAGACAGGTTCCTGAGCAGGGAAGGGGTAGAACAAGATGCTCCATCTGTTAAACTACTGAAGTTCGCAGATGACACAACAGTGATTGATCGGTCTCATTTGAGACAATGATGAATGCGCATACAGATGGGAGGTTGAACAACTAGTCTCGTGGTGCATCTGGAACAATCTGGAACTGAGCACACTCAAAACGGTAGAAATCGTGGTGGACTTTAGGAGAAACCCTTCCATACTCCCACCTCTTACAATACTAGAGTCTACAGTACAGAACAGTACAGTTACAGTACTACAGTCTCAACAATAGAGACCTTCAAATTTCTAGGTTCTACCATATCGCAAGATCTAAAATGGACAGCTAACATCAAAAACGTCATCAAAAAAGCACAACAGAGAATGTTCTTTCTGCGCCAACTCAGAAAGTTCAAACTGCCCAAGGAGCTGCTGATCCAGTTCTACGGAGGAATGATTGAGTCTGTCATCTGCACCTCTATAACTGTCTGGTTTGGTTCTGCAACCCAACAAGACAGACACAGACTTCAGAGGATAATTAGAACTGCAGAAAAAAACAATGGCTACCAACCTGCCTTCCATTGAGGACCTGCACGAGTCAAAAAGAGGGCTGTGGAAATATTTACAGACCCCTCATATCCTGTACATAAACTCTTTCAACTCCTACCCTCAAAACGATGCTATAGAGCACTGCACACCAGAACAACTAGACACAAGAACAGTTCTTTCCCGAACACCATCACTCTGGTAAACAAATAATTCCCTCAACACTGTCAAACTATTTACTAAGTCTGCACTACTATTAATCTTCTCATCATTCCCATCACCTGTCTCCTCCCACGTATGACTGTACCTTTGTTGATTGTATCCTTACGATTTATATTGACTGTTTTCTAATATGATTTGATTGCTTATTTGTTCCCTATGACTAAGATAAGATAAGTGAGCATTCTTTTATCCTGCAAACGGCAAATGTTTCCTGATTGCTTATTTGTACCCTATGACTATCATTAAGTGTTGTACCTTATGATTCTTGACGAATGTATCTTTTCTTTTATGTACACGGAGAGCGTATGGACCAAGACAAATTCCTTAGGTGTCCAATCACACTTGGCCAATAAAGAATTCAATTCTATTCTATTCTATTCTATTCTATTCTATTCTATTCTATTCTATTCTATTCTATTCTATTCTATTCTATTCTATTCTATTCTATTCTATTCTATTCTATTCTATTCTTTCTGAGTAGCTCAGGTGGAATCAGAAGGACACATGTCCTTAAAGGCAGCTTTCTGAATGAGATTGGGGTGAGGGACCTCAAGCTCTCTTCCAACTCTGTTATTCTATTATTTTCCCTCCCATTTGGCTTTTAGGATGGTTTTGGGAGCTGTGTCATTCAGGTTCCGTTCCTTCTGTTCCGTTCAATTGTGGTCATAAGTTGAAATCTGTATAGTAGATAGGTTGTGCTCTCTATTTAGCATTTGAGTGTGGAATTTGTTTCTGGGGATAATACAAATGGTTTGTAGAAAACCAGCCAGTTTAGCATGATGACGGAACAGAAAACTTAACATTTGCTCCTATTGTACTTTCTAAAATTCAACTTTAAGGCTGCAGCATGCTCCATATTTGAAGTATTTTGAAGTAAATTGTGATAAAGTAAGTGATTCAGAGAGAAAGTAATATGCTTATAATAAATCTTATTGGATGCATTATTTTCTTCAAATTCCTTTTCTTGCATGCCTGTAACCTAGAGTCTCTCTCCCCCCCCCTTTTACTTATTACATCTTTTCTATTATACAATGGATGCAACTTAGTATTTCCACACACAGAAATGGGGCAGATTTATTTAAGACACACGAAAGGGAGGGATTTTTTTCCCCTCAGAAATGGATTGTTCTGACTCCCCAACACAGGCACATCTGGCTCAGTCAGCACGATACCTGCAAAATCTCTTAAATGGAAAAGGCTGTTTGCAGAAAAATGAACAAAGGAAAGAACGAAACAACTGCACAACTCCGATCCCGAGAGTGCCTGAACTGAAGGCAACGATACTCTTAACATTTTGGAGAACTGAAGCAATTAAGCTGCAATCCTATGGCCCTTGATAAGCATGACTGAGGCAGTAGATGGTTTCAGATATGGATATGATGGGTTCAAAAGATGAAATAAGACTATTCTCTAAATACAATACAATACAATACAATACAATACAATACAATACAATACAATACAATACAATTCTTTATTGGCGAAATGTGATTGGACACACAAGAAATTTGTCTTTGGTGCATATGCTCTCAGTGTACATAAAAAGAAACGATACATTCGTCGAGAATCATAAGGTACAACACTTAATGATAGTCATAGGGTGCAAATAAGCATGGAGATTTTGCAGTATCCTTTCCCTGGAGTGGGGAGGGAATGGGGATTTTGCAGTATCCTTCTCCTGGAGTGGGGAGGGAATGGGGATTTTGCAGTATCTTTCTCCTGGAATGGGGAGGGAATGGAGATTTTACAATATTCTTTCCCTGGAGTGGGGAGGGAATGGGGATTTTGCAGTATCTTTCTCCTGGAGTGGGGAGGGAATGGGGATTTTGCAGTATCTTTCTCCTGGAGTGGGAAGGGAATGGGGATTTTGCAGTATCCTTCCCCTGGAATGGGGAGGGAATGGAGATTTTACAGTATCCTTTCCCTGGAGTGGGGAGGGAATGGGGATTTTGAAGTATCCTTCTCCTGGAGTAGGGAGGGAATGGGGATTTTACAGTATCTTTCCCCTAGAATGGGGAGGGAATGGAGATTTTACAGTATCCTTTCCCTGGAGTGGGGAGGGAATGGAGATTTTGCAATATCCTTTCCCTGGAGTCAAGAGGGAATAGGAGTTTTACAGTATCCTGCCCCTACCATGCCCACCAAGCCATGCCATACCCACCAAGCCACACCCACAGAACCAGTAGTAAAAAATTTTGAAACCCATCACTGGTTATAATCCCTCTGAAAAGTTTTATACAGAAATATGTACTGTATTGTGTATTGTATTTGCAGGTAGTCCTCGAGTTACTACCACAATTGAGCCCAATGTTGCTAACTGGGACACTTGTTAAATGAGTTTTATCCCATTTTAGGGCCTTTCTTGCCACTGCTGTTTAGGGAATCACTGCAGCTGTCACGTCACTAGTCCTTGACTTACGGCTACCATCAAACTCCAAATTTCTGTTGCTAAGTGAGACATTTGTCAGGTAAGTTTTGCCCCTTCTTTCTTGCCCCCGTTGTTAAGTGAATCATTGCATTTGTTAAGTTGGTAACATTAAGTGAATCTGCTGCTTGTCAGAAGTTTGCAAAAGGGGATTAATGACATTGCAACTGTCATAAATATAAGTCCATTGCCAAGCATCTGGATTTTGAACACGTGACCATGGGGATGCTGCAATGGTCATAAGTGTGAAAAACGGTCATAAATCACTTCTCTCACTGCCACTGTAACTTTGAATGGTCACTAAATGAACTGTTATAAATCAAGGGCTACCTGTATTTATTTATTTGTTTATATTTATTACATGCCTTTATTGTTTTTTTTACAAATAACTCAAGGCAGCAAACCAGTAGTAGGTTTCACTTGCCTTTGCTACTAGTTTGGAACTGTGAGTGTGCATTTGTGCTCGCTTGCTTCTGCACATGCTCAGAGCATCTGTGATGACATCACAGGACGGTAGTAGGAGCCTCCTACTACTGTCACTACCATAAGGAGATTTTTTACCAAATTGAGATTAGACCAACTTCAAACAAACATGCTTTGGGGCAAGTATAAGGGTATCCCTGCAAGTGAGACCAACTTCAAACAAACATGCTTTGGGGCTGGTATAAGGGTATCCCTGCAAGTGAAAGAGTCTGTTTATGTGGGAAGGTGGAAGTTGAAACAACGCCCCATGTAATTTTTGACTGCCCTCCTGTACTCAGATTTGACGGAATATCAGCTGCGCAGGATCTTTTACGCCAGCACCCCTAAGTCTAAAGAGTGCTTCTTGTAACATTGTTTGTTAGGTTCTAACTAGTAGAGCCTTGATAATACAGTGGTCTAAAGCACCCTGTTCTTAACACCAGCTGCCTGCAATTACTGCAATTACTGCAGGTTCGAATCTCACCAGGCTCAAGGTTGACTCAGCCTTCCATCCTTTCTAAGGTAGGTAAATTGAGGACCCAGATTGTGGGGGCAATAAGCTGACTTTGTATAAATATACAAAAGTATGAAGGCTATTGCTTAGCGCATTGTAAGCCGCCCTGAGTCTCCAGAGAAGGGCAGCATATAAATCAAATTTAAAAAAACAAAAACAAAAAACTTGCAGCTGGTGAAATGGATTGCCAAATTTGCTATAAAATTGATGGTAAAAAAGGACAAAGTTGGTGCAGCAGAATGTGGTAGATTGCAGGAAAGAGCATTTGACTTAATAATGTAATTCTAATAGTAGTTTTAAGACTGATTGGGTAGATGGAGGGGTGACCTTGTAATATAATCTTAATCATATTTAATTTGTATCTCCAATTATTGTACTGTATTCCGATTTCATTCTAGATTGTATTTTACTCTAATTTCATTTTAAATGAAATTTAAAATGAACACATTTTAAATCATGTTTTATTCCTATTCCAATTTCATTTTAAATTGTTTCTACCAAATTTTTGTAATAATTGTTTCTGGAGCTCTGCATATAATATATTTAAATATATATATTTATTTATACCATAAATAAAGATACTACTTCACTACCAAACCCACCATTGCAGCAAACATATCTAAAACAAAACAAATTTATAAAACAAAAAACCAACCTTTTTCTTGAGTTGTTTTGGGCTTGGCAATCAAAGCAAGTTGTTAGATTTAAAGTATTAGCAAGTAACTTGTTAATCAAGACTCCAGATATTTTTTTTTTTCTAGCTGAAAAAAACACATAAGCATTCAGGTACTGAATATGACAAATGGTTTCTGCTTAAATCCGCCAGCTAAAATATGTGAATGTTTGATCAATCTGATAAGTGTTTTATTGCTTATTGCTTAACGCATTGTAAGCCGCCCTGAGTCTCCGGAGAAGGGCGGCATATAAATCAAATTAAAATAAAAAATAAATAAATAAAAATAAATGATAAAATCATAGATGCTCTCTTATTGAATTAGGAAGGGCTTTTGATACACTGAGGTGCAAAGCATTATTTACCTTTCCAGAGTTACACAAATAATACCAGGAAGTTCCATTTGTTTTTTATGCAGTAATTTTTTTTTTCTTCCGGTCAAGCTTGCTGTCAGGGTTCCGACGGATGCACATACCCAAGTGAAGTCAGCTCTGCCCCATGTAATTTACATCCCAACTATGACCCTGTTTCCCCCCCTCCTCCCAGGGTGTGTCATAAATCACTTTCTCCAATGGAGCACTTTCGAGGGCTGTAGAGAACACGCCTTTCCAGCTGGCTCTGGTAACCTAGGCTGCGGCCTTGAGAAAGGTATGTGTGGAATGTGCTTCTGTCTGCTTCCATGTTACTCCATCAGTTTTTTCCCCTCCTGCCTATGGCAACTCGGGAGCAGGCCAGGAATGCTTTATGAATTGACACTTGTTCCTGGTGTTTTCACATACATGTTCCTGTAAAATGACCACCAACAATATGGAAATGGCTTGTCCTTGCCTTTTTGCAGGATAATTTTTTTCAGCTTCCCAGTCCTGAGATCTCCTAAACATCTCCCATATAAGTATAAACCAGGTTTAATTCTGCTTAGCTTCCAAACTTGAATCAAGAGCCATCGGATATTGCCATTTATTAGTGCTTTCTACCCGTTGCAGATGGAATCACTAGAACAATTAATCAAACAATTAACTAAAAACTTGCACATTAAATCTAATGGGGATATCTTGCTGGAATGTTGGTTTTAATTCCCTGAGCCCAATTGTTGGTACAAATTAATTTCCTTTGCTGATGTTTCAGGAGGGAATACGCATGGAAAGAGGTAAAAGACCATTACGATGTGTTCCTTCTGCCTAGTAATGCCTGCTTTAGAATGTCACCTGCAAAGGAAAGCATCTACTCCCATCGTTCTTCTTTTTCACCTCAACCTCAACCCAGTGGTGAAATCCAAATTTTTTTTACTACTGGTTCTGTGGGCGTGGCTTGGTGGGCATAGCAGAGGAAGGATACTGCAAAATCCCCATTCCCTCCCCACTCCTGGGGGAAGGATACTGCAAAAACTCCATTCCCACCCCACTCTGGGACCAGCCAGAGGTGGTATTTGCCGGTTCTCTGAACTACTCAAAATTTCCGCTATCAGTTCTCTGAATTGCTCAAAATTTCTGTTACCGGTTCTCTGAATTGCTCAAAATTTCCTCTACCGGTTCTCTGAATTGCTCAAAATTTCCGCTACCGGTTCTCTGAATTGCTCAAAATTTCCACTACCGGTTCTCCAGGACCTGTCAGATCTTATTGGATTTCACCCCTGCCTTAACCTCATCTCAAGCTTTTTTCTTTGACTTGGCTTTTATGCTATTTTAGAATGTTGCTTTTTGGAAACATGGCTATTCTCAGGTCTGCAGCTGGATGCTCCGGTCTCAAACAGTACCTGTTAAATAGGCCACCTAGGTCTCTCCAGATGGTCACAGCTTCAGTACTTACAGCTGCAAGTAGTATGATTGATTTCAAGGAACTTTGTAAGTCATCATCCAAGCTACTTAGAAAGTGCCAAATATAGGATTCCTCCATTCTCTGTGAGTCTCTGTGGGTCTCCGGGGGATGGTAGAGGACAGGAAGGCCTGGAGGAAAGTTGTCCATGGGGTTGTGATGGGTCGGACATGACTTCGCAACTAACAACAACCATTCTCCAGATCATTCATTTATTTGCGAATTTTGTAACCCACATACTATATTATGTTAGCTGTAGAACTCTGAAGGTCCAAGCTTAACCTATATAGCTTACACCTTGGGAACAGATACGGTGGTTGCAGTTTTAATTCCAATCAACAATTGAAAAGGTATTTTTTTTTAAATAAAGCAGTTTACATTTGTATAAATTAATTAAAAGTAGCCTCCTCTTAATTTCAGCTTCCAATAAAACAGTTTGTGATTTTTTTTTAAAAAAAATCAAAGTACTTATTATACTACTTGTATCTTCTAGTTATTGGGTTTAAGTTATTGTATGTTTATTATTTATTTATTATTTATTAGTTTGATTTATATGCCGCCCTTCTCTGGAGACTCAGGGTGGCTTACAATGCTTTTAAGCAATAGCCTTCGTACTTTTGTATATACCTGCTTAGTAGGGCTTTTTGGCCCCCCCTATGCGGTGTTCTATTTTATACAAAGTCAACTTATTGCCCCCACAAACCAGGTCCTCATTTTACCTACCTCAGAAGGATGGAAGGCTGAGTCAACCTTGAGCCTGGTGAGAATTGAACTCGCAGTAATTGCAGGCAGCTGGCAGCTAAATACTACTTTAACAGTAGTTTAGTTCCCTGCGCCACCAGGCTCTTATGTTGGCTTGCAAAGTAGTATCTAGAGCAAGGCTGTCAAACTCCCGGCCCGCGTGCTGTATGTGTTACATGCTGGCCACGTCCACACCCGGTTCAGAGAAGGGGAAAAAAGTCCCAATACATCACGTGACCCCGGCATGACAATGTGAGACTTTGACACCCCTGATCTAGAGACTTTAGCTTGCAAAGAATAATAGGACCATGCTGGAGCAAAATGAACTGTTCCTATGGTGCATTTGCCTAAATTTGGTATACTGGTCTAAAATGACTGTATAAAAGTTTAAGACGTACAGATAATATAGGTAAATAAGAGTATGTTACTTCCCACTATGTTTGGTGGAAGGCGAAACATAAAAGTAAGTCCAATGCTGTCAGAACAGGATACTTAAGAAACCTGTGCAGTGATAAAAAAGAGAAGGTTAAGAAGGTTAAGAAGGTTTATAGTACATAAAATTATCTGCCACAATGTACTTCCCGTCAATGACTACTTCAGCTTCAACCACAACAATACACAAGCAAATAATAGATACAAACTCAAAGTAAACTGTTCCAAACTCGATTGCAGAAAATGTGACTTCAGTAACAGAGTGGTCAATGCCTGGAATGCACTACCTGACTCTGTAGTTTCTTCCCCAAACCCCCAAAACTTTAACCTTAAACTACTGTTGACCTCACCCCATTCCTAAGAGGTCTGTAAGGGGTGTGCATAAGTGCACCAGCGTGCCTACTGTCCCGGTCCTAATATTCCTTTTTACTTACTCTTTTCATGTATTCAAATGATGTTTATACTTTTACCTGTTATCTTATATATGCTTGACAAAAAAGAAAAAAGAAAAAAAAAGAAAAAAGAATGAAGCACTATGGACTGGATACCACTAGCAATAACACTTAGACTTCACAGTGCTTTACAGCCCTCTCTAAGCAATTTACAGAGTCAGCATATTGCCCCCAACAATCTGGGTCCTCATTTTACTGACCTCAGAAGGATGGAAGGCTGAGTCAACCTCGAGCAAGTCAGGATCGAACTCATGGCAAGTGGGCAGAATTAGCCTGCAATACTGCATTCTAACCACTGCATCATATCTGGATATGATAGCAAGTGATCAGTGGGAAAGAAGTATATTCCGCTAGTTTGGCCACAGAGAGAGAATGAATGAAACTAGAATCACAAGGCAAATGCAGGTAGTCCTTGACTTCCTACCATTCATTTAGAGACTGTTAGGATGCCACTGAAAAAAATGACTCATGAACAGTGGTGGGGTTCAAATAATTTAACAACCGGTTCTCTGCCCCAATGACCGGCTGGATGGGCGTGGTCAGGGTGTGTGACAGGAAGCACTCGGCCGCCCTTCTGGGAGCAAAAATGGGGCACGGGGGGAACGCTGCCCTCCTGTGCTCTGTTTTGGGCCTAGTAGGCCTCCCTGCAGCCTTCTGGGAGCAAAAGCGGGATGCAGAGGGGCCCATGCTGCAACTCCCCGTCCCCCATTTTGGGCCTAGTAGGCCTCCCTGCAGCCTCCTGGGAGCAAAAACGGAATGTGGGGTCCCACGCCACAACTCCTGTGCCTCATTTTGGGCCTAGTAGGCCACCCTGCACTTACCTGGGAGCCAAAATGGGGTGCTTGGGGACTCCTGGAAGGGCGGGGCCAGCCAGCAATTTAACAACCGGTTTGCCCAAACCGGCCCAAACCGGCTGAATACCACCACTGCTTATGACCATTTTTCACACCTACAACCATTGCAACATCCCTCTAGTCATGTGATCAAAATTCAGACGCTTGGCAACCAACTTCTATTAATGACAGTTGCAGTGTGTCCAGGGTCACGTGATTCCCTTTTGCAACCTTCTGACCAGCAAAGGGGAAGCCAGGTTTATTAACTTAACAACTGCAGTGACTCCCTTAACAATGGTGGCAAGAAAGGTCGTAAAATGCTCACTTAACAACTCTCTTCCTTAGCAACAGGGAATGTTGGGCTCAGTTGTGGCCATAAGTCGAGGACTACTTGTATATGCAGAGTTGAATGGATCCCAAGGAGAAGAGGAAGATTGAGAAGGCCACAGATAGGTGGACCTGATGATAAACTCAGAAACGGAAAAGGGAGTTGTTGAAAGACAAAATTAGATGGTCGGATTTTTGTTTTTTTTACAAAGACAGAAAAAAATGGAGAAGAAAAATAAATAGGTGGCTCAGTGGCTAAGATGCTGAGCTTGTCGATCGAAAGGTCGGCAGTTCAGCGGTTCGAATCCCTAGTGCTGCGTAACGGGGTGAGCTCCCGTTACTTGTCCCAGCTTGTAGCAGTTCGAAAGCATGTTAAAAAAAATGCAAGTAGAAAAATAGGGACCAGCTTTGATGGGAAGGTAACAGCATTCCGTGCGCCTTTGGGGTTTAGTCATGCCGGCCACATGACCACGGAGATGTCTTCAGATAGCGCTGGCTCTTTGGCTTTGAAATAGAGATGAGCACCGCCCCCTAGAGTCCAGAACGATTAGCACATATGTGCGAGGGGCACCTTTACCTTTAAATGTTACTATCTGTATGCTATTTCTTTCCTCCTGCTTTTAATTTTGGTGCTTTGCTACTACTTGTTCCTTTTCTGGGCTCTACATAATGTTGCTTAACTCAGAAGAGAATAGCGTAGTAAGGATATGTGTATGTTCAACTTACATTCTGTGGTCAAGCTGTTGGATTTAGCTAGGAATCAATAGCAGAGTGCAAATCTGCTCAAGGAAGGGGAGCCAGATGTATCTTTAATTATGTATATTTTTGGCAGACAAAAAGCCATGTGGGTGGAAATTCTACCTCATACCCACCCTGGGACTATTTAATATTTCAGGTTTGTGTCTATACAGTTATGCAGCTAGAACATTCATAATTTGCTTTCCCTCTCCTCCAAGGAAAATATTGAACTATGCTTATATTCAGAGTTTTGAGAGGCTATCTAATGGGGTGACTTTTTGGTTAAGCAGAACAACTTAAGGAAATTTTGGTAATGTTATATCACAGAGCATATGCGCCACGATGGTGTAGTGGTTAGAGTGCAGTACTGCTGACTGCCGGCTGCCGGCAATTTGGCAGTTCGAATCTCACCAGGCTCAAGGTTGACTCAGCCTTCCCTCCTTCCGAGGTCGGTAAAATGAGGACCCAGATTTTGGGGGCAATATGCAGACTCTGTAAACCGTTTAGAGAGGGCTGTAAAGCACCGTGAAGCAGTATATAAGACTAAGTGCTATTGCTATTCCTTCCTTCCTTCCTTCCTTCCTTCCTTCCTTCCTTCCTTCCTCTGCTCTGAATCAAATAATCGAAAACAAATACTCTGAAGAAGGAACCAGGGGGTGTCATGATAACAATGTTCTAATATTTGAGGGGCTTCTACAAAGACGAGGGGGATGAAACTATCTTCCAAAGCATCAGAAGGCAACACAAGAAACAATGGATGGAAACTAACCAAGGAGACAAGCAACCTAGAACTAAGGAGACATTTCCTAATGGTGCGAGCAATCAACCAGTAGAATGGATTAGATCAGTGGTGAAATGTAAAATTTGTTAATACCGGTTCTGTGGGCGTGGCTTGGTGGGGGGGGGTTAATGTGACTGGGTGGGTGTGGCCAACTTTTTTTTCCTTTTAAAAGCATTTTTTCTACAACCTCTTCGGCCAAAGGGGTTGTAAAAGAATGCTTTTAAAAGCTTCTGACGATCAGGCAACTCAACTGGGATCGTCAGAGCCTTTTAAAAGCATTTTTTCTACAACCTTTTAGCCCGAAGAGCTTGTATAAAAAATGCTTTTAAAAGCCTCTGACGATCCCAGCTGAGCTGCGCGATCGTCAGAGGCTTTTTTTTTTTTACTTTTAAAACCATTTTTTCAGCCGAAGAAAAAATGCTTTTAAAAATTAAAAAGAAGCCTCTGATGATTACGCAGCTCAGTTGTGCATGGGGGTGGTGGTGGTGTGTGCAGGGATTTTTGCTACCGGTTCTCCGAACCACCCACCACCATCGCTACCGGATCAGGCAATCTGATCCGAACCGGGAGCATTTCACCCCTGGATCAGACATTGTGAGTGCTTCATCTCTGGAGGCTTTCAAAAAGAGACTAGACAACCATTTATTTGAAATGGAATAGGATCTCCTGATCAAGAAATGGGTTAGATTAGAAAGCCTTCAAGGTCCCTTCCAACTCTATTATTCTGTGATTTATGTTGAATCTGTCCGAATATGGATATGCATAATTGGTCACCATACTCAAAGTGGAGTCTGACCAATGCAGAAAGTAATGAAAAAATGAGTTCAGATTAACAGAGTTGGAAGGGACCTTGTAGGTCATCTAGTCCAACCCCCCACTCAAGCAGGAGACCCTACACCATTTCTGACAGATGGCAGTCCAGTCTCTTCTTGAAAGTCTCAAGTGATGAAGCTCCCACAACTTCCGAAGGCAACTTCTGTTCCATGGGTTGATTGCTCTCACTGTCAGAAAATTTCACCTTATTTCCAAGTTGAATCTCTCCTTTCTCATCCATTATTCTCATCCATCCATTATTCCTTGTCTGGCCTTCAGGTGCTTTGGAAAATAGCTTGACCCCCTTCTCTCTGTGGCAGCCCCTCAAATATTGGAAGGATGCTATCATGTCTCCCCTGGTCCTTCTCTTCACTAGACTGGATGCCCAGTTCCTGCAATGGTTCATTGTATGTTTTAGCCTCCGGTCCCCTAATCATCTTGGTTGCTCTTCTTTGCACTCTTTCCAGGGTCTCAGCACCTTTTTTATAGTGTGGTACCCAAAACTGGATGCAGTATTCTAGGTGTGGTCTTACTAAGGCTTTATAGAGTACTATTAGTACGTCCCTTGATCTTGACTGTATCCCTCTGTTAATGCAATTTAGGATTTCTTAGGACTTCTGCTGAAGTACTCCAAAGTTTTATTTGCCTGTTTAGCCATCCTATGGGCACTGCAGTTTCAGATTTTAGCCTGTGGTTAAGATCTCTTTTTACCTGTATCCTGCTTGCACATTGGGTGTCTCGTTCGGCCTGTTTAAACGGTTATCCAGGGACTTGGAAAGGAGCTAATAGAGTCGTTTAATCCCTTGTGAGATTTTTTGTTTTGTTTTGTAAAAGCAACAGGTTCCTCTCGGTGTAGAAAGAAATTTGGCATGACAAGTCTATTGATTTTATGGTCCATCATTATCCTGCAGAGACGGGCACCTTCACTGATTATGCGTTCAGTCTAACAGCAATTCAGAAAAATGATTGTTGAGTGAAAAGAAAAGAAAAGAAAAGAAAAGAAAATGGAGAGAAAATGGAGAGAAAAATAGTTTGATCACATGGTATGATGCTTCTTTATTTGGAAAAAAAAAAGAGTATTGCAGAAAAGTGTTGTGGGCTGTCAATGGCCTGTGCAGATTGTAGCTGATTCCGACAACGAGGAGGCTGGTGTGGTGCTGCGCCAGCAGCCTGTGCAGCTGGCGCTCAAGTTGAACAGTGAGGAGGCTGGAGAAGATGTGGTGCCAGAGGCAGGGATTCAACCAGGGCCTTCAGAACCTCCAGAAGCTCCTTTAAGTGAAGAGGATGAAGAGGAGGAGCCTCTTCTCAATGCATGGGCACACAGAGCTGCCAAAAGGCAGGAGTGGCTCCTCAGGAGGAGGTCTCCTCGAGAGTAAGGCTTGGGGCTAATTGGCCACTCCCTTAGCCTATTTAAGGAGGAATGCTGATTGCAGCAAGCTGTAGGGAACAACTTTCGTTCACTCTCCTTCGCGTCTGGATTCTCTGCAAAATTGCTTCTGGGCTTTCTGCCAACGCTAGTAAGACTGTGATTACCTTATCTTAGAATTCTTGTAGGCTGTTAAGCACGTTTATTAACAGCCTTTGGTTGAAAAAGACTGAGTTATTTGAGTAAAATAAGCTTTGTATAGATTTTGTGTGTGCTCCGTTCTTTGGGGTCCTTAGCTGGGACAGAACAGAAAAGTGGAAAGTTCTCATCAACACTATTTGGGTCCCAGAAGGACCAAGGAAGAAGATGGCCCCTTGATGTAATATAACCAAGTTGACAAACCCTTGAGCAAATGTAATGATCGATGTCTGTCCATAGGTATCTACCCTGTTTCCCCGAAAATAAGACATTACAGGAAGTAATGTGTTTTTTTAACCTTCTGTGCATGTGCAGAAGGTCTCTGTGTGCATGTGATACACGGTGCATGCACTTCCAAATCGGTAAGGAAGGTAAGTAGATTTCACCCCTGCTCTGCTGGCCAAAACAAGATGCAGCGGGGGGCGGGGGAACTGACTGGACTTCTGCAGCACCTTGCTGGCCAAAATGGGGCACGGGGTGGGGGGTCCTTCATGGCCCTCCCATGCCCTATTTTTGGCCTGGCTGGCCTTCTGCAGCACTCTGCCAGGGCCCTCATGCCCCATTTTGGCTGGCAGAGTGCTGCAGAAGGCCATCCAGACTGAAAATAGAGCATGGTGGGCCACGCTTGTCCCCCCGTGCCCCATTTTTGGTCTGTCCCATCTCCCGCCCCCTGCTGCCCCGTGGCTGGCCCGCAGAGGAGAACTACAATGCTGATCCGACCCTCAAAGAAATCCAGTTTGACACCGCTGGTCTAGGACTTACATTGCCCATTTGGTCTCTCTGTGGCTTTGTCTCTATAGCGGTAGAGTGGTGTGTCTTTTAAATAAGTCCTAGCACACACTATGTATTTTGTTCCAATGGGCAAATTTTGTAACCGGTATGCTCCAGAGAGAGAGAACAAAGCTAGCTTCCTGTTTTAATACAATGCATCAAAAGCGTTAAAACCCTTCGGTCAGAAATAGTAGTGACTTTTGACCAGGTCTAACAGCAGATGAGAGCTGTGGTATCTTAGAAAGCTGTGTTCGAGACAAAACTTTGGCCACAGAAGCAGTCAAATACCTCTTGGCAGAATATAAGTGAATCAGTAGCACAGCGGGGACTGTAAGGAATACCCAGGCTCTAATATATCTCATTGAAAAGACATTCAGCAGGCAAGAGAACTTCAGAATTTCCTTTATGTTGATCCTCAAAGAACACTTTTCAAGCGGAATTTAATGTTCAGATGGTATTTTAAGGGCACACTTTTGTTTCTGTTAAGTTTTTTTACAGGACAAAAGGCACGTTCGGCAATCCACACTGCTGTATATTATCTCTTTTAAATCTTACAATTTCTGCAAAAGAGTTTGGGGTGATTTACTTGAGTTTATTCCATTCATTTGGTTCTCAAAACTATCCTTGAATTTGATTAGGCTCTTGAATCTGGGGTTGGATTTCCTATCAGCGTATTCTGGCAAGACCAAGAGATACTGAGTCTTCGGAGAAAGGCGGCATACAAGTTGAATTAATAATAATAAAATAAATATTAAATTATAGGAGAATGGGTTGGCAGCAGAGGTGGGTTTCAGATATTGTTACTACCGGTTTGCCCCGTGCTCGCACACTCGCTTCGTGAGCGTGGACGCCTTCCGCGCATGTGCCCGGCCTTCCACGCATATGCTTTGCTCTTGTGTGCACCCCACACGCATGTGCCCGGCCTCGCAAACATGGCTAAGTAGGACAGCATAGCACCGGGGCGGGTGGGCGGACCCACCCATGATCTCCGCTACTGGTTCACCTGAAGTCATCCAAACCGGCTGAATATCACCTCTGATTAGCATTGAAAAGACATGAAAAGCCAGCCTTATGCAGAGTGGGTAGTCTTTCTTTAATTTTTT
This sequence comes from Arizona elegans, assembly GCA_022577455.1. Lineage (NCBI taxonomy): Eukaryota > Metazoa > Chordata > Lepidosauria > Squamata > Colubridae > Arizona > Arizona elegans. The sequence goes on from JAKOOJ010000009.1 coordinate 70,845,977, forward strand.
TAATTTTATTTTATACACAAACAAACACTTAATGCATCAGTCAATCCTTCCATGTGTCATCTCAGTGTTTCTTCAATGACTTCGTCTTCTTGCTGTTCCTTCTTTCTTCATTTTCTCTCCCTCTCCCTCTCCCTCTCTCTCTCTTCCCCCCTCTCTCTTCAAAAATACAATATTTGAATTATACCATTCTCTTGCATAACTATTAATTTGTTTATCTATACCTCTTTTCAATGGTAAAATTGACCCCATATCTTAAAATATTCTGAACTCTCTCTTTCTTTAATTATCAAAGTTAATCTATTCATTTCTGCACAGTCTAAAATTTTCTTAATTACTTCCTCTTCCAGAGGTATTTTCTCTGCTTTCCAATTTTGCACAAATACAATCCTCGCTGCTGTTATTACATGAATAATCAAATATATATTTTCTTTACTAATTTTCTCTGGAAGGATACCCAATAGGAACAGCTCTGGTTTTAAATCAATATGTTGTTGTTTCATTTCTTCTAGCCATATCTTAATTTTACTCCAATAATTTTTAGCTTCTGAGCATGTCCACCACATATGATAATAAGATCCTGGTAACTGGTGACATTTCCAACATTTAGCTGATTTGCCTTTAAACATTTTTGCCAATTTTCCAGGAGGCATATGCCATCTGTAGAACATTTTATGCAGAGTGGGTATTCTGTTGAATTTTTTAAAAGAATGAGTTCAAAAATATGTTTTGGGATTTGAACCAGCTTATGTGTTACATTCTTGCTTTTTTGCAGAAAACAGGATGTGTGTGGGGGGGGGGGCTCGGGGGGGGGGCAAAAACACCCATATTCGGTCTATAAGATGCACCGACATTTCCACCCTCTTTTAGAAGGGAAAAAGTGTGTCTTATACTCTGAAAAGTATGGCACATTTTGGGCACAACTAAGGTCATAAGAACTGCCTGTATGGTACCGCTATGGCATATATTATATGAATGTCATGTCTCCCAATCATACTGTCTCAAAGTTTATGTCATGGTCCTGTCAAATGATGATTTGTAGTAGTAGTAGTAGTAGTAGTAGTGGAGGAACGGGGACAGACGATGGGTATTGCATATGTTTCATGGAAGGTCTGACAAATCCAATGGCTGAGGACCATGCTTCCAGGTCCCTCCAATACCAGGAGAAGTAGTCAACCAGACAGAAAGCCTCCTGCCTCCATGATTGAAAGAAGGCCTTAAGAAACAGGCAATGCTGTTGGAAAGATAAGAGAGCTCCTCTGATGTAGAATAGCTGCCTCCTGCAACCGATCCGTGGACACCAAGAGATCGGACGGAAGCTCAGAGGAGGTCTGTGAGGCTGATCATGAGGAGGCACCGCCCTCCTGTCCTTCCTCATAAGTAACTTCAGTGTGATTTAACTGGAGTTCTGCGGTGGGTGACTTCGTCAGGAACAACGGTTTGTCTTGGCACGCGCTCCTCTGAAATCTTGACTCGTGGACTTCAATTTGTGTTTCAGCCTTTGGACTTTCTCACTTGCTTTGTGGACTCTGGACCTGGTTTTGCAAACTTTGCACCTGGTTTGTAGATGTAGATGTTCTTCCTGTTTGAGGACTTGGCTTTTTGGTGCCTTGTGGACCCAGATGGTGGGTTACATTGACTGTGGGTGGCTCTTTTGTGGAAAAAGTGGAGCGAAGCTTTTAACCAACAGGCTATTCAGAACAGACAATTCATAGACAACATCAACGAGATATGGAGGCATTTAGAAATAACCTTAATGGATTCTTGCAATTTCAAAATTTAATTATACCAACGGAAGGAATTAATTTCTGTGAGAAGTATTAATAAAAAGTATAGAGGTTGAATCAATGTTTACCTGTTTCTAAAGGTCCATTAATATTGTTTTGATTTTCAGAAAGATATAGAAGACAAGTATTTAATCTTCGAATGAGCCTTCCTCCGACTTGCAGCACAGACTCAAAAGAACACTGCGTGGGGGCAGTTTATTTTTATTTTTAATGTCATGCATTAAATTGTTTTTGAGGGACTATCTGACATATTTATATTCCCGCAAAAGGTCAGCGAGCTCTTGTGGTCAAATTTATGGGATGGAATCTTTGAGATAGCAATTGCCGGGTGTAAATCCATCTTTGAATGTAGTTTTGCAATACATCTTTATTTATTTATTTTTTTACAGGGGTATCTAAATCTGAAACATGTTTCCTCACATCAGGCCATTTCTTTTCCACACTATATCGCTTTTATTTATAAGTGGCCATAAATTCCTTCATGATGGATTCCTAGAATTGGCAGACCCCTTATTTATAGAACGATGGGACTATCACTCGCCTCCATTCCACACATTAGGATAATTCTGGGATTGAGTTTTTTTCTAAATGGATGCCCATTGCAGGACCAATTTGTGCCAAGGGAACTGAGAATGCCAATCTTGCCAATCTCTCTCTCTCTCTCTTTTTTTTAACCTGAATGTTTGGGAATGTTACCAAGCTCTTTTTTAAAAAAATGTTTATAACTTTTATTGTTTTACCAATGTATAAAATACCAAGAAAAATAAAAATAGGAAATTAAAGGAAGGAAAAAGAAAAGGGGGAAAGAAAAAAATGTGGTACATGGAAAAAAAGAAAAAGGTGTGGACTTCTGACTCTTTTTAGCACAGTACAAGAATAGAATAGAAATAGAAATAGAAATAGAAATAGAATAGAATAGAATAGAATAGAAATAGAAATAGAAATAGAAATAGAATAGAATAGAATAGAATAGAATAGAATAGAAATAGAATAGAAATAGAAATAGAAATAGAAATAGAATAGAATAGAATAGAATAGAATAGAATAGAATAGAATAGAATAGAATAGAATAGAATAGAATAGAATAACAGAGTTGGAAGGGACTTTGGAGGTCTTCTAGTCCAACCCCCTGCTTAGGCAGGAAACCCTATACCACTTCAGACAAATGGTTATCCAACTTCTTAAAAACTCCCAGTGTTGGAGCATTTACAACTTCTGAAAGCAGGTTGTTCCACTGATTAATTGTTCTCACTGTCAGGATATTTCTTCCTAGTTCTAGGTTGCTTCTCTCCTTGATTAGTTTCCACCCATTGCTTCTTGTCCTGCCCTCAAGTGCTTTGAAGAATAGCTTGACTCTCTCTTCTTTGTGGTGGTCCCTGAGATATCGTAACACTGCTATCATGTCTCCCCTAGTCCTCCTTTTCATTAAACTAGACATACCCAGTTCCAGCAACCGTTCTTTATATGTTTTAGCCTCCAGTCCCCTAATCATCTTTGTTGCTCTTCTCTGCACTCTTTCTAGAGTCTCAACATCTTTTTTTATGCCATTCAGTATTCCAAGTGTGGCCTTATCAAGGCATTATAAAGTGGTATTAACAGTTCACGTGATCTTGATTCTGTCCCTCTGTTTATGTAGTCTAGAACTGCTTTTTTGGCAGCTGCTGCACACTGCTGGCTCATATTTAAATGGTTGCCCACTAGGACTCCAAGATCCCTCTCACAGTTACTGCTATTGAGCAAGGTATCACATATACTGTACCTGTGCATTTTATTTTTCTTGCCTAAATGTAGTACCTTATTTATAGCAAGATAACAACCTCAACTTTTTACTTTTATATATTACTATATAACTAACATGTCTATAATAACAAATCTATCTAATCTGCAAAACTAAAGTCAGTGTTTCATATTTTTTTCAATCACCAGCACAAAACCCAGAAGTGATATCCAAATAAAGAGCATAAATATATTCTTCTCTTTGAAGAGAACAATCAATTTAACCATTATTGCTTTATCTTCCTTGCTGTTGAAATCATTATTTCTATTTGCATGTAATAATCTTTATAAACTATCACCATTTATATTAATAAAATCCACAGTATTCTTTCAGATTCTTTAACCTTAAAGGGGAATAATTTTTTTTCATCCATTTTAAAACACTAAACTTTTCTTTAAAAGCATTTCTAAAATTACAACATTCAAATACATCTTTTTAAAAAACTTCCTCTTAGCAAACATACTTTAAAGTTCACTTTCAGACCAATAAAATTCCAACTAATTTCTGTTATTCAATGTAGATCACTCTTCAAGTTACCCTCATAAAATAATTTTTCTTCTTCTTGTATAAATCCTTTTTAAAGCTCTAGGTTTTTCTTTAGACTTATACATCTTTTTCTTTAACTTTCTCTTAACATCGATATTTTCGAATACACTTTCAATAATATTTTACAAACTTCAGGAATTACTTAAGCATTATATATAAAGGGGAAAAATACATTTTCAAACTTTAGATTAAAACTTTCTTTCAATTACAAATATCAAACCGGTGAAAATCCATCCTAATTCCAATTGAGTCATTAAATTTAAGTCATTCCTTCCAGCTTGTCTTCATGGAATAAAATATTTTTCTTCTCTGGAATGTTTGTCAAGTAGTTATAAGCTTCTTGTGGGAATGTTATCAAGCTCTTGAAGGCAGATATGACTCTTGATTTTCTTTTTGTCAAAGGACAAAAGTCCCACTACACGCTAGTCTGTGTCCAGCTCGATATGAAGCTAAACCCACCTATGCTCCAATAAAACAGACCATGTATGTAGATCTGAATGCTTTATTGAAAGAACAGGATATGGTGAAACTGGGGAAAACAGGGATACATACAATGAGAACCAAATACAAGATACACAGTGTTGAGTTACTGCTGAACATAACAATTAATAAATACAACCAATTTAAATCTCACCAGTGATGCTCTGTGAGTGGGATGTGGGTTTGTCCTTGGATGACCCCGTGCCACAGATTAAGATGGAAGCTTCTTTGTGCTACTGCCTTCTCCAAATGCTAAAGGAAATGGAGTCTGGCTTCCCAGCATGTATTTGTTTTGAGAATGTGGGCTGATGGATAAAGGGAGTTGGTCAGCTTCCAACAATATAGAGCCTTGATAGTACAGTGGTCTAAGCACCCTGTTATTAACACAGCTGCCTGCAATTACTTGCTGGTTCGAATCTCTCCAAGGCTCAAGGTTGACTCAGCCTTCCATCCTTTCTAAGGTAGGTGAAATGAGGACCCAGTTTGTGGGGGCAATAAGCTGACTTTGTATAAATATACAAGAGTATGAAGGCTATTGCTTAACGCATTGTAAACTGCCCTGAGTCTCCAGAGAAGGGCGGCATATAAATCAAATTTTAAAAAAAGTATATATATATACTTGGTATTTGTCTTTCCTGCCACTAGATGGGATTAAAGAGCAACAACAGTATATAAAGATCGTATGTTGGGGCATATTTGTTCCTCCGGCCATTAGATGGGGCTAGAGAGCATCAACAGTATATAAAAGTTATATACTGGGGCATGACAGTGTCCAACCTTGGCAACTTTAAGACCTGTGAACTTCAAGTGCCAGAATTCCCCAGCCAGCAGGGGTGAAATGTAAAATTTGTTACTACCAGTTCTGTGGGCGTGGCTTGGTGGGGGTGGGGGTAATGTGACTGGGTGGGTGTGGCCAACTTTTTTTTTTAAACTTTTCAAAGCATTTTTTCTAATGCTTTGAAAAGCCTCTGCCGATCAGGAAACTCAGCTGGGATTGAGGTTGTAGAAAAAATGCTTTTAAAAGTAAAAAAAAAAAAAAAGCCTCTGATGATCCTGCGGCTCAGCTGGGCATGGTGGTGGTGGTGGTGGGGGGACGCAGGGATTTTTGCTACTGGTTCTCTGAACCACCTGCCGCCATCGCTACCGGATCAGGTGATCCGGTCCGAACCAGGAGCATTTCACCCCTGCCAGGCAGTTGAAATCCACAAATCTTAAGGTTGCTGAGGTTGGACAACTAGAACTAAGCCTAGAGCTTTTCTGAATCTATATCCCAATCATTTCTTAAATTAGATGAAGCATTTGGAGGAAGAATGTCCAGCACTGTTGCTGTTGTGACCTAAGTTAGAATTGATGGACTATGCATGCCCTAGTATTATCCAGAGAATCTTGGGTTTTTCGTTTGGTTTCCACTACAATGTTATTGATCATGGAGTATATGTAGGAATCAATCCAACCTGAATAAACAATGTGCACAGATTGATAACTTAAAGTGCTTGGAACAATGTCTTGTCCATTTATGCAGAACTGCCTGCAAATAATGTTTCTGAATCTATATGGCAATTATCCATTGACTCTTCTTGTTGAGTTTATAATGTTTGCTGAATGCTCGTTCAGTTTGTAACGTTGTTCAGTGGTGGGGTGGGAAGCATGCCATCTATAGGCCCTCCAGGTGCATGAATGAATGCAATGTATCTGCTATGTATTTGCTGAAAAACAGGGGAAGAACAGAAAACATATAGTATAAAATGAATGCTACATAATTGCTATAACATATATGATCATAAGGGACAGGGTGGCTCAGTGGATGCTGAGCTTGTCGATCGAAAGGTCAGCAGTTCAGCAATTTGAATCCCTAGTGCCGTGTAACGGGGTGAGCTCCCGTTACTTTTCCAGATTCTGCCAACCTAGCAGTTCAAAAGCACGTAAAAAATGCAAGTGGAAAAATAGGGACCACCTTTGGTGGGAAGGTAACAGTGTTCCGTGCACCTCTGGCATTGAGTCATGCCGGCCACATGACCACGGAGAAGTCTTCGGACAGCGCTGGCTCTTTGGCTTTGAAACAGAGATGAGCACCGCCCCCTAGAGTTGGGAACGACTAGCACATATGTGTGAGGGGAACTTTTACCTTTACCTTGGTTGAAATTTGGACGGATTTCATTAGCTGCAGAGAGACAATTCGGTGTAGTGGTTAAGGCAGCCGGGTGGAAACTGGGAGACCGTAAGATCTAGTCTCACCTTAGGCAGTAAAGCCAACTGGGTGACCTTGGGCCAGTCCCACATTCTCAGCCCCAAGAAGGAGGCAATGGCAAACCACTTCTGAAGAACCTTGCCAAGAAAAATGCAGAGAACTAATTCAGGCACTGTCAGGAGTCAACTATGACTCAAAGGTGCACAGACAGTAGATGGAAGCAAAGCAATGCAGAACACTCCTGATCCTGCCATTTTGTGGCTATCCATTTTTTTGTAGCCCCGTATAGTTGTCCTGGGTCACACTCAGATAGTCATGTCATGCTATTCTCCAGGCTTGAATTCTCTTTCAGTCCAAGGCTAAATAATCATACAGATGATTCTTGGTGATATATTCTGTATAGAATATTCTGTATTTGATATGACCGTACCCCTCAATGAGTCTAAAAGGTAAAGGTAAAGGTTCCACTCGCACATATGTACTAGTCGTTCCTGACTCTAGGGGGCGGTGCTCATTTCCATTTCAAAGCTGAAGAGCCAGCGTCATCCGAAGAAGTCTCCATGGTCATGTGGCCGGCATGACTATAAGCCAAAGGAGCACGGAACGCTGTTACCTTCCCACCAAAGGGGGTCCCTATTTTTCTACTTGCATTTTTTACGTGCTTTCCAACTGCTAGGTTGACAGAAGCTGGGACAAGGAACGGGAGCTCACCCCGTTATGCGGCGCTAGGGATTCGAACTGCTGAACTGCCGACCTTCTGATCAACAAGCTCAGCATCTTAGCCAGTGATCCACCACATCCCTTCAATGATTCTTCTGGTGTCTAATTTATTATTATTTTTATTGAAAAGTTTTATAGGAAATACAAACATTTTCTCCCCCCCCTTCCCCTCTCAACCCCTCCCTCCCTCCCACCCCTCTCCCTAGACTTCCCAGAACAAGCACAGGGTATAGCATTCACAAACATAAAGCTAAAATATGCTAACAAATTATTGCATTCATATTCTCCCTAAGTCTTTAACTCCTTATAACTCAAAAAACTATAAACATGAACTACTTAAAAATATTTCATTCATAAGCTATATGTATCTTCTTGTTCGGGTACTTTTTTTGTATATAGTCAATCCATCTTCTCCATTCCGATATGTATCTTTCATTTGAATGGTCTTTAAGGTATGATGAAATTTTGGCCATCTCTGCCAAATGCACAACTTTTAATGTCCATTCCTCAATGGTGGGTGGATCTTCCTTCTTCCAGTACTGTGCCGCCAGTAACCTGGCAGCTGTTATTAAGTTCAAAACCAACTTAGTCTCTGCTACAGTACAATCCATAACTATTCCCAGCAGAAAAAACTGTGGTGTAAATTTAATTTTTTTCCTTATATATATTTTTTTAATAATCCACCATATTTTATCCAAAAAGCCTTAATTTTTTTACATGTCCACCATATCTGAAAATATGTAGCATCTTCACACTCACATCGCCAACATTTAGGTTGTAAATTTGGGTACATACAGGCTAGTTTTTTGGGGTCTAAATGCCATCTATAAAACATTTTATAAAAGTTCTCTCTTAAATTTTGAGCTAATTTTGGTGTCTAATTTATTATAAACTGCTGTCAGAGAAAGGAGAGGCAGAACCTGGGAGAGGGAGGTGTCAAGAATGTCATCAGTCTGGAGTCGTTTGATTCCCGCAAGTGGTCTAAGCCCAACCCCTCTTGAATTCCATTAATTCGTAGCTAGCACCAACTTAGTGCTGACTATCGGTTGACTATGTTCTAGGGTACACAGGGAATAAATCACTAATCTGGAACTTTATACGTTCCTCATCCTTCAAGCCTGACACTTGCTCAATAAATTGTTAATTATACTGTTTTCCTTTATTATCCAAGCTGACCATTGGAATGAATACATTCTAAGATAAAGAAAAACAACCCTTTTCTGTATAAAAATATAAGTGCCATCAAGATTACGAACTCTCTGAGTGTCTAGCAGTATGCTGACTTCCAACTCAGTTTCCAGGAAAATACATTTTCTTTGATTTTTCTCCTAGTTCATCTTCATCTTGGGAAGTATAGGAGAAATGCCAATCCATAATTATTTCCATGTCACAACCAGCGTAAAAATGATTAATTGCCTTGTTGAGATTATATTGGATCTTCATTGAGAAGCGAAGGTTTCCTTGCCAAAAAAAGAAAAAGCCGGTTTTCATAGTTAAAAAAAGAAGAAGAAGAAGATCCGTTGAAGGATCCTAGGGACCACAAAATATTGATCAAGTGTCTGTCATTGTGATACATAAGAAGAAAAAGAGGAGACCAGCTCTTCATGTATACAACTAATCTTTGCAAAACACAACGGGGTTGCTTAAAATTGGAATCTTTCAATGGTTAAAAGCATTTTGATAATGGTTGAACCTGTCCAACGTTTTGATAATGTCTGAGTAATTGCTTCACTTTTTCTACTAGCACAAAAATTATCTTTTGAAGATAAACTTGGCAAGACATTGGATGCCAGAAGAAAGCACGGACATCTATCTATCTATCTATCTATAAGCCAAATACCACTCATCACGAAATCTCCAGAACCGTAAAGCCTACAAACTTGAAAACTTGGCACGTATGTTCCTCTTGGCTTCTAGGTGCTTGTTAAGAAAGGATTTTCAAAATAACCATCAGATCATTAGTATTTCTTATACAGTATTATATTAACACATTCTGATGCTAAGGACTTAGATGTTCTACTCCCCACCTGAAAAGAACTCTGTTCCAACTGCCAGTAGCCTTATATTAACATGCTCTGATGTTACCCCTTTGCTAAACCAGGCATGAGTATGGCCAGTGCGTGACTCATCCAGCCTGTGGGCTGGGAGTTTAGACATTCTACTCCCCCTCCCCACCTGAAAAGAACTCTGTTCCAACTGCCAGTAGCCTTATATTAACATGTTCTGATGTTACCCCTTTGCTAAACCAGGCATGAGTATGGCCAGTGCGTGACTCATCCAGCCTGTGGGCTGGAGGTTTAGACATTCTACTCCCCATCCCCACCTGAAAAGAACTCTGTTCCAACTGTCAGTAGCCTTATATTAACACGCTCTGATGCTAAGGAGTTATACATTCTACATAATTTTTCATTTAACTTTAACTGTCAATTTATCATGCCCAATCACATAGTTTCATAGCGAAGCATGAGTATCCAGCTACTAGTTATTAAATATTTGAATACCAGACTTCAGCTTCAACATTTCTTCTATCCTGCAGAGAAAAGAGGGTTGGGAATTTTCGCTCCCTTGTTTTTTCTTCTTCTTCTCCTCACGTTAGTTAAGTTTCTTTATAATGAATGGCTTAAGGTCCTTAGTGAACATTCTGGCTGATTAAGAACTAAAAGACCAAGTCTTGGGGTGCCCAATAATCTGTCCTTTACATCTGCTGGCTCAAATGCAAAAAAAAAAAGTCTCTTCTCATTTAAATCAGGACACCATGTTATAAAATGTAAATGAATGCCCTAAAACAGATTTTATTTTTTTTTAAAGCTTCGTTTTCTCAAGGAGAGATGATTAGGGCATTAGGTGAAACTTTAATTTTGATTTGAAAAGTGAAAAAAGAAACCATTATTTATCGCTCGTCTCAAGGTGCATATTATTCTTATTCATTTGCTATTCTTTTTTAACGAGGCAGACAGTTTTAATTCAGGCTGCTACTGGCTCTCTTTAGCTAGGTTTTTTTTAAAGGTTTCCCCTCCCCTCTCCAACATTAACTTGGAGAGAAAGCATCACTTCTGTTATTTACTGCTGTAATGGAACACGTAGAAGTCAATTAGTCCCAGAAAAAAAATCTCTTCCCAACTGACCTTAATATCAGAAGATTATTTTCAGAATGTGCTTGTTTTGCAGTCGAAACATGCTTTTCCATGTTTTTACTCCATTAGCTACATCTTTGGGCAATTAAATAGCAATTCTCCATTCAGTCAAAAAACATTATTCTTGTCCTCAATCCATAGAAGAGAAAGCCTGAATTTTGTTTTGTTCAGAATAATTGTAGGAAGCGCCGTGTAAAAGAAGAAAATTAGCCCTTAGATATTTGAGATGCACAATAATTTGGAGAAACTAATGAGAGCCACAGAGGGTTCCCAAAGTAGGAATTTGAGCCCCGAGCATCCCCAACCTTGAAACAACTAAACTGAACGCAAAACCCTGCTGCTTTGAGAAATTGGTTTCACAGAAGTGGCCTCCTTATTCAGAAGAACGGCATTCAATTTAACCATTAAAGACTGGCATGATTGTGGTTTAATTGGCTAGAGAAAATGGCGTTGTCCGAGAAAACTGGTTCCGCCTGGCGTGCAATGCCCAATGAACCGCACACACCGAGATGCAGATTTACAAAAGCTTTATTCTGCACAGAAGAAAGGTTACGGGGCAGTAGTGGGTTTCACTTACCGTATTTTTCAGAGTATAAGACACACCTTTTCCCCACCAAAAAAGAGGGTGAAAATCTGGGTGCATCTTATACTCCGAATGTAGCCCTGCCCAACTTCTCAAACGGAGATTTCAGAGGCTGAAAAAAGCATGAGAAAAGAAGCTTCAGAAAGAAGCCCCCACAGAGCTTCAGAAAAAAAGCCCACAAACAGAGCTTCAGAAAAAAAGCCCCCAAACAGAGCTTCAGAAAAAAGCCCACAAACAGAGCTTCAGAAAAGAAGCCCCCAAACAGAGCTTCAGAAAAAAGCCCCCAAACAGAGCTTCAGAAAAGAAGCCCCCAAACAGAGCTTCAGAAAAAAGCCCCCAAACAGAGCTTCAGAAAAGAAGCCCCCAAACAGAGCTTCAGAAAAGAAGCCCCCAAACAGAGCTTCAGAAAAAAGCCCCCAAACAGAGCTTCAGAAAAAAGCCCCCAAACAGAGCTTCAGAAAAAAGCCCCCAAACAGAGCTTCAGAAAAAAGCCCCCAAACAGAGCTTCAGAAAAGAAGCCTCCAAACAGAGCTTCAGAAAAGAAGCCCCCAAACAGAGCTTCAGAAAAAAGCCCCCAAACAGAGCTTCAGAAAAGAAGCCCCCAAACAGAGCTTCAGAAAAAAGCCCCCAAACAGAGCTTCAGAAAAAAGCCCCCAAACAGAGCTTCAGAAAAAAGCCCCCAAACAGAGCTTCAGAAAAAAAAGCCCCAAACAGAGCTTCAGAAAAAAGCCCCCAAACAGAGCTTCAGAAAAAAAAGCCCCCAAACAGAGCTTCAGAAAAAAAAGCCCCAAACAGAGCTTCAGAAAAAAAGCCCCCAAACAGAGCTTCAGAGGCTTTTTTTCTGAAGCTCTGTTTCGGAGGGTTTCAGAGGCAGATTTTTTTTTTTTCTGAAACAGAACCCGTTGCTAAAATTCACCTCTGGGAACACCTGATTGGGGGTATTCCGGGAGGCCGATCTACCTGCCAATCAGCTTTTTTCTTATTTTCCTCCCCAAAAACTAAGGTGCGACTTATATGCCGAAAAATATGGTACCTTCGCTACTGTTTCGGAACTGGGAGCACGCGCTTCACTTGTGTGCGGCACTTCTGTGCATGCACAGAACCTTCTGCGCATGCACAGAGCATCCGTGATGACGTCCGAGCAGGTGGGCGGAGCCTCCCGCCACCGCTGCTACCAGTTTTCCCGAACCAGGGAGAACCCGTAGAAATCCACCACTGATACAGGGGGATCATTTCCGCTAGCGGTCCAGGATAACTCAACACAGCCATCTCGGCGCTGCAAACTCACTGCGGCCAACTCATTGCAAGACAAGAGTTATGCTAATATCCAAGAAATGACGGACTAGAACCATTTAAAAAAAAAAGGATGCCAAAGGAGGGACAAAACGAAATGCGAATGATGGAAATCAAAATAATTTTTTAAAAATGATTTTAAACAGTTCAATTGAATTGTTGAATTGTCCTGCAGCGAGCTGTCCTGCGGTGAGTTGGGCATGGCGAGTTGTCCTGAGGTCAGTTGGCTGGGGTGAATTGTCCACGTTGAGTTTGCCACAGTGAGTTGGCTGCGGTGAGTTGGCTGTGGCGACTTGTCCCATTCCACTCACTGGGACTGTGCAAAGACTACTCCTTCAATAGTCCCAAAGGTGCTTTTTCAAGAGGCAACTGGACTTTCTGTTTTTTTTCCCTTTGAAGATGTTTCGCTTCTCACCCAAGAAGCTTCTTCAGCTCTGACTGAATGGTGGACAGAGAAGACCGCTGATTTGAAAGAGGGGTCAAAGAGGCCATCTATGTCCAAATTGATAATTCTCTCTCAAAAGAGGGTTGAGAGGATACGACACCAGGGGTGGGTTCTAAATTTTTTTACTACCGTTTCTGTGGGTGTGGCTTATTTTGTGGGCATGGCTTGATGGTCATGTGACAATTCTTTAGGATTTAGCAGAGGTACTGGTCTACCAGGCTTTTAACTGCTTGCAGAGCTATACCAGTCTACCCATTTGTTCTTGGAGTGTTCCCATCTACCCATTTGTTTTTGGAGGCACTGGTCTACCCATTTGTTTTTGGAGGCACCGGTCTACCTATTTGTTTTTGGAGGCACCGGTCTACCCATTTGTTTTTCGAGCACACTGGTCTACCACCACACTGCCTTTAACACTGATCAGCTGTAGGGCGGTCTTTTGAAGCCCCGCGGCAAGAGTTTAAACAGTTTTTTTCCTTCTAGCCAATCAGCTGGGACTCGGGAAGCAGCAAATAGATTGGGGGCGGGGCCAAATAAAAGATAAGAATAACGGCGGGGGGTGGGGGGGGCGGGAGGGCCCAGCTCCCGAACAAAGAAAACAGGTTCGGTAACGTCATATCATCACCGCTACCGGCTCAGCTGAACTGGGCCGAACCGGGAGGAACCCACCACTGTATTACACCATCTATCTCCAATCTACAACACACTCCTTTCAACAGTTCCAAGAAGGCTCTGTACCCATTTGCACCACTCAGGTGACTCTGAGGACACAGATAAAACCTCCAAGTGGCCTCAACAACTCTCTAAAAGAGTGCAAATGACCAGCTGTCTGCAAGGAATATAAATCCTTCCATTCCCCACCATCCAGTCAGAGCTGAAAAAGCTTCTTGGATGAGAAGCGAAAGGTCTGCAAAGAAAAAACAAGAAATTCCTTCAAGTTGCCTCTTGAAAAAGAACCTTTGGGACAACTGTGGCTTGAATGACTGAGAATCTCCACAGACACTCCTGCAATAATACCTTTTTATAGATACTCCCATCTTAAGCCAACCCCTCTTAGGTCTTTATCAGAGACTCAACATTTATTAACATTGCTTAGCTTGCATGTAAAATGTTCAACAGTCATCAGCACATTTACCCTTAATTTCCAGTAAACATAGCAGAGTAACCCTTCCCTTCTAAGCTCCTCTTTCCACGTAGCATAGCATTACTTTATGGATTCAGCAAAAAGATATTTATATTTTAGCATAATCATCTCATTCTAAATGTATTTTAAGCTCATTTCCTCCCCAGACTTGCTCTTTCCTTCTCCCATATCTACGTTGGGGTTCTGTTTCAGCAGGGATTTGCTGGGGATTTAGCTAGGGAAGCTGTTTCTATTCTTCCTTTATGTATGAACAATTAGCTAACTTCAAATCAGCAACAGCGGTACCCACTTAAAGACCAACAGAGCCAAAGTTAAGACAGCATCTTAGAGAAGATCTTAGAATACAGATGTTCACTCGTAAAGCCTTCCTGACCTGCTCTCAAATTGCCATAGGTAGGGGAGATGGGGAAATCGAGCCTTGCAGCTGCATCGAGGCACTTCAGTCAAAACAAAGCACATTCCAGCCAGCAAACTTCAAGGCCATCTTCACGGAGATCCACAGCGGACAGAGGGAGCGACTTCTACAACCTGCAAAGTCCCTGATATATGTGCGTTGGTGTGTGTGTGTGTGTGAATAAACAGTTTTGCAAATCATGCACATAAAATGGCATAAGTCCGATAAATAAATAAATAAATAAATAAATAAATAAATAAATAAATAAATAAAGTCTGGATTAGCAAACAGCATTAAATCTAATTGTGAACAAATTGGAAGGAATGATTAGATGACAAGCTATCTTATTAATGTTTGTATACCCATACAACAAAATTCACATAACACCCAGAGACCAAGCCCAACACACATAACAATCCTCAAACACACTCCCACCCACCACAATTCCCCCACCCCTAAACCATCCAAACATCCACACAACAGATGAAGTAATACTGCCCAACAGCTCACCGATGGTGGCCCTTTAGTTCATTGTTGAGTTCAATTATAGCTCTGGGATAAAAATTGTTCAGAAAGCGTGTGGTCTGAATTTTAATTGTTCTGTATCTTCTGCCAGAAGGCAACAGTCCAAAAAGATTGTAAGCAGGATGGGAAGAGTCTCTGAGACTGTTATGCAACTTCCTCAAACAACGAGATTCGAAGATGTCATCCAGGGCTGGTAGCTGGAGTCCAATGATATTCTGGACAGTTTTAATGATTCTCTGTAGAGCTTTTTTTGTCCTTTATAGAGCTGCTCCCATACCATGCAAGAATGCCATATGTCAGGACACTCTCAACGGTGCTGTGATAGTAGGACAGAGGTAGATGCTGAGATAGATTTATCTTCCTGAGCATTCTCAGGAAGTACAGCCTCTTCTGTGCCTTCTTCACAAGCATGTTAGCATTCATAGTCCATGAGAGGTCCTTCGAGATATAAATGCCCAGAAATTTAAAACTATCCTCTCCACCTCCTCACCATTTATGTTCAATGGTAAATGTACATCTTTCTTCCTCCTGAAGTTCCCCATTCTAATAACAATAGCAAGATAATAACAATAATAACAATGCTATTTTTTTTTGAAGACATTTTGCTTCTCACCCAAGAAGCTTCTTCAGCACTGACTGGATGGTGGGGAACAGAAGGATTTATACTCCTTGCAGACAGCTGAACATTTGCATTCTTTTAGCCGGTCGTTTTAGCACATGACGGCCGTGGCCAGGGGGTCCTTTTATCAGGTTCGCCTGATCCACCAGTTGTGTCCCTTTCTGGATCAGGATGCCTTGCGCACAATCACTCATGCCCTAGTCACCTCCCGTATGGACTACTGTAATTCTCTCTACATGGGGCTCCCCTTGAAGAGCACCTGGAGGCTCCAGCTGGTCCAGAATGTAGCTACGCGGGTGATTATGGGCGCAGCTCATTACGCCCATGTAACACCTCTCCTGCGCGAGCTGTACTGGCTCCTGGTGGTCTTCCGGGTGTGATTCAAGGTATTAGTTATCACCTTTAAAGCGCTCCATGGCTTAGGACCTGGGTACCTACGAGACCGTCTTTTGCCACCAATAGCCTCCCACCGACCAGTTCGTTCTCACAGGGAGGGACTACTCAGGGTACCGTCAGTCAAATTATGCCGACTGGTGACTCCCAGGGGGAGGGCCTTCTCTGTGAGGGCTCCAACCCTTTGGAATGAACTGCCCCCGGAGATACGAAATATCCCTGATCTCCATGCTTTCCGCCGTGCCCTCAAAACCCTGATGTTCCAACAGGCGGAGCTAAACATATGAACATGTGAATGATTTTTTAAAATGTTATCTAATTCTGGGTTTTATTTAATTGGCCAAACTAAGTAATAATTTTAAGTAGCAATTTTATGATGTTTGTATGACTATATTTTTCTTGGCTGTACACTGCCTTGAGTCCTACGGGAGAAAGGCGGTATAGAAATATAATAAATAAATAAATAAATGATTAAAAAAATTAAAGTGCAAATGTTCAGCTGTCTGCAAGGAGTATAAATCCTTCCGTTCCCCACCATCCAGTCAGAGCTGAAGAAGCTTCTTGCGTGAGAAGCGAAACGTCTTCAAAGAAAAACTTTCTTTGCCTGACAACTGAGTCACATTTATGACGGTTGCCACATCCCAGGGTCCTATATATCCCCTTTTGCGACCTCCTGACAAGCAAAGTCACTGGGGGAACCAGATTCACTTCACAAACATGTTCCTAACTTAATCAATTGCAGGGATTCATTTAAGAAACGTGGCAAGAAAACTCATAAAATGGAAGGAAAACTCACTTAACAAATTTAACAAATGACTTCAGCCTCTCTGTTTGGCCCAGAGTATTATTTCAAGAAAGGTAAGAATGCCAAGAGCCTTCTGATGCAGGTGAAGGAGGAGAGTGCAAAAGTTGGCTTGAAATTCAACATTAAGAAAACTAAGATCATGGCTCCCGGGCCTCTCAATTCCTGGCAAATTGTTGGAGAAGAAATAGAGATAGTGACAGATTTTATTTTCCTGGGCTCCAAGATCATTGCAGATGGAGACTGCAGCCAAGAAATTAAAAGACACTTGCTCCTGGGAAGAAAAGCCATGGCAAAGCTAGACAGCACACTAAAAAGCAGAGACATCATCCTGCCAACAAAAGTGTGTATAGCCAAGGCTATGGTTTTCCCAGTTGCAATGTCTGGCTGTGAAAGTTGGACCATAAGAAAGGCTGAGCGCCGAAGAATTGAGGCCTTTGAACTCTGGTGCTGGAGAAGATTCCTGCGAGTCCCTTGGACTGCAAGGCGATTCAACTGGTCAGTCCTAGAAGAGATCAACCCTGACTGCTCTTTAGAAGGCCAGATCCTGAAGATGAAACTGAAACTCTTTGGCCACCTAATGAGAAGGAAGGACTCACTGGAGAAGAGCCTAATGCTGGGAAAGATTGAGGGCAAAAGAAGAAAGGGACGACAAAGAACGAGGTGGCTGGATGGAGTCACTGAAGCAGTAGAAATGAGCTTAAATGGTCTCCAAGGGATGGTAGAGCTCAGGAAGGCCTGGAGGAACGTTGTCCATGGGGTCGCGATGGGTCGGACACGACTTCGCAACTAACAACAACAACCAAGAATGCCAAAATTGTTTAAATCAGAACAGACGTGGTGAGTTGTTTGCGGGCAGCGTCCTTACCATGTGCCGGGGCCGTGACAACGAAGGGAAAACGTTAATAAGATAGCTTGTCATCTAATCATTCCTTCCAATTTGTTCACAATTAGATTTAATGCGGTTCGCTAATGCAGGGATTATGCCGTTTTATGTGCATGATTTGCAAAACTGTTTATTCACATATGCACACACAGCAACGCACATATATCAGGGACTTTGTCGATATACTTTGAGACAGCAAGGCTGTCTAATCCCTCTTAAAAGAGAGAGAAGGTAGCTACTGCTGACTTTTCTCAAATATGAACCATAGTCCAGGCTGAGCGGTTGGCAGGATCCTGTTCACAGTTGTTGCCATCGTTGGGCTAATACAAGTAGTCCTCAGGTTACGACAGTTCACTTAGTGACCGTTTAAAGGTACAACGGCACTGAAAGAAGTGACTTAAGACCGTTTTTAACACTTAAAGAAATCCTTTAAGACAAATCCACTTTGTTAAATGTTGCCATTTAGGGTGATTGGGACACTGTGACTTCTCAGTTAGGCTTTGGAAGACCCTTCCCCCCTCCCAGGCTCTCACCTGGTTTTCCCCACAAACATTGGGGTGCACTATGGTTGATCCCAGAAAGGTTCTATGGGGATGAATGAAGATGTTTTGTGATTGAAAGCATGGAGAGTTCTTTTTTTTAAATCTTTCCCATTCCCATTTCTCCTTTCCTTTCCTTTCCTTTCCTTTCCTTTCCTTTCCTTTCCTTTCCTTTCCTTTCCTTTCCTTTCCTTTCCTTTCCTTTCCTTTCCTTTCCTTCTATCTTTCCTTTCCTTTCCTTTCCTTTCCTTTCCTTTCCTTTCCTTTCCTTTCCTTTCCTTTCCTTTCCTTTCCTTTCCTTTCCTTTCCTTTCCTTTCCTTTCCTTTCCTTCCCTTCCCTTCCTTTCCCTTCCCTTCCCTTTCCTTCCCTTCCCTTCTATTTTTCCTTTCCTTCTTTCCTTTCCTTCTTTCCTCTCCTCTCCTTTCCTTTCCTTTCTTTTTTCCTTCCCTTTCCTTCCTTTTATCCTTTCCTTTCCTTTCCCCTTTCCCCTTTCCCCTTTCCCCTTTCTTCTTCCTCTTCCTCTTCCTCTTCCTCTTCCCCTTTCCCTTCTCTATAATAAAGCATAATAAGGGAATGTTATGTTTTTGGAACTGTCCCTTCAACAGTGGGCTGCTTGGTGAGCTGTTAAATTCCATACCCAGCATTCTGACCTTGAGACAGTATCTCTGGAAGGTACGATGAGGAGTTAGCCTTTCCCCCGTAGTTCATGGCAGACTGTCAGCTAGCGAATGCAAAGCGAATGATGGCAGTCCTGACAGTGCATAACCTTAAAAGAGAGAGAGAAAGAGAAATATGTATTGATATTTCATGGATGGTTTATCTGGTGTTCTTGGCAACAATATGGAAGTAGTTTGCCTCTGCCTCCATCTAGGGCAGGGGTCTCAAACTCGATTTCATTGAGGTCCGCATCAGGGTTGTGTTTGACCTCGGGGGCTGGGTGGGTGTAGCCAGGGTGTGTATGGCCAGCTCGACATCGCTTGTGTCAGGGGCACCTGTGGTGGCCCAAGAGCTCTGCCAGCAAAAACAGAGGATTGGCAGAGGATTGTAGGAGGCAGTCGCAGGCAAAAATGGAGCTTGGGAGGGCAGAGGCACAGTGGACCAGTCCTTCGCTGTTTTCAGGGTGGCCCTGCGGGCCAAATCTAAGCACTCCGCAGGCTGCATCTTGATCCTTGAGTGTGAGCATTCCAAGTAACACCCCCAACGAAAGAAAACTCCGAGACTTGATTTTCCTCAAAGTTCCATTTTATTAGAGATGTCATATTGGCACGTCTGGGAAAAACCGAATCTGAAAGCTTCCAGGTTTTCCCCACCGAAAGGAAAGTCCATGTCCCTTCCCCTGCACCCACATGTCCATCATATGGTCCAATCAAAGTACCATCCCAACTGGAGATGCCTCCCAGGTTCATCCGTCCAGGTGCAGGGCAAGACGTCCTTGACTCTCTGAGAAAGGAATGTTATTATGACTATATATCACCCTGGCTCCATACAATCCCCCCTCCCAATGAAAAAAATGGCTTCCAGGCCTGGCGTTGAGTTTGACACCCCTGCTCTAGGGTATTATCTTAATCTAGTCTACAATCTTAGAATTCATTGATAGCGTCCTACACAAGTATTAAGCCTACTTAACTGCTGAGCTTGGATCGAGTCTTGATCCTACTTAGTGAGCTCAGCTAGTGCTGATACCAGTCTGGTCAGTCTCTGTTTGCATTCCCTTGTACAAATTTACAATTATCCCCAGTAAGGTATCATCATCATCATCATCATCATCATCATCATCATCATCAGTTTATTTGTTAAGCATATATAAGATAACAGGTAAAAGTATAAACATAATTTGAATACATGAAAAGAGTAAGTAAAAAGGAATATTAGAACAGGGATGGTAGGCACACTGGTGCATTTATGGATGCCCCTTACAGACCTCTTAGGAATGGGGTGAGGTCAACAGTAGACAGTTTAAGGTTAAAGTTTTGGGGGTTTGGGGAAGAAACCGCAGAGTCAGGTAGTGCATTCCAGGCATTGACCACTCTGTTGCTGAAGTCATATTTTCTGCAATCGAGTTTGGAATGGTTTACCTTGAGTTTGTATCTATTATTTACTTGTGTATTGTTGTGGTTGAAGCTGAAGTAGTCATTAAGGATATTGTGGCAGATAATTTTATGTACTATGCTTAGGTCAGACTGAAGTCAGCGTAGTTCTAAGTTGTCTAAGCCCAAAATTTGGAGTTTGGTAGCATAAGGTATTTTATTGCGGTTAGAGGACTGGAAGACTCTTCTCGTAAAATATCTCTGGATTCTCTCGATTGTATTTATGTCCGATATGCAGTGCAGGTTCCAGACAGATGAGCTGTATTCAATAATTGGTCTAGCAAATGTTTTGTATGCTCTAGTTAGTAGTACAAGATTACCAGAGAAGAAGCTCTGTAGAGATGAAAATAGATGTAGAGATGATCTGTAGAGATGGAAAGAAGATCACAATAACCAGAGGACTATCCCCTTGGATTTGAGGAAAGGTCACAAAGTGTAGGATTCTTAAAGGAGGAAGGAGGGGGACGGACAAAAATAGTCATTTATAAAATTATAAGTAGAATTGGTACATATGGAAAATAATAACATTAGAACGCAGTTCCTTCAAAAGAGTGGATTGGCAAGCCATTTAGCAGTAGGGGGAAAAGGGGGCCCACATGGTACCATTAACACATTGAATTCATTTTCATAAGACTGATGAAATCTGTTCATTTAGATGGTTTCACACTCCATTCCATTCATTTATACTGTATAATTGAAGCCGTCCAATGGAGGACTTATCTAGCAAAGTTATCTAAATTAAGGGACAACCAGTTCTGACTGTAGGAATAATCACTTCTATTTCAAAACATTAAATAAAATTAATCTGCTCTGATTCTCTCTTCTCCACTACCCCCACCCCCAGAACACTTTACTCAATTCCATACTCCACTATAAAAGGACTGATAGCTCTTTTTATAGCTTAATGAAAAGATGATTACTCCAAACCGAACAGGTCATAAGGAGCCATCTTGTTAGAGAAGAGGAGGCCCAGAAGGCGATGAGAGTTCAGCTCTAGGACTAAACACGAAGACCTCCAGCAATAATGGAACAAACCAGATTGAATTAGCTAGATAACATCCATAGAGTGATCACATCACAGAGATAATATGGAATATCCTGGGTCTCTTTCTTTGATATATTTGAATACACATTTTTTTGTAGTTTGCATTCCTTTGTGTTGCGTTACAGTAGGAAAATTAATACATTTCATAAACTAAAAAAATACATTCATACTACTGGAAAAAATGGGTATTTGTCCTACTTTCTTAAATGGAACAGTTGATTGCATATACTAAGCATAGCATGTACATTTTGATTCGCCACTTAAAAAATAAATACAAAAGCTATAAGGAAATTAACCATGCATCTGATTGATCTTCAGCTGGCTATGCATTGAGTTTATACTGTATTTTTCAGACTATAAAACGCACCTAAATTTAGAAGAGGAAAACAACAAAAAAAAGTTTTTTGCCTCCGTGAGCCCCATTTCTGGCCCATTTCCGGGCCTTTTTTAAAAAACCTTTTTTAGGCCTTTTTTTGGCCCATTTTTGGGGCTTTTTTCAGCCTGTTTTTAAGGCTATTTTTGGCCCATTTTCAAGGCTATTTTTGGACCTGTTTTTGAGGCTTTTTTTTGGCCCGTTTTCAAGGCTTTTCAAAAGGCCAGAAAAAAGGCCTGAAAAAGGCTGAAAAAGACCTGAAAATGGGGTGTATGGAGGCCAAATGGTGGGCAGGGCTTCAGCGATATTCGGTCTATAAGATGCACAGACATTTTCACCCCCTTTTGGGAAACAAAAAAGTGTGTTTTATAGTCTGAAAAATACGGTATATTTTTTTATATAAGAACAGCTGGATGTCTGTCAAAAGTTTGTATTATATAGTTTGTTTCCATGGGATAATTTCACTCCTACATTCAAGAATGTAGATCGGGATTGAACAAAAACTGGCTCTCAAATCTTATGTAATCCCTGATCTACTTTCAAAAGGCCTCTGCAAGTTAACTGTTGTGAGAAAGAAAGAGAGGAGAGGCTATGAGGGGAAGAATAAATAGTGCTATTGTAGGACAAGAACAGGCAGAGGTGGGGGCAGAGTTAAATGTGACATCAGCTTAGAGTCCTTATGTTGCCACAAAAACGATTCAAATCCAACCTCCCTTGAATTCCATTAGATTAATGTCAGGAACAAGACTATTTGTTAAATTGTAGCCCAGAAGATTTATTCAAGCCTATACACAAGAATCTAGACAATTTAAGTTCAATACTAGAATAGAAATAGAAATAATAGAATAGAACAGAACAGAACAGAACAGAACAGAACAGAACAGAACAGAATAGAATTATTTATTGGCCAAGTGTGATTGGACACACAAGGAATTTGTCTTGGTGCATATTCTCTCAGTGTACATAAAAGAAAAGATACATCCGTCAAGAATCATAAGGCATAACACCTTAAATTGACACCAGATGAGAGTCAAAGGAATTCAAGAAGAATTGGACTTGATAATTTGTGGCAATGTAAGGACTCTAAGCTGATGACATATTTAACTCTGCCCCCACCCCCCAGCTGTGTCTGTTGTTTTATTTATTTTTGAACCTGGGCCCATTGACCTTCTCTTTCAGCAGCCCAGATGACCTCCCACTCAAGTGAAGGTAGCTCTGGAGTTCAGTGTTCTCTCCTCTACTGTGGGATGGTACTTTCAGAATTTTAAGACTCTTTATGAGGTAGTCCAGATAAGAAACACACCCAGAATTATTAACTCTGTTTTTATTGTAAAGTTATAACAGTCTGAAGGTACATCTCTTGTGTTGTGGTCCGCCAGCAGCCTGCGGAGCTAGCAGTGGAGTTGGACAGTGAGGAGGCTGGGGAGGACCATAGGCCAGTCCTGGAGTCTGGGGAAGGCCTGGATGAGGGCTCTGCATCGGAGGAAGAGATGGGGCCAGGGCCATCTGGGAGTGATGCATGGACTCTGGAACCCCCAGAGTCGGACAACAGAGAGGCAGAGGAACAGGAGGAGCCTGTTCCTAGTACGCGCATGCGCAGAGCTGCCAGAAGGCAAGAGCAGCTAAAGCAAAAAGGATGACTCAGGAGTAAGGCCAGGAGATGATTGGCCCCTCCCATACGGCTTAAAAGAGCAGCAAAGGCTCTTGGGCTCTTTGTAGGAAAGCAACATTGCTAAATCTGTTTCTAGTCGGCGCCTCTTGTTTCTGAACTTCGTGGGGCTTTGCCAAGAAAGGTCTTTGGCAGGGTTTGTGATAAGGTTTGTGATAAGCCCGAAGGACTTTTTCTGAAGGACTTGTTTTGGAATTAATTTGGACTAAGCTGAGAATGAAGTAATTCCCAGCTGTTATAATAAAACAGTTTTGTTTGGGACTAATTGTGTCTTGTAATCACTAAGTGAGCCTGGGTCACAACATCTTGCTACTCCTCTTTCCAGTCCAAGGAACTAGGGAGAGTCCATGCCCACATTGTTTCTTCTTATCTGACCATTGCCTACAGCTGTAAGGGTGAACCTATGGCATGCATGCTCAAGGTGGCACACAGAGCCATCTTTCAGGGCACGCGAGCTGTCGCCCAACTCACTTGCAGCTGCGCATGTGCGCGCATCCCAGCTGGTGTCTGGGCCTCCGGCGTGTGCAATTCAGGGGACCCAGCTGGTCTTTGCAGCTCTACTGCGCATGTGCACAAGTTTGCACATGTGCATTGGAGTACTTGCGCACAGCACACAGATGCATAGATCTCATTCGTGCGCATACATTGCATGCACAAAAACCATGTGCCTGCGCAGATGTCTGCAATTGCACATGCAGCTCACGGAGCTGCGCAAAACCTGCACGCATGCACAGATGGTGTGGTGGTGCACACAGTGCATGGGGGCACGTGCACAAAAGCTGTGCCCATGCGCAGAAGGTGCAGTTGCATGCGCAGTGCACGGGGAAGAGCCACGCATTAGCACAGATAGTATGCGCGCATACCTGTTTGGCACTTGGTGAGTAAATCACTCACCGGCCTACGGTCTTCTACAGCTCTTCTTTCTATCTCCCAAGGTCATTCCCACTTACCATTAATTTTTAAGTGAGTGAGTCACTGTGGCTTTATCAAATTATGGACAACAGTGTTTTGCCTCATTTAATGTCTAGAAGAGCAACATCCCCTCAATTATACTCCACGTTTTATTATCATTAGCAAATTCATTCAGTAATCCCTCTTGCTACAATTGTAGAGCTGGGAAGAAAGGTTTTGCTGCAATCCCAGAGAAATCTGAAAAGGCTGTACTGAACCAAGACCAGTTGTCTGGCTCAGCCAATGATGCTTTTACAAAATTGCACAACTCCACCGTACGCGTTTATTAGCAAATCATATGGTAACTGTGCGAAAGGGGCAATGGCATTCAGCCAGGATTTCAGTTTTGGTTTCCACTACAGTAGGAGAGGAAATACTGACTTCCATATCCATGCATTTATGAGAATAGTGTGGGGCTGAATTATAAAGAAAGAACACATCATCTAATTTGAAATGACTCCGTTGGCTGGACCATGACCAAAGCTTAAAAGCAGACTGAGAAAGGAGACACTGATACAGCTTTAGAATAGAATAGAATAGAATAGAATAGAATAGAATAGAATAGAATAGAATGGAATGGAATGGAATGGAATGGAATGGAATGGAATGGAATGGAATGGAATGGAATGGAATGGAATGGAATGGAAGACTAGACTAGACTAGACTAGACTAGACTAGACTAGACTAGACTAGACTAGACTTGACTTGACTTGACTTGACTTGACTTGACTTGACTTGACTTGACTTGACTTGACTTGACTTGACTTGAATTCTTTATTGGCCAAATGTGATCGGACACACAAGGAATTTGTCTTCGGTGCATAAGCTCTCAGTGTACATAAAAATGCATTCATCAAGAATCATAAGATACAACATTTAGTGATAGTCATAGGATACTAAATAAGCAATCAAAATTATACCAGGAAACTAAAGAAAGCAATATAAATCATAAAGATATAAGCAAGAAGGTAATAGCCATAAGAAGAAAGCCTGTAGGTAATAGGAAGGATAAGAAGAATAATAGTAATAGACTCTTAGTAAATAGTTTGACAGTGTTGTGGGAATTAGTTGTTTAGCAGAGTGATGGCATTGGAGGAAAAACTGTCTTTGTGTCTAGTTGTCTTGGTGTGCAGTGCTCTATAGCATCATTTTGAAGGTAGAAGTTGAAACAGTTTATGTCCAGGATGAGAGGGGTCTGTAGATATTTTCACAGCCCTCTTTTTGGCTCGTGCAGTATACAGGTCCTCAATGGAAGGCAGTTTAGTAGCCAAACTATTCTCCAAAGCACCTGAGGTTAGATCAAGAAGCAATGAGTGGAAACTAATCAAGGAGAGAAGCAACCTAGAACTAAGGAGAAAATTCCTGACAGTTAAAACAATTAATAAGTGGAACAACCTGCCTCCAGAAGTTGTGAATGCTCCAACATTGGAAGTTTTTAAGAAGAGATTGGATAAGCATTTGTCTGAAGTGGTGTAGGGTTTCCTGCCTAAGCAGGGGGTTGGACTAGAAGACCTCCGAGGTCCCTTCTCACTCTGTTATTCTGTTTTCAAAATCTCTTGCAACCGAGCCAGAAATTAATTGGTTCTGCTGCAGTACGCAGCCAATAATGTGTGATTGCACAGGTGTTCTTTGCACGGAGATAGTGCAAGGTGGCAGTGCTTGTTTGACTTTTATCAACATCGCCCCTGCAGCACAGGCCCATCTTGCAAAGGAAAGCATTCGGATTTTATTCAATTAATTTGTCTGCTTGCAAGAACAAATATTTCCCTGGTGGGCACCTTCTGCTTCTCATGCTTTTTTTTTTGCAAAAGGTGGTTGCTTTAAAGTGGCTTTGAGTTTCCAATTATGATCTTTTTTTACCTCTCTTTAGATACCGTGGGACCTGCTTTTCAGCGATAATTAAGTGAAATATGCAGAGGAGATTTGATAATGATAACTTCTTAATGCTCCAACATAATTAAGTTAGCTGAACTATATCTGCAGCCACATAATTTTTTTTTCTCCTTCAAGAGCCAAAGATTAACCAATTAAATGGTTTTAATTTTGAAAATCGTCAAATCGTAGGAGCAGCAGATATATCTGCAATATATGCAGATTCAATATGCATACTGTAACTTAAACTTCGGGGAACTGAATTTAAAATAACAATGGGATAAGAAACCATAAGCGATGATCTGGGAGGGGAAATGGGATATTTGCTTGCCTTTCTTCTGTTTACTAACTTACTGCCAGATGGAGAAATTATATATAAAACAGGCCATGCTGTCTCTTTAGATACTGTAGACTTTTTCAGATATTTTAATTACTGCAGAAGATGAAATGGCATGAACATTATCTGCACCACAAATGGGTTACAAAGGTTTCAATTTCTTTAGATGGAATTGATGCAGTGGTGAAATTCAAATGTTTTTACTAACTGGTTCTGTGGGCGTGGCTTGGTGGGTGTGGTGTGGCTTGGTGGGTGTGGCAGGGGAAGGATGCTGCAAAATTCTCCATTTCCACCCAACTCCTGGGGGAAGGATATTGCAAAATTCTCCATTTCCACCCAACTCCTGGGGGAAGGATATTGCAAAATCTCCATTCCCTCCCCACTCTGGGACCAGCCAGAGGTGGTATTTGCCAGTTCTCCAAACTACGCAACATTTCCGCTACCGGTTCTCCAGAACCTGTCAGAACCTGCTGGATTTCACCTCTGAATTGATGTATGTCCTAAATACACTATTTGTGCATTCTCGTTCTCCTATAAATTACACTTATAGGAAGGTGTTGAGTTCAGCTCTGCAGAATTTAAATATGTATGTACCCATGTTTCCTCAAAAATGAGACCCTGTCATATTTTTTGAACCCTGAAATTAAGCACTTGGCCTTATTTTGGGGGGAGGTTTTATTATTTTGGGGCATGTGGAGCAAGACGGGGCTCCTCTTGCCATCTTATCTGATTTCCAGCTCTGTCTCCCTAACCCTAACCAGAGGAAATGGCGGGGACGACTCCTAGGACAAATGGTTATCCAACATCTTCTTAAAAACTTCCAGTGTTGGAGCATTCACAACTTCTGGAGGCAAGTTGTTCCACTGATTAATTGTTCTAACTGTCAGGAAATTTCTCCTTAGTTCTAGGTTGCTTCTCTCCTTGATTAGTTTCCACCCATTGCTTCTTGTCCTGCCTTCAGGTGCTTTGGAGAATAGTTTGATTCCCTCTTCTTTGTGGCAGCCCCTGAGATATTGGAACCCTGCTCTCATGTCTCCCCTAGTCCTTCTTTTCATTAAACTAGACATACCCAGTTCCTGTAACCGTTCTTCATATGTTTTAGCCTCCATTCCCCTAATCATCTTTGTAGCTCTTCTCTGCACTCTTTCTAGAGTCTCCACATTTTTTTTACATCGTGGCGACCAAAATTGGATGCAGTATTCCAAGTGTGGCCTTACCAAGGCATTATAAAGTGGTATTAATACTTCACGTGATCTTGATTCTATCCCTCTGTTTATTCAGCCCAGAACTCTTGGCTTTTTTGGCAGCTACTGCACACTGCTGGCTCATATTTAAATGGTTGTCCACTAGGACTCTCTACATTTAGGCAAGAAAAACAAAATGCACAGGTACAGTATATATGGAACCTTGCTCAATAGTACTAACTGTGAAAGGGATCACATTGTCTGAATTTTGAGATGGACTTTTATTATGGGAACAGTCCATTTCCTTCTCAAGCACCTGCAGTGGTGATCTTGATGGTTTCCAGACTCTCACAGTCTGTGCACAACTTCTCAGAATTCCATTTCACCCTTCCCTCCTCCCAGTTTATTGGCAAGTTGAATAGTGTTAAGAGTTTGAAAGAAGTGAAGCAGTTCAATGTTGACAGTAGTGTGGATTCCGAAGAGGGAGGGGCTGCATTGCAGTGGAGCAAGAGATTGTGAAGTTTAGAGTGGGAGGAAGAAGATGTACTCTAAGAACTTCTAGGGAGGAGCTAACTTGAGACTCTTCCTCCCAACCAAACTATCTAAACTTCACTGTTTCTTATTCCTCTGGAATGCAGCCCCTCCCTCTTCGGAATCCAGACTACATTCCATCACACTACTCTATAATAATGCCAATTTATGTAGTAAAAGAGGGCTGGCGAAAATATTTACAGACCCCTCGCATCCTGGACATAAACTGTTTCAATACCTACCCTCAAAACAATGCTATAGAGCACTGCACACCAGAACAACTAGACACAAGAACAGGTTTTTCCCAAATGCCATCGCTCTGCTAAACAAATAATTCCCTCAACACTGTCAAACTAGTTACTAAGTCTGCATTATTATTAATCTTCTCATTGTTCCTATTACCCATCTCCTCCCACTTATGACTGTATGACTGTAACCTTGGTATCCTTAAGATTTATATTGACTGTTTCTTATTATGATATTATTGCTTATTTGTTCCTTATGACTATCATTAAGTGTTGTACCTTATGATTCTTGACAAATGTATCTTTTCTTTTTATGTACACTGAGAGTGTATGCACCAAGAAAAATTCCTTGTGTGTCCAATCACACTTGGCTAATAAAGAATTCTATTCTATTCTATTCTATTCTATTCTATTCTATTCTATTCTATTCTATTCTATTCTATTCTATTCTATGTGGGAATTATTGCTTTTGTGGAGTAGTATTCGTTGTAGAGTAGCATATCTTAGTACACAGAAAGAAGGATTGGAAAAATTATAGATAGAGCTAAAAAGAGAAAGAAGGATTGCAAAAACAAACGGGCAGATTTCACATATTTTAAAGTTTGAAAGCAATAGCTTCCAATCTGGTGGTCCATGAGTGGAATAGTCTGTGTTGTGGGTGAAACAATAAAACAAAACAAAAATCTTGGAAGGCTGGTAAAGTGTCACATAAAGTGTTGGCTTTGCCACTTGGACTCTTGTAGATTTCAAGCTGGAACACTCTTCTACGATCTTAAGAATTTTTAAACTTGAATTTGGATATCCTGCGAACTATGAATAAACCGCGGCCATCTGGTGGAGACACTGCACATGAAGATAGATAGACAGATTTTTTTTATGGTTAGAAACAAATAATAATTTTAGACCGAACTCTGAAAAAGCTATCTAAAGAGATCCGCGAGGAAATCAGTTGCGTATGCAAATACGGAATGCTACTGTGCAAAAACCTGGCAATAATTTACTGTGATGATTTGCATAAAGAAAAGCCCCTGAATAGTTAGTTGGAATTCTGTAAATTTTAAGGTTCTTCCAGCTTCAAAGAGTATTCTCTTCATGCTTACGGTAGTGGCCAAAATTGTGGAAACCTTTTGGGGAAAGTGTATTTTCTAAAACTAGCTAATAACACCACTTTTTTTTTTTGGAGTAGTACCATAAACTTATATATCAATGGAAAGATAATTTAATCAAGAATGTAATGCAATAACTTTTATGAAGGATTTGCTATTAGAATAGCAGTTACGATATAAAGAAGAAAAGTGAAACGTGTAGAAAAAATGGGATATACAAAAATGATCACCATAGAAAAAGTGAGATATACAAAAATGATCCCCATGTCAGTTAATACTTAGTTGGGTAACCTTTAGCATGAATGACGGCCTTACAACATCTTCCCATGGAGTGAACCAAGTCTTTGAGTTCTGCAGCTGTTATGATGTGAAACCAAGATTGAAGGATGGCTTCTATTAACTGGGTTTTATTGCTGGGTCGCTTCTGACGAAAGAGTTTCTTTAGTTGGCTCCATAGATTTTCAATTAGATGAAGATCTGGGCATTCCCAGATCATTCCAGCAGTGGAATAAGATTATCTTGAAACTCAAAAAAAAAAAGAAAAAAAAAAGTGGTGTTATTAGCCATCAAACCTCAAAAATACACTTTTCCCAAAAAGTTTCCCCAATTTTGATCGCTACTGTAGTGGTCTAGCAACTGTGTCCAATCAAATGTGATAGGTGGATTTTCCTCCATTATTTATACTTCCAGCTTCCAGAGTTCTAAAAACTTCCTGTACCAACCAAGAGCTTTTGCAATGCTAGTAGATAGCATGACCTAAATAACGGTTACAAATATATACAGGATAACAGAAGAAAAGCTCTTATAAATACATTAGTAAAGGAATACCTAGATCAGCAAGAGCTAGAGATAACTCTTTTTTTTAAAAAAAGCTGCTTCCTAGACATAAATGCAGAAGTGAACATTTTCCACATTTAATACAATTGCAGCATGATTCAGTAGCATGAAGGAGCAATGGAACAAAAAGAACACACATGTTGTGGGAATCTCTCCAAATGCAACCCACCCAAAAAAACATTTTATATATTTATTTGGTTTGTCAAACATGTACAATATAACAGATATAAATATAAACATGATTACGAGTACAGGAAATGGATACGGATAAATGGGGGACAGTAGGACAGGGACGGTAGGCACGCTGGTGCGCTTATGCACGCCCCTTACAGACCTCTTAGGAATGGGGTGAGGTCAACAGTAGACAGTTTAAGGTTAAAGTTTTGGGGGTTTGGGGATGAAACCACAGAGTCAGGTAATGCATTCCAGGCATTGACCACTCTGTTACTGAAGTCGTATTTTCTGCAATCAAGTTTGGAGCGGTTCACTTTATTTATTGTGTGCTCGTGTATTATTGCAGTTGAAGCTGAAGTAGTCATTGACAGGTAGGACATTGTAGCAGATCATTTTGTGTACTAGGCTTAGATCAGACTGAAGGCGGCATAGTTCTAAGTCTAAGCCCAAAATTTCAAGCCTGGTGGCATAAGGTATTCTGTTATGAGCAGAGGAGTGGAGGACTCTTCTCGTGAAATACCTCCGGACTCGCTCAATTGTATTAATGTCCGATATGCAGTGCGGGTTCCAAGCAGCTGAGCTGTATTCGAGAACTGGTCTGGCAAAGGTTTTGTACGCCCTAGTTTGCAGTACAATATTACCGGAGAAGAAGCTACGTAAGATTAGGTTAACAACTCTGAATGCCTTCTTGGCAATTTTAGAGGGAAGATGGGCAAGAGAGAAGAAACCTACCTTTGAAATGAGCCACCGATCTTGCTGAACAGAAAATAAACTCTGAATTGTTTTCTCCGACGTTTTCCTATTAAAATGTGGAACACGTCAAGGATAAAAATGTCCAAAGGGACTTGCTTATTCAAGACTAGGGGTTGACAAGTTGAGTGGCAGTCTCGTGTCACACTTGCGGGGTGCTAATGAAATATTGAAAAAAAGTTACTGGCTGGAATATTAGAAGGGCATTTATTGGCATTTAGGAAGGACACCTTTTCTGTCACTTAAGTAAAACAAATCTGTTTTCAGTCTGGATTACCCTCTGTGTTAGGATTTCTAAATTGAGTTTGAACCCTGGAGACCTGAAGGAGAAATGCTCACCACCTCAGCATTAATCCGTTACTCTTTCAAGAACATTCCAGCGAGTTCTGGAACCTGTCTGTCAATCTTTTTTTTTTTTTTTGAATTTTTTTTTTTTTATTTTTTTAGACATACAACATAAAATACATCTTTTTAGAGCAAGGGTTTGATCCGGTATAAAATAGGTACAATTACTCACATTCCCTCAACCAATTTTGTTCCAAATTTTATCCATTTACATCTTTAAAAAAAAAGAAAGAAAAAAAAAATCTCATTCTAAACTTTTATCATTCTACTATATCACCCAAAATTCTAAACAATTATTTCCAAATAGATACCATTCCAAATCTTTGTCATTTTAACAATCAATATTTCATATATATTCCTCATTCCTAAGACCCATTACATCAAATCTGTATTCTACTTCTCTTAAATGGAAGCTAGTATCCATGATCTTGACAAAGAATATTTTCCTCCTCTCTTAAAGTCGTTTCAAAATCAATCAACATTTCCATCTATAATTTGTTACTCCCAAAATACTTTATTTTGTTTACTTCAGGCTTGTTCTCTAATACTATTAAGTCTGAATTTAGCTGGTTCATAATTTAAGTAGCTATTTCCCAGCGGTATTTTCCACCACTTCTATCTCTATTTGTTTAACTGGTTCACAGTTTGGCTTAACTATTCTCCAGTATTATCCTGTCTGTCAATCTTATCCATCATCTTCCCTTTCTTCTGCGTTCATCGACATTCCAAAAATTTGTTTGATAAGAATGCTCGGCTGGGAAATGCAATATATGCAAAAATGATATTGTTTCAATTTAGCTCTTAGCTGTAAACTGGATCTCTTTTGAAATTTGGACAAAATATGTGACATCCCCATCCCTGCCTCTAATGGGCACTGTTTATATTCAAAATACACATTCTTAGTTCTATTTAGGCATTGAAATATAATATGCATACATGGAAACTTATCAAAGAGAGCGCCAACTTAGAACTAAGGAGAAATTTCCTGATGATCAGAACAATCAGTGGGACGGCTTGCATTCAGAAGTTGTGGATGCTCCAACACGGGGGAATTTTAAGAAGAGATTGTCCAAAATGGTATATGGTTTCCTGTCTGAGCAGAGGGTTGGACTAGAAGATCTCCAGGGTCTCACATGGTATAGGCTCACCTGCCATAAGCACAAGGTTGGACTAGAAGACCTTTAAGATCTCTTCCAATTTACTATTCTGTTATATTTTGTTATTTCTGTAAATAAGTTAGACCTGGTTGAATGAAATAGGAGATAGCATAGCATAGAATAGAATTCTTTATTGGCCAAGTGTGACTGGATACATAGGGAATTTGTCTTTGGTGCATAGGCTCTCAGTGTACATAAAAAGACAAGATACATTCGTCAAGAATCATAACGTACAACACTTAACGATAGTCATAGGGTACAAATAAACAATCAGAAAACAATCGATATCAACATACGTCGTAAGGATACAAGCAACAAAGTTACAGTCATACAGTCATAAGTGGGAAGAGATGGGTGATAGGAACGATGAGAAGATTAACAATAATGCAGACTTAGTGAATAGTTTGACAGTGTTGAGGGAATTATTTGTTTAGCAGAGTGATGGCGTTGGGGAAAAAACTGTCCTTGTGTCTAGTTGTTCTGGTGTGCAGTGCTCTATAGCATCGTTTTGAGGGTAGGAGTTGAAACAGTTTATATCCAGGATGCGAGGGGTCTGTAAATATTTTCACAGCCCTCTTTTTGACTCGTGCAATGTACTGTTCAGATGCTGAACAATTATTTATTGTATTGGTTCGATTTATATGTCGCCCTTTTCCGGAGACACAGGGCGGCTTACAATGCATTAAGCAAATAGCCTTCATATTTTTGTATATACCTGCTTAGTAGGGCTTTCGGGGCCCTCCTAAGCGGTGTTCTTTTTTATACAAAGTCAGCTTATTGCCCCTACAAACCGGGTCCTCATTTTACCTACCTCGGAAGGATGGAAGGCTGAGTCAACCTTGAGCCTGGTGAGATTTGAATTGCAGTAATTGCAGGCAGCTGGTGCTACTTAAGAGTGCTTTAGTCTGCTGTGCCACCAAGGCTGTTTGGCAATTTTTCGAGTATCTCGATGATATCCAGCCAAAGCTGAAGAAGCTTCTTGGATGAGAAGTGAAATGCCTTCAAAGAAAAACCAGAAAGTCCAATTGCCTCTTGAAAAAGCTCCTTTGGGACAACCAATGGATGAATGAGAATCTCCATAGGCATCTGGATGAAATGATTACCAGAAAATTTCTGACCACTTTGATGCCAACACTTTTACCTTTCTTTTTTTAAAATTTGATTTATATGCCGCCCTTCTCCGGAGACTCAGGGAGGCTTACAATGCGTTAAGCAATAGCCTTCATACTTTTGTATATTTATACAAAGTCAGCTTATTGCCCCCACAATCCGGGTCCTCATTGAACATTGTTGAGATCAAAAGAGTTTCCCCGTGTAATGTGGGATGGAATTAAGTCCTCTGCATCTTGGATTTTCCTCTTTTTCTGCACTGTCAGTTTAACAATAAGTCTTGACACATACTAGTGTGCATACGTAGTTAAAAATTGTATTCAAATAGTGACAATTCAATCCTAATGCAAATCAACTCTAACCGTTCTTTGGAAAGACAGATACTGAAGCTGAAGCTCAAATACGTTCGCCATACTTCCTCAAGATCATCCATGCATTCCATCGTATCCGTCTACTGGCCTGTTCTTCATCTCGTCAGTTTCTCTTTTATTTATTTATTTATTTATTTATTTATTTATTTATTTATTTATTATTTATTTATTTATTAATCAAATTTCTATACCGCCCTACTCCCGAAGGACTCAGGGCGGTGAACAGCCAAGATAAAATACAGATAATACAAATATTAAAAATCCCTTAAAATTATTAAATATTTCGGCCGAAACACAGATTAAAACACCCAATTTATAAAATCACGAATTAAAAAATTTAAAAGAGGGGAGTTAGGCCAGGCCAGCTTGCTGAAATAGAAAAGTTTCGAGAGCACGGCGAAACGTGCGCAGGTCCGGGATCCTCCATATCTCTGGGGGGAGCTCGTTCCAGATGGTAGGTGCCCCCACAGAGAAGGCTCTCCCCTTGGGGGCCGCCAGTCGACACTGTTTGGCCGACGGCACCCTGAGGAGTCCCTCTCTATGGGAGCGTACTGGTCGGTGAGAGGCTATTGGTAGCAGAAGGCAGTCTCGTAGATACCCCGGTCCGATGCCATGGAGCGCTCTAAAGGTGGTAACCAAAACCTTGAAGCGCACCCGGAAGACCACCGGGAGCCAGTGCAGCTCGCGCAGTTAGTGGAGCTAACTTCAATTCACCATTTCTTCTCTGGAAGTCAGCTGTTTATAGGTATTAAGTATGAGACCCACTTAATTGCTTCCTACAAGAAGGGATAAAAAGGGGAGGAGGGAAATCCTTGTTAGTTAACAAGAATTGCTTTCTGTGCTCTACTTTCAGAATCTCTTTTGAATACCATTTTCTTTGATTTTGTATCTAGAGGCACTGAAAACAGAACACGGCAAACTTTTTTTCGCCCCTCTGAGTAGCCTGCTAGTTATTCTTATGTCAATCGAAAGATTAGGTAACTAGGACAATATGGATTAAGACCTTCTCAGCTGGAAAAACTATAGCTTTTAAAAAAAAAAAAATTTCTATTGCCACAGTGTAGAATAGCAAATTATTTAGTGACCCCAAAAAAATGGAGAAGGAGGAAGAAACAATAGTTAGTATTTTATTTTCTCTTCTGGACAAATCAACTAAGTTCTCTTGTCAAAGTGGTCATGCTATTACGGTTTGGAAGAAATAGAAGTTAGTATTTTATTTTCTCTTCTGAACGAATCAACTAGATTTTCTGTCAAAGTGGTCATGCTATTACAGCCTGGAAAAAAATAGAAGTTAGTATTTTAGTTTCTCTTCTGAACAAATCAACTACGGTGTCTGTAAAATTGGTCATGCTGTTACAATTTGAAGCCAACAACTTTCTTCATTGTTCACCAACACATCAAATTTCCAGAGAAAGAGAACTTTCTAACAGTTGCACCCAGGGGTGGGATTCAACCGGTTCGGACCAATTTGGGTGAAACGGATACTAATTTTACATCTGGTTCGACGAACCGGTAGTTGCAAGGACTGACTGACTCCGCTTACCCCTCCCCTCCCCTCCCAGGAATCTCCACATGGCCCATTTTGGATGCCAGGTAAGTGCAGTGCCTGCGCGGAGCTCTGGGAGGGTGAAAAATGGGCCTCCCAGAAGTTCCAGAAGTCTGGAAACAGGCCCATTTCTGACCTCCAGAAGGCCTTCAGAACCCAGGGGAGGCTGTTTTTGCTCTCCTGAAGGCTCAAGGAATGCCTCCAGAGCCTGGGGAAGGGAAAAAATTGGCCTACCAGAAGTACCGGAAGTCTGGAAATGGGCCTGTTTCCAGCCTCCAAAGGGCCTCCGTTGCCCAGGGAAGGCTTGAGGAAAGCCTCCGAAGCCTGGGGAGGGCAACCCCCCCCGTGGTACAGGAGGCCGAGTAGGCCACGCCCCCATGGTCACGGCCACCCAGCAACTGGGCAGAGAATTGGTTGCTAAACTTTTTCAATCCCACCCCTGGTGGGATTAGTATCTCCGAATAACATGACGATGATTGCGATGATGGTTATATTTTTTATATTCCACCTTTCCTGCAACTATAATGGTGGCCTTCTAATGTTATCCTCATGACAACTACCCTATGAGTGAGTTTATTTAAGAGTTCACGATTGAGCCAAAGTCTTTCACGGATGAATGTGGTCCTAACCTTGGTTCTGCTTGGCTCTAATCCAACCGTCTGCCAACTGTACCATATTTGCAATAAATGTAGACAAATCAAGTCAACACCGGTGTCTCTAAAATATAAAACCATCTGCCACTTTCACTCATTGACTTTTCACTTTGAGTTCTTATAGGAACACTGCTGTCAAGCACAAGAAACCAGGAGTCAGGATTAAGTTCAAAAGCATTACCGCTTTATTTCATCCTACCTTTACCCAAGAATCTGATCTACTAATGGTTAAGAAAATTGGTGCCAGATATGAATCAATGGAATTCACGGGGGCTGGACTTAGGTCTCTCACAGGGCGTAGAGACTCTAAACTAGGGGTGAAATTCAGCAGGTTCTGACAGGTTCTGGAGAACCGGTAGCGAAAACTTTGAGTAGTTTGGAGAACCGGTAGAGGAAATTTTGAGTAGTTCAGAGAACCGGCAAATACCACCTCTGGCTGGTCCCAGAGCGGGGAGGGAATAGAGATTTTGCAATATCCTTCCCCCAGGAGTGAGGAGGGAATTTGCAAACTTAGCAAAACAGCTTCACTGTTAACTGGTTCAGGGACATCGACAGCACAAACAAGCCCAAAAAAGAGTCTTGCCTAAAGACTTTCAAAAACCTCAGAGTTGGCTTTAATCTGTCCAATAGAATGTCTTTTCTACAAGCAAACCAGGGAATTGATGAAGCGTGACGCGGCTGTGAGCAGAAACAATGCAATCAGACCGGTAAAGATTTGTAAAGCTAAAACCATCTTGACCTACTCAGCTTCAGAGGCATCACAATGCACACCATCAATTACAAAATCAAAGCCGGAAATAATGTGTGTGTTGTACAGAGAGACTGGCTTTCCTTGGCCAATGATCTATAAAGGCATCTTAAAGTGCAAAAATGTCATGGTGTTACAGACAAATAAAGTAAAATAAAAATAAAATGCTGGGTTATATTGCTAAGAGGGTTAGAATATAAATCAATAGTGCAGGGATAATTTGTCTAGCGTAGCTAGTAGTTATCTCTCACCTAGAATCTAGTAGAAAGTGTTGTCCTTCTGTTACTTAACAAAGTAGACTTGAGACTTGAGACAATTGACTTTGAGAAAAGTGATATCCGGATGCAGGGATTTACAGCCAAAAAGAAAAGGAAAACAGGAAAAATTTACTCTAAAGAGTGAATTTACGCCTGAGTGGCGTAGGAGGCTAATGCCTCCTACTAAGGCAGCATTTAACATCCAGCTGCCTGCAATTACTGCGATTCAATTCTCACCAGGCTCAAGGTCGACTCAGCCTTCCATCCTTTCTAAGGTGGGTAAAATGGGGACCCGGTTTGTGGGGGCAATAAGCTGACTTTGTATAAAATATACAAAAGTATGAAGGCTATTGCTTAACGCATTGTAAGCCGTCCTGAGTCTCCGGAGAAGGGCGGCATATAAAAATAAATAAAAATTAAATAAAAATAAAAAATAAAGAGAAGGCATGGTAAGAGTGAAAATAACAGAATAAGGGAATAACAGTGTTGGAAGGGACCTTGGAGGTCTTCTAGTCCAACCACCTGCTCGTGTAGGAAACCCTACATCAGTAATGGCTAACCTTTTTGCCATCGTGTGCCAAAAGTGGGGGGGAAGCAGGGGAGTCGTGCGCGTGCATGCCCACACCCATAATTCAATGTCCCCTGACCCCCATGCATGCGTGCACGACCCCCTGGTGCTCCCCCGTGCATGCGTGCATGACACCCTCCCCACTTCCTGTTTTGGGCCTAGCAGGCCTACCTGAAACCTCTGGAGCCAGAAACGGCCCATTTCCAGACTCCCAGTTGGTCTGGTAGGCCCATTTTCGACCCTCCCCAGGTTCTAGAGGCTTTCCTTGAGCATGGGGAGGGTGAAAATGGCCTCCCCCGCCCCCCCGGAGGCCATTGGAGGCCAGAAATGGCCGAAAAACACCCTCCAGGAGCCTCCGCGCGAGCCCTAATTCCCAAAACTATTTAGTAAGGATATGATACTATTATTCTTCTCAACTTTCCTATTACCTATCTCTTCCCACTTATGACTATAACCTTGTTGCTTGTATCTTTATGATTTATATTGTTTTATTTAGTTTCCTAGTATGATTTATGTTGATTGCTTGTTTAGTATCCTATGACTATCATTAACTGTTGTATCTTATGATTTATGATGAATGTATTTTTATGATGACTATGATCATGATTTATCACTTATAGCTTTTATGTACACTGAGAGCTTATACACTGAAGACAAATCCCTTGTGTGTCCAATCACACTTGGCCAATAAAGATTTTTATTCTATTCTATTCTATTCTATTCTATTCTATTCTATTCTATTCTATTCTATTCTATTCTATTCTATTCTATTCTATTCTATTCTATTCTATTCTATTGTGGGAGCCCCTCAAATATCGGAACACTGCTATCATGTCACCCCTAGTCCTTCTTTTCACTAAGCTAGACATGCCCAATTCCTGCACCCGTTCTTAACATATTTTAGCCTCCAGTCTCTTGATAATCTTTGTTGCTCTTTTCTGCAATGGTGTCTCAACATTTTTTTAAATAATGGGGTAACCAAAACTGGACCCATTACGACAGGATGAAAGCTATTGGTATTGTCCTTGTCAAGCATTTATTTATTTGGTCAAGGAAACAGTTGTATTTATTAAGAGCCTTGGTGGCGCAGCAGACTAAAGCACCGTTAAGTAACACCAGCTGCTTGCAATTATTGCAAGTTCAAATCTCACCAGGCTCAAGGTTGACTCAGCCTTCCATCCTTCCGAGGTAGGTAAAATGAGGACCCGGATTGTGGGGGCAATAAGCTGACTTTGTATAAAAAAGAACACCGCTTAGGGGGCCCCTGAAAGCCCTACTAAGCAGGTATATACAAAAGTAAAGTAAGTAAGCTTTTATTGCGGTCAAAGACCAAAATTAAAATACACATAAAAGGGGAGTATAATTTTACAAATATAGATAGATCATGTGACAGTACACCATCTACTGCCTTAGATACACTCTGTATTAACAATACTAGTGATCCTCTACATAGGGGTTACCTGTCTCTTCCCCCGTTTTTTTTCAGCCACGACTGCAGCAAAATTTTTTGCCACTTTTGGAGTTATATTGGGGTCTGTGTCCTGGAGTAGGAAATAAAGGCTGAACAGATCAGGTGAACCAGGGAATCTCTGGGAAATAGGAGAAATGAATCTTGATCTTATATCTCGGTAGTGGGGACATACGAAAGTATGAAGGCTATTGCTCAACGCATTGTAAGCTGACCTGAGTCTCCGGAGAAGGGCAGCAAATAAATCGAACAATAAATAAGTAAGTAAGTAAGTAAGTAAGTAAGTAAATAAATAAATAAATAAATATTGTTTAGATTTACTAAAATTAGAGTCTTTTACACTGCATTGAGAATTATTGTTCGTTTTTCTTTTCTCTAACATGGTCGCATCTTAATGAAGAAAAAGGGGGTGACTGAGAACAAAGGGTAATAGGAATTTTAGACCCCCCACAGCACTTTTACATGTAAAAGCTTATGTAAAATAGTAGATGTACTGAATAACATTTTGATTATGCGCTGTCAAGTCAGCATGAACTTTAATGACCGCATTGATTTTCTCTGTGATGACCTGTTCCCTGACTTGGTCCTTCAAGCCTCTCACAGTAAACAGAATTCTAACAGTAGAAGTTTCAATCAATCAATCAGAATAGAGGTGGAAGGGACCTTGGAGGTCTTCTAGTCTGGCCAGATCAGGAGATGCTATACCACTTCAGACAGCTGGCTGTCCAGTTTCTTCTTAAAAACCTCCAATGATGAAGCACCCATGACTTCTGAAGGCAAACTGTTCCATTGGTTAATTGTCTTCACTGTTAGGAAGTTTCTCCTTAATCCCAGGTTGCTTCTCTCTTTGCTTACTTTCCATCCATTGTTTCTTGTCCTGCTTTCTGGTGCTTTGGAAAATAGGCTGAGCCCAGGGGAGAAATGCTCCCGGATCGGATCGGATCGCCCAATCCAGTAGTGATTTTGGCCGGTGGTTCGACGATCTGGTAGTGATGGCGGAGCAAAGCTCCGCCCACCCGCCTGGCTGTCATTACTTCCTGGTTTTAACCAGGAAGTAATGTGTTTTTTACCTTCTGCACAGAAGGTCTGTGTGTGCACATACGGGGCGCATGCCAGGGGTGAAATGCTCCCAGTTCGGACCGGATCACCCAATCCGATAGCGATGGCGGCGGATGGTTCGGAGAACCAGTAGCAAAAATCCCTGCGCCCCCCCCCCCCCATCATGCTCAGCTGAGTCGCACGATCATCAGAGGCTTTTTTTTTAACTTTTAAAAGCATTTTTTCTACAACCTCTTCCGACGAAAAAATGCTTTTAAAAGCAAAAAAAATAAAAAAAAAGCCTCTGATGATCACGCGGCTCAGCTGGGATCCTCAGAGGCTTTTCAAAGCATTTTTTTCTGCAACGTCTTGGCTGAAGAGGTGGTAAAAAAAAATGCTTTGAAAAGTCTCTGACGATCCCAGCTGAGTTGCCTGATCGTCAGAGAGGCTTTTCAAAGCATTTTTTTAAAAAGTGTCTCTGACGATCCCAGCTGAGTTGCCGGATCGTCAGAGAGGCTTTTCAAAGCATTTTTTAAAAAGCGTCTCTGATGATCCCAGCTGAGTTGCCTGATCGCCAGAGGCTTTTCAAAACATTAGAAAAAATACTTTGAAAAGTTAAAAAAAAAAAGTTGGCCACACCCACCCAGTCACATTACCCCCCTACCAAGCCACGCCCACAGAACCGGTAGTAACACATTTTACATTTCACCCCTGGCGCATGCGCTTCTGAACCGGTAAGGAAGGTAAGTAGATTTCACCCCTGGCTGACCTTCTCTTCTTTGTGACAGGCCCTCAAATGCTGGAATACTGCTATCATGTCACCCGCTAGTCCTTCTTTTGTCTAGAATAACCATATCCAATTCCTGCAACCGTTCTTCATATGTTTGTGTCTCCAGGCCCTTAATCATCTTAGTTGTTCCTTCTCTGCACTTTTCCGAAGTCTCAACATGTTTTTTTTTTTTGTAATGTGTGTGTGACCACAACTGGATGCAGTATTCCAGGGGTGGTCCTACTAAAAGTTTATAAAGTAGTACTAATGCTTAACACGATTTTGATTCTATGCCTCTGTTTATGCAATACAAGGCAGGGGTGAAATGCGGGGTGAACTGGTAGTGATGAAAAGTACATTTGGTTCACACTGCACATGTGTGGCCAAGCAAACCGGTGGTGATCGTCGGAGGATTTCACCACTGAATCATGGATTGTATTAGCTTTTTTGTCTGGTGCCACGCAGGGGTGGCTCATGTTTAACGGATCGTCCACTAGGATTCCAAGGTCCCTCTCACAGTTACTGTTTTTGAGCCACATTTCGCCTAAATCTGTTCTTGTATCTTTGGTTTTTCCTGCCTAGGTGTAAACCTTGTTTATGAAGATATTAACATTATATTTATTTCTTTTAACATTTATAAGGC
This sequence comes from Arizona elegans, assembly GCA_022577455.1. NCBI lineage: Eukaryota > Metazoa > Chordata > Lepidosauria > Squamata > Colubridae > Arizona > Arizona elegans. Next base: position 70,888,061 of record JAKOOJ010000009.1, read on the forward strand.
TACTCAAGTGAGTCAATATGACTTCGGATGGGTACAACTGTTCTGCCCCAGCTCCGGATTTCCGAGGATATTGACACACACCAACAGTCCTTATCAAATTTATTAAGTAACAAGAACAAACAAGACCGGCAAAGGTTGGCAACCATCCCAGAAAACAAGATATGATAAACCAAAATACTCTGATAATAATACAAGTTGTTTCCAGCAAGAAGGCACTAGCTGCATGCAACTTAAATAGGCTATGGGAGTGGCCAATTATCCTCAAGCCCTACTCTCGAGGAGACCTCCTCTTCCTGAGTAGCCACTCCTGCCTTTTGGCAGCCCTGCGTGCCCGAGCATTGAGGAAAGGCTCCTCCACTTTGCTCTCTCCACTGGAAGGAGCCTCTGGAGGTTCTGAAGGCCCTGGCTGAGTCTTTGCCTCTGGCATCACATCGTCTTCGGCCTCCTCGCTGTCCGACGCGAGCGCCGGCTGTGCCGGCTGCTGGCGTGACACCACACCAGCCTCCTCGTCGTCAGGATCAGCCACGATCCGCACAAGCTGCTGGCGGGCCACAACAACAATACAGTGGTAGGTTCCAACCAGGGTTACCACCGGTTCTCTTCATGCACGCGCTTTGCGCACGATCGCCGAACCGGGCCGAACCGGGAGCAATCCATCACTGGTACAACATACAATAAAAGGGAGAGAAGAAAGGAGGGAGGGAGGGAAAGACATAGATATACATATTATCTATGTATATGTCTATACATGTATATGTACAGGTAGTCCTCAACTTACAAAAGTGCATTTAGTGAACGTTCAAAGTTTCAACGGCACTGAAAAAAGTGACTGATGACTCTTTTTCACACGACCTTTGCAGCATCTCCGTGGTCACATGATCAAAATTCAGACGCTTGCCAACTGACTCACGATTATGACGGTTGCAGTGTGACCGTCTGTCAAACAAAATCAATGGGGAAGCCAGATTCCGTTAACAACTCTATGGCTAACTTAGCAACTGCAATGATTCAATTTAGCGAATGGGGCAAGAAAGGGCAAAACTCACTTAGCAACAGAAATTTTGAGTTCAGTTATGGTCATAAGTCACAGCTAGAGTGTGTGTATATGTGTGTATGTGTATGTGTATATAGATATATAGATATATACATACCGGTATACACACACAAACATACACACACATACACACACACATACATATATATACACACATATACATATATATTCATACAGACATACATATATACACACACACATACACATACACACACACATTCATATATATATATATATATATATATATATATATATATATATACACACATATACATATATATTCATACACACATATATATATATTTATATATATACACACACACCACACACACATACACGCACACATACATATACACACACACACATATATACACACACACCCCACACACACATACACGCACACATACATATTTATACACACATATACATATATATTCATACACACATATATATATATTTATATATATACACACACACCACACACACATACACGCACACATACATATACACACACACACACATACACACACACCACACACACATACACGCAGACATTCATATATATATATATACACACACATACATATATATTCATACACACACACACCACACACACATACACACACACACACATATATATATACACACATATACATATATATTCATGCACACATACACACACACACACACACACACACACACACACACACACATATATAAGGTCCACGGAAGTCAATTTGTGACTGAAACTGTGAAAATTTGTAGGTGAAACAACTGAATCAGGTAGAGCATTCCAGATTTTGACAACTCTATTACAGAAATAATTTTTACACACACACACACACACATACACACACACACACACACACACAGTGGCAATCAATTTCAGGAGGGATTCTGGGTTCCATATCAAATTGTAACAAAAACACCCAAATATGCTAGCTGCTGCTTTTTACAATCTTATCAATCCCAGGTTACGCTGTCATCAGTGGGATTTAGAAATAGTTCCTCTCTGTGTAGATTTAGGTCCTTCTTCGTGAGCATCGTGAAATCCCGCCCCCCAATTTCTTCTTTTGACATCACTTCCAGCCTTCACATAACGTCAGTCACTTTGCTGAAGATGAGTGGATAACTGTAAATGTACACACACATGCTTACTATTATTCCCTTTTCTTCTTCAACCTGAACTTCCAGAACCTGCCCTGATTGTGGAAGAGTAAAGGGAACTGTCAGGGTTCCAAGTAATATATCTGTAGCGAACAAAACTCCGAGGCAGGTAGGTTCCTCAAAGAATAGCTCTATTGGACATATCATATTGGCACAATTCTGGTGAAAACGGGGGCTCTAAAGACTCCTGCGGTTTTCACCTAATTCAAAGTAAAAGTTTTTTCCCCTTCCCCAAACAATCAGTCACATGGTCCAATGAAGGTGCCATCCGGTTGCCTGGTAACGTGACTCCTCCTCCTTCTGTGTGAGAATGTCCTTGGTTCCCAAGAAGAAGTATTTTGCTTTGGCTACAAACCCCAGCTATCTCCATTTCCCCCTCCCTATCCCCTCAGCTCCAGTGTGGCAAAACTGAAGCTCCAAGATGACTTTGGGGTTGACAGGAACATCTTCTCAGACATCCCGTGAGAATTTCTGACGGTCCACTCTGCCCCTTCTTACAACTTTTTGGGGCAGGTGAAACATCAGTAAGTGAATAAACTCAGATGGTTATAACAAATGGCCCTGTTAATGAGCATCGTGATTGCCTCTGGCGTGCTCCTAGTCGATTGTGCAAGGATTAATTGGAGCCAGATGGAAGAAGACGGCACATGGGTGCCTTGCTTAATTGTCTCGATTGTTGATGAAGCTAATATTTGTGTAGCAAAGGGCAAATATGTATTCCCATACGCAAATGAAAATCTCAATGCAACACAGTTAGAAAAATATTTTGAGGTGGTAACGGGTCACACGAACGGATAACAACCAGTAGACACAACAAGGTGGGTGCAGGGGTGAAATCCAGCAGGTTCTGAAGAACTGGTAGCGGGAATTTTGAGCAGTTCTGAAAACTGGTAGTGGAAATTTTGAGTAGTTCGGAGAACCGGCAAATGCCACCTCTGGCTGGCCCCAGAGTGGGGTGGGAATGGGGATTTTGCAATATCCTTCCCCCCCAGGAGTGGGGAGGGAATGGGGATTTTGCAGTATCCTTCCCCTGGAGTGGGGTGGGAATGGAGATTTTGCAGTATTCTTCCCCTGCCACGCTTACCAAGCCACGTCCACAGAACCGGTAGTAAAAATAATTTGGATTTCACCACTGTAAATAAGCAATCGACATAAACCATACTAGGAAACTAAATAAAACAATATAAATCGTAAAGATACAAGCAACAAAGTTACAGTCATAAATAGAAAATGAGACAGGTAATAGGAAAGATGAGTAGAATAATAGCAATTCAGCCTTAATAAGTTTGACAGCGGGAATTAGTGGGAATTGTTGTTTAGCAGAATGATGGCATTTGGGGGAAATAGTTTGTATTTATACTTCTAACTGCTGTAAAAGAAATTGGAAGTCACTCCTTTATATTTCGCTTTTCATCCAAGAAGCTTCTTCAGCTCTGACAGGATAGTGGGGAATGGAAGGATTTATACTCCTTGCAGACAGCTGGTCATTTGCAGCCTTTTTGACGCATCCTTGAAGCACTTGGAGGTTTATCTGTGTCCTCAGGGTCACCTGAGTAGTGCTCCTGGTTCTTGTAGTCTGCAACTTTTCCTCTGGAAAGTTACAACTATTGTTTTCATTTTCTCTATGGTCTATTTTTCCAAATCTCAAAGCCATATACCAGCGGTGGGATTCAATTGGTGTAACAACCTGTTTGCTGAGCGCACACTGATATAGCAATATAGCGCAAGGGTGGGTGGACCCAGCTGATCGTTGGAGCGAACCGGTTCACTCTCAGCTGATTGTTGGAGCTACCAGTTCACCCGAACCTGACCGAACCGGCTGAATCCCACCCCTGCCATATACCATAACATAATTCTCCTCCTTTTTCCCCCTGCAAAAAGTCAATAAGGGGCTTCCAATCATAATTAAATTTAGACAATGACCTATCTCTAATTAATTAGATTGCCCGTCCAATCTCTTCTTGAAAATCTCCAGTGAGTAGGGGTGGGCTGCTGGGGTTTCTCTGGAGTTCGGGAGAACCTAAGATTCTGTACAGTTTGGAGAACCCCCAAATCCCAATCCTGGCTGGCCCCTCCCTGCCCTGCCCACCCCACCCCACCCCACCCCTCCCAGGAGTTCCTACATGGCCCGTTTTCGACACAGGTAAGAGCAGGGCATGTGTGGAGCCTTGGGGAAGGCGAAAGGGCCTCTGGAGCCTGGGGAGGCTGTTTTTGCCCTCCCAGAGGCTCAAGGAAAGCCTCTGGAGCCCGGGGAGGGAACCCCCCCACCGTGGTCCAGGAGGCTGACTAGGCCACGCCCATCAAGGACATGCCCACCCAGCAACCTGGCAGAGAACCCCTGGCTGAAATTTTTGAAGCCCACCCCTACCAATTTTATTTATTTTATTTTATTTATTTGATTTATATACTGCCCTACTCCCGAAGGACTCAGGGCGGTGAACAGCCAACAATAAAATCCATACGTACAAAATTTAAAAGCAGAATTAAAATCACATTAAATAGTTTTGGCCCAGACAAATTAAAACCCCAATCAATTTAAAACCAATTTTAAAATTTGAATATATAAAATACTAAAAAATATTAAAAAATAAAAAAAAATTTATAAAAGAGGGAGAAAATTAGGCCAGGCCCCCTGGTGAAATAAAATGGTCTTTAGAGCGCAGCAGAAGGTGCACAGATCTGGGATCCTCCGTATCTCCGGGGGGAGCTCGTTCCAGATAGTAGGTGCCCCCACAGAGAAGGCTCTCCCCCTGGGGGCTGCCAGTTGGCATTGTTTGGCCATCGGCACCTGGAGGAGCCCCTCTCTATAGGAGCATACCGGCCGGTGGGAGGCTATTGGTGGTAGTAGGCAGTCCCGCAAGTACCCAGGTCCTGAGCCATGGAGCACTTTAAAAGTGGTAATCAAAACCTTGAAGCGCACCTGGAAGACCACCAGGAGCCAGTGCAGCTCGCGCAGGAGGGGTGTTACATGGGAACGCCAAGTCGCTCCCATTACCACCCGTGTGGCCACACTCTGCGCCAGTTGGAGCCTCCGGGTGCTCCTCAAGGGGAGCCCCTTGTAGAGAGCATTACAATAGTCCAGGCGGGAGGTGACGAGGGCATGAGTGACCGTGTGTAAGGTGAGGGAGTACCCACAAGGAGGCAAGCCCTTCTACTGATTAATTGTTCTCTCTGTCGGAGAATTTCTCCGTATTTTTAATTTGGATTTCACTTTCATCAGTTTCCATTCATTGCTTCTAGTCCTGCCTTCAAGTGGTTTGGCAAAAGAATACTTTTGAGCAGACAAAAAAAAAAAAAAGATATTCAAAATCTACAATGCATTTCCTCTCCTTAGTGATGAGACTAAATTACTTGGCTGGCACTCAGACGCTTTTAAACACAATTTCCAAGAATCTTCTGAGAAGTGGAACGACTCAATTCGAAATCTGTAAAATAGAATAATATATCCTCAGAAACCTGTCAAACAAAACGGAATTGTAAAGATTCATAACTCGTTCCTTGCTTGCTTCTATTTAGTTGTTTTGCTCTTCACCGAAGACGCTTGTTCAGAATTGGGACTGGTACTTGGTTTATTTTATTTCCTAAAAAAAAAAAAAAAAAAAAAAAAAAAAAGCACACCAAATTGAAAAGTTCATTGTATTCTACTTAAGCAATCTTAAGAAAACACATTCTTTAGTTCTATTTGGAAATCTGCTCTCCACATTAGGCAGAAAAATTAACTTGACATTTAAAGTTTAAATAATGCGCAAGCCAGTTCTAAGACATTGTTCTTCCTTGGAAATGAATGTTAACATTATGCTAAACTGTCTAACGTTAAAATGGAAGTCTTTTGGGAAATGTTTTTCTACTTCAGCTCATCCAGCTATAGGTATAAACTAGGCAACAAAACCTACGAAAATACAACTTCCTAATCAACGAGACCTAATTTCGGTGGACAATTGGCTTACCTTAATGCAAAACAGGCACTTAAGTTTCATAACAAGATTCCCAGCCTTAAATTCGATGAATAGCTTTGTAAGTTGCTGAACAAAATGTAAAGCATTATTAGAAGGTTAACCCAGAATCGAATCTGAATTAAAATCTTCAATTAAAATCACCCTTCCAATGCGTTGCTTTTTCTTTTAACACAGCGAAACTTTTCCTCTTCCTTGTGTTGCTCCTGTACATTTAGCTTTTCAAACTCCCAGCCCTTCTGTGGTTTTAATGTATAGTTCACTTTTACCGACGTGTGCATGAAATTGTAAGTTTATTTATTTATTTTATTTATTAGTCATATTTCTATGCCGCCCACTCTCTGAGGACTCTGGGCGACTTACACCAAAGACAATATACTAAATAGCATATTGCCCCCTAACAATCTGGGTCCTCATTTTACCCACCTCGGAAGGATGGAAGGCTGAGTCAACCTTGAGCCGGTGAGATTTGATCCGCTGATCTGCTGAACTAGCAATCAGCTGAAGTAGCTGCAGTGTACTGCACTCTAACCATTGCGCCACCTCGGCTCAAGTTCAAATGAAACTTTCAGACGCTCTGCTTTGTGTGCCAAATCCGTCAGGCTTTGCATTTGAAAAGAACGGTAGTAATTGCAAATACACTCATCTTCCAAATCACAACGACATTCCACCATAGTGGGTTAGGAAGATGGATTCTGAAACGGCGTTTTGTGCATTTTATCCAGCTCTAATTTGAGGCTCATTCTCTCTTTTCCTTGAGCAAATACCATTATATGATATCTTCCTTCTGCAGCCGCTGCACAGCTCCTCAGTGACTCCACTAGAGGCCACAGAAACGTTAATGGTAACAAATATCTATGCAACAGGTTCCAGTAGAAATATATCCGAAGTATATCCTGAAAGAACTAGTTCCAATACCTACTTCTGACTCTTAATAGCTGATGACTACTTGAACTAGAAATCCTTCTGTGCAATGGTGGCTGTAAGACATGATCGAAAAAGTCAATATGGCAGCCACAACAGTGTCATCGAAGCTCAATGTCAACTCGCAAAGCATCCCTGGCCTGATCTCAAGTAGCCATAGGCAAGGGGGATGGGAAACCAATGAAGCAGCATGGCAGCCAAAGATAGGAGCACATTCCAGGCACAATCTCTTTCAAGGCTGTCTCCCAGGGTTACCCACAGCAGCCATAGGGTAGTGATCTCTACAACCCACGAAATTGCTCCATTGGCAAATGATTGATGACATATGCTGGGGGGAGGGGGAGAGGGAAAATAGGGTCATGATTGGGGCATTAAATTACGTGGGGTCAGAGTTGGCTTCACCTGCAATGTGCCAACATGAAGCTCCTAATAAATAACTGGATTTCTTTTGAAGCTTGGCTTGAGGCTCATGATTAGGTCGGTCACACATATGATAGTAGTTGGAATTAAAGTAGGGGAAGGTGGGGAGGCATGTCTCTAGTCCCATTAGTTCTCATTGAAGAATTCAGCTTCAGTTAACTGAAACAAAAAAGCAATAGCTAATATTCCGCCAGGTCTGAACAACAAGACCGACATGTGCAGAGTTCAAGCTAACTACTTTATTATGTCCTGCCTATAATACAAGAATCTCCCATGCCTTGGCAGCCTACTCCTGGGAACAATTAGATAAGGAACTTCAGGGAGTTGGCCCAGTGGTGAAATTCAATTTTTTTTACTATTGGTTCTGTGGGCATGGCTTAGTGGGCGTGGTGTGGCTTGGTGGACATGGCAGGGGAAGGATACTGCAAAATCTCCATTTCCACCCCACTCTGGGGCCAGCCAGAGGTGGTATTTGCTGGTTTTCCGAACTACTCAAAATTTCTGCTACCAGTTCTCCAAAACCTGTCAGAGCCTGCTGGATTTGACCCCAACTCTTTTGTGATTGTGCAGTGATTCCAGATTAACTCCATGCTTGAGATTTCTCCTCTGTCATGCTGGGTACGTCCCAACATGTTCTGCCTTATTCATGGTATTCCCCACTGCCCCATTTTGGCTGAGACCATGACCAAATTATTTATGACGAGTGAATTTAAAGGGCTCAAACCTTGAGGAATTAAATGATATTCTGCAGGTATGTTTCCCACTTTTAGCAGTAAGATTGATCCTTTTACTGTTTTTCAGATTCCTCTGGAAGCCCTCCAGAGGTACTGGAACACTTACCGGGGGGCAAAGGCTGCAGGACGGGGCCGGAAAGGCCTGAAAATGCCGAGGATCCCCTGGAGGGGCCCACCGCTGGTCCTAAAGACTCCGGAGGAGGCAGCCATCGTCAGAGGTGGGAGGCTCGGCTGGAGGCCCCCTGAAGACATCGAGGTGAGTCCTCCGTTGCCTCGGTGGAGGTGTTGGGAAGGCTGGAGCCCCCAAGGGGTTCCTCGGAGACTCTCTGGAGGCACGGGTCCTGGCTGGGGGGCACTGGACTGGATGCCCCCCCTCGTTGGTCTCTTAGGGGTAGTGAGGGAGGTTGGCTACCCCCGACATCAAGGTTCTGTTCGTCGTGGCCTCCCGGGCCGCGACCAGGGCTTGGATCGTGGCTCTGATGCCTGCTGCAGCAGGTGCAGCTGGGCAGACTTCGAGGTTTACCAGTGGGGGGGGGGGTGAGCAGTTTGCATGCTGCTTTGGCTGGCCGCCATCGGTTGCTGGGCCTCGTGGCCTAGCTGAGGCCCACCAAGTATCGCTGGAGTAGGTAGCCTGGGGGCCGCCATGTTGCTTCCAGTTGGCCCCGGAAGCTGCACGTCGTGATTTGGTGGGAATTTTCCTGCCAAAAGCTCCGGGTCCCCGGGGTCCCCCAGGATGGTCGGCACCATGTTAGGAGGCCTCCTGGATGTAAATAATTTTTTTTAAGAAAAAAATTTCTTAATCTTAATTCTGGATCCCCCCCGCATCTCTTTATATCTGGTGCTGTTTTTATTGTTGCACGTCATGCTATGCTACATTGTTTAATGGTAGAGCAAATGACCTTGGCAGAGGAGGAAAAGATTCTGCCTAGGGAACAATCAGATAATGGAGGGCTTAGCCTGCAGCTGCATAATGGACAGAGAAAGAAATTCAGAAGAAGAAGAAAAAAAACAACTTCTAACTCCTCAGGCTGTAAAAGAGAGAGTGGGAGATTTGCACAGTGGGAGATTTGCAAGATTCTATTAATGTAGCCTTATGATAAAGTAGAATTCACTCAACTGTTTTTTTTTTCTGTCTGAGGAAGAGCTATGAACCAAGCTCATTAATTACTTTCTATGGTATACTGAAAAGATTGTCTTGTTTGATCAAACATTGATTCTGATCTAACTTTTCATTAGCGGACAACTTTATTTTTTTTACACAAAATTGTAGCTTTGGTTGCTGCCTTTTTTCTCACCTTGGCTTGATTTTCTTCCCATCAAGTGCAATTTCCAATTGCCTAAATATTTTCCAATTGACCAGGGCCAAGGAATTCTGGGAGTTGAAGTCCACACATCTTAAAGATCAAATATATCATTCCTCTGAAGCAGTAGTGAAATCCAAATTTTTTTACTACTGCTTCTGTGGGCGTGGCTTGGTGGGCATGGTGTGGCTTGGTGAGCGCGGCTTGGTGGGCATGGCAGGGGAAGGATACTGCAAAATCTCCATTCCCACCCCACTACAGGGGAAGGATACTGCAAAATCCCCATTCCCTCCCTACTCCTGGGAGAAAGATATTGCAAAATCTCCATTCCCTCCCCACTCTGGGGCCAGCCAGAGGTGGTATTTGCCGGTTCTCCAAACTACTCAAAATTTCCACTACTGGTTCTCCAGAACCTGTCAGAACCTGTTGGATTTCAACCCTGCCTTGAAGGGAAAGGAAGGAAGGAAGGAAGGAAGGAAGGAAGGAAGGAAGGAAGGAAGGAAGGAAGGAAGGAAGGAAGAAAGAAAGAAAGAAAGAAAGAAAGGTGTACATTTTCTTCACAGCATCGATTTTCAATCTTTCACTCTTCCCAAATAATACATTTTGCAGAAATGGCATAATTCATTAATCTTCAGGGTCAAATTATAGCTGTAGTCTTTAGACAGTGGGCAGGGGTGGGCTACAAAAATTTTAGCAAGGGGTTCTCTGCCTGGTTACTGGGGGTGGCCATGGTGGGGATGGCCTAGTCAGCGGGGGGGGGGGGGGGGTTTAAATTTGATTTATATGCCGCCCTTCTCCAGAGACTCAGGGCGGCTTACAATGCGTTAAGCAATAGCCTTCACACTTTTGTATATTTTTACAAAGTCAGCTTATTGCCCCCACAAACTGGGTCCTCAATTAACCTACCTTAGAAAGGATAGAAGGCTGAGTCAACCTTGAGCCTGGCAAGATTCGAACTTACTAATTGCAGACAGCTGGAGTTAAATTACAATGCATTAGTCTGTTGAGCTATCCAGGCTCCTTTTTTTGCCCTCCCCAGGCTCTGGAGGCTTTCCTTGAGCCTCTGGGAGTGTGAAAACGGCCTCCCCAGACTCCGGAGGCCCTCTGGAGTTCTTCCTGAACTTCCAGTAGGCCAGTTTTTCACCCTCCACAAGCCTCCATGTGTGCCCTGCACTTACCTGCATCCAAAACAGGCCAGGTGGGGACTCCTGGGAGGGGTGAGGCAGGGTGGGTGGGGCCATCCAGCAGTGGGATTTGGGGGTTCTCTGAACTGCACAGAATTTTAGCTAGAGGTTCTCCCGAACCCCTATGAAACCCCCAGCAGCCTACCCCTGACAGTGGGCCAAATTATTACTTTTTCTTCCCAAAATATATATTCTGGTTTTTCTTCACCCCTGAATTTCAGCATGGGGATTATTCAGATAATAATACAAGCTGACATGCCAGCAGTTTCCCATAAATGCACCAGCACACCGGGAGTTTCTCACATTGTTTTCTACCATATGTTTGCAATTTCAGTAGTAAGTCTGCTACTAAACTGCAAACACTTTTCCATGCCACTGTGAAGAACTTTATAGTCCTGTCATCAAATCTGCATGTTGCCCACAAAGTCAATGGAGTTACTTTATCACATTTCCAAACCCCTTCCATTTGTTTCCTCACGGTAAACTCCAAACCTGCCCTTTTATTGCTGGAAACACCTGTTTTCTTGCACCTGTTCCAATTTAGGAACCATATGCTAGAGCTGCAGACAAGAAGATCCACAATACATGCTTTTGCATCAATATTTCAAGTGCTTGAGGCCACCCTTCAGAAATTGTCAGAAGCCACTGAATTTGCTCAAAATCCTGGAGGGGACAGAATGCATTCATTACTGCTCTTTGCTAATTTGGCAGCGAGAGAGCTGAAATTTGACCATAGCACCAATATATCACAGCAACAGAGCATTGCGAGATTACTTTAGAGCAAGCAGAAACTGTGCGTGTGTACATACATGCTCCCTCCCAAAGTAATTTAGAAATTACAATAATTCAATTAAGCATATGTCTTCATTCATTTCAACATTACATGTAAGCGATGGCGGCGGGTGGTTCAGAGAACCGGTAGCAAAAATCCCTGCGCCCCCCCCCACCATGCCCAGCTGAGCCACACAATCATCAGAGGCTTTTTTTTTTTTTTTTACTTTTAAAAGCATTTTTTCTACAACCTCTTCGGCCAAAGAGGTGGTTAAAAAAATGCTTTGAAAAGCCTCTGACGATCCCAGCTGAGTTGCCTGATCGGCAGAGGCTATTCAAAGCATTTTTTTTCTGCAACCGAAGAGGTTGTAGAAAAAATGCTTTGAAAAGTTTTTTTTTAAAGTTGGCCACGCCCACCCAGTCACATTACCCCCACCAAGCCACGCCCACAGAACCGGTAGTAACAAATTTTACATTTCACCCCTGCTTCCAACTCTGTTATAATAGAATAGAATAGAATAGAATAGAATAGAATAGAATAGAATAGAATAGAATAGAATAGAATAGAATAGAATAGAATAGAATAGAATAGAATTTTTTTTATTGGCCAAGTGTGATTGGACACACAAGGAATTTGTCTTGGTGCATATTCTATTCTATTCAGTTGCCTTTTGGAAATGCACCTTTGAGACTTAAGGATGATAGATACACACTGAGGATTTAAAAAGCTATAATAACATTTCTATCACACTACCACAACAAAATAGTTGTCCAGGAGGAGATAATTGAGAAACAACTCTCCTGGACTTGGCATTTTTCTAAAAGTGTTGGCCAGAAGTTGGGTAGCATATACCAGAAGACCATCTCGAAAATGTGACAGTTGTATATGCCCGTCAAATAATGCAAGTTCAAGAAGAGGGTCTCAAAAGGAAGGATCGGAGGAAGTTGGACCCAAAAATAAGCCCAAAGGCTACTGAAAGAGCTTCAGTGAGTTTTCATTTATGGAGGTAAGGTTGAAAGAAACTCTTCCACTATATCAAAGTATCATTGGAGATGCTTTCTACAAAAGGAAGGCGCAGTAAAAACTCCTCAAAAAACACACTTAGAATAATAGACGGTAAGACTTTCTGTAAATTAGTCATGAGAAATTAGCTTTAAACTCTTGATCCCAGCGTTATAGCACTTAAATATCAGACCACAAAAAAAACAACAGTTTCAAGGCTAGACATGATTGGTGAGGCTTTCAGAATATTTTGTATAATGGTTGACTAACCATGGGTTTTATGTAACCGGAGAAACTTGAAAACCTTTCAGACTTGCTAAGCTCTTTGTTGAATATATTCTTCTTTATTCTTTATTGGCCAAGTGTGATTGGACACACAAGGAATTTGTCTCTGGTGCATAATTTCTCAGTGTACATACAAACAACAAAGCGATGAGTCATAGATCATAAATCATAAGACACAATCATAAACCGTAAGATGCAAACAACAAGCAATAAATCATAAGATACCAATAAGAGAAGCTAGTAGGAAAGATGAGAGGGATAATAGCCTCTGGATACTTCCAACCTTGGAAGTATTCTAGTCCAACCCCTTGCCCAGGAAACCCCATACTCAAGAAACCTGCTTTCCTACTGCTCAGGAAATCCTATACCATTTCTGACAAATGGTTGTCCAACCTCTTCTTAAAAACTTCCAGTGTTGGAGCATTCACAACTTCTGCAGGCAAGTTGTTCCACTGATCAATTGTTCTAACTGTCAGGAAATTTCTCCTTCATTCTAGGTTGCTTCTCTCCTTGATGAGTTTCCACCCATTGCTTCTTTTCCTGCCCTCAGGTGCTTTGGAGAATAGGTTGACTCCCTCTTTTTTGTGGTAGCCCCTGAGATATTGGAACACTACTATCATGTCACCAAACTAGATGTACCCAATTCCAGAAACCTTTCTTTATATGTTTTAGCCTCCACTCACCTGGCGTGGCCAGTGTATGACACATCTGGCCCACGGGCAATGAGTTTGACACCCCTAAGGCGCCTTAGGAATAATAATAACAACAATAATAATAATAATAATAATAATAATAATAATAATAATAATAATCAACTATGGAAAAAGAAATTGTGTGTTGTCCCGATTGTAATTGGAGCCCTTGGAGCAATACCCAAAGGGCTACCCCGCTATTTAGAAATTCTAAATTTGCCGGACTTGAACATTTTGACTCTACAAAAAACCACCTTACTCGGAACACCTTACATCCTCCGACGATACCTTAACAGTTCCTAGGTCCTTGGTTAGGACTCGAGCTGCTGAGCTATTAACCAGCCTCAAAGGCTGTGAATCTCACTAAAGATTAAATAATAATAATAATAATAATAATAATAATAATAATAATAATAATAACTTTATTGTCATTGTACGTGTATACACAGTATACCCATACAACGAAATTCACTTAACACCCAAAGACCAGGTCCAACACACATAACAATCCCCAAACACATTCCCACCCACCACAATTCCCCACCCCTAAACCACCCAAACATCCACACAACAGACCAAGTAATGCTGTCCAACAGCTCACTGATGGTGGCCCTTGAGTTCATTGTTGAGTGCAATTATAGCTCTGGGATAAAAACTATTCAGAAAACGTGTGGTCCGAGTTTTAATTGTTCTGTATCTTCTGCGAGAAGGCAACAGTCCAAGAAGATTGTAAGCAGGACGGGAAGAGTCTCTGAGAATGTTATGCAACTTCCTCAAACAGCGAGATTCGAAGATGTCATCCAGGGCTGGTAGCTGGAGCCCGATGATATTCTGGGCAGTTTTAATGATTCTCTGTAGAGCTTTTTTGTCCGCTACAGAGCTGCTCCCATATCATGCAAGAATGCCGTATGTCAGGACACTCTCAATGGTGCTGTGATAGTAGGACAGAAGTAGATGCTGAGATAGATTTATTTTCCTGAGCATTTTGAGGAAGTACAGCCAGTGGTGGGATTCAGCCAGTTCTCACCACTTCGGGAGAACCGGTTGTTAACTTTCTGAGCAGTTTGGCAAACTGGTTGTTGGTAGAAATCATTAGGGCAGATAACTGGTTGTTCAATTACTTGAATCCCACCACTGAGTACAGCCTCTTCTGTGCCTTAGGTTATTCAGTAACAGTTTCAGATATTACCTTAACTAAGTCAGAGGAATTTGATATTCAGTCTTCTCCAGAAGAAGCCTGCCTCTCCTAACCAAAATTCATTCATTTATTTATTTATTTATTTATTTATTTATTTATTTATTTATTTATTTATTATATTTCTATACCGCCCTTCTCCCGAAGGACTCAGGGCGGTGTACAGCCTGATTAAAGGCACAAGACAAACAGAATTTAAAATAAATTAAAATTATTAAATGATAGGCTCAATTTAAAACCCCAAATTTAAAATCCCATTTTTAAAACCCAATTAAAATCTTTACCTTGATAGCCCAGCCTGGCGGAACAACAAGGTTTTGAGGGCACAGCGAAATACACGGAGATCAGAGATTTTACGCATTTCTGGGGGCAGTTCATTCCAAAGGGCTGGGGCTCCCACAGAGAAGGCCCTCCCCCTGGGTGTCGCCAGCTGACATAATTTGGCCGATGGCATCCTGAGGAGACCCTCTCTGTGGGAGCGGACTGGCCGGTGGGAGGCTACTGGTGGCAGAATTCCTCATCTAGGATAGATTTCTGCTCTGCCCACATTCCAAAATAGCACTTAGGCCTTTATTCTAAGCACGGCACCCTTGTGCTATTCATTAAAGGAAGCTAACATTTTTTTAGACTTCCACTTTTTCCTCCTCCCCCCCAAAAAAATAAATGATAAGGTGGCATTAAGAGTTGCCTTTGCTTCGGTGAGTCAACTCCTTGATTAAAATAGCATCGTTTCCTTCCAAGCTCACGCAGGCTGCTTTAATGAGCAGAGAGGAACTATGCTCACACGTGTCCATCAGCATGAGAAAATGAATCTGTTTTCCCGAGCCTGCCGAGCCTTAATAAAACATCTGTGCACGCAAGCACATCTGTACGGCAGGAGCAGGTGAATGCCGCTGGAGCTGTCTCTCGTTCGGTTCCATAGTAGATGGAAAGGTGATAGGGGCACCTCTGGGTTGGGACTGGCTCCCAACAGAGGGCTGGGTAGGAAAGTAATTACTGTGTGCATTTTTCCTCCTTTTATTGCTGATGTCAGCAAATGTACTTTTCCTATAGATAAAATTCTATTAAAAGCAGAGGGGGCAGGACCGCAAACTGTGGCACTTCCAGCATGGCGTCTGTTTTCTCTTCTGCTTCTGTCATGCAGCTCCTTTGTTAGAGGGTTGGGATTCTTTGTGTGTGTGTGTAAGGGGTTGTTGGTTTTTCTTTTTTGAGCCTACCGTCTACGTCTGGATTCCATACATCATAAAAGAATAGAAGAGGGGGAAAAAAAGCTTACACGGTTAATTGTCAACCATTACTGAATGCTTCCCTTTTGCCCTTTACGATGTATGTTGAATCTGGAATTTATTATCCTGAACAGGGGTAGTGAATCATCACGGGTGACTTTGTTAAGGCAAAGCTGAATGTTTGTTAATGAATGGTGGTCGGGATAAACTCCAGCTCTGTCGCACTCCTTGCTTATGATTGTTTAAAGAGGAGCAGCTGCCAACATTTTTTCTTTCTTTCTTTCTTTTTTTTTTTTAAAGAAAAAGCCAATTATGTTCATAATAGCTTACGCTGGTGCAAAATTTACGGGCTGGTGGGAGATCAAATTTCCTTTTCCTTTGGCTTTGTGAGTCTCTGCAATGGATGTCAGGTAGGTTTAAATTTAAATGAGGCTGTTTTATTGTCACTCATTGCTCTCGTCCGGGTGGGCTTCGCTTCTTTAAGGTGCCAAAACTCCGATGGTAAAATTGCTACATGAACCTGAATCGGCGAGCGGTTGCAACTTTTCAAGCAGCGTGATATGTGCCCGGATAAGCTTTTTGACCTGGTTGCTGTGTGCAAAATATTTTTCAAATATTTTATCTGGGAGGTTGTTAATTCTTCCAGAAATTTTTACTATATCAGCTTATTGTTTAACCAATGACAAATTATGTATTTATTTTATTCCATTTGTATGGCTCTCATTGACTCTGGGCAGCTCACTGCAAATACGTAGCAGGAAAAAAACCCAGCAGAATGCAAACAATTAAACGAAACAGTACAAAAATAACTGCAGGATAATAGCAATAGCACTTAGATTTATATACTGCTTCACAGTGCTTCACCCTCTCTAAGCAGTTTACAGATGCTATAGAGCACTTTCCCAAACACCATCATTCTGCTAAACAAATAACTCCCTCAACACTGTCAAACTATTTACTAAGTCTGCATTACTATTAATCTCATCGTTCCTATCACCCATCTCTTCCCACTTATGACTCTAATTTTGTTGCTGGTATCCTTAAGATTTATATTGACTGTTTCCTAATATGATTTGATTGCCTATTTGTTCCCTATGACTATCATTAAGTGTTGTACCTTATGATTCTTATGAATGTATCTTTTCTTTTATGTACACTGAGAGCGTATGCACCAAAGACAAATTCCTTGTGTGTCCAATCACACTTGGCCAATAAAGAATTCTATTCTATTCTATTCTATTCTACTCTACTCTACTCCATTCCATTCCATTCCATTCCATTCCATTATTCTATTCTATTCTATTCTATTCTATTCTATTCTATTCTATTCTATTCTATTCTATTCTATTCTATTCTATTCCATTCCATTCCATTCCATTCCATTCCATTCCATTCCATTCCATTATTCTATTCTACTCTACTCTACTCTACTCTACTCTACTCTACTCTACTCTACTCTACTCTACTCTACTCTACTCCATTCCATTCCATTCCATTCCATTCCATTCCATTCCATTCCATTCCATTCTATTCTATTTCATTCCATTATTCTATTCTATTCTATTCTACTCTACTCTACTCTACTCTACTCTACTCTACTCTACTCTACTCTACTCTGCTCTGCTCTGCTCTACTCTACTCTACTCTACTCCATTCCATTCCATTCCATTCCATTATTCTATTCTATTCTATTCTGTTCTATTCTATTCTATTCTATTCTATTCTATTCTATTCTATTCTATTCTATTCCATTCCATTCCATTCCATTCCATTCCATTCTATTCCATTATTCTACTCTACTCTACTCTACTCTACTCTACTCTATTCTATTCTATTCTATTCTGTTCTATTCTACAGAGTCTGCATATTGTCCCCAACAATCTGGATCCTCATTTTACTGAAGTCAGAAGGATGGAAGGCTGAGTCAACCTTGAGCCGGTCAGAGTTGAACTGCTGGCAGCAGGCAGGCAGCAGAATTAGCCTGCAGCACTGCATTCTTACCACTGCGTCACCGCGGCTCACAAGATAACAAGTCAACAGCAAAGCAAATATAACACATAATACTATCAATGGAGGAACTCCCAGCAACCTACCCCACATGGGTTTTCTGAATGTCATCAGGGTTAGGGTTTTCTCCCCTAAAGGAGAAATGGAAAAATATTAACAAAGGCAGAAAGCAGGCCCAGCCTCAAGCGAAAAACATGGAGAGGTCATTCTTTAGGAGATTTTGTATCCATTCAGAAAGATTGGGCCACTCTATTCATAAGCAAAGAGCCAACAGAGACTCCAGATAAGCAACACAATTAGGTAAGCCAAAAACTGAAAAGATTAGCTCAGACAAACCTCTAGGATTTGCATTTCCGTTTGGCTCAGTGGCTAAAGACGCTGAGCTTGTCGATCGAAAGGTCGGCAGTTCAGCAGTTCGAATCCCTAGTGCTGCGTAACGAGGTGAGCTCCCGTTACTTGTCCCAACTTCTGCCAATCTAATAGTCGTATTTGGGGACGGGGTTCATTCAAGCATCCCATCCAAAGATTCTTAACATGATTTGTTGGTCAGGGATAAATAAGAAGAAAAAGAAGAAAAAAAAAACAACCAAAAAAGTGAGGGAACACAGAAGGGCGAAGCAATTGATGAGTTTATCCTGTACCAAATTAAGCAGTTGAGGCTGTCGCTCTAATGCACATGGGAAAGAATTTGTAAGAGAAAAATCCACCAGTTCCCTTTAGTCATCTGAATACTGAAACGTGTGGAGTCTTAAATCCTCAATCTATTCTTAATCACTATTAATCTAGGCTCATCTGCAAATCGAATCGCTAATTCCCTTCCATTGTCCAGGACACATCTCAAAGAAGTGGTTTAGTGCAAGCAGCAAATCCCCCAGCCTTGCTTCATGGCTGACGTGTCCAACCCACTGTCATCGGGATAGAGATTGGAAAGTGCCTAGAATGTCATTTTCTACCTACTTTATTCTCTGAAAAAAAAAAAGTGGGGGGTGCCAGATCAGTGGAAATGTGGGACAAGCTGAAATTTCGAATAGCTGCACAACAAGACATCATTCTTTGTCCAACAGTGAGCTAGTATGTGACTCTTAAGTAAAATGTGGGTTTGTATTCTTTTAGCACGGGCGGGGGGGGGGAAATGACATGGTCAGGGTAATGTGGAGGGAGGGAGGGAGGGAGAGAGAGGGGGGAAGAGGGAGAGGGAGAGAGGGGGAGGAAAGGAGTGGGAGGGAGAGAGAAAGAGAGAGATGGAGGAAGGGAGGGAGAGAGAGAGAAGGAGGGAAAAGGAGGGAGAGAGAAAGAGAGGGAGGGGGAGGAGGGAGAAAGAGAAAGAGAGAGGGAGGAGGGAGAAAGAGAGAGATGGAGGGAGGGAGAGAGAGAATGAGAGAGAGGGAGGAAGAGAGAGAGAGGGAGGGAGGGAGGGGGAGGGAGTGAAAAAGAGAGAAAGAGAGAGAGGGAGGGAGAGAGGGAGGGAGGGAAGGGGGGAGGGAAAAAGAGAAAGAGAGAGTGGGCGGGAGGGAGGGAGAAAAAGGGTGGGAGAAAGAGAGCTGGAGGGAGGGGGGAGAATGAGAGAGAGGGTGGGAGAGAGGCAGAGAGAGACAAAGAGAGGGAGGGAGTGGGAGGAAGCAAGGAAGAAAGAGAGAAAGCGAAAGAGGGAGGGAGAGAGGGGGAAACAGTTCAATCTCAATAAAAGAGAATATTTCCAGCTCAGAGTCAAACTGTGAGGTCCTTGGTACTCTCTGCACTTGGTTGTCTTCTTCGAGACATTTCATTACCCAACTAAATAACATCATTAGTCCTAGCACGGAACAGGTTACCTGATTTGGCAGTAAAATGTTTTCAAGTCAACATCCCAGCTCAGGGAGCACCAAGGACTCCTTAGTTCAACTTCAGCCCAACTATAGCGGTCCAAGGAATTACTAAAGAACCAAACATTGTATGGAGTTAGAATCTTGAGAGGGTTAAAGGCGCTAGAAACAAGTAAGATCAAGATAGTAAGCCCAGCCACACGACGGAAACTCCACGCACTATTGAAAGGGGGATGGAACTTCCATTTACACCATCGGTAGTCCTCATCTTGTGACTACAACTGAGCCCAAAATTTACATCGCTAAGGGAGACATTTGTTCCGTGAGTTTTGCCCCAGGTTGCAAATTTTCTTGCCATGGTTATTAAAGCGAATCATTACATTTATTAAGTTTAGCAGCACGGTCGTTAAGTGAATCTGGCTTCCCCATGGACTTTGCTTGTCAGAAGGTCACAAAAACGGATCGCGTGATTTCGGGACACTGTAACGGTCATAAATGTGAACCAGTTGCCAAGTCTCTGAATTTTGATCACGTCATCATAGGGAGTCGTAAGTGTGAAAAATAGTCAGAAGTCACTTTTTTCAACACCGTTGTAACTCCAAACGGTCAGTAAATGGACTGTTGTAAATCAAGGACTACCTGTATGCTAAAGGACAGTAAATGCCAGGAGGGAAAACGCACTTTAAAGATACATATTCCTTTTTCCTTTATGGCTATTGGACATTTTATTACCAAACTAGGTAACATCATCAGTACTTGTAATGAAAAGTCTGCAGAAAAACCATCAGGCTCAGAGAGCCCCAAAGACCCCACATAAATAAAGGCTTTATAACAGTGGTGAAATGTAAAATTTGTTACTAGCGGTTCTGTGGGCGTGGCTTGGTGGCGGGGTAATGTGATTGAGTGGGCGTGGCCAACTTTTTTTTTCTTTTTACTTTTAAAAGCATTTTTTTCTACAACCTCTTCGGCGGAAGAGGTTGTAAAAAAAAAGGGTTTTAAAAGGCTCTGATGATCCCAGCTGAGTTGCCTGATTGGCAGAGGCTTTTAAAAGCGTTTTTTCTACGGCCTCTTCAGAAAAAAATGCTTTTAAAAGTAAAAAAAAAAAAGCCTCTGATGATCGCGCGGCTCAGCTGGGCATGTGGGGGAAGGAAGGCAGGGATTTTTGCTACCGGGTCTCCAAACCACCCACCGCCATCACTACTGGATCGGGTGATCCGGTTCGAACCGGGAGCATTTCACCCCTGCTTTATAAGTACCGCCAAATTCACCATGTGGATGCTGCAACGGCAGTGCCGTTGTAACTTTGAACTAAATGAACTGTTGTAAGTTGAGGATTATCTGTATAAGTCTAACTGCTGTTGCTATTGCTGTGCTGAAAAGGCCTACATCATCTTCTTTTTAAACAAACAAACAAACAAACAAAGGCATTAGATTTTTAGTGATCCCTGCTAGTTTTTGAACACAATGGATTAAGCAATAAATAATATAAAATGCTCAGTCAATTGTTAGCAGCCTTGAATAAATCAGAGAATAACAGGAACATAATGCAGCGGATATTAGAAAAATTGCGGTATACACAAAGGCCTTAATAGATTCAGTGTACTGCGTAAAAAAGAAGAAATCAATGTATAATTTCTTTCCTAATACAGGAAGTGTAAAGGAAAACAATATTCCCTGCCAGAATCTTATAATGAATTTTTGAAAAAGAAGTTCTGAGCATAAATATTGTCCTACTTTTTAGAGGAGTAATTGCTTTTCAGTATTTTGTGGAGAAAAGAGACAACCAATATTAATAACGCGGTTGCTATGCAATTTAGTTGTGCCGAGTAACCACATACCATGACAAACATTCTGGGTTTGTTTAGGCAACGCTCCTGTTTAATGGTGCTGCTCTTTAGCTCCCTGGACGACCCTGGAATACTGGTTAAAGCTGGCACAGATAGATAGATAGATAGATAGATAGATAGATAGATAGATAGATAGATAGATAGATAGATAGACGAAGAGATATGATGATTGCTAGATAGATAGATATGATGATAGATAGATAGATAGATGATGATGATGATAGATAGATATGATGATGATAGATTGATAGATAGATATAATGATGATATATGATAGATAAATAGATAGATATGATGATAGATAGATAGATAGATAGATAGATATGATGATGATGATAGATAGATAGATAGACAAGAGAGATATGATGATTGCTAGATAGAAATGATGATGATAGATAGATAGATAGATAGATAATGATGATGATGATAGATATGATGATAGATTGATATATAGATATGATGATGATATATGATAGATAGATAGATATGATGATAGATAGATAGATAGATAGATAGATATGATGATAGATAGATAGATAGATAGACAGACGAGAGAGATATGATGATTGCTAGATAGATAGATATGATGATAGATAGATAGATGATGATGATAGATATGATGATGATATATGATAGATAGATAGATAGATAGATAGATATGATAGATAGATAGATAGATATGATGATGATAGATAGATAGATAGATAGACGACAGAGATATGATTGCAAGATAGATATGATGATAGATAGATAGATAGATAGATAATAATGATGATGATGATAGATATGATGATGATAGATAGATAGATATGATGATGATATATGATAGATAGATAGATAGATATGATGATAGATAGATAGATAGATAGATAGATAGATAGACGAGAGAGATATGATGATTGCTAGATAGATAGATATGATGATAGATAGATAGATAGATGATGATGATGATAGATATGATGATGATATATGATAGATAGATAGATAGATAGATATGATGATAGATAGATAGATATGATGATGATAGATAGATAGATAGATAGACGAGAGAGATATGATGATTGCTAGATAGATAGATAGATAGATAGATAGATAGATAGATAATGATGATGATGATAGATAGATTGATGATAGATTGATAGATATGATGATGATAGATTGATAGATATGATGATATATGATAGATAGATAGATATGATGATATATAGATAGATAGATAGATAGATAGATAGATAAATGATAGATAGATATGATGATGATAGATTCATAGATAGATATGGATGATATATGATAGATAGATAGATAGATAGATATGAGGATAGATAGATAGATAGATAGATAGATAGATGATAGATAGATATGATGATGATAGATTGATAGATAGATATGGATGATATATGATAGATAGATAGATAGATATGAGGATAGATAGATAGATAGATAGATAGATAGATAGATAGATAGATATGGATGGACGGATGGATAAATAGAGATAGATAGATAGATATGATGATGATAGATAGATAGACGAGAGAGATATGATGATTGCTAGATAGATAGATATGGTGATAGATAGATAGACAGACAGACAGACAGACAGACAGATAGATAGATAATGATGATGATGATAGATAGATATGATGATAGATGATAGATATGATGATGATATATGATAGATAGATAGATAGATAGATAGATAGATAGATAGATAGATAGATATGATGATGATAGATAGATATGATGATGATAGATTGATAGATAGATATGGATGCTATATGATAGATAGATAGATAGATAGATAGATAGATAGATAGATAGATATGTTTAACGGTGCTGCTCTTTAGCTCCCTGGACGACCCTGGAATACTGGTTAAAGCTGGCACAGATAGATAGATAGATAGATAGATAGATAGATAGATAGACGAAGAGATATGATGATTGCTAGATAGATATGATGATGATGATAGATAGATAGATAGATGATGATGATAGATATGATGATGATAGATTGATAGATATGATGATGATATATGGTAGATAGATAGATATGATGATAGATAGATAGATATGATAGAAAATAGATAGATAGATAGATAGATAGATAGATAGATAGATAGATAGATAGATATAGATAGGTAGATAGATAAATAGATAGAGATAGATGGATGATGATATGATGATAGCTAGATGGTAGATAGATAGATATGATGATAGATAGATAGATAGATAGAGAGAGAGAGAGAGAGAGAGAGAGAGAGAGATTTCCACTGATTCATTGTTCTCACTGTCAGGAAATTTCTCCTTATTTCTGGATTGGATCTCTCCTTGATGAGTTTCTATCTGTTGCTTCTCATCCTGCTTTTAGGTGCTTTGGGGAATAGCTTGCCCTCATTTCTTTGTGAGAGGCTCTGAAATATTTGAAGACTGCTATTGTGTCACTCCCCCACCCTAGTCCTTCTCTTTGTTAAACGAAACATTACCTACTCCCTGCAACTATTCATCACATCTTTTAGCTTCCAGACCCCTAATCGGTGGTCGGATTCAGCTGGTTCAGGGCGGTTCTGGCGAACTGATAGTTAAATTGCTGGCTGGCCTCACCCCTCCCTGCCCCACCCCTTCCAGGAGTCCCCACGCGCTCCATTTTGGCTCCCAGGTAAATGCAGGGAGGCCTACTAGGCCCAAAATGGAGCATGGGGGGGGAGGAGCATGTCCCCCCGCAACCCGTTTTTGCTCCCAGCAGTGTGCAGGAGATGGAGTGCTGCCTGTCACACCCCCTGGCCACGCCCACTTTGCCCATGCCCACCCAGCTGGTTATTAGGGCAGAGAACTAGTTGCTAAATTATGTGAGTCCCACACTTCCTCAATCATCTTTGTTGCTTTTCTCTGTACTCTTTCTAGCATTTGTTTCTGCCGTCCTCGTTGTGTGTATTTAATTCTGGACAAATTCAGAATCATATACGCTACAAGCTCTATATAAATAGGTGCATATAATTTCATTTGATTATCCCTGACAAAATCTATCAAGTAATTCTGCATTGGTGGGCCCTGCCCTGATTTTTTTTTTTTTAATTTGATTTATATGCCGCCCTTCTCCGGAGACTCAGGGCGGCTTACAGTGCGTTGATTTTCTTCAAGGGTTTTGAAATTATGTCTGCCCAGAGCTATGGCAATATTTAATTATCATTTTTCTTGTTTCCTATATATCGTGCATGTTGTAGTTTCATTTGTAAAAACAAGCTGAAGTGAAAAAAAAAATGCTAACTTTGGAACCTAGCTTTGTACCAGTTAATGTTTTAATCACCCGTTGCAAACACGTTATCTCTTTTGTTTGATATCACACTCTTTAACATGTTTCTCTTTCTAGAACAAAAGCTCTTCCTTTGTGTTAAAAAAACAAAGGAAGTTTAAAATACAGGTGATAATTATGATTACTATTTTAATGCTTTTGTTCCAAGAGAAGGAAAATTCATTCCCCTAGTGTAAGATATTTCAACACCATTTCAGAAGTGCGGTACAACTTGCAAATTAGATCCAGCTTGTGACTGTGATTTATGCACCCTTATCTGGAGCAACTCCACTGAGATTGCTTCTTTTCCACACTACTTCAGGTGTTTCTACTCAGGCTTTACAAATGGCTGGACACATATAGTGATAACAGATCAGAGGTGAGTTTCAGCAGGTTCTGACCAGTTCTGGAGAACCGGTAGCAGAAATATTGAGTAGTTCGGAGAACCGGTAGTAAAAATTCTGACTGGCCCCGCCCCCATCTATTCTCTGCCTCCCAAGTCCCAGCTGATTGGGAGGAAATGGAGATTTTACAGTATCCTTCCCCTGCCATGCCCACCAAGCTACGCCCACGGAATCAGTAGTAAAAAAATTTGAAACCCACCAATGTAACAGATCCTCTCATGGGCTTCGAGGTTGAAACGTTGAAGATTCAGCCTCTTATGCCCTTGTTCAACATTGCCATATGTTAGAAGAAATATCCTTCTGGGTTCAGCTCCAAGTGGGGAAAAAGACACTGGAAACATGGAGGCTGCTTGGAAAGATGGTTTAATGGTGGACAGGATCACATGGTTTGAGTTCCTGAACAGAAAAAGGGCAGATACAGTAAATCCTCGGGTTTTTATGCTCTCTCTGTCTTTGAACTTCCTGGGGCCCCGAAAGAGTATCCTGATTGGTTATCAGACTCCCAGGGGGTGGGGGGGTCTTAGCTGGCCTTGCTGGCTGATGTAATCTTCCCAGGTGCCATGTGGTGAGTTTCTGTTGCTAGATGGGTCCTATTGGGTTGCAGATGATGGTCCTTTGACAAAGGATTGGGTTTCTGCCTCTGGCCCATTGACAAAATAGTGTGGAGGGGCAAGAAGGTGGGAGCTGTTTCGTCTTTAAAAGATGCTTCTCCATTTCTCATCCAGGGAAACATAATATTCTGCCTTTTTAATATTTCCTAAAATATTTCATTCTTCTAGGAAAGGGGTGGGTGCTAACTTCCTACACATGTTTATCCTATCAGAAAGATGTACCCCCTCTCCTCCAGGTTTCAAACTCACATTGCAAGCACCACAAAACAGCTACTCAGCCTCTCAAACCAGGGAAACTGTCAGTAAACAGGGGACCATTTCAGGATCTGTGGTACCTCTGTAACCCACACTAGGTTATCTGGTGTATGTAAACTGTTAGTTGCACCAGTGAAGGTGCTGTTGATTGTTGATTAACTCCTTTGGCACTCTCACGTTCCAAATGTCTTCCTTTTATAAGGATAATTTTAATGGGGTTTCCCTCCCTAAAAGCCTTTTTCCCACCTTAAATTTTGATTTAGGGCATTTGTATAAATCAAATGATAAGTTGGCAAGGGCTGTTGGAGCTGATTGAAGTTTGCGGTTCTTTTATGATGGCTTTAAAAATTTTTTTTGATCATTGGAAGAAATTTGTAGCAGATTATGGTGGTGTAGGAATTTATCCTATACCCAGTGGTAGGTTTCAATTTTTTTACTACTGGTTCTGTGGGCGTGGCGTGGCTTGGTTGGCGTGGCATGGCATGGCTCGGTGGGCGTGGTGTGGCTTGATCGGCATGGCAGGGGAAGGATACTGTAAAATCTCCATTCCTCCCCAATCCAGGGGAAGGTTACTACAAAATCCCCATTTCCTCCCGATCAGCTGGGATTTTGGAGGCAAAAAATAGATGGGGGTGGGGGCCAGCCAGAATTTTTACTACTGGTTCTCCAAACTACTCAAAATTTCTGCTACCGGTTCTCCAGAAATGGTCAGAAGCTGCTGAAACCCACATCTGCACCCACCCCTCTCCTAGAAAAATGAAATATTCTAGGAAATATTAAAAAGGCATTTCCCTGGATGAAAAATGGAGAAACATGTTTTTTTAAGGCAGGAAGCAGACTCACTTAATAACCCCCACCCTCCTCAATAGCCCACAGCAGATGTCAGCACTTAAGAGATAAAGAGATAGCCAGCTCTATTCATAGGCAAATGCCCGCACCCAAGATCCAACAAAGGTAGGATTAGCCCTCTACCCATCTAGCAACAGAACTCACCACATGGCACCTGGGGAATTTACATCACCCAGCAAGGCTCAACCAAGCCTAGGACTCAAAAGACAACCTACAAAGTTACTCCTGCATGGCCCCATGGGAATCTGACAACCAATCAGAATACAAGCTCAAATTCAAAGCGCAACAAGAGGGTATAAAACCCAGGCATTCTCAGCATCTCTGCCCCTTTTTCTTCACCCAAGATCTTCAAACCATGTGGTCCGGTCCACCATTAAAAACCTTCTTTCCAAGCAACTTCCATGAATCCAGTGTCTTTCTCCCCACTTGGGATTGAACCCAGATGGACATTTCTTCCAACAGTGGTTATGTGGAAAAGTAAATATAGGTTAAAATTCAAGGATTATTTCCCTGTTTCACTAATTCAAATAGTCCTATTTCAATTCCAGTTAAGGAGCTTTTTTTGCCTTGTATTTTTTTCAAAATTTTGGATTATGCAGGAGAGTTCAGAATATTCTTTGTGTGTGTGTGTGTGTGTGTGTGTGTGTGTGTGTGTGTGATTCTGACATGCAAAGATACCTTTCTGCTCAAGACAATCCATTTTCACAATCTAGAATCCTTCTCTATGAGGGGCAGGGTTGGAGTATCTGGTCATGGATTGTATCTTCCAGCGTTGACATCCTTTCCATGAGCAAATTAACACCAGCGGCCATTTTGTCTCTCTGTTCCCCTCCATGGTCATGAATAGTCTAAGAACTTTCTTCATGAGTGGTAAGAAACTCATATTTTTCATTTCCTAATGTGGTAAATGACAAAGTGCAACTATTGTAGTTTTGTGACTTCCCCCCCCCCCCACCTCCTAAGAATTCACTCTTCTGGGCTTCTCTAATTAGGCTTTTCATTATCATTAGTGCAACTAGAATGCTTGGTATCAGTTGTTCAAGAGAAAAAGAAAGAGAGAGAGTCAGAAGTGAGCTCAAGGGAATTATAAAGAGATACTTCATTATCACTCTTTCCCTTGGATGGCAGAAGAGAAATAATTAGGAGAAGTTTAACACTTCTCTGTCAAAAGGGTTCTTGGAGAAAGTGACATCTAAAGATTAAGATAGTAGATGATTCTTAACTTTTGAAGGATGCTAACTTGGTGCTTGTTCATTAAGTGTGACCAGACATAACAAACAATAGATTCTCAACACTTAGACAAACTTTATATAAGACGGATCCATAGCCTGTCTCGTTTGCTCTTAACAAAAGCATCAAACACTTGACCTAAGACAAAAATTCAATATCTAGCACCAGTGGTGGGTTGCCCTTGGTTCGCACTGGTTCTATAGAACTGGTAGTAAAATAATAATAATAATAATAATAATTTTATTTCTATACCGCCCTTCTCCCGAAGGACTCAGGGCGGTGTACAGCCTATTTAAAAAAACACAGACAAAACAACAGTATAAAATTTAAAATAATTAAATAGGTGGCTCAAATTTAAAACCCCAATAAATTTAAATACCCAATTTAAAACTATTGTGTTGATAGTCCGGCTTGGCGGAACAACAGGGTCTTCAATGCGCAGCGAAATGCCCGGAGGTCGGAGATCTTACGAATCCGACGAAACCGGCGGAAGGCCCCGTCCACTGACCCTGATGTCATAAAAATGCTTCTTCGCATGCACGCGGCCCCGTTGCGAACTGGTAGTAAAGGTAAGTAGAACCCACCCCTGTCCAGCGTTTAAGATTCACAAGTGTTGTCAGAAGAGAAATAGAATGAAAGGCAAAGTCGTTTATGCCCTCATGAGCCTCCAGGGTACCCATCAACAAAAGTGCGTTTGAAATGAAATCCTACCTTCCATATTGTGTTGAGTCACGAATGAGAATGAAATTTTTTAGAGGACCCCAAAATCTTTGTTTTGGAGCGGGGTGGTAGGGAGATGGGCTTCACATAATGTAGCACCAGAAATGCACGGACGCGCCTTCTCACATGCGTGCGACTTCAAACAACATGGCAATTCACTCACTTGCACCATCCCCACATGTGTGCGACATCAAACAAAATGGCAATTTGCTTGTGCGTACCGTCTGCACATGCGTGCGATGTCAAACAACACAGCAATTCACTCACGCACACCATCCATGCATGCAAAAACACAGTGATATAGGACAGGATTGCGCCGAGGCAGGTGGGTGGGCCCACCTCCAGGTCGTCACTACCGGTTTGCCTGAACTGGTCCGAACCAGCTGAATTACCACCTCTGGGGTGGTGCATAATAAAATCAACTGCATTTCTATTTCTGTTTTGTGGAAAGTGGGTATGGCAGTAATTAGTCTTTAATGAAAACTGCCAGTGAATTAAACAGTCACTGCAAAATAAAAAAAGATGTTGAGACTCTGGAAAGAATGCAGAGAAGAGCAACGAAGATGATTCAGCAGCTGGAGACTAAGACAAAAAATGTCCCCCTTTTTTTAACCATCTGTACATGCGCAGAAGGTTCTGTGCATGTGCAGAAGAGGCATGTACATGCTTAGCACGTGTGCGCTCCCCCATGGGGAGCCTTGACACACACACACACACACACACACACACACACACACACACATATTACAGTGGTGCGATTCAAATAATTTAACAACTGGTTCTCTGCCGTAATGACTAGCTGGGTGGGTGTGGCCATGTATTATGAGGTATTAATTGAATTAAGATTTAAGGTGGGTTAATAGAAGGGTAATTATATATATATATATATATATTTATTGCAAAAGTTTTACAATTACATTTTCACCCCTTTTCCCCCCCCTCAACCCGCCCCAAACTTCCCAACCTCCCTAACCCACCCTAACCCTCCCCTCCCCCCAGACTTCCTCACAATATACTCATGTCAAATAAAAGGAAAAACCCTCCTTTATATATAAAACTTGAACCCCTCCCTCCCCTTACAAATTTTCATCTTCATTACATTAACCTATTTCTATCTTGATATAGCATTTTCAAATAAATTTTCATCCTAATTACCTTGAAAATATTTCTATCTTAATATAACATTTTCGAATAAATTTTCATCCTCAACCTTAAAATATTTCTATCTTAATATAACATTTTCAAATAAAAGCTATTTGGTACTTCCTAGTTTGATATTTGTTCTGAACATAATCTATCCACTTCTTCCATTCCCATTCATAAGTCTCTTGAGAACAGTCTTTTAAATATGCTGAAATCTTCACCATCTCTGCAAAACTGGCCATCTTCAAAGTCCATTCCTCAATCGTAGGCAGCGCTTCATTTTTCCAATATTTACCTATCAACAATCTTGCTGCTGTTATCATATACAATATCAATTTTGTTTCACCCGATGTAAAACCCTTAACTATACCCAATAAAAACAGTTGTGGAGAAAATTGAATTTTTTTCTTCAAAACATTCTGCATGACCCACCAAATTTTTATCCAAAAAGCCTTAACTTTCTTACAAGTCCACCAAACATGATAATATGTAGCGTCTAAACAATCACATCTCCAACATTTAGGCTGCACATTAGAGTACATACACGACAATTTTTTGGGGTCTAGATGCCATCTGTAAAACATTTTATAAAAATTTTCCCTCAGATTCTGCGACTGTGTAAATTTAACATTCTGAACCCAAATTTTTTCCCATGTTTCCAACATCACTGGTTCCTCAAAATTCTGTGCCCACTTAATCATGCAGTCTTTAACTAGCTCAGTTTCTGAATCCCTTTCTAACAAAACATTATAAAGTCTTTTGATATGCATTGGGCCTTTCTCTTTTATGTGTCTAACTAATTCTTCCTCATACATCATAATACCAGTTTTTTGGTCCTCTTTCCATCTCAATTGAAATTGATTATATTGTAACCAAGTTAGATCAATCCCTTCAGCCAACAATGTCTGTAATGTCTTCAGCTGCCATCTGCCCGCATCTGTAAAAAGAACCTCTTTGTATAAAAACCCCCCGAGTGACATTATATTTGTATTCCACAAAGTATGACCAAGATCCAGCCATAGCGGTATTTTATAATCCCAATTGTTTCGGTGCTTCTTCCAAACTCTCAACAAAGAATCTCTAAGTATATGGCTTTTGAATACTTTATCCACTTTACTGTCATAAAATAAGTAAGCGTGCCATCCAAATTCCAAATCAAAACTTTCTGCGTTTAGTATTCCAGTCTTTTTTCCTCCAAACCAGTCACTTAGTAAAGTCAAAGCTGCTGCATCATAATATAACTGTAGGTTTGGAAGTTTAAGACCTCCCCTTTCTGGAACGTCTTGCATGATTTTCATTTTTACTCTAGGTTTTTTCTCGTTCCAGACAAACTTATTCACGCCAGTTTGCCATACTTTTAGTTGTTTATCATTTTTGAGCACCGGAATCATTTGAAACAAAAAAAGAAATCTTGGCAAAATGTTCATCTTAACTGCTGCTATTCTTCCAAGTAGAGACAGCTGCAGTTTTTTCCAAGTCTCCATATCTTTTTGCACCTCTCGCCACAACACCTCATAGTTATTTTGAAACAATTTCATATTTGATTCTGCAACCTGAACTCCTAGATATTTTACCTTTGGTACAATCTCAAAACCTGCCCTCCTTTCAAGCTCAAGTTTACGATCTTGTGTCATATTTTTAACTACCATCTTAGTTTTTTTCTGGTTCAATCTAAAACCTGAAACTTTACCATAGTCTTGTATAATGTCCTTCATCTGGATTATCGATTCCATTGGCTGTGTTAGGGTAACAACCAGATCGTCTGCAAATGCCTTTATTCTGTAATCCTCTTGCCTTATCATTATACCTTTCAAAGTATTAGAGTCCCTTATTGTATTTAACAAGACTTCTAGTGTTAAAATGAACAACAGTGGGGACAACGGACATCCCTGTCTTGTTCCTTTTTCGATTTTAAACTCTGTTGTCAGACTTCCATTAATAATAATCTGTGCCTTTTGTTCTTGATAAATTGCTGAAACCGCCTGAATAAATTGGTCCCCAAAGCCCGTCCTTTTTAAAGTCTTTAGTAGAAAATTCCAGTCCACTTTATCAAAGGCCTTCTCTGCATCCAAAAAAACCAGCACTGCAGGGATCTGTTTATTCTTCTCAAGATATTCCAATAAATCTATTACTTGCCTTACGTTATCATTCATATGCCTACCCTCAATAAATCCCGCTTGATCATCATGAATCACCTTTTGAATTACTGGCATCAATCTGTTGGCTAATACTTTTGCGTAAATTTTATAATCCGTATTCAAGAGAGATATTGGTCTATAGTTCTCTGGTTTTTTGGGACCTGCTTGTTCTTTTGGTATCAAAGAAATATAAGCTGTAGTCCATGATGGGGGTACTTTTCCCCCTTGTTGTATATTACAAAATAAATCTCTAAGTTGTTCCACCATTTCTGCCTGCAGAGTTTTATAATACACTGCAGTCAGACCATCCGTTCCGGGAGCTTTAGCTGTTTTTAATTGTTTTATTGCTACTATTATCTCGTCCTCTGTTATAGGATAATTCATTCTTTCCTTTTGTTGCTCAGTGATTTTTGTAACTCTTTTGTTGTCTAAATATTTTTCTATAAGTCCATTCTGCACCTCCTCTCTGGCATATAGTTTAGTGTAATATTCAAGAAAAGCTTCTTTTATTAATTTCTGTTGAAAAACTTCTTTCCCTCCAATATCAATACTATCAATAGTCCGTACACTCTGTTTCTTCCTTAATGTGTAAGCCAACCACCTGCCCGGTTTATTGGCGTTGCAGAATGTGTTATGCTTCGCATATTGTAAATTTGTTGCAACTTGTTCCGCTATAAGCATTTGGAATTGGTCTTTCAGAAGTTTTATGACACCAAGTATTCTTTCATCTGTTGGGTTTTTAATAAGTAACTGTTCTTTGTTCTTTATTTCTGCTTCCAATTCAAGTCTTTTCTTTTGTCGAATCAACCTATGTTTAGAGTTCATATATATGAGCACCCCTCTCATATAAGCTTTGCTTGCGTCCCACACAATTTCCATTGGGGTGCCTTTATTCAAATTCATTTCAAAAAACTCTTTCAAATACTTTTTAAGTTCTATTATATTTTTTTCATATCTGAATAAATTTTCATTTAATCTCCAAGAGCGTCTCTCAGTCTTGTGTATCTCAATTTCTATCCACACTGGGCTATGATCAGTCAAAGTTCTTGGCAGAATCTTTGTTCTTTTTGTCCTAATAAGTAAATCATCAGACAACAAGATAAAGTCAATCCTGGAAAAAGATCTATGTCTATCAGAGAAGAAAGTATAATCCAATTCTTTTGGGTTATGTATTCTCCAAATATCTTTTAGTTCCAAATCTTCTTTCATATCGAAAAAAGTCTGTGGTAATCTAATCCTTGACTTCGCCAAAGTCTTTTTATCTAGTTTAGAGTCAATTACACCATTCCAATCTCCCATAATTAAGATAGATCTGTAATCCCATTGAAGTATTTTCATATGCAACATTTTATAAAAATAGTCCTGTTGTTGGTTAGGAGCATAAATCCCTATCAAAAGAATTTGATTATTAGCAGAAAGTAATTCAATTGCTACAAACCTGCCATCTTGATCAGCTTCTATAAGTTTGGCTGTTAATTTTTTATTTATGTAGATAGCCACACCATTCTTTTTTTGATTAGTTGAAGATATAAAATGTGTTCCTAGTTTGGGATTTTTCAAATAGTTTTGATCTTGAGCTGTAATATGCGTTTCTTGTAAACAAATTATATCATTATTATGTTGTTTTAAATATGCAAATACTTTCTTCCTTTTTTGTGCTACATTCAACCCATTCACATTCCAAGATAAACATTTAATCATCATTATTCTCCTTCTGGAGCAAAGAGCAGAACATTCGGATTTCATCCGAAATCTTCTGTCCTGCATTCCCCACGGCTCCAGCCTTTTGATCTTGTCTTTCCTGCTGTAACTTTTCTTTAAGTTGCTTGGCTTTTGCTCGGGTTATACGCTGGTCCTTGACTTCAGCCGTCCAAGCCAGCTCCAAGATTGGAGAAGGTTCCAGCAAAGGCTCATCCAGAAAACCTCCTTCAGCGCCCTTCAACTCCTCTGATTCCTGCTTAGATTGTTGTTGCAGTTCTTGAAATTGCTTCTTATCACTCTCTTTAATCTCCAAAACTGTAGATGTACGTGGGGATGGTGTTCTTTCTTTAAAGATATGAGTATAAAATTGCTCCGCCTTCTCCACAGTATTCAGACGGTGTTTCTCTCCCTTATATCTCAGAATTATGCCAGTTGGAGCGTCCCAATGAAATGGGATTTGATTATTCTGCAAATCTTTAACAAGAAAGCCAAAATCTTTTCTGGATTTCAACATCTTGGGTGGAAGCTCCTTGTAAACTGTAATCTTGGATCCACTCACTTGTACAGAAGTAAGAAAAGATTTCTGCAGGATATCATTTCTTATTGCTCTGTCTGTAAAATATATGACCACATCTCTAGGCAATTGTCTTTGTCTAGCCACCCAAGAGTTGACTCTGTAAATTTTGTCTATTTTACAAAAGACCATATCAGGATCAATTTTTAAAATCACAGCTAGGGCTTCAGCACAAATCTGTTTTAAATCTTGTCTCTCCTCTTCTCTAATTCCTCGAAGCCGTATAGCAAATTCCATTGCCCGAAATTGCATCATAACAATCTTGTTCTCAACTCTCTGCATCTTGTCATCAACATCAAAAAAATTATGATCATTATTTTTCATCTTAGCATTAACTTCTAATTTAAATTCATCCACTTTTGACTCAACTTTCATAATAAATCCTGCCAGGCTAGACGCCACATCTGTTATTTTTTTGGTCACCTTCTTTTGGTTCTGCTGCATTTCCTGCATAATTTCCTGTTGAGACTTTTGAATTTTATCGTCTATTTTATTTATTTTATCATCTATTTCCTGTTGAGCTTTTTGAAATTTGTCATCCAGGATATTTGAAATAAATTCTTTTAAATCTCCCATATCAAAATCTTTTTTCTGGGCTTGTAATTGCGTGTCCTGTTTGCGTGTGGGGGATCCCCCCCCTGTTTTGCCTTCCTGCTTCTTTGAAGCCATCCTGTCACGTAGGCTAGCTTTTCTAAAAAGGGAGGTTCCGCTTCTTCTGCCACCTCCACAAAGCCTTCTAAAAAGGTCCCCCAGATTTATTCAAGGCAAAACTATAATGCAACAAAGTCAAGTAAAAGGGAGAGATTTTCTTCTTGTTTCTGTTACAGCCGGAGCAACTTTATAGCAATTTTTTAAACTTTGTAACAAAGCAAGATGACTTCACCAATCCACACCCGCTGATACATTTGCTCAAATGCTAGGCGCCATATTTTTTCCAATCACTTTCACTCATTCAGGAACTTTCGCTTCAGTAATAGAGAGTTCAGCAAAGAACTAATACTTGCAGTTCTCAGGGTTCAAGTAGATTTCAAATGTTTATTTGGGTTATTTCCTCGCTCTTTAAAAGTTTGCTGCCGCCGGCTTGTTCTGCGGAGGCAGAGACGTCCCACGCCGCCCGGAGTCTCAGCAGGTTGTAAGGGAGCCGCCCTGTTTCCTCCCCAGAAACAATTCCCTGGGGAGGTTGCAGGGGCTCAACCTGTACCCTGCTGCCTCTTCTTCCTAAATCCTAAAGATTTTGAAGATTTCAAGCCGCTTCGCAATCGAGAAACGGCTCTACGAGTGGCGGGGCTGGCGGCGCTTAAAAAGGCACCGTCGCCGCCGAAGACGAGGAAACCGGAAGTCCAAGATGAGGAAACCGGAAGTCCAGAAGGGTAATTATATTGATTAAGTAAATATGAGTAAACTTTTTCTAAGATGGTATTATTTGAAATATGTGATTTAAGATTAAGAAATAAGTGTTATGGCAAAATAGAATATATAAAATTTTGTTAAAGATGACAAAAAATTGAACAAATTGATGACCGGATCAAAGCTCTGTTCCGAAAAGATGTAATTTGTATGTTTGAAAAAAATTTTTAAAAAAAACTTTTTGCAAAAAAAAAGAAAAAAGAAAGAAACCTGGATGACTGAGAATCTCCAAAAATTTTTTATATAGCACATATATTTTTATATACCACGTTTTTATATACCATGTTGGTATTCAAAGAGTTTCTTAAAACCTAATTTTATCCTCATCCCAGCTACAACATTGCCAATGGATTATAGAGGAACTCCTATTGCATGGCAATACATAGCTTAATTTTCATTTTGTTCTCTTTCTGTTTAGAGAAATTTGTCATTGCTCATTGTTAGCAGTTCTTAAAAGCAACTGTTCTGTTTATCCAGTCTTTAAATATGAGCAACCCATGGCTTTTAAAATTAGACGTTTTCTTATATACGTGTTAGACATTTGAAAATGTGTAGTATATTTAGAGGAAAAAAAGTGTAAACATGTAAGAGGCATAATTTACAATAGGAAAATATGTAAATATGTACATAAAAGCAAAGAAACAAAATATTAAGACATAAATTATCACATGCAAATCAACAGCTTTTTAAAGGTACAGCTGTGGCTTCATATCTTATGTTTCTTTGATTAAATAAAAAGATTTGAGTGAAATTTATATAGGAATGTAAAGAAAAAAACCCATAATTTTGCCCCGCATAATCCCAACTGGTAAAAGACAATTGTTTAAAAGAGCATTTCACAAGATCATTTAATGTCCTGTGGGAAGCCACACACTCCTGCTAGAAGAATGAAATATTTTGAAGAAAGGCAGGGTAAAATATTTCCCCTAAAAGAAAAATAAAAAGTCTTAAGGGAGACAGAAACTCTGAGCCCCAGCTCCCTGCCCCCAAGCAGATACTGAGCTGGGGCAGCTTTTAGAAATGCAGATTAGGTAATCCATTACTCCCTGCAGCAAAGGCAGATTGGTAGGATTAGCCCCTCACTCAAGATCCAAACCAGGACAAAGCCATTAAGCCATAATAGGAATTGCCCAACACTCTTTCAAA
This sequence comes from Arizona elegans, assembly GCA_022577455.1. NCBI lineage: Eukaryota > Metazoa > Chordata > Lepidosauria > Squamata > Colubridae > Arizona > Arizona elegans. Next base: position 70,925,090 of record JAKOOJ010000009.1, read on the forward strand.
ACACAAGCTTCTTCATTGCATCACCTTCAGAAACTTCAACGTAGCTCAGACAAACACCTAGGATTTGTACTTTGCCTATAGAGCCAGCTATGACCGCTACATAACCCTTACAGGGCCCCTTGGGAGTCTGACAACAGCCAATAGAATGCATGTTCTTGCACAGGAACAGGAAGCTCAATGTTCTGTCCCCGTCTCACACACGCACACAAACAGACAGCCGGGGGTTAAATAAACTGGCAGACAACCAATTCTTTCGATAAGAGGATTGGCAGCAACCCAGTATCTGCTTGACAAGAACTTTACTCATAAACAAGATACACACAATTCAAGAATTGTCAAGTCCAGTCCGTAATTAAATCCAAGACAGATAATGTTGTTTCCAAAGATGCAATGTGACTCGATAGTAGTTAGTTTTGTCCGTCACAGAGTCTGAATGGCCACCTCACCCCCTTATATCCCCTGTGGGGTGTGGTCCAGTGATTCAGCTTAATCTCTGGCACACCTCATTTTCTGTTGGGTGCACTTGTCTCTCCGACGCTGGCATGGATCCAGCCAAGACTTATCCCCTTCACTGTCCGACTGTGAGGAGGTACCTGGCTCCTGGCCAATCTCTTCTCCTACGGGAGACACCTGAGGCATTGCCAGAGAGGACGGTCCTGGAGAGGGAGGCCTGGCCAACTCCTCTCCTTCATGTTCGGAGCCTTCTCCCTCCGATAAGTCAGCCTCGGGGGTCGGAGCCACAACACTCAAGTGCAAAGCCCAAGAGAAGTTATAACCCCACCCCTCTCAACACTATGTGGTCAGCTGCTCAGAAACACACATGCTTGGTGGTTCTGCTTCATCAATAAATGGACCCTCAGCCTCCAGCAGTGGTGGAATGCTGCTGGTTTAACAACCGGTTTGGTGAGAGTGTGCTTTGCGCACGCAAACGCCAAAGGCGCTTGCCTGCAGTGCTGAAAATGGAGCATTTATAAGCTCAGCTGCTTACCTTCCAAGTCAGCAAAGGTAAGTAGAACAGTGAGGGGGAGGGAATCAGCTTTGCCGCGTGATTGAGATGAGCTACAAAGCAGGAAATAAAGGACAGGATAGAGCAGGGATGGGTGGGTGGGGCCAACTAATCGTCGGCGCTACCGGTTCCCATGAACCGGTCTGAACTGGCTGAATTCCACTTCTGGCCCCTAGCCTCCATTTTGTCTCCACTGCCTTTTTCCCAGCTTGAAACTGGACCTGAATATTTCTTCCAACAGTCCTAATTGTTTTTACTTAACGTTAACAGTTAAGATTTTAGTTTGGGATCTTTGAATATCTTGGTCATTGACATTTGTATCTCATTTTAATTTATTTAAACTGTTACTCTACTTAGTTTTTGCTGTTAACTGTGTTGCTAACAACTGAGATATGTTGGTACCACCAGAAACAACCAATAGAATTGTGGCCCCCTTCGTGACTATTCAGTGAGAATAATAATAATAAAAAAAAGAATGCAGATTTGAAACCACCCAACCAACCATACAAAATGTGGAGAAAAAATAATCTTTTTTCTTTCCAGATGTTGAATGTTCATAATTTATACAAAAATCTTTGTGTACCTCTGTTGCCTAGTGGCTCAGAATTCACAGAGGTCTCCTTAGAAAGTGCACTTTGAAAAGTTAATCTAAAAAATTTAAATGGAATGTTTGATTGGTCAGTGAAAACAAAACAGTATGTATTGCAGTCAGGCATAAACTGAGTTTTCTTACCGATGAACAGAAAAAAAGACAAAATGAGTTTGCAATTTAAACATTGCGTCAACATTCCTGTGACATTGAATCTAACCATTTATGTGTTCTTATAAACTGTGGTGTATGTTGTTTTCTTCCTAATAATATTAGGAAGATAATAGAATAGAATAGAATAGAATAGAATAGAATAGAATAGAATAGAATAGAATAGAATAGAATAGAATAGAATAGAATAGAATTCTTTATTGGCCAAGTGTGATTGGACACACAAGGAATTTGTCTTGGTGCATATGCTCTCAGTGTACATAAAAGAAAAGATACGTTCATCAAGAATCATAAGGTACAACACTTAATGATAGTCATACAAATAAGCAATCAGGAAACAATATCAATATAAATCATAAGGATACCAGCAACATACAGTCATAAGTGGGAGGAGATGGGTGATAGGAACGATGAGAAGACTAATAGTAATGCAGCCTTAGTGAATAGTTTGACAGTGTTGAGGGAAGTATTTGTTTAGCAGAGTGATGGTGTTCGGAAAAAACTGTTCTTGTGTCTAGTTGTTCTGGTGTGCAGTGCTCTATAGTGTCGTTTTGAGGGTAGGAGTTGAAATAATTTATGTCCAGGATGCGAGGGGTCTATAGATATTTTCACAGCCCTCTTTTTGACTCTTGCAGTATACAGGTCCTCAATGGAAGGCAGGTTGGTAGTAACTGTTTTTTTCACATTGTTCTAATGTGATAATAGGAAAAAACATGATAGAAATAAGTATATACTCTAATATTTATTGACCCTCTGGATTTCATTTGACTCCTATATTTTTGTATAGATAGTGGTCAAGAGATGGCAATTAATTACAAAGTTGTTATGTGGTGTTAATTAATCGCCTGTCTCTTCAAATGAAATTACAGTCCTCCCACTATGTGGAAATCAGCATTTGTGGGATGACAATTACTTAAGGAAAAAAATAAAGCATCAGAATTTAAAATAAACCAGATTTTGGGTATGTAGTTATACTATTATTATAAACTTTTATTTATTAAACATGAAACTCAGTCAACTGAACATTTAAAAATGTATCACAAATATTATTGACTGGGGCTGAGAGTTGATATGGGTTGCTGCCAGCATCTTAGGTATCAACCAAGTATCTTCTTAAGAAGCTTCTTCTTCTCCTTCTCCTTCTCCTTCTCCTTCTCCTTCTCCTTCTCCTTCTCCTTCTCCTTCTCCTTCTCCTTCTTCTTCTTCTTCTTCCTCTTCCCCTTCCTCTTCCTCTTCCTCTTCCTCTTCTTTCTCCTCCTCTTCTTCTTCATTAATTTTCCTCCTCCCCTCCTCCCCTCCTCTTCCTCCTCCTCATCCTCCTCTTCTTCTTCCTCTTCCTCTTCTTCTTCATTAATTTTCCTCCTCCCCTCCTCCTCCTCCTCCTCCTCCTCCTCCTCCTCCTCCTCCTCCTCCTCCTCCTCCTCCTCCTCCTCCTCTTCTTCTTCTTCTTCTTCTTCTTCTTCTTCTTCTTCTTCTTCTTCTTCTTCTTCTTCTTCTTCTTCTTCTTCTTCTTCTTCTTCTTCTTCTCTTCTCCTCCTCCTCCCCCCTCCTCCTCCTCTTTCTCTTTCTCCTTTCTTTTTCTGTTGTTATTTAAACTGTCCAATTGCTGAAGCTTTATAGATTTGCTTATAATAAGACACCCAAAGGGTACAATTTAAATAAAAACAGATACCATAATTTCAAATGGAAAATGAAAACAACCTAGAGATTAGGCAGCAGCAAAATAGTCGTTTGATATAAATGAAAATACAACTAGGAGTCTATTTTAAAAAAATCCTGGAAAACTAGAAATGTTTCACATGATTCTGAAATGATACTCGTGCAAGTCACAGGCAAGGGAGCTCCATCAGTAGATGCCACCACCAAAAAAACCCTGAAGTAATTAAAAATAATCTTAATCACTAACTAGGACTAGCTAGGGAGGTTTTTTTAAAAAAATTCATAAATCATTAAACTCAAAATTCTGAAGGACTGGGAAATTGCAATTTTTTTTTTATTGCAGTCTAAAACTGGAAGGACGCTTCCTTCAAATTGATTAAGCCATTAAAGGATAAATAAGAAAGATACAGATTATTTTAAGCCAGCCTATATCACAGTGTCAGCAGATGATATAGAAAACGTTGACTCAAGTCATTCGTCCTTAGACCAGGTTTTAACATTATCACCTTTGGGTGAAGGTATCAAGCACCACCCCACTCTATTTAATAATTGCCAATTTTTCTTATGGTTTAATATGTGATAAATTATGGCAACAATGATCGAACACCTCAGCTGCCCAATAGCTACTTCTTCTTTTTTCAAAATACATTTATTAAATTTTCCCAACATTTAAAACACAAAAAATTTACACTCATTACAGCATTTCCATATCAGTATCAGTATCATCCATAACATTCATATTTACATAAATTCTATTTCTATGGTTCACTATCCAATATTATACCATCGTTTAAATTATAATAATATCTACAGTCATATTATCATCAATATGATATAGTTCTTATATACATTACTTATTATATACTTATTATACATTATATATTATACTTTATACATCTTATGCATTAGTTTTACTCTTATTCTCAAGGCAGGTATATCATCTACTTCAAATTTGATAATACTCAGATTCTTCTCTCTCTTTCAATTCCATAGACAGCCTATCCATTTCTGCACACTCATATCTTTCTTATTATCATTGGTTCTGAAGGAATGCTCGCCTGTTTCAAATTCTGCGCAAAAACAATTCTGCTTGCCGTTAATATGTGTAATATTATGTATTGAATTTTTTTTACCCATTTTCCAATCTAAAATGTCAAAAAGAAATAATACTGGCTTCAATTCGATTTTTTTTGTTGTTGTTCAGTTATCTCTTCCAATTATTTTCTTATCTTATGCCAATATTTTCTGGCCTACTTTTGATTTTGATACTTTTCTGGTCTACTTCTTTTGATTGGCTGGTTGTCTGAAAAGATCTCGCCGTCTGTCAATCTGTGGGTCACTTAGCAAAAACAATTTTAAAAACAAGATTAAGCAGGCTTACAGTTTGATGCTGTTGCTAATTTAACTATTATACCAATGGAGGAGAGTCGGGATTGAAATGAGGGGGCCTTGGTGATCTCTGAGTTTGGTTGTTTCCTTTGGAGACATTTCATTCCCAACCTAGGTAACATCATCACTGTGTTATCAACTGATGACCTTACCCAACAGGTTCACTGCCCGACTGCTGGGTGGGCGTGGCCATGGTGGGCGTGGCCAGCCACCTGCACCACTGCAGGGGGAGTTCGCTTTTTGCCCTCCCCAGGCTCCGGAGGCTTTCCTTGAGCCTCTGGGAGGGTGAAAACTGCTTCCCCTCAGGGTCCAGAGGCCTTCCGGAGGCTGGAAACAGGCCCATTTCCGGACTTTCGGAACTTTTGATAGGCCCGTTTTTTGCCCTCTCAGACCCTCCACGCAGCCCCTGCACTTACCTGGAATTGTGAACAGGCCATGTGGAGACTCCTGGGAGGGGCAGGGAGGGGTGGGCATGGTCAGCCTGGGGTGGCATTTGGGGGTTCACTGAACTCCGGCAATCCTTGGCTACAGGATCGCCTGAACCCTGACGAACCCCCAGGAGTTTACCTAGTTTGGTAATGAAACATCTGCAAGAAATCAACCAAACTTAAAGAGCACCAAGGACCCCTCATTACATCAATGTCATAGCCTCTCTTTTTGATTGTTTAAATTATCATCTTTGGATAACCCCAAAGCTAGCTTGTAATATACATCTATTACCATTTCAGATAATGCTATTGTTTTCCTTCCATAAATTCCAACAGTTTGAGAAAAGTGTTAAGTTTTTATTTTCTCTGCTTATCATAATTAACAATAAATTATTCTTAGACAATGGTTTCTGGCTGGAACTATAAGTGTCTAAAATTAACCTGAAGGGAGTCAAACATTGAAAAGGCTTAAATGCTTACAAATGTTTTACTTTATTCCTCTAGTGTTCATGAAATACCTCTAAATGATCTCAGATGTCATCAAATGTCTGAAAAAAGTTGATCCTTATTTATTAATAAGACAAATTGATGAAATAATGAGGTGCTTAATACATATTTAATTTAACAAATGCAATATTTATATTTCATTTAGATGATATTAAATTATTTACATGAAATATTTATGTCTTACTTGATTAAATACCTTCGAAATTGCAATCTCTTTTATGAACAACTATTATTATCAGATTGATACGATACGGTTTCTTTGACCGTAGCTAAGTTTTGCTAGACTGTCTTGTAAAACTAGGCAGACCATTGTCACCCACTGATGAATTTACCATCAGTTGTAATTTTTTTACTACCGTGTTTTTTCCGAAAATAAGACCCTGTCTTATATTTTTTGGAACCCTGAAATAAGCTCTTGGCCTTATTGCCATGCCCTCAAAAGCCGAATTGGGCTTATTATCAGGGGATACCTTATTTTGGGGGAAACAGGGTATGCCCTGTCCTGTTCTATTGACTTCTGTTTTATTTTAATGTTTAACTTTTCTGCTGGTCTGTAATAATAAACGAATAAAGTTTGTTTGGTTGATTGGTGCCTGCATCAATTAACACTTTCTTAATCTTATCCACCGTTGTTATATGGGACACATTTGGATCCATATTAGGCTTGCCAGGTGTCCACTATTTGACAATCCGCTTTTTTCACATTATGTTCACTATTTTTTTTCACAAAATAGTGGACATTTTTTTTATTCAAAAGCTTTATGATGAAATGGTACATAATCTAAAGCTGTACAGTCTAAGAGAATAAGGGTAGGAGAATCGCGTGTTGTCTTTTTTTTTTTTCATAAGTTAGAATGAGACAAAGATCGAATATCCACTGAACTCGATTCTCCGAAAAAATTAATGATGAGATTAAAATAAAAATATATTATAAAATTATGTACAGTTCACATTTTTAAAATGTATTGTAGCTTGTGTCAACTGACCTAAAATGGCATCGTACATATTATTATAATGTATTTGATGTTTTGAATTTTAAGTAAAGTTTTGAAGTGATTATTTTAATACGTGTTAAAATGTTTGTAAGAAAATATATAATTTAATTGTAATTTTTTTTATTTTTTTTACTACTTAACCACCACCACCCCCCGCTTGTCCGCTATTTTTTGGAAGCAAACCTGGCAACCCTAGTCCATATATATATATATTAAAAATATCTATCAAGATTTAGTTCAAGGAAACTTTTAAGTTTTTCACATCCATAGCTTTGTCTTGAATGCAGCTCTCTACAAGAGCCAGTTCTGCAAACTATTGAGTTTAATCAATGGGTAACATGTTTGATCTTTAGCTGAAGCATTTTTACTTCAGAGAGTTTAAGTCAGGGGTGTCAAATTCAAGGACTGGGCGTGGATCCGGCTCACGGGGTGCTTAGATCTGGCCCACAGGGCCATCATGGAAACAGTAAAGGACTGTTCCGTGGTGCCTCTGCCAGCAAAAACGGAGCTCACAAGGGCCTCATGAGGGTTGCAGGGCATCTTTGCAGCTGAAAACGGAGCTTGTGAGAGCCACGGGCGGCCCTCCTGAGCTCCGTTTATGCTGGCCGAAGGTTGCAGGAAGCCATCACAGCTCGGGAGCCTGTTTTCGCTGGCAGAGCACTCGGGCAACCACAGGCGCCCCAACATGAGTGACATCCAGCTGGTCACACCCACCTTGGTCATGCCTCCCCCTGCCCCCCCCCAAAGTCAAACACAACCCTGATGTGGCCCTCAATAAAATCCAGTTTGACACCCCTGGTTTAAGCAACTCTGATTTTGGAAGAGAGGTTTCCACCTGGATTGGTCACTCTGACCAATCAGTCTGTTAGAAACATTAATATATTGCAAATGGTAGCATAAGATACGCAGATCTCTGTGTCAGAATATTAGAGGATGAGGTTATGAATAAATTTCAAAAGGTTCTAGGCCTTTTTGTCCGCTACTTACATTTCCTGCCCATTTTGTTCCTTCTCAATCACCTTTTCTATTTTTCTCAGCTAAAGTAAAACGCCAATTTTTCTCCCAGTTCCCAGATAATAAATAAATCATACTAGAATAAAAAAAATAAATAAATAGCAAAACAAATCAACTTGTTTTTCTCTTGAATAATATGGTGTAGGAATGTCACACGCAGTATATGCTGACATGCTCCTGTTCATGACTCATTGGTGAACCTTTTGCTCAATCACAGAAAAGTAAAAGAGAATGCAGCCTGAAGAATAATACAGAGAAGATTAAATTGGGAAAAAAAGAATATTAAGGATGTGCCCAGTTATTTTGTCTCATAGAATATCTCTCTCTCCCTTCTCAGGAGGGTCTAGGACAGGGGTCAGCAACTCGTGGCTCTGGAGCCGCATGTGGCTCTTTCATCCCTCTGCTGCAGCTCCCAGTCACTTAAAATATGCATCACAACTGAAACCCACCAATGCGCAATTTATTGAGCTTTTCGACCTCTGGTAGGCCAACCATGGATAAATCCAAGAAAAGAAAAGTTTCAGAAGAAAACAGAATGTTTAATTCAACTTCATATGCTGGTTTTGTGGCCGCTCAGGATATAGTCAGACATGGGAAGAGTTTTGTGGCTCCCGGTGTTTTCTTTTCTGTGGGAAACGGATCCAAATGGCTCTTTGGTTGTTTAAGGTTGCAGACCTTGGTCTAGGACAATTTGACATGACCAACTGGCCACAGTCAACGTACCGCAGCCAAATTGCTTTGGGATATTTTTTTTTTTAATTTGATTTATATGCCGCCCTTCTCCGGAGACTCAGGGCGGCTTACAATGTGCTAAGCAATAGCCTTCATCCTTTTGTATATTTATACAAATCAGCTAATTGCCCCCACAATCTGGGTCCTCAATTTACCTACCTTAGAAAGGATGGAAGGCTGAGTCAACCTTGAGCCTTGGTGAGATTCGAACCTGCAGTAATTGCAGGCAGCTGTCTTAATAACCAGTTTAATAACAGGGTTCCTTAGACCACTGTACTACCAAGGCTCTTTTGCCATGGGCGACTCACAACAGGACAAAAGTTATACTAATATCAAAGAAATAGCAGAATAGAATCAGGATACCAAAGGAGGGATAAACTAACATGTGAATGACAAAAATTAAAATATTTTTAAAAAATATTTTAAATAATTACATTGTTGAATTCTTCCATGGCGAGTTGTCCCATTCTCTCTAAGGAATATCACATACTTTTCTCCAACCTACCGGAGGGGTTGACCATAACAAATGTATATAAATTACTTGATAATAAATATAGTTTTCAATTTGTTAGTGTTGCGTCCCGACGCAGTGCACGTGACAAAAACGGAGCAGCCGATTAGCCAGAACGACAGCTACCAACCGGAGGGAAATGGGAGCGTTCTGATTGGCCTAGCCGCTGCCAGCTCTGCATATATAACAGCTGTCAGTGCCTCAGAAGCCGCTCCGCTCTCTGAGGTCCTCAGCACCGAGCGAGTCTATTGTTAACAGTTGTGTTCAATAAAACGTTATAATTGCCTCGCCTTGCCGCCATTCTCATACCTTGTTCTCAGAACAGAACAGTTAGCATAGGTCCGTGATGGCAAACCTATGGTATGCGTGCCACAGGTGGCACACAGAGCCCTCACTGTGGGCACACAAGCCTTTGCCCCAGCTCAGTTCCACTGCGCATGCGTGCATGCCTCCTGCTGGCCAACTGATTTTCGAGTCTCTGCTGCGCATGCACGGGAGGGGAGGGGCACATGCGGGAGACACATGCGCATGTGTGTGTGGGAGGTCTGGGGGAGCATGGGGGTATGTGGCTCCCCCCCTCCGTGTCCTGTTTTTGGTCCCAGGAAGGTGCAGGGAGGCCTGCTAGGCCCAAAATGGGGCATGGCGGGGTCACACATATTGTTCTGTCCCCGTTCCACTCACGCATCCCCACAGACGGCCCGGAGTTAATAAGCCACATGACAAAATTCTTTGAAAATAAAGCTGGCAGCAACCCAGTGGCTAGCTGCCAATTCAGACTTTACTCACACAAAACAAAGATTAGCCTGCCAGCATTCTGATAAAACAGGCAGAGTTTTCAACAATAATGCAATCCGATAAAGCAGGCAAAGTCCAGTAACGCAGAAATCATGGAGTATTTCCAGTTTTTGCTCATCACAAACTGAACCGGCCACCACACCCAGATTTATACCCTGTGGGGTGTGGTCCAGTGACTCAGCTAATCTCTGGCACGCCTTCCCCTCTGCTGTGCACACTTCTCCCTGCGCCTCTGTCGAGGGTCCAGCCAGCACTTATCTCCTTCGTCACTGTCCACCTGTGGCTGTGGGGACGTGCTTGGCTCTGAGCCTATCTTTTGGCCTTCGGTGTCCTCCGGAGGCATTGCCAGAGAGGAGGGTCCTGGAGAGGGAGGCCTTGCCAGCTCCTCTTCCTCACTCTCAGAATCTGCAACTGTCGATAGGCCAGGCTCAGGCAACGGAGCCATAACACATATATGCACGGGGTGTGCGTGTGGGAGAGGGGGGGGGTCATGCGTGCATGCACAGGGTGGGGTGTGCAGGGGGCATCGCATGCACATTGCATTATGGGTGCTGGTGCACACGCACTTTCGGCACACAACGACAAAAAGATTAGCCATCACTGGCATAGGTTATGACATCATGGAGACTGGGAAAGCACCATTGATTGATTGAGGGATTGATTGATTTAGATGGCAATCCCTCTCAAATACATATCTCTGGGCAGCTAACAGAATTGAAAATGACAAAAAAACAACAACAACAACCATACATAGATGACATAAAACACAGCAGTCAAGAAAACTATAAAAACAATCAGCATTTGGTATGAACAAGAAATGGGCTCCTTTGTACATTTGGGCCTCCAGATGAGAGCTCAGAGGGAGGACTGTTTTCTTATGTGCATTATTATGGGATTTCTACAAAGAAAATAAACTAAGTAAGCAGTCTGAAATTTATTATTTATTTTGTTGCAGTACATTGGCATCCTTGCTTATTCGTATAAGGGAATGCAGTTTTGAGCAGTTAGTGCAAATGGCAATAGCACTTCGACTTATATATTGCTTCATCATGCTTTTACAGCCTTCTCTGTAAGTGGTTTACAGAGTCGGCATCTTTCCCCCAACAATCTGGGTCCTTATTTTACCCACCTTGGAAAGATGGAAGGCTGAGTCAACCTTGAGCTGGTGAGATCTGAACTGCTGAACTGCAGCTAGCAGTCCATCGAAGTAGCCTGCAGTACTGCACTCTAACCACTGCACCACCTTGGCTCTATATCTTATTTCCTGATGGTCCTGTCAACTAAATTATTATTATTTTTTAATTTGGATTCTATATATAAAACAGGGGTGTCAAACTCAAGGCCTGGAGGCCGGAGCTGACCCATGGGGTGCTTAGATCTGGTCCACAGGGCAGCCCTGGAAACAGTGAAGAGTGCTTAGATCTAGACCAGTGGTGGGTTCCTCCCAGTTCAGTCCGGTTCGGCCGAGCCGGTAGCGGTGACGATATGATGTCACCGAACCGGTTCTCCGGCCCCGCCCTCCCATCCCCCCACCTCCCCACGTTATTCTTACCTTTTATTTGGTCCCACCCCCAATCTATTGCTGCCTCCTGAGTCCCAGCTGATGACTAGAGGGAAAAAAACTGTTTAAACTCTTGCCGTGGGGCTTCAAAGGGCCGTCCTACAGCTGATCAGTGTTAAAAGCAAACAAATGAGTCGGGTCGTAAGTGCGAGGACTGGTCGTAAGTGCAAGGACCTTCCAGAAATGACTCTAACCAGCTAGCCACGCCCACCTAGTCACATGACCTCCAAGCCACACCCACAAAATAAGCCACACCCACAGAACCGGTAGTAAAAAAATTTAGAACCCATCCCTGATCTAGACCCACAGAACTGCCTTGGAAACTCCGGTGCCTCTGCCAGGGGAAAATAGAGCTCGGGCGGGCCACACCGGCCCTCCCAAGCTCCGTTTTCACTGACAGAGGGTTGCAGGAGGCCGTCGCAGCCAAAAATGGAGCTCGGGAGCCCATTTTCGCTGGCAGAGCGCTCAGGCTGCCACAGGCCCCTGACATGAGTGATGTTGACCTGATCACTCCCACCCTGGCCATGCCCCCCACCCTCCCCCGAGGTCAAACATAACCCTGATGCAGCCCTCAATGAAATCGACACCCCTGCTATATACCACATTTTTTGGACTATAAGACGCACTAGTGTATAAGACACACCAAGATTCCGAAGAGGTAAGCAAGGAAAAAAAAGGTTTTTGCCCTCCCTGGGCTCCAGGAGCACTCTGCAGGCCTCCCAAACCCTCTGTGTGCCCTGTTTTTGTGAAAAATGGGCCCATTTTTCTCAAAAACAGGACGCGCGAGGTGGGGCTTCGGGAGGTTAAAAATGGCTGTATTCGGTGTATAACACACCAACGTTTCCACCTTCTTTTACAGGGGAAAAGGAGCATCTTATACTCCGAAAAGTACAGTAACTATCAAGGCTGATTTCTGGGTTTTCTTAGTACTGAGTCTTAAAAAGCGTGTGAACTGGCTTTTCAGCACTGATATGCAGTAATTGCCTCCAATCATAAGCATCTTTCATTGCTAGATTGAATGTATCTGCGGGATAGAGGGAGTAATCTGAGATCAATATTGTTCTATCTCTTTGTGGATATGATTCTCTTGATGAAGTGGGAGGAGCACGGTTTCCTCCATAGTCTTTGTGTTGTATGCAAGCATGCTATTAATAAGCTGGAACCTGAAAGAAGATAAATCTGCATGATTGAATTAGGCAAGAAGATATATTCCTTCTTCAAGTATAACTGAATTTGTTCAAAAGTTCAAGAGGTAGGAAACAAATCTGCTTAGATTTCACATCCCTCATATTTGTGCATTTGTACTTCCTCCATAAGCATCGGTGGAAACTATCAAAACAAAGAAACAACCAGGGATGTGCCAGATGTTAGTTCAGCTTCTAATACAGCTCTGCCTTCCAGATGTGCTAGAATTCAATTTCTCTCTTTGCCCCTGGCTTTTGAGCATTCAAGTTATTTCACTGTTGAGTCTCTACAATTCATCTTCAGCATTGGATGATATATTGGGGATTTTAGGGAACCTTAAAGTAAGGGGGGTTTCAACATCTAATATTACTGGAGTTGATAAAACTGTAATTGTATCGACTCCAGTAGAGCTAGAGAGCAGACTTACTACTAGAAGTAATAAATCTAGTATTGGTTGCTATAAAAGTGATTTGTCAGGCACAAATGACAGAATAACAGAATTGAAAGGGACTTTGGAGGTCTTCTAGTCCAACCCCTTGCTCAGGCAGGAATATATAACCAGGTGCATTTGTTGAGTTCAAAGCACAGAAGAGTTTATTATTGCTACCTCTAGTACAGGGGTCGGCAACCTTAAACCCTCAAAGAGCCACAAAGGTCCTAACCGGAAGCCTCCCCCTTCAATTCTGGAGCTGACAGGAAGTCCGGTTCCACCACCATAGAGTCTCCTCCTAGTGCGGTATCCTTTTTCCTCTACCTGTCCTAACCAAAAGACCTATCAATTGTGGAGTCAACTGGAAAACCTGCCCCTTGCCATGGAGTCTCCTCCTGGCACACCATGCTTCCCCCCCTAACCTGAAGCTCTTCTCAAAATTATGGCACTGACCAGTGACAGGGAGCCACAGCAGGGGGATGAAAGAGCCACATGTGGCTCCAGAGCCGTGGGTTGCTGACCCCTGTTCTAGTACAAGAATCTAGTCGATGATCAATGCTAAACTGTCACTAGATAGGAGTCAACAGAATTCACGGGGGAGCTGGACTTAGATATTTTGTGACAATGTAATGACTCCAAACTGATAACATGCTTAACTCCACCTTCTAGCTGAGCCTCTTTTCCTCCTCCAGTGATAAAGCCAAAATTCATAAACCGATGAGCAGAATGGCTACTGGCATTCTTCCACATCTCAATTGTGAGTTGGACGTTCCACTTCAAGAAATTTTGCAGAGGCAAAGAACAGCGAGTTCTACATTTTGCACGTCACTTTTCCTGTGTTGTTGTACAAAGAGGGAGGTTTGATTTCTTCATAATTCCATGCTTGCCCTTTCATCTTCCTCCTTTCTTTGCCTCTTTTAGTTCTGGAACCGGCTCAGTTAGATGTTTTTTTAAAAAGAATGCAATGTGGCTAACCTACAATTTTCATTCAATGTGGTTGGTGCCCTAGTGAATTTATTTCCTTTTATTTGCTGAAGCATTTAGCAATTGCTCTTCAAAGAATATATTGGTAGTTCCTTGCCGTGACAATTTTAGTCCAAAATATACAATACAAGAAGGAGGAGGAAGGGAGAAGGAATGGTGGCGCAGCTGTCCAAATAATATAGAGAGTAGTCATGTGTATATCTTGAGTTCTTAAAGTCTTCCCTTCCTTAAACCTGAGTAATGACATATTATCATCTTACTCTACACTGCAATATGCATAGTAGAGGCAGGATATGAAGTGTTCACTTCAGCTATCTAAGAGATTTACTGCGTAGGTGAATCTAAGTTCCAGGTTTGCACTCTTGCTAATCCCTGTTTAATTCATTCCCACCTTGTCAGATCTGGAAAATTTTTAAACTGAAATGAAACGTGGAGATTAACCCCCAAAAAGTGCTTTTTGAAGCAGCAACTGCATTTTCTTTGTTTTACTTGAAGACATTTTACTTCTCATCCAAGAAGCATCCTAGTTCTGACTGAATGCTGGGAAATGGAAGGATTTATATTCTTCGCAGTCATGGATGTTAACAACCAGTTAGCTGGTTGTTAGCATTTGAAGATGGGTTGTTAAATCTCTGAGAATCGTTAATTCGTTGATTGGCTAACGACCCACCTTCAAAACACTTATAATCAGATGATTGCAAGGAATATAAATCCTTCCGTTCCCCAGCATTCAGTCAGAACTGAAGAAGTTTCTTGGATGAGAAGCGAAACATCTTCAAGGAAAAACAAAGGAAGTCCAGTTGCCTCTTGAAAAAAGCACCTTTGGATGATGTGAATCTCCATAGACAAAAGGCTGAGAGGTGGTGTATATAAACCAAGGAGGCCTAAATATCATATTACCACTTTATAATGCCTTGGTAAAGCCACACTTAAAATACTGCATCCAGTTTTGGTTGCCACGATGTAAAAAAAGATGTTGAGACTTTAGAAAGAGTGCAGAGAAGAGCAACAAAGGTGATTGTCACATCTGAACCAGGGGTGAAATTAAAAAAAAAAAAAATCCCTACTGGTTCTGTGGGCATGGCTTGTTGGGGGAGGTCATGTGACTGGGTGGGCATGGCCAACTTGACATCACTCACATCGAGGGGCTCCTCACCGGCCCCTCCCCTCCCAACCACTCCTTGTCGCGAATGGCAGGAAAACGGGAATGGGAATATTCCTACCTACCATCCTTCCCTCAGTCTGTGCTGAGATTGGGGAATGGACGACAGGCAGGAAAATCCCCTTCCCCATTTTCCTGCCTTTCACAAAAATGGCTCCATTCCAGCTGCTCTCCCCCTCTGTCCCCCTCACTCCAGGGGACTACCTTAAAAGGGACAGGCTGCAGCAGCTCCATTCTGAATGGAGGGAGAAAAGTTAGTATTCTCTCTGCTGCATTTAACATTGAATTTGTTGTGGCTCCGTTGCCTGAGCCTGGGCTATTGACAAGTGCAGACTCTGAGAGTGAGGGAGAGGAGTTGGCAAGGCCTCCCTCTCTAGGACCCTCCTCTCTGGCAATGCCTCCGGAGGACACCGAAGGCCAAAAGATAGGCCCAGAGCCAAGCACATCCCTGCAGCTGCAGGTGGACAGCGACGAAGAAGATAAGTGCTGGCTGGATCCTCGACAGCGGCGCAGGGAGAAGTGTGCGCAGCAGAGGGGAAGGCGTGCCAGAGATTAGCTGAGTCACTGGACCATACCCCACAGGGTATAAATGTGGGTGTGGTGGCCGGTTCAGTTTGTGATGAGCAAAAACTAGAAATAATCCATGGATCTCTGCGTTACTGGACTTCTGCCTGCCTTGTCGGACTGCATTTGGACTAATCCTTGTATTGCTGAAACTTTGCCTGCTTTATCGGAATGCTTGCAGTCTAATCTTTGTTTTGTGTGAGTAAAGTCTGAATTGGCAGCTAGCCAGTGGGTTGCTGCCAGCTTTATCTTCAAAGACTTTGTCGTGTGGCTTATTAAGTCTGGGCCGTCTGTGGGGGTGCGTGTGTGGGACGGGGACAGAACAGAATTCTGTGGAATATCAAGTGGCTGGAAGAGGTGAGCGGCGACCGGCCGGGCACGGATGGGGCCAAGGAGGGGTAATTACTACCGGTTCGGCAAACTGATGCCCATAATCCCTAGAGGTTCGCTCAAACTGGTCTGAACAGGTAGGATTTCACCCCTAATCTGAACTCAAAAATTCAGAAGAATTTCATGGTCTATGGCAGCTAAGTGGCACAACGTATATACAGAGAGCAGGACTGACTTGAAAACCGAAGGTTGCACATGTATGAGAACTGTGTTTGTCACTGTGCATCAGTACAAAGAATGTACACTTTTGTGAATACACATAGCCCTTGACTCTTGTATTTATTTTTTTAATTTGGAAGTGAATTTAACTGTTAAAAAAAAATTGCTGCTCATTATGCAACTCCATTCTTTCATCATGGCTTGGGGTAATTAAATGGGTATTGTATCTGCAACAAAATCTAAATTGGATTTAATGCACAGTATATTTACGTACAAATTACAATTAAAAGGTAATCAATCACATACACATTACATTAGACTTGATAAATGTAATATTTCCCCTTCTGACATATGAAAGATTGTATTTCAGTGGGGACTATTGTTATCGGTTTTGGTCCATAAATTATACCTTCCTTATATTTAATTTTGAAGGTGAAAAATGCAAAAGCTGATCACTCTCAGTATCAAACACAGACATGTTTGCAATTCAGGTTATTTAACAGATGAAATTAATCCAGTACAAAAGCTTCGGTGGCTACAGTCTTTCAGAAAAGAGCAACAAAACGATAAAAGATCTGGAGGTGAAATAGTGTGATTAAAGCAATTACGGAAGCTAGGTAGGTATAGCTTATCAAAAAGAAGGATTTTTTTTGGTGGGGGGGGGAGCATCTTCTAGTACTTGACAGCAGAGGCGGATTGCATATAATGTTACCACCGGTTCGCCGCGCAACGAAAATATGAGTGTATGTTGTGGCCCGTCAGCAGCCTGTGCAGCTAGTAGCTGATTCCGACAGTGAGGAGGCTGGTGTGGTGCTGCGCCAGCAGCCTATGCAGCTGGCATTCGAATCGGACAATGAGGAGGCTGGAGAAGATGTGGTGCCAGAGGCTCGGATTCAGCCAGGGCCTTCAGAACCTCCAGAGGCTCCCCATAAGTGAAGAGGAAGAAAAGGAGGAGCCTCTTCTCGATGCACAGGCACGCAGAGCTGCCAAAAGGCAAAAGTGGCTCCTCAGGAGGAGGTCTCCTCGAGAGTAAGGCTTGGGGCTAATTGGCTACTCCCTTAGCCTATTTAAGGAGGAACACCGACTGGAGCAATTTGCAGGGAACAACTTAGTTCACATACCTTCGTGTCTTGTCTTGCTTATCTTATTAGCTTCCTGCAAATTGCCTCTGGGCATTCTGCCAACCACAGTAAGATTACAATTATTTATTCTTTGGATTCTTGTAGGCTGTTAAGAAAATTAATGAACAGCCTTTATTTGAAAAAGACTGATTTAATTTAGTAAGCTAAGGTTTGTACAGACTTTGTGTGTGCTGCGTTCTTTGGGGTCCATAGCTGGGGCAGAACAGCGTGCGGCCTTCCATGCATGCACTTTGCTCACGCACATGGTTTGCACGCATGCACGTGGCTTAGAAAACATGGCTAAGTAGGATGGAATAGAGCCAGGGCAGGTGGACAAACCCGCAGGTCACCACTACCACTTCGTCCAAACCGGTCCAAACCAACTGAATTACCACCACTGCTTGATCGATAGTCACAGAGAAGAGTGGGTTGATCTATTGTCCAAAACACCTGAGGGCAGGACAAGAAGTCACAGTGGAAGATCATCAAACAGAGATTCAACCTTGAACTAAGGATTACTTTCCTGACAGAACAGTTAATCAATGAGAGTTGTCAGTGCTCCATTGCTGGAGGTTTTCAAAAATAAACTGGTCCAACCATTTGACCAGAATGGCATAAAATCTCCTGCCTTGAACAGAGGGTTGGACTAGAAGACCTCTGAGGTCCTTCTTAGCACTCTATTATTCTACGTTCTATATCTCCATGTTTTAGATCATCTCAGGAACAGTAACTGTAAAAAAAAGAGTCTGTGACTCAGGAAAAAGACTTGACAATCTAGACCAAAACGACAGAGATGTCACAATAAGAGGAGCCTGGTGGCGCAGCAGACTAATAGCCTGTTATTAACATTCAGCTGCCTGCAATTACTGTAAGTTCAAATCTCCCCAGGCTCAAGGTTGACTCAGCCTTCCATCCTTTCTAAGGTAGGTAAATTGAGGACCCAGTTTGTGGGGGCAATAAGATGACTTTGTATAAAATATACAAAAGTATGAAGGCTATTGCTTAATGCACTGTAAGCCGCCCTGAGTCTCCGGAGAAGGGCAGCATATAAATCAAATTTTAAAAATAATAAAAAAAGTAAAGGCATGTCTTTCTACATCATGGCTTTCCAATTATAATATATAATGGTCTAGTTCAAAGCTGAATTGTGAAAAGTGGTTGAGTATACCTAGGACAGGGATCGGCAACCCGCGGCTCTGGAGCCGCATGTGGCTCCTTCATCCCTCTGTTGCGGCTCCCTGTCACTCAAAATATGCGTCACAACCGCCAATGTGCGACACCTGCCAACACACAATTTATTGAGCTTTTCAACCCCCGGTAGGCCAACCATGGATAAATAAGTTTTTTTTATACATACAACTTTTTTTAAAAGTTAAAAAAAACCATATATACAGTGCTATCTTCATTTTAGATGTCAAAAGGCTCCCAGTGTTTTCTTTTCTGTGGGGAAACAGGTCCAAATGTCTCATTTAAGGTTGCTGACCCCTGATTTAAGATTAATGGTTGAGTATACCTAGGATTAATGATTGAGGAAAAGTGGTTGAGGTTACCTAGGATTAATGGTTTACATAGTGTAGTGATTAAGATGCTGGCCAAAAAACCTGGAGACTGTGAATTCTAGTCCCACTTTAGGCATGAAAGCCAGCTGGGTGACTTTGGCCCAGTCCCTCTTTCTCAGCCCAAATCACCTCACAGGGTTGTTGTTATTGGGGAAAATAGGAGTAGGATGGAGTGTTAAGTATGTTCTCCATCTTGCTTATGTCCCAAAGATGCTATTTTGACCAAGAACCTCCACAGACATTAAGTTATTTATGAAAATAATAAGGGAAATATAACAATCTAATCAATAAAATGTTTATATCAGTGGACTAAGAACAGACGACCTATGAAAAATGCAACATTCTGGGGCAAAATATGGCATTTTTAAAAATTTACTTTCATGCTTTATTTTTTTTTAAAAAAGTCCTTTATTAGTTGCTATGCTTTGACTGGCATCAGTGATGAATTCTACCTTTGCTTCAGCTTGAGGATCAATAGATAATTTGAAAATTGCTTGTAATTTATTCATCAGATATTTTGTGCATACCAAAAGCACATTACATTCAGGGATGAAAAGCCTATACTTATATTGATCCCCATTCTGCAATGATATCCAACCTATTAAGAAATGAGCCAACACTGACTTTCTTTTTCTGAAAGCAAACTTATCACAGCAGCCATAATGGAACCCATCTGACTCGCTTTATTTGAAAACGTTCACTCTGATTAAAGATTTGAGGTTTGTACGATGGATTCTTACATCGGCTGTAATATCTTATCAAGTTGTTCTGACCAACACAAGTACCAGGTTTCTTTTTCTCGATTTCCTCCTATTGTCAAAATATATTCATTTTTATATATTCTGTAAGTTTCATTTGTGTGTGTGTGTGTGTGTGTGTGTGTGTAGGGGAGGGCTATAGTCTGTTGTTTGTGTGAGTTGTACTTTGTCTTTTGTGCAGTGGTAGGCTCCAACCGGTTAAAAAACTAGTTCGGTGAGCGTGCATTTTGCAACGCTTCTAATGAGGGGTGGGCTCTAATTTTTTTTACTACTGGTTCTGTGGGCGTGGCTTATTTTGTGGGTGTGGTTTGATGGTCATGTGACAAACAATTCTTTAGGATTTAGCAGAGGTACTGGTCTACCAGGTTTTTAACTGCTTGCAGAGCCGTACCGATCTACCCATTTGTTTTTGGAGCGTTCCGGTCTACCTATTTGTTTTTGGAGCGCGTCGGTCTACCCATTTGTTTTTGGAGTGCACTGGTCTACCACCACACTGCCTTTTACCACTGATCAGCTGTAGGGCGGCCCTTTGAAATAAATATAAATAAAATAAATAACTTTATTGTCATTGTACGTGTATACACAGTATACCTATACAACAAAATTCACTTAACACCCAAAGACCAAGTCCAACACACACAACAATCCCCAAACACACCCCCACCCACCACAATCCCCCACCTCTAAACCACCCAAACATCCACACAACAGACCAAGTAATACTGTCCAACAACTCACTGATGGTGGCCCTTGAGTTCATTGTTGAGTGCAATTATAGCTCTGGGATAAAAACTATTCAGAAAACGTGTGGTCCGAGTTTTAATTGTTCTGTATCTTCTGCCAGAAGGCAACAGTCCAAAAAGATTGTGAGCAGGATGGGAAGAGTCTCTGAGAATGTTATGCAACTTTCTCAAACAGCGAGATTCAAAGATGTCATCCAGGGCTGGTAGCTGGAGCCCAATGATATTCTGGGCAGTTTTAATGATTCTCTGTAGAGCTTTTTTGTACGCTACAGAGCTGCTCCCATACCATGCAAGAATGCCGTATGTCAAAACACTCTCAATGGTGCTGCAATAGTAGGACAGAAGTAAATGCTGAGATAGATTTATCTTCCTGAGTAGTATGAGCACAAATACATTGGGGGGGGGGCGGTTTGTCTAAAAATCTTTCCCCCCCCAAAGGAGCAACCCCCAGCAGCCGACCTCTGGAATAACCTCATATTGGAAGACCAGTTCCTGCTGGATGGATCTTGGTGGAGAAAGCTTTCATCGTGAACCTGGGAATATTACCTCTGTCCCAGGATCCAAGTATTTGGATCAAGCTGAATCAAGTATTAGCCAGATTTATCAGTAGAATTTGTCAAACGGATAGTTTAATCAACAAGTCCTTCTGTGGATTATGTGATAGGAAATGTTTTTAACCAAAGGAAGCATGTTTTAATCAGCGAGCATAAGATTTTCTATGAAATGCTTGCTTTTTGAACTGCATGTGATACAGGAACAAAGGATAACAAAAAGGGGAAAAAGAGAACAAAAAGTATTAAAGTTGGCCCAGTTTTTTTAAATTATCAGGAACGCTTCTGAAGTTATTCTCTTTCAATTTCCTCCTGGAATTCTTCTTGGACTCGTTCTCAGTTAAAACGAAAGTGTAAGAAACTATTAATTGTTCAGAATGTTGTTTAGGTTCATGCATAGTTTATCAAAGCTGATAGTTCCTCTAATTTATTAATCCTTTCTTTTAAAACAAAACAAATAAAACACAACAAATAATCCCCTTGTACATTACAGAAGTAGACATACAAAATGATCTTGATATATCACCATCTTTTGAACGATGTCTACCATGAACATATATCAGGGGTGAAATCCAGCTGGTTTTGACAGGTTCTGGAGAACTGGTAGCGGAAATTTTGAATAGTTCGGAGAACTGGTAGCAGAAATTTTGAGTAGTTCGGAGAATTAGTAGCAGAAATTTTGAGTAGTTCAGAGAACCGGTAGCGGAAATTTTGAATAGTTCAGAGAACCGGTAGCAGAAATTTTGAGTAGTTCAGAGAACTGGCAAATACCACCTCTGGCTGGCCCCAGAGTGGGGTAGGAATGGAGATTTTGCAATATCCTTCCCCCAGGAGTGGGGAGGGAATGGGGATTTTGCAGTTTCCTTCTCCTGGAGTGGGGTGGGAATGGAGATTTTGCAGTATCCTTCCCCTGCCATGCCCATGCCCATCAAGCCACGCCCATCAAGCCACACCACACCAAACCACGCCCACCAAGCCACACCATGCCCACCAAGCCACGCCCACAGAACTGGTAGTAAACATAATTTGGATTTCACCACTGACATATACATTTAACTACAAGAGAGACAGTTGGATGTTACTTTTAAAATTCTTAACTCTGTATCTTAAGGGTGTTTACTGTGCTCTTCCTTTACTGTATAGTGCATTTTACCACTTGTCAATATTTTCTGAGTTACATTTACACAGTGATCTTTCCATTTCATTTCCAATAACTAAACGGAGGATGCACATTTTGAAGTGAGCATTTCCTAAAGTACAACTGGGGGATGCATCAAGCTGAATTAAATTTCCTATGTAGCTTAACGGTGCCAGGCCATATTTCAGAGAAATTATAAGCTATCATGGCTTTCTTTGTTCCTAACCTTGATTGGTTGGCTTGCTTTCTCCCCCCACCCCTCCATGGAGGCAGTTCCTGAAAATGGCAAAAGCAGAGTGGTCAGCAAAATAAGGAAAGGAATCAATTACGACTCTTTCAGCTGTGAAATGCAGAGGTCTCCAGAGACAAATTGGATACGGTCTTTCTCCCATCGGACACGTAACATATGCCTGCTGGTTTACATGAGTGTCCTTTGAGAGAGAAAAGATCCCAATTCCTTTAAAACTGCTGAGGATCAAAAGGTTTCCCCACTCAGCTTACTAAAGATTGCATAGTTGAAGCAACGCAATGTTCACATTTGCACTTTAAAACAAGGCATTTGCATGAATGCACTGTTGTGGTCCGTCAGCAGCCTGCAGAGCTGGCAGTGGAGTCGGACAGTGAGGAGGCTGAGGAAGAACATGGGCCAGTCCTGGAGGCTGGGGAAGGCCCGGATGAGGGCTCTGCATCAGAGGCAGAGATGGGGCCAGGGCCATCGGAGAGTGATGTGCGGACTCCGGACCCTCCAGAGGCTGACAATAGAGAGGCAGAGGAACAGGAGGAGCCTGTTCCTACTGCATGCATGAGAAGAGCTGCCAGAAGGCAAGAGCAGCTAAAGCAAAAAGGACGACTCAGGAGTAAAGCCAAGAGATGATTGGCCCCTCCCATAAGGTTTAAAAGACCAGCAATGGCTCTTGGGCTCTTTGTCGGAAAACAACGTTGATAGATTTGTTTCTTGTCTTGCTGCATTTATTTCTTGTTGGTGTCTTCTGCTTCTGAACTTTTGCCAAGAAAAGCCTTTGGCAGGTTGCCAAAGTAGACCAAGGTTGGTGATAAGGCTGAAGAATTGTGTTATGAAGAATTTGTTTTGAATTCGTTTGGATTATGCTGAGAATTAATTAATTCTCAGCTGTTCTAATAAAATCTGTTTGTTTAGAACTGATTGCGTCTGATAATACCTACTTGGGCCTGCGTCACAACATGCACCAATTATGCACTTTCAGGTAGATTTGTGCAAAATATTGTCATTTAATGTTTGTTAGGGTGCTCTTAGATCTTAGATATGGGCTGCAAAATATGGACAAGCAGGCTTTAGAGTTTTCCTGTACCTCTTTGATGTCATTTTCTCCATGTACTTGCAGTTCAGATGCAGTAGCATTTATTTCTATAACCATGTGTGCTTTTATGCAAGATTAGAATTAGAATTAGAATAACAGAGTTGGAAGGGACCTTGGAGGTCTTCTAGTCCAACCCCCTGCTTAGAAAACCCTAGACCACTTCAGACAAATGGTTATCCATCATCTTCTTAAAAACGTCCATTGTTGGAGCATTCACAACTTCTGGAGGCAAGTTGTTCCACTGATTAATTGTTCTAACTGTCAGGAAATTTCTTCTTAGTTCTAAGTTGCTTCTCTCCTTGATTAGTTTCCACCCATTGCTTCTTGTCCTGCCCTCCCTCAGGTGTTTTGGAGAATAGCTTGACTCCCTCTTCTTTGGGGCAGCCCCTGAGATATTGGAACACTGCTATCATGTCTCCCCTGGAACACTTCTATCATGTCTCCCCTAGTCTGGAGATGCCCCCCAGGTCCAGCCTTTCAGGTGCATGGCAAGACGGCCTTGACTTCTTGAGAAAGGAATGTTATTTTGACTATATATCACCCATGTGCCACACAATCCTCCCTCCCAGTTTCCCACAATAGTAAACATGGCAGGTCTGAAGGCCTAATACAAAAGATGGCTTCCAGGCCTGACAGCCATGTGGGGAGCTCTGCCGCTAGATGGGTTAATCCTATTATGTCCTGGATGGTCATATCTTAATCCCATCACCCTAGAACTGAAAGTCTTTTGTCTTGTAGATAGGCTGGCCCAGTCTTTCTTAATGGGCACAAAACATCTGCTGAGGGCAGGGAGCTGAGGCTCTGAGTTTCTGTCTTCCTTAAGATTTCCATTTCTCTTTTAGGGGAAATATAATATTCTGCCTTTTAAAATATTTCTCAAAATATTTCATTCTTCTGTGGGGGCGGGTACTAACTTTCTACAAAAATAAGCATACACAATTGTTTCATAAGCAAACGTGCAGCTTCCAGATAACATATATTAAAATCCTCTCTTCTATTTTCTTTTTTCTTGTACAGGCCTAGCTGATCCTTCCATACTTTTAATTTTATTCCTGTATTTAAGATGGGAAGGGGAGAAATAAGCTCCAGACACATCTATTTACCCATCTTCAACTGCATCCATTTAGAGGCAAATTATCTCACTGCATTTATAAATGAAGTAATTAGAACGCTAATGAGTATAATTGTGGACACAAATAACTGTGCATCGTGGTAATTAAACATGCTGGGCCTGGTTCTTAGTTGTTTCAATTAGTGCAGGTTCCATTTTACAGATCCAGCTTTCTTAAGAGCTCTGAAATATATTTCCTGTACATCCTCTCTCCTCCCTCCAAGTGGGAAACCTGCATATAGTAGCCTAATTTCTCTACAGTATTTTTATTTACCTTCTGTCTGCTGAAACTATGTTTACATTACTTAAGTAATTAGATCTGCATTGCCGAATTACTTCTGCTCTAGGCTTTCCTTGAGAAAATATGTGGAAAAATACCACCCGCCATTATAGAACGTAATGCGCGGAATATTTTCCTGCACAAATGTTTGTGTTAGATTCTGGAAAAAAAAAAAAAACAGTTATTTTAGGAGCTGGCTAGTTCATAGGTTTATCCTATATTTTTATAGAGCTACTGCATCTGAACTGCAGAAATGGAGGGGATCGCAATTTGGCAGCAAATGGATGTGTGTCATTCCAATTTCCTGTTGTCTTGTAGAGCGCATCAGGAAACGAGCAAGCTAAAAATCTGACTGGTATAGAGTCATAATTTCCATCCTCTGACCTGCAAGTATTAAAATAGTTGTCTGTCTGTCTCTGTGTCTGTCTGTCTATCTATAACTATCTATCTAGGTATCTATCATCCATCCATCCACCTACCTACCTACCTACCTAGCTTTCCATCCTTCCAAGGTGGGTAAAATGAGGATCCAAATTGTTGGGGACAATATGCTGACTCTGTAAACTGCTTAGAGAGGGCTGTAAAGCACTGTGAAGTGATATATAAGTCTAACCCTATCTATCTATCCATCTCTGTTATCCATCTACCCATCCATCCACTCACCCACTCATCCACCCACCCACCCATCCATCCATCCATGCATCCATGCATCCATCCATCCATCCATCTACACACCCACCCACCAATCCATCCATCCATCCATCTATCCACCCACCCACCCACCCATCTATTCATCCATCCATCCATCTATCCATCCATCCATCCATCCATCCACCCATCCATCTATTCATCCATCCATCCATCTATCCATCCATCCATCCATCCATCCATCCATCCATCCACTCACCCACTCATCCACCCACCCACCCACCCATCCATCCATGCATGCATCCATCCATCCATCCATCCATCAATCCATCCATCTACACACCCACCCACCAATCCATCCATCCATCTATCCACCCACCCATCTATTCATCCATCCATCTATCCATCCATCCATCCATCCACCCATCCATCTATTCATCCATCCATCCATCTATCCATCCATCCATCCACCCACTCACCACCAATCCATCCATCCATCATTCCACCCACCCACCCACCCATCCACCCACCAATCCATCCATCCATCTATCTACCCACCCACCAATCCATCCATCCATCTATCCACCCACCCACCCAACCACCTATCCATCCATCCACCCATCCATCCATCTATTCATCCATTCATCCATCCATCCATCCATCCATGCATCTATCTATTCATCCATGCATCTATTCATCCATCTATTCATCCATCCATCTATTTATCCATCCATCCATCCCTCCATCTATTCATCCATCCATCCATCCCTCCATCTATTCATCCATCCATGCATTCATCTATCCATCCATCCATCCATCCATCCATCCATCCATCCATGCATCCATCTATTCATCCATCCATCCATCCACCCATCTATTCATCCATCCATCCATCCATCCATCCATCCATCCATCCATCCATCTATTTATCCATCCATCCTTCCTTCCTTCCATCCATCCATCCATCCATCCATCCACCCACCCACCCATCTATCTATTCATCCATCCATCCAACCATCCCAGAATGGGACAACTTGGTGAAGCCATGGATGGATGGAGGCATGGATGGAGGCCTACCACAAAGGTCTTCTGGTAAAAACGGTTCACTGAAAATTCCTTCAACAAGTCCCCTGTTCTAACTACACAAGACATTTCTCCCCCCCCCCCCTTCAAACAAGCTTTTTCTCTGACCTAATATTCCTCTATACTTTTTTCTTTTGGAGGCAATGAATTGTAACCTCTTCCTCATTTTCCTTTTGAACTTCTGACTCTGCTTAAGTATCTCATCTGGGAGTGATTGTCCTCCTTCAATACTCTTTCTCGCAGGATAAGCTGTTATACAAAGATATGGGCTAATGCCCTGTTATAGAAGAGAGAAAATTAACATATGCAGCCACACCATTAACTCAATTAAGCTGCTATTGCTTCATTGGCTCCAGAAGGGGCAGTCTCTCTCACATTAGATTTTTTATTCATTTGCTTGCAATAGATGCACACTTTAAAACAAACATTGTAAACCCAAAGCAACAGATTTTGGCCTCCGATCAGAAATACGATTTGCTAGGGTAAGTTAAAATAAAATTTCGGGAACCCTGAATGTTGTTATTGTTGTTGTTTTTTTAATAGAAGCAAATTGCACCTATTGCAACCTTGCAGAAAATAATAAAAACGGTGACTCTGATCAATTACCAGTTATGAGAAAGCCGATGCAGTTGTAAAACCAAGTCCCCCCCCCAAAAAAAATTAAGGGGGAATGGAAGGAAGATCGACCGCAGACCTGAATAGCCTCTGTAACTAAGTGTACATTGGTGCCCACCATAATGAAATTAAGTAATAGTTTAAAATAATATTCTAATTTCAGTCACATCATCCCCAGAATTTTAATTGGCTGCAACTTCAAGCAGAATTTAAAAAAAGCAGTAATAATGTATCAGGCATAATCACAAACAGCATACTAGCTGTTAAGTTGCTTGTCAAAGATAAAAAGGATATCTATGAAATAGAGGCAGCATAGTTGTGAATGTCAATGCTATTCTAATTCTGTGACTCCTTTATTAAGCTTTTCTCTGTCCTCTGTGCCCGAAACCTTACCGCTACTAATTTATGCTTTTTTCTGTGGCTCCGTCTAAAACCATTCTCAAAAAGCGGGGAGGAAAACAAGTTTCCTTTTTTCCTGGCCCTGGTGCTGGAAAAAGAACGGGAAAAAAAGGAAAAGGATGAATGTTGGAAAATGCAAACTGATCAAGGAGAGATTCAACCTGGAAATATGGAGACATTTTCGGGCAGTGAGAACAATCAACCCATGGAACAGAAGTTGCCTTCGGAAGTTGTGGGAGCTTCATCCCTGGAGGCTGTCAAGAAGAGATTGGACTGCCATCTGTCAGAAATGATGTAGCGTCTCTTGCTTGGGCAGGGGGTTGGACTAGATGACCTACAAGGTCCCTTCCAACTCTGATAATCTGTTAATCTGAATGTGGAGAAAATAAATTTGTAGGTGAGCAAATCCGGGATATGGGAGGACACATTGGCTGGTCCGTGGGATATGCTAAGAAGAGAGTTTGCACCTGGATTTCTTTGCTCTAGCACAGGGTTCGGCAACCTTAAACACTCAAAGAGCTACAAAGGTCCTAACCGGAAACCCCCTGTTCAATTTTGGAGCCGGCTGGAAGTCCAGTTCCCCCACCATAGAATCTCCTCCTAGCACGGCATCCTTTTTCCTCTGCCAACCAGAAATCTGGTTCCCCCACCATAGAGTCTCCTCCTAGTGTGGTGTCTTTTTTCTCCTGCCAGCTGGAAGTCTGGTTTCCACACCATAGAGTCTCCTCCTAGCGCGGCGTCCTTTTTCCCCTGCCAGCCAGAAGTCTGGTTCCCACACCATAGAGTCTCCTCCTAGTATGGCATCGTTTTCCCCCTGCCAGTCGGAAGTCCGGTTCCCCCACCATAGCATCTCCTCCTAGCGTGGCATCCTTTTTCCTCTATCTGTCCTAACCAAAAGCCCTATCAATTGTGGAGCCGACCGGCGACAGGGAGCCGCAGCAGAGGGATGAAAGAGCCACGTGCGGCTCCAGAGCCGCAGGTTGCTGACCCCTGCTCTAGCAGATTGGGCAAACCACATTTGTTTAATTTGTTTGGCATAAATTATCCACATTTCAGGATAAACAAGTTATATGAATCTAAGTGAGATCTGGGCATGGCTAGTCTAGTGAAGAGAAGGACCAGGGGAGACATGATAGAGTGTTCCAATATTTGAGGGGCTGTCACAGAGAGGAAGGGGTCAAGCTATTTTCCAAACCACCTGAAGGCCAAACAAGGAATAATGGACGGAAACTGATCAAGGAGAGATTCAACCTAGAAATACAGTGAGAACAATCAACCAGTGGAACAGAAGTTGCCTTCGGAAGTTGTGGGAGCTTCATCAATGGAAGCTTTCAAGAAGAGACTGGACTGCCATCTTTCAGAAATGGTGTAGGGCCATGATGGCAAACTTACGGCACATGTGCCAGAGGTAGCACACAGCGCCCTCTCTGTGGGCATATGAGCCGTTGCCCCAGTTCAGCTCCACTGGGTATGTGCGCATGCCCCCTGCCAGCCAGCTGGTCTTTGGGTCCCTGCCGTGCATGCGTGGGGGCGGGGCACATGCAGGGATGCCACATGCGCATGCACAGGGGTGGGGTGCATGCGGGGGGCACCTGTGCATGTGTGGGGGTGGGGCGCATGCGGGGGGCCGTACATACATGTGCATAGGGATGAGGCTCATGTGGGGGCATGCACCCATCCACGGGGATGGGGCGCATGTTCAGGGGCCATGCGTGCATTGCATTTTGGGGATTTGGGTATGCACGCTTTGGGCACTTGGTCCGGAAAAGGTTAGCCATCATTAGTGTAGGGTCTCCTACTTGTGGGGGGGGGGGGGTTGGACTAGATGACCTACAATGTCCCTTCCAACTCTGTTAATCTGTAATATTTTTATCATTAAGGCAGAGGCTGAATTTTGAGTTTCCACGCATTGTTGCCATAGTTGGGCTTGTGAATATTAGTCTTGCCATTAAACCTCAATTTCTACCCATAGCGTGGAAAGTGGACCATTTGTAGCCCTCAAAAGTCTGATGTCTGACCACCCCCCAAAAGCTATGTTCCAGAAGCTGCTCAACCCTAATATTTGGAGTAACGAAAGAGATCTGTACTGTAATTACATGTACTTATTTAATTTTATAACATTAAATACAAGGGTTATAACTGAAGGCAAGCATTGACCATCTGGAGTTGAACCCCAATTTAGAAACTATTCTGTAATTACGCTATTATATTTAAAGAAATTCATTCAATTTAATTTAACTTAAGGAAGGGAATTATAAATTAAAATGTTTTAATGCATTGTGTTCAAGTTAGTAAGCTCTTGGTTTAACAAATTTCGTAGCGGCAGTTTTAAGATACATTTTCCTAAGGGTATAACTCCAAAACAGGGTACAAAGTCTATTGTATCTGAAGTAGCTTGAATGATCCATATTGTTCTTTGAGAGAGACAAAGTCAATAAACTGAAACAGTAGGGATTTCAAAGAAGCTCTACTCTTGAAGTAGAATCTTGGAAGCCAGAGTTCTGTTTTATTCCATCTTGAAACAACCAAAAATCAAGATGGATTATTTTTTTCTTCAAGTCTGAGAAGAGATTCTTAGTCATCCAGGTCACAGTTGTCCCAAAGGTGCTTTTTTCAGAAGGCAACTGGATTTTCTTGGGGTTTTTTTCTTCCAAGAGGTTTCACTTCTCATCCAAGAAGCTTCTTCAGCTCTGACTGGATGGTGGGGAATGGAAGGATTTACATTCCTTGCAGACAGCTGGTCATTTGCATTCTTTTTAGAGAGTCATTGAGGCCACTTGGAGGTTTATCTGTGTCTTCAGGGTCACCTTAGTAGCAGGAGTGGGCTGCTGGGGGTTCGCAGGGGTTCCTCTAGAGAACCTCTAGCTAAGATTCTGTGCAGTTCAGAGAACCTCCAAATCCCACTCCTGGCTGGCCCCTACCACCTCACCCTGCCCCTCCCAGGATTCCCATGCAACCCGTTTTGGATGCAGGTAAGTGCAGGGTGTGTGCAGAGGCTCGGGGAGGTGAAAAACAGGCCTCCTGGAAGGCCAGAAATGGGCCTGTTTCCAGCCTCCAGAGGGCCTCTGGAGCCTGGGGAGGCCATTTTCGTCCTCCTGAAGGCTCGAGAAAAGCCTCCGGAGCCCGGGGAGGACAAAAACACCCCACTGCCATGGTGCAGGAGGCCGACTAGGCCACGCCCACCCAGCAACCAGGTAGAGAATCCCTTGCTAAAATTTTTGAAGCCCACCCCTGCTTAGTAGCCCAAATGGGTGTAGAGCTTTCTTGACTGCAGGATGTTTTTTGTCCTGGGTTCCTTCACTGTTGAAGACAGGTGCAGGCCGTTGGGGATGAGTAAGTATTGTCTTCAAAGAAAAACCAAGAATTTCCAGTTGCTTTCTGAAAAAAGCACCTTTCAGATGATGGTTTTTTTCTTCTTTCCCATGACTATGTAATCTTATCGGAAACTCCTCCTTTAAAGATTCCATCATTTTTCTCCACTCCCAGGGCTGGGTTTACATCTCCTCACACTGATAAATTACCTCAGTTGCGTCAATTTGACACTTATTTGATGATGTCGTATAATATTGATGCAAGTGAAGTACGACCTTTACGCATTTAAGTGGCATTCTGATTTCACGTTCACTCCTTCCCTCTAGAGGGTCTGTTCAATTGTGGGTTGACTATAATTTTATTTTGCTAACCCAACCTGCTGTTTTGTTGCAATCTCCTCCGGTATTAACCATCTTCACGAGTGCTGTGTTGTGCAATTAGAACAAGGAGCCTTCATTGCAATCCTCAGACTGGAAGAAAAAAAAAAAAGTGATGTATGCTTACTCTAGAGAAGGGGTGTCAAACTCGATTTCATTGAAGTCCACATCAGGGTTGTGTTTGACCCAGGGGTGGGTTTCAAAATTTTAGTAAGGGGTTCTCTGCCTGGTGTCAGCGTTCCAGCGCTGACATATTGAAAGGAGAGGAGAAGCTTGAACTTTTGCCTACTTAATTCCTTTGAAGATTCTGTTTCCTTGGAGATGGGAGGAGAGGGGGGACATTCCTGTGATCTGATGGAGATGGGATGAGGAGAGTGGCTTGGAAGATAGCCGATGAGACTCAGAGAATTGGGGATCGGAAAGGGAGGGCTTGGGGGGCAGAGGTCAGTACTGACCGCGAAAGAGTCAGGGACGGATCACTATGCTCAATAAAGAGAAAATTTCCTCAAAGATTGGCAGTGTGGAAATTCATTTATTTTGAGATAGCATCGAAACCTGACACCCTGTTGCTGGGTGGGCGTGGCCTAATCGGCCTCCTGCACCATGTTGAGAGAGGTCGGTTTTGCCCTCCCCGGGCTCTGGAGGTTTTTCTCGAGCCTTTGGGAGGGTGAAAATGGCCTCCCCAGGCTCCACAGGCCCTCTGGAGGATTTCTGGCCTTCCTGAACTTCTGGTAGGCCCATTTTTTGCCCTCTCTGAGCATATGTGCATGCCCTGCACTTACCTGCATCCAAAACAGGCCATGTGGGGGACTCCTGGGAGGGGCGGGGCAGGGTGGGCAGGGCCAGCCAGGAGTGGGATTTGGGGGTTCTCCAAACTGCACAGAATCTTTAGCTAGAGGTTCTCCTGAACCCCTGAGAACCCCCAGCAGGCCCCTTGGTTTGACCTCAGGAGAGGGGAGGCTGGGGGGGATTGGCCAGGGTGGGCATGGCCAGCTTGACGTCACTCATTTTGGGGGCACTTGTGGTGGCTCGAGTGCCATCGAAAATGGGCTCCCAAGCTCCGTTTTTGGCTGGGATGGCCTCCTGCAACCCTCTACTAGTGAAAACGGAACTTGGGAGGGCCCTGGCAGAGGCACCGCAGGAGAGTCCTTTGCTGTTTCCAAGGTGGCCACATGGGCCAGATCTAAGCACCCCATGGGCTATATCTGGCCCACGGGCCTTGAGTTTAACAGCTCTGCTCTAGAGTAATGTGAGGATTCTAGTGTTGTGGCTCTGTTACCTGAGCCTGTGTCATCAGCAGGAGAGGACTCCAAGAATGAAGGAGAGGAGTTGGCAAGGCCTCCCTCTCCAGGACCCTCCTCTCTGGCAATGCCTTCGGTGTCCACCGAAGGACAAGAGATAGGGCTGGGGCCAAGCTCGTCCACACAGCCACAGGTGGACAGTGATGAGGTTAATGAGTCTTGGCTGGATCCACGCCAGCGTCGCAGAGATAAGCGCGCACAACAGAAGAAAAGGCGTGCCCGAGATTAGGCTGAGTCACTGGGCCACACCCCACAAGGTATAAAAGGGAGCATGGTGGCCAGTCAAGCCTTGTGACGAACAAAGTTGAAAGCTTCCACGCCATTCTGCATTGCCGGACTTTTACTATAGACTTTGCTGGATTATCTTTGGACTTGATTGACTCTGTAATTATTGAGCTGTTTCTTTTGATGTACCAGAAGCGGGGAGAAGTTATCTCTCCTCTTCGTAAGTAATAAACTCTTGGCAGGCAGCCACTAGGTTGTTGCCAAGTTCCGTTATCATAAGGAAAAGGATTTTGCCAGCTGGTTTGGTCTTTAACTCTTGAACGACTGTTGTTCTGGGTGTGGGACTGCGTGTGGGACAGGGACAGAACAGAGAGACACACATTAGTGGATCAGTCATTCAAAAGAAAAGAAACAAAATCTGTAAATTGAACGAATAAACATTCATCAAGGGTCAATTATAATGAATAGGAATTCATACTGTGACATGTTATAGACTAGGACTTTGACGTACATTGAAAATAATCCAGAAAAAGTACTTTGGAGGACAGGATGATGCATGTCTAATTCTTTGTAACTCTTTAAAGCATCTGCATCTTTGCCTGGGATCATATGATTGCCCACAGTAGCTACGATGTAATCCCATTTATGTTTTAAATGGTTGCACATTGTGTTACCTGCACATCTTTATATGCTCTGAAACACTCCATGTCAAGGTTCCAAGTAATACATCCATAATAAATAGAGTTCCGAGGCAAGTAGATTCCTCAAAGAATTGGTTTATTGGACATATCATATTGGCATAAACTGGTGACAACCGACTCTGAATATTCCCGCGGTTTTCACCTAATTAAAAGTAAAAGTATCTCTGCCCATGCTATCGTTGTTTCTTGTAATGGGCGCTCACCCTGTTACACGGCATTAGGGATATGAACTGCTGAACTGCCGATCTTTCGTTCAACAAGCTCAGCATCTTAGCCACTGAACCACCGCGTCCCTTTTAGAGTGCAGTACTGCAGGCTATTTCTGCTGCCTCCTGGTTGCCTGCAATTTGGCAGTTCAAATCTCACCAGGCTCAAAGGTTGACTCAGCCTTCCATCCTTCCAAGCTGGGTAAAATGAGGACCCAGGTTTTTGGGGGTGATAAGCTGACTCTGTAAAACTGCTTAGAGAGGGCTGTAAAGCAGTGTGAAGCAGTATATAAGTCTAAGTGCTATTGCTATTATTATTATTATTATTTATTGAATTTATATACCGCCCTACTCCCGAAGGACTCAGGGCAGTGAACAGCCAAAAGATAAAATACATGTAAAACAAATGTTAAAAACCATTAAAATACAATTAAATAATTTGGCCCAGAAAACAAAATTTAAAAACCCCAATTTTATATGACAAATTTAAAATTTAAAAAACAGTTTAAAAAAGAGGTTAGGCCAGGTTGGCCTGCTGGAATAGGAATGTTTTGAGGGCACGGCGGAAAGCGCGCAGATCAATGATCTTCCGTATCTCCGGGGGGAGCTCATTCCAGATGGCAAGTGCTCCCACAGAGAAGGCTCTTCCCCTGGGGGCCGCCAATCGACACTGTTTGACCGATGGCACCCTAAGAAGCCCCTCTCTATGGGAGCGTACTGGTTGGTGAGAGGCTACTGGTGGCAGAAGGTGGTCTCATAGATACCCCGGTCCTAGGCCATGGAGCACTCTAAAGATGGTAACCAAAACCTTGAAGCGCACCTGGAAGACCACCAGGAGCCAGTGCAGCTCACGCAGGAGGGGGGTCACATATGAGCGCCATGTCGCTCCCATAACCACCCACGCGGCCGCATTCTGGACCAGCTGGAGCCTCCGAGTGCTCCTCGAGGGGAGCCCCATGTAGAGAGCATTGCAGTAGTCCAGGCAGGAAGTGACGAGGGCATGAGTGACCGTATTTAACGAATCCCGATCCAGAAAGGGACGCAACTGGCGAATCAGGCGAACCTGATAACATGCCCTCCTGGCCACAGCCGTCAGATGCCCTTCTAAAGACAGCTGTGAGTCCAGGAGGACACCCAAGGTGCGGGCCCTCTCTGTGGGGGCCAACAACTCGCCCCCAATAGTCAGTGATGGCACCAACTGACTATATTGGGATGTCGGAAACCACAGCCACTCAGTCTTGGATGGGTTGAGCCTGAGTCTGTTTCTCCCCATCCAGATCCGTACTGCCTCCAGGTACTGGGACATCACTTCAAGGGCATCATTGGGGTGGTTAAAATATTGCTATTTTAATTTCATTATCAAATTTATCAATGGTTCCTTACCAAAAGAAGAAGATCCTAAAAGAAGAAATAAAGAGTAACTTTGTTGGAGGCCAGATTGGTGTGGCCAATGACAAGGGAGGAAGGATGCTTTCATCTTTAAAAATCCCATCCAGAACAGACTTGCTGGTTGAGCACGAAAGCAACACCTTCAAAATCTCTCCACTGTATTTGATGGACTTTTTCTGTTTGGCAAAGTGCCTCTTGTATTTGTGTCTTTTTTTTTTTAATTTGCTGTCAACCCTGTAGCACCCAGCACGAACTCTGCAACTGCAAACGGTTGGAATAAGTTATTTTGAGTCGGTAATGAATACTCCCCCTAACATGTTATTATTGAAAATAGCAGGTTTCAAACGTGTGACCGTACGGTATACACATTCAATTGTTTCCTTAGCCAAGCGTGGATTTGCCTTCTCCTTTTTCGCTTCTTCCTCAAAGATTGGAAGAAGATTGAACAAGGCGCGACAGAAGGCGCAAGAATGATTATCACGTTCGTCAGATCCAGCAGGCAGTAAGTGAGAGAAAGAAGGAGTGAGACCTAGACAAAGTACATCAGATATAATGGCTTTGATGATACAGGTAGTTTCATTTCGCACAACCCATTTTCGCATCAGTGGTGAAATCCAAACTTTTTTACTACCGGTTCTGTGGGTGTGGCTTGGTGGGCCTGGCAGGGGAAGGATACTGCAAAATCCCCATTCCCATCCCACTCCAGGGGGAAGGATACTGCAAAATCCCCATTCCCATCCCACTCCAGGGGGAAGGATACTGCAAAATCTCCATTCCCACCCCACCCTGGGGCCAGCCAGAGGTGGTATTTGCCAGTTCTCTGAACTACTCAAAATTTCCGGTACCGGTTCTCCGAACTGCTCAAAATTTACGTTACCAGTTCTCCAGAACCTGTCAGAACCTGCTGGATTTCACCCCTGATTCACATCCAATTGGCAGATTTTTGTTTTACAAATTCTCATTCCAGGCAAGCCTTGCATTTTTTTAGGATACTATGAAAGAGACCCCAGATAAAAATAATACCCAGATGAAGCGGATTCCCAATGGGGTTCATTAATATTTCCCCAATTGTCATTCCTTTTTTTAACTGTGACCTGTAATTTTAATGATGCTGGCCCATAGTGACATTGTTTCTAACATCATTAGAAATGGGACAAAGTGGGGAGGAAATGGAAGATACTGACTTAGAGAATCCATAAGTGGCTACATAAATTTGCTCCCAAAGGGGAGATGTTGGGCATGAAAACGACTAAGGTCCCTGAATTTAAAATAAGGATGACTTTCTTTTTCAGACAGGTGCCCAGATTTTCATCCTTCTCAACAGCTTCTGTAGCTTTTATGGAATCATGATAAATGCTACTTTACGTACTGTAGCTCTTGAAACCTGTGGGATGTTGAATAGGGAAAGTTGTAGGCTAGTGTTGTGGCTCTGTTGCCTGAGCCTGGGCTATCGACAGATGCAGACTCTGAGACTGAGGGAGAGGAGTTGGCAAGGCCTCCCTCTCCAGGACCCTCCTCTCTGGCAATGCCTCCGGAGGACACCGAAGGCCAAAAGATAGGCCCAGAGCCAAGCACGTCCCCGCAGCCACAGGTGAACAGTGACAAGGGAGATAAGTGCTGGCTGGACCCTCGGCAGAGGCGCAGGGAGAAGTGTGCGCAGCAGAGGGGAAGGCGTGCCAGAGATTAGCTGAGTCACTGGACCATACCCCACAGGGTATAAATGTGGGTGTGGTGGCCGGTTCAGTTTGTGACGAGCAAAAACTAGAAATAATCCATGATCTCTGCATTACTGGACTTCTGCCTTCCTTGTCGGACTGCATTTGGACTAATCCTTGTATTGCAGAAACTTTGCCTGCTTTATCGGAATGCTTGCAGTCTAATCTTTGTTTTGTGTGAGTAAAGTCTGAATTGGCAGCTAGACACTGAGTTGCTGCCAGCTTTATCTTCAAAGATTTTTGTCGTGTGGCTTATTAACTCCGGGCCGTCTGTGGGGGTGCGTGTGTGGGACGGGGACAGAACAGCTGGGTATCATTCTAAGAAGGTCTCAGAGTTTGTTGCAGCACACATAGTCACACACAATTAAATAATTCCGCAGGATTCAACTACATAAGAAAATGTCTTTATATACAATACCATTGAGGATTTTTCCACATTGTAGAGAAGAGAAATAGCAAGTACAAACACAGCACAAAATGGAGAAGGCAAAATGGAGGAGGGAGAGAAGCTAGTGCCCTCAAGCTTATACGTAGGATACCAGATCTCCATGCTTTTCGCCGTGCCCTCAAAACTTTTCTATTTCACCAAGCTGGGCTGGCGTAACAACCCCACCCTTTAGATATTTTAATTGTAACGGATTTTAGTTGGGATGTTTTAAATCTGGGCCAAATTTTGTTTAAATCTTTTAATAATTTTAAATTTTGTATTGGATGTTTTTTTATTCTTGGCTGTTCACCACCCTGAGTCCAGCAGGAGAAGGGCGGTATAAAAATTTAATAAAATAAATAAATAATAATAAATAATATACAGAACAGTTAAGCCATGCCCAGGCTCCAAACTGTCTCTTATGGCCCCATACAACAAATACGATGTTTCAGTTACCAAACAGCCCTCATTGGCTGACCTGTTGCTATGCCCTATTCCAGTTCATGAAGATACTCTGACAGAAGGTCCATCACACATGAAGATGAAGATGCTGTGAGGGTTCCTAACTTCTTGCTCCTTGATATACTGGGCTTCACCTTAGTCAGAAGATCCTAGAAAGAATGCAGAGAAGAGCAACAAAGATGATAAGGGGACTGGAGGCTAAAACATAGGAAGAACAGTTGCAGGAACTGGGTTTGTCTAGTTTATTGAAAAGAAGGACTAGGGGAGACATGATAGCAGTGTTCCAGTATCTCAGGGGCTGCCACAAAGAAGAAGGGGTCAACCTATTCTCCAAAGCACCTGAAGGCAGAACAAGAACCTGTTGGATGCTTATCCTACGGTTGGGTAGATAATATATAGAAAACTATGTTCTGTAACTTTAACTGCTACAAGATGACTAATTGGCTGTGCTAAGCAGACATAAAAAGAAGGCAGGAAGTTCATTCACTTCTGCTCCTGTTATTGGAAGGTTGAACTGCTGAAAGGAACTTTGTCTGTGTTACTGAAGAGAACTGGAATTGTAAGCAAACTGTGTTTTGTGTTGAACCGTGATTATTTGAAGAAGTGTTATCTTTGTTTGGAGAAGCCAAGTTTGTTTTTATACTATAAGTAAAGACTGTTTATTTTTCTTTAAACGTTCAGAGTCTGTGAATATCTGTGAGTTTTGCTAAGCAACGTATCTATTCGCTGTCTGGTCCGTTGCACTACTTTGCAGAGGGCAGTTTTACCCTCAACAGAACCAACAGATGGAAACTAATTAAGGAGACAACCAACTTAGAACTAAGGAGCAATTTCCTGACAGAACAATTAATCAGTGGAATGGCTTATCTTCAAAAGCTGTGGGTACTCCAACACTGGAGGTTTTCCAGAAGAGACTGGACATCCATTTGTCTAGAATAATATGTGGTTTCCTGCTTGAGCAGGGGGTTGGACTAGAAGACCTCTAAGTTCCCTTCCAACTCTGCTATTCTGTTATTCCTAAGGATTTACACTTCACTGGGTAGGAAATATTTTATGTGAGAAAATTATAGAAATATACTACTCACATGGATCCAAATATACTCTTGTCTTTATTTCTACCATGACATTGATTGATTGATGATATGCCATCAAATTGTTGTTGACTCTTAGAGACCAGCTGGCATAAATGATAGTGTCATCACATTTCTATAAGTTACAATAATGTTCATCACTGTGTTATTACCCAACATGCATATGCCATCGTGCTACAACCGACAACTGTACTTCATGGTCCTTCTGTCTGGGAAATGGCACTTGGATTGCCTAAAGAAACTTTAAGCATAATTTGATTTTTTTAAAAAAATATCATTATAAAATTTGCACTAATATATAAATGTTAATATTTGAGAACAAGGAAGCCATCATAGGCCACTGAAGAAGAAAAAAATGAAGCATTTCTGGTTTGGCTGACCTCCTTTGGTAAAGCTTGAATTCATTTCGTTGTACTCCGTGTTAAAGGAATATTTTGGGGTAAGTCATGAAAACAAGGCACCACAGAAAACTGTAATAGAATTACTGGCACCGCTGTACGTCCTATTTCTGTTCCTCAGAGTGTTAACTTTTGTAGTGGTAGTGACTTCTATGTTAGTTACATTGATATTTAGCAGCTTTATAAATCTCTGTGTAAGGGGGGGGTTTGCTTTATTTGATACTAGCTGATAACTCGGCATTGCCCATTTTTTTGTTTTTTTAAAAAACCAATCCCCCCTTACCAGAGGGAACCCCCTTGTGGAGTACTGTGAAGCCGTAACCATGGCAACTCCACTGTGCTGTACAGTAGAAGCCATTTTAAGGCACAACAGGCTGTATCTTAATAGAACCTGAATCCAAAAGGCACACTATCACTGTCAAAAGTACTGTGATTTGACACTATAGATATAATTCATTCTTTTTCATTTCAGCAGCCCAGGTGTTCCAGAGTGATGTTGGAATACACAAACACACACACACACACACACACACACACACACAGGGGTGTTAGGGTGTCTTACCCCCCACAGTATTTTTTTCCAGAAAGTAAGTTATCTGTGTACCAAGTTTGGTTGAAATTGCTCGAGGCGTTCCAGAGTTATGCTGGAATATATATACATACACACAGAGTCATTTTTATATATATTGCTCAAAAAAATAAAGAGAACACAAGCAGAAGACATCCAAGATCTGAATGAATGAAATAGCCTTATTAAATACTTTGTTCTTTACATACAGTAGTTTATACACTGCTCAAACAACTAAAGGGAACACAAAACTACTGTATGTAACGAACAAAGTATTTAATAAGGCTATTTCATTCATTCAGATCTCGGATGTCTTCTGCTTGTGTTCTCTTTATTTTTTTGAGCAGTGTATATAGAAAATGGTTCCAAGGATCAGGAAAAGCTATTTTCCTTTGTTACCTACAAAAATATTAAAACTCTTGAGGGGTTCCAAAACTTCTAATGGAATACCTTCATTTAACTCCATAGGTCAACTCTGAAGAAGTAGAAGATGTTTCTTTCAAGAGAAAAGTCAGAGGTTTTGTTGGTGGACACAACCCAACCCTAGAATTACTGTAATTTAGTTATGAAAATTCAGATGACCACGGCAAGGAAAATAATTTGATGTCCAGCTTTTTTTCCCCAGTTCTGATAATCCTCATTGGAATCTGGAGCAGGGGCTTGGAGAAGATCTTAACAGGCTACCACATATTAGAGGACTCTTTAAGGTTTTAAAATATTTTAAGATCTTAAAGTGAGTAAAAAAAAGTTGTTTCTATTTCTAACTTACTTTCTGGAGCTGTTAAGATTATAAATGCAGTAGTGGAGAAAAGAGCACAAGAGGGAAAAGAGAAAGAGAATTTTTTTAAAAAAAAGTTGATAAATTGAGGACATCCTTTAAAAGAAGATAAATATATTTAGTTCGGAGTTCAGCACTAATAATTGTTTACATCTGCCCATGTTACACCAGTTTGGTCTAAAGCAGGGGTGGGCAATTATGGCCCCTTTATGAACTGGGGACTTCAACTCCCAGAATTCCCAGAGGCAGCATGGCTGTCTTAGGAATTCTGGGAGTTGAAGTCCACAGGTTGTAAAAGGGCCACAGTTGCCCACCCCTGGTCTAAAGTTTAAGCTACCAAGCCAGAAAGCAGGACTTGTGAGTTCAAGTTCTGCTTTAGCCATGAAAACCAGCTGAGTAACAGTAACAGAGTTGGAAAGGACTTTGGAGATCATTTAGTCCAGGGATCTGTAATCTTAAATACTCAAAGAGCCATTTGGACCGGTTTCCCACAGAAAAGAAAACACCGGAAGCCACAAAACCCTTCCCGTCCCTCACTATTTCTTGAGTGGCCACAGAGGAGAAATAAGCTAAGGAGTTTTCTAATGCTTGAAGAGCTGTCACAGGGAAGAGCGAGTAAAAGTCATTGTCTATTGATCTACAACTTAAGCCATAAAGCAGTGGTTGGAAGTAATTTTTTGACTGTAAGAGCTACTAGGAAAGTCAGTTTGGCCTAGTAGTTAAGGTACCAGGCTAGTATAAATAGAATAGACTAAATAGAATAACAGAGTTGGAAGGGACCTTGGAGGTCTTCTAGTCAAATCCCCTGCTTAGGCAGGAAACCCTATACCACTTCAGACAAATGGTTATCATCTTCTTAAAAACTTCCAGTGTTGGAACTTCTGGAGGCAGGTTGTTCCACTGATTAATTGTTCTAACTGTCAGGAAATTTCTCCTTAGTTCTAAGTTGCTTCTCTCCTTGATGAGTTTCCACCCATTGCTTCTTGTCCTGCCCTCAGGTGCTTTGGAGAATAGCTTGACTCCCTCTTCCTTGTGGCAGCCCCTGAGATATTGGAACCCTGCTTTCATGTCTCCCCTAGTCCTTCTTTTCATTAAACTTGACATACCCAGTTCCTGCAATCATTCTTGATATGTTTTAGCTTCCAGTCCCCTAATCATCCAAGAGTACCCAAGAGACAATGACTTCTACTTCCACCTGAGGCACAAAGCCAGCTGAGTACCTTGGGCCAATCATTTTTTCTCAGCCCTGGGAAGCAGCAAGACCAAACCACTTCTGAACTCATGTCAAGAAAACTTCATGAGCTTGTCAAGGTAGCCCCCAGGAGTCAAAACATTGAGTTGAAGGCACCAAAGCAACAACAAAAAAGAGCTATTAAGAGGAAGAACCTTCTTTCTGGAGACGTAACTGTTCCATCTGTGATGGTTTTCAAAGATTGGAAGGTATGTCTCTGGTCAGTTGGATTAGAAGACCTCCAAGATTGTTTTTTTTAACCCTACAATCTCAATTGAAACCTCTTCCATTTTTTCCCTCAACAATTGCCATTGAGACAGCTTGGGTAGAGAGAGAACGAACCATCTTGTGACCTTCAATGACCTAGGATGGACTTCAACCTGGGTTATCCGGTTGCTAGTTTAACATCTTAGCAGTGAAGGAATCCTGGCTCTTCACTTGCAAAATACCTGCGTAATTCATATGAAGCTCGGTACATTTCAGCACAGGTAATTGGAACATTTATCTGCAGTCTCTCAGGTCACCTACGGAGATACGATGTTGGCTTTACCAAGCTTTACTAAACAAGCAAGCAAACAAGCCATGTGAACAAGGAACCATTCCTCTCAAATGGTGAACAGTCATCACATCAAATGGCACTTTTTAAAATATTGAAACGAGCATTGTTTTTGGTCTCGTTTTTATTGTCATCTTCTACCTCTGCTGGAGACATAGCAATCTGATTAGCTGTTTTGCCCCCGGGCAGTGCTGAAATATCAAGAAGCCGGGAATTCATGAGGAGCCATGGGATGCTGTTTTCTGAAAGGATCATTCGCTTTTTCTCTGACTTCTTTGGTGCCAAAAGGTTAAGGCTTGCGTGGGAAGGAATTTCTTTGCATATCCAATTAGATGCAACACAAGCATTTTTCTGAAGCGAGGTTGCTTGAGAAAAAATGGACTAGCTTAATTGCATTTGAGCTGGCCCAATCTAGCTTGGCCTATCAAGGTAATTGGTTTTACCCTAGTGTTCAAATTCTAAGGTGCGCAAATTTGAGATGTTGTAGTGTTGAACTATGAGGTGGAAAGAGATAATTGTCACGGAATTGTTGTGGTTGAGTTATCCATGAATGCTTGTCTATAGAACCCTTTGACATGCTTTCCATATTCATGTCTTTTTATGGTCAGCTGGGTGGATGAGAAAAAAAAAGATAGAGAGAGAGAGAGAGATGACAGAGATTAGAGAAATGATAGAGAGATGGAAAGAGATGACAGGGAGATTAGAGAAATGATTCATAGAGAGATGGAAAGATGGAGAGAGAGATGGAGAGAGAGAGAGATGACAGAAAGATTAGAGAAATGATAAACAGAGAGATAGAGAATCATAAACAAACATGACACCTCTCTGTCTTTCTCTATCTCTGTCTCTGTTTCTCTCTCTGTCTCTCCCTCTCTCTCTCTCTCTCCATCTATCTATCATCTCTCTAATCTCTATGTCACCTCTCAATCTCTCTGAATCTGTCTCTCTCTCTCCCCCCCTCCATCTCTCTATCTATTATTTCTCTAATCTCTCTGTCATCTCTCTGTTTCTATCTCTTATCCTGCTTCAAATGCTGATATTTTTAACCATACAGCTACGTTCTGGGAAGCATATTTGCTTTCATATTTACTCCATGCAGATCACCAGATGGTTTGTTAAATAAGTCATGGTTAGTCTGCTTCACCAGTTGAATTGAACTGGTGAAACCATGGGTTTCTATCACACTCTAAGTTTATTTATTATTATTATTTATTAGTTCAATTTATATGCCGCCCTTCTCCAAAGACTCAGGGCGGCTTACAATGCACTTATAGCAATAACCTTCATTCTTTTGTCTATACCTGCTTATTAGGGCTTTTGACGCCCTGTAAGCGGTGTTTCTACAAAGTCAGCTTATTGCCCCCACAATCCAGGTCCTCAATTTACTTACCTCGGAAGGATGGAAAGCTGAGTCAACCTTGAGCCTGGTGAGATTTGAACTCGCACTAATTGCAGGCAGCTAAGTGCTACATAACAGCACTTAGTCTGTTGCACCACCAAGGCTCTTATTAAGTCAAAATATTGTGAACCCCAGGCTCAACATTCACAGCACAGGAGTTTGTGGAACGTGTCAAGATCTGCAAGGTGGCAGTTACAACAGTGTAATCCCAATTTTGTCCCGTTGTGTGTCTTGCAGCTTTGATGCCCTGTGCAGTTTAAAGATTTTAAAACAGCACTCTGAACGGAGTTTTGAAACTATTGGATAGCAGTTCAGCAGGGTTACACACACACACACAAA
Source organism: Arizona elegans (assembly GCA_022577455.1). Lineage (NCBI taxonomy): Eukaryota > Metazoa > Chordata > Lepidosauria > Squamata > Colubridae > Arizona > Arizona elegans. The sequence continues at coordinate 70,969,139 of JAKOOJ010000009.1, forward strand.
CTCTAGATTAAATATCATTTGCAGCTGTTGGAAGAAATATCCATCTGGGTTCAGTTCCGAGTGGGGGGAAAAGACACTGGAAACATGGAGACTGTTGGAAAGATGGTTTAATGGTGGACAGGATCACATGGTTTGAGTTCCTGGACAGAAAATGGCCGAGATGCTGAGCGTGCCTTGGTTTTATGCTCTCTCTGCGCGTTGAACTTCCTGGGGCACAGGAAGAGTATCCTGATTGGTTGTCAGACTCCCACGGGGTGAGGGTTTTAGCTAGTCTTGCTGGCTGATGTAATCTTCCCAGGTGCCATGTGGTGAGTTTCTGTTGCTAGATGGGTCCTATTGTGTTGCAGATGATGGTCCATTAACAAAGGTGGGGGGGATGAGTGAGCTTGGCTGAGGCCTTAATGGCCATTGACAAAGGTGAAGGGGAGGCAGAAAGCAGCTTTGTCTTTAAAAGATGTTTCTCCATTTCTCACCCAGGGAAATATAATGTTCTGCCTTTTTTAATATTTCCTAAAATATTTCATTCTTCTAGGAGAGGGGTGGGTGCTAACTTCCTACACAGCATGCAATACATTCACTGAAAATTGCACTTCTTTAAAGTTTCAAATTTTCCAAAGTGTACATTTCAGTTGTCCAGCCTTTAACTTCTTTTAGACCATAGTTCTCAAAAAAGTCAGCAAAAACTTTAAATGTTTTTCTTTGGGTTTATAAAATGAATGCTTTAACGTAGATTTTTTTGTTGTTGTTGTTGTTTAAGTTGCTCTGCAGATATTAGAACAGACTCTTCAAGAGAAAATGTGGACATGCTGTTTTAAATGAACGAGCAATTGGCAAATACGAACCAGCCAATGGATGGTAATATGCCCCACATTTTTTAAAAAAGAACTCGGTAGAATGGCAAAGATTAGCAGATACGTGCGACTAAAGAAGCATTGCTAAATTGTAAGTACAGGTTCTGCTTTAGAAGACTTCAAGAGCACGAATGCGTTTTCTATATAATACATGCTCCAAACTCCAATTCTGGAGCAAAACAGCAAAGATTAGCCAGTCATGCAGGCAGATATTACAGCCAAAGTGGCAAATGCTGAAATTTTAAACATAGCTTCTGTTGTTATGAGTGCGGTTTTCAAATCTTCAAAATGCCTAGCATTGTATGACATTCGGGGAACAATGTGTCACTGGTTTATAATACGTACTTTGAACTCCAGGTCTGGGCTGTCGTAATTATAGTAGGTAGAACTGGATGTTGTATCTACATTATTAGAACTGGAATTTGTGCTGTTGAAGTTTTGACCGGAAAGCTGTGCGAAGTAGATAAATTATTTCGTATCCCCACTTATAGTTCTTTGTAAGAGAGTCAATCAGTGATGCTATTTTACACATCTTTTCAGAGCCCATTTGTTACAGACATTGAGATTCCTTCTGCAGACGCTCCCTAATTTGTCATATGTCAAGAGCAGAACAAGTCAAAAAATAACATCCTTGGGTTTTAAGTAAACATATGTTGTGAGTCAGTAGCAATCCGCTTTCAGATTCAAATAAGAAACAAGAAATAATAAATATATTTAAAAAAAAATCTGTTTCTCTTTTTCATAACAGTAGTGGCTATTATGGAATCTGGTTATCATCCAAAAATATATGCAGGTTATGGATGTCTACATTGCTTTCAATTTAAGCTACTTTCTTAGCTCATTATTTGCCTCCCAAGCAAGGCTGGTAGTGAAAAACAATCCTTCATAATGAATAGAAAACAGCAAGGAAGAAACCACGAACTAGAAAGAAACAGGTGTCAGCGTTCCAAATTATGATCTCCTCCAGCGCTGACATGAATGAGAGAGGGAGAAGCTTTGCTTTAATGCTGAGATGAACTTTTACCTAGTTCCCTGCTCTTTAGTAGATAGCGTTACCTGGGTGACGGAGGGAGGGGGAAATTCCTGTGAAAAGAAAGTGCTTGGGACGAAGAGATGGATCTGCACAATGGCCAATGAGACATTGGGGTTGAAGAACGGAAAGGGAGGGGTTTGGAAGGAGGTGCCAGTTTTGGCTGCACAAAGAGTTCAGGGATGTCGTTCTTTCTATTCTTAAATAAAAAAAGATTCATTAGAGACCTTGCGTTTGAGAATAAAGTTTATTTAAGATAGCAACAAAACCTGACAACAGGCTAGAGGCTATCTGTTTATTAAAGTAGACAATCCAAGTTTGGTTGCTTGGAAGCCATTTGATAAGGAACGAATCCAGGGTCTGACACTGAGTCCACCTAGCACGTCTCCAGATCATCATCATCATCTTTTAATGACCCCATAATCCCTTGTGGGGTGGAGTCTGGGCAACTGAATGGAGCTAGCAGAGTGTTTTAATGGTCGGATGCCTTTCCTGTTGCCAATGCAGAGTTTTGTTCAGCAAATATAATCTCATTGTGCCCAGAGAGAGAAATATCTGTCTCTACCTAGGATCGAACTCACAGCCTCCTGACCTAGCAGGTCTCCAGATGCCTGCATATAACCAGTGGTGGGATCCTACCGGTTTAACAACCGGTTCGCTGAGCGTGTGCACCAGACGCGTGCTGCGTGCACATGCACACTTTGCAGAAAATTGAACTTTTGTGTTGCTGAGAGCAAGGAAAAGAGCTGAGGAGTGGGAATCCACTCTGCTGCCCCGATCAGCTTCAGAAGCAGAAATATAGGTAAATATAACGCAGAGGCAGGTGGGCGGGCCCACTTCAAAGAAAGAGAGAACCAGTTCGCTCACAGCTGAAAGTCGGAGCAAACGGTTCTCCCAAACCGGTCCGAACCGGTAGAATCCCACCATTGCATATAACTCCAGCAACCATCATAATGCTGTAGTCTTGCAGTCTGAAGATCTAGCAGAGAAGTCCTTTGGACACCAGTGTAGAAGGTTAGCACCTACCCCTTACCTAGAAGAATGAAATATTTTGAGAAATATTTAAAAAAGGAAGAATGTTATATTTCCCTGGATGAGAAATGGAGAAACATTTTTTTAAAGCAGTCCCCACC